>OY101129.1:600000-1189309 GCA_956465555.1 Nitzschia sp. pyKryTriq1
TCGATCTTAGTGAATGGATAACATATAAAAATTTCATCATGGAATCTCTATTGATTATTCTTGTTCATTTTAGACTGCTGATTCGAGAATTCCGTCACGGTAAGATTCCAAAATGACCAATCCGGGAAGTCGAACCAAAATCCTGCAAATATTTTTAGTACGCCACCTTATGTCATCATGTTGTTTAGAGTTACGAGGACTGTACGAGTATCAGACCGATCAACCTGTACCACTATTATTCGTACCCTTCCTCTGCTCTACTAGTAGACTACACTCAGTCTAATTGCAAGTCAGTAGTAGTATTGTGCTGGTACGATGCCACCCTCGACGAATCATCATCCAAATCGCAATATTAATTCCGCCAATTATTGGGGGGTCAGTAGCAGCGTGGTGGATGCCTGGTTATCCAAGGCGATCCGGCGGGTGGTGTTCGTCTCGCTGGTGGTCCATTTGTTGCTACTGGTGAAGAATAGTTCGAAATCGACAGGAAGATGGCTGGAATCTATTGCCGCCTTTCAAGATTTGGAGGACTTTCCAACAATGTCCTTTTGGGGTGAAGCAACACACGAAGTATTAGAAAGGAATAACGACACTCATTATCTCAATGCTAGTGATGCGGCTACCAGTAAGAATGGAACAAGAAAACAACAACAATTATTGTCATCTGCCGACATTCGAGCCCCACGCACGACGCATCGGATTCCTCTCGAAGAATTAATTCACAGCAGTCCAAACGTCACATGCAATCCTGGAAAGTCCAAGAAATATTTGATCGACAGCACAATCAATTTATCCGAAAACAGCCACAACAATTCTTCTTCCCGCCGCAAAATCCCCAAGATTGTGCACGTCACTTCCAAAACACGTTGCATGACTCCCACCTTTATTCGCAATATTGACAAGTGGCGCTTTCCGGGCTATTCCTTGCTGTTTCATGACGATGCGGCCGTCGATCGGCTCTTGGCGAAATATTGGCCGGAATTCCCTCAGTTGCAACTCTTTCAAAAATGCAGTATCTCGGGGGCAGCCAAGGCGGACATCTGGAGACTGTTGGTCCTATGGGAATATGGCGGCATTTATACAGGTACGTACTCGTGCGTGTATACCGTACCACAAGTACTATGTACATGTTTGTTCCAAACAAGCAAGCAAGAAAACGTATCTCACGTTCTTCTATCACAGATATTGACAATGCTCCTGGTCCCAAATTTGACAATGGAAATATTATTCAAGACGACGACGATGCTTGGTTTGTCGTCGAGCGAGTGGGTGTCCTGAGCCAGTATTTCATGGCGGCATCACCGAAACATCCATTGATCCATGTCGCCCTTACTTCCCTATTTCAACGATTGTTGGAGGTGGAAAATATCCGTAAACAATATGTACCCTTTGTCACTGGACCCGGGGCGATGAAAGTGGCAATGATGAACTTTATGAAAGACGGCAAAAAGCTATTTAAGAAAGGAGTCAAGCGGGGCAAGTACATTGGGGTGGCTGGTCGAAGTGTCACAGTCGTTGGATCGAAAGGAAAAGCTACAGAGTATGTCAGGCGGGAATCCGTTTCGGGTATTGACAAAAGGGGAGGATATGTGGCCATGGGAATGCAACATTTTTCCGGCAAAAAGGGCAGAGACCAAGCGCCCACCAGTTCCTGCTATGAGCACCTGTATAAGGAGACCAAGAAGCTTGTGAATGAACAGCGTCTGCAGGCGGAGAAGGACTGGCAATCGTCAACGACGGCAACGACAATGACGTAACAAAAGACAATGCGATTTTTCTTCTTCTCCTTCTGTACCGAGTACGCTAGAGCGAATGCAGGAAAATGGGAGCAAGCGGAGGAGGAACATCATCATCAGCATCTAATCTACTCGGACGTTGCATTTTTGCTGATACAACAACATGGTTTCCAAACTTCCACTGCATACGGCTGGCTACTAGTGGAACAATCTAGAAGTACCTATGGAGTGAATCATCCATCATTCATGGCTGCCTACTACTTGTACTTTGATCTCTCGATCTATTTTTTTGAGATGTTCTGATTGGACGCCGGTCCCAGTTCCGAGGGTTCTCCGCGGACGAACACGTACATTCTACGTGTTCCTTGTGCTACAACAAACTACCGGCGCCTCGACTGCGCGCGCGGCATAGCAAGCAGTCAGGGGCGGAAGGATCTTCTTTGTCGCAGCGTCTGGCGGATGATGAATGAACGATGAATGAATGAATGAATGAATGATGATGGATCTGATCGCATTGGTTTTTGTTTCTTCATGGCACGCACGACGACGACTCTCGTGGCATCGACCGACGCCAACAACAACAACAACAACAACATTTTCCTTGGTTGTCCCTTACGTTTAGAATGGTTTGTCCCGCCGCCCGTCGCCCGTTGTTCTCGATGCTGCGGGAAGAAAAGGGAAACGACAAGACCACGGCCACCACTCCTCGAGAACAAGAAGAAGGAATTGCTACTATACGACCAACAACTACGTCTCCCGGCGTCCCATCGACTGTCAACAACAAACACAACACTATCAATAGTGCCGATGAGATCGCGAAGGCACTTGTGCAAGCTGCTAGACGACAAGCCTCCGCGAGGACGGTGCTGACAGATGATGATGATGATGATGATTCGGATGTTCGTGTTGGTGGTGTTGGTCCCACTCCGACGAGCAAGACGACGACGGCAGCGGATCGAATCGCCACGGCATTATTGGAAGCAGCCCGGCGGGAGTCGTCATCATCAGCATCAGCATCATCCACGATTTCTTCATCGTCGGCCCCCGGATTGTCCACGGCGGCGGTGACGACGACGACCAGCAGTAGCAACCAGCAAGAGACAACCGCCTCGACTTTCTTGTTGCTCAGCACGGCAGCGGAGGAGGAGAAGGTACTAGTAGCAGCATCACCAACATTTGAGCAGGCCGCCAGTAGTAGTAGTGGTAGGAGTACGATTACTGCTGGCGCTACCCGACGAGAAGAAGAAGAAGATGATGGTGATAACTCCTCGCCGATGACCGCGATCCTGCCGGGGGTCATGCTGGCGCCCCCCAACAAGAACAAGAAAGCCAAAGCGACTATGACGACCCGTGCTACTACTGGACGACGAGCTTTGAGCAAGGTCACGGACGATCCATTTTTGGCCCAGTTTCTTGCCGCTGGCAAAGTTTGGCGCGAAATTCTAGAACAAGCGCCCGTCGAACAGCTGGATCGAAAGACGGGCCAAATCCTCCACGTGTTTTCCTCGGGCAAGGAAGCGTACACGAGATATTGTTCTTTTTCCAACAAAACGACGACGACGACGACAAGAACACATAAAGGGAAGAGCAGCAATCCGCAGCACCAGATTTGGCGCTTTTGTCGAGCTCTTGCAGGTCGACCCAATCATATATTTCATGGCTTTTATTGGCGTTTGAAAGGCTCGGCAATGCATCCCAAGATCCCCTCGCGTCCTCTTTTTGATGCAAGCAAAGGACTACAACAACCACAACGGCAACTACAACAAGAGCAAAATTATGATTCTGTCAAGAAACACGAGCCTGCAAGAAGATCACCACCACCATCCTTGTCCTTGTTCTTGAAGACCGGTCGTCCTTGTGTTTCTGTTTTGGAATCATCCTCGCTTCCCTCCGCCTCGTCTGCATTTGTCCCGTATCCTGCTACTACTAGGGATGGTGGCTCACTCTTCAAACGATTTGAATATCTAGAAGAACAAAAGAAAGAAGAAGCAAAAGCAGCAGATACTTCGTCGTCACCATCCTTGTTGTCCTTCTTGTCGTCGAACGAGGATGATGATTCGGCACCGAGCAGCAAGAGCAGTGCTGCTATAGTCCCCCCAGAGCAAAAGAAGATTAGGAGAAGCAGTACTATGGGACTTGGTGATATCCTGGGGCGAGTCCCTGGGCAATCATCATCATCATCATCATCTCTTGTTCGAAGAATTTCATCCAGTGACTATTAGTCTAGACTTTCCCTACTAGTAGTAGTAGAGCTGCACCTACAATTCTTAATATTATGAGACGAGCTTTTGGAATGGGACATCCTCGGCCGCTCGACTCCTCCTCCTCCCCAGCATTCCTTGTTGTTGACACATACTTCGCACTAACTGCGTAGCAAGATTCATTGTTTCAGCAATTATACTAGTAGTAGCATTCCGACGATATTATCCGATGATCGTCAAACTGAATGATAGAAGATTTTGGATCGTCTCTCTACTCTCCACTAGCTAGTAGTAGAGAGTCGTCCCAGTAGTCCGAATCTACTACTACTACAGTAGCTCAAGCTAATCTACTCTCTCTACCCGAGTACCGGTACTGGTACCAGGTACCGATAGTAGTGCAAGAGCGGTGCACGCGCCCGCCCGCCCGCCGCCAGAAGCCCATACGGACGGAGTACGTACGCATTTTTTCATCCACTCTATCGACTTCTCGACGCAATGATTCTATTTCGAAAATAGATGCAGTGAGCTTGTAGTCGTACCCAATTTGTATGCATTATGTTTAGAACCAATACCATATACATACCGGTAGCGCAGCCCCCCTCCTCAACATGGTGGATAAAACAATAATCGAAGCCAATAATCCAACACATCCACACCGATTTGTGATTGGCAAATTCGTCCTCTTACTGTGCCTAACGGGCCACTTGCTTTTCTCGGTCTTCACGTGGTCCACGACAACCGACACGTGGCTGGCCACTCTGTCCGCATCGTCGCCATCATCAGTGTTGTCGGGGGAGGAGATCATCATGTCTGCTTCAGGAGGCGGCGATGATGATTCCCGTCATTATCATTTGCCGATTTATGCTGCCAAACAAGAATTTTCGACGGTCTTTTCCACCGACAACAACGAATACCACGATCTTCGTGCGCCCCTGTATTCCGATCGAATACCCTTGATGGATCTGGTGCAAACTACTGGACCATCAGATCCAGCATGCCATTCTACTTCAGCCAAATTCAACATGTCCATCTTCGATTCCATCATTGTCGAAAAGAGCACAGCCACATCCACTACTCAGAATACTCAAACGAGTGCTAAACGAAAGATACCCAAAATGATTCACATGACGTCCAAAAGCCGATGTCTTACTTCCAAAATCAAGGACAATATTATCAAGTGGAAAGAAGAATTGCCAGACCATTCCATCTACTTTCATGATGACGCTGCGGTCGACAGGTTACTTTCCAAGTATTTTCCTGGCTTTCCTCATTTGCAGAATGTCAAAGCATGCAGCATCTCGGGGGCGGCCGTGGCCGATATTTGGCGGTATCTAGTTCTATGGGAATATGGTGGCATTTATGCAGGCAAGAAGAAGTTATCTGTATTTGCAAGGAGTGTTGCTCGTGGAAGTAGTGAGGGTCTTTGTTTTTTGCTAACCCTCTCTCTTGCGCTTGTTTTGTTTTTCATCCTCTCTCTCTCCATCTCTCTCTCTCTCTCTCTCTCTTTACTACGGATGCACTACCCGTGTGTATTTTAGACATTGATAGTGCACCGGGGCCGAAATTCGCTGGAGGGTCGGTCATTGACGACAATGATGACGCATGGTTCGTGGTGGAACGGATTGGTGTCCTGGGCCAGTATTTCATGGCATCGAGTCCCCATCATCCCATCATGTACCTAGCGTTGATGCAATGCCTCGCAAGGTTGGTCAGCTTGGTCGATTCCATTGGAACGCAGTACGTGCCATATATCACTGGACCGGGTGTGACCAGAGCGGCCATGATGCTATTCATGAAAGACAAAGACAATTTTCAAACAGTCACAGCGGGGACCTACAAGGGTTTGGGTGGACGGACTGTCACTGTGGCCGGAGACCGTGCCCATAGCGACGAGTGGATCGAAAGGGACGCCGTCCGGGGCAAGCAACAGGAGTACACTGCCATGGAGATGAAACATTTTGTAAGTTTTTGTTTTTATTGATTCGTAACATTGCTGATCGGTTGTTAGAACGGTTCTGGCCTTTCTGTTACTCACTATCACCTCGCATCCTTCCTTCTTTGGTGTTAGAGCAAAACCAAGAACGAGAAATTCAAGGATTCTTGTTACGAGCACATGTATAAGAAAGCCATCGAGGCAATGGAAGAATCATCAACAGGCAATCATCCGTAAAACAGTACTGGGTATAATGCAACTAATACACGTACGCTCTAGCTAATAGGAGTAGATATTTGTATACATCATCATTCAACACGGTGAATAATACAAAAATAAGACGGCTTTACTTTGACAACGGAATTCAAAAGAATTCTTCAGTTCAGTTGTGCGAGCAGTGGAGATGACCTTAGGCCATTTCCTCCAAGAGTGCAAGTTATTCGATTTCAGGAGTTTGAAGCTGCCGACAGGCAGCAGCAGCAGCAGCATTTTGCTATATAGCGAGCCCGAACAACCCACGCAAATGCAATGCTGTATAGTTGGGCTGCGATCATCAGCTCGTCGGTGATTTAATTCTCCAGCCGAGCCAAATCTTCGAGAATTGCCATGGTTTCTTCTGGCGAAATATCAGTTTCGCCGGGTGTCATTTCGCTCACTGCGTCATAACTGACTGTGCGGGATTTGGGGGGAATCGCTAGCGATTCGAGAGGCATGTCTCCTTGCTTTTCTGTTCTACTACTCAACCCCACACGAACGGGACTTGATGAGCCAACCTTGGGAGTGGCGGATGACCGGTCTTCCTCCCCGCGTCTAGTGGTGGATGTTCGGGAAATGCTATGCGTAAGAACGTAATCTCGAGCACCCTTCTGGACTGATCTATTTTGGGAAGCCGCGGCATTGTCCATCTGCTCGTCGAACGGTGTGGGGTTTTCTTGTTCATCCCGGGTTTTCAATTTTTTCTTTTCTTCGCTGCCATCGGGACAAATGATAGTTACCTTAATCGCCTTCTTCTTTGCGGCGGGCCCTTCACGTGCGGCTGACCGCTGCTCCTCCTCACGGGGCGCCCTTCGAAGTCGATTTTTCAGAGACGCAATATATTCGGCTGCACTCTTGCGGGGTTCTTCCTCGGCTTTCTTTTCTTCTACTTCTACTCCTTCTGAATAAGCTTCCGACTCGTCGTCTTCATCGTGAAGCAAGGATGTGTCTCGGTTCACTTCATCAGAGGGGCCAGGAATTTCAACTTCTTCTGAGTCGTCCCATGAAAAGGGACCGGTGATGGGCTGAATTTCCCTTCTCTGAGACTCGGGGGTTGCGGTGCTATGTTCTTCCTCATTATCGACCTTAGTCTTGAGGAGACCTCCCAAAGCCCAGCGTCCTCTTCCAAACGCCCAGAATGATCGACGTTCCTCTCCTTTTTCCTCGGGAGTAACTGACACAACCGTCGAGTTTCCGACAGGTGCCTCTAAATCGTGGAAAACTTGATTATGCTCTTCCACACTTGCGTATTGCTCCTCCACCTTCGGGTGTTCCTCTTCCACATTCGAGTATTGCTCGACAGGAGCCATTGGAGCAGGCCGCCGCTTATCTTGGACGACAGGTGCAGGACGCTGCTTATCTTGGTCGAATTGCCGGAATGGAGGTTGCTCGTAGGAATCTGCCACGGGGAAGTCATTTCGCTTGCTTTCTGCGCTCCAATAAGCGGGTGCTCGAGGGGGCGATTCACGGAAGGCAGCAGGATCCGCCCGAGCACTACTCTCTCGAGGAGGCGCCGACAATTCATCGGTTCCTTCTCGGCTGTCTCCACCCGATGGGATGCTGATCTCACCAACCTTTACATCTCGGTCAGTGTTGCGCCACGCCTTGGTTTCCTTCGTCCAGTCCGGAGGGCGGAGGCATTGTGTCCACAAAGTCATAACCACAAACAGAACAATACTTGTGATATTCAAGTATCCTCCTACTGCGACGGAACAAGTTTGGCGATTGATGTCCATATTACACGGCTCGCTTTCAAACATAAGAAAGATTGGTACTTCCATGACTGCCGCGCAGGCAGCCAGGATTGATATCGAGCGCCAGGTGAAATTGGAGGGAGGGACGAGTACACTCAAGGTCCACGCTAACAAGGTAGTCAAACCGCCCAAGGCGAGGCTGACGTATAGAAAGATTTGGCTCAGGTTCCACATGCGATCCGATTCCGTGTAAAATGGGGATTCACATTGCACTCCAATAAAGACCGGATCTCCTGATTCCAGCTCCAATCCGTCTGGCGTCATTAGCAATCGATCAGGCATTGGGGTCACCTCGAGATAGCTGCAGTTGAAGCCTGCAACGAGGCAGAAAACGAATCCTGCCGTGGCTAGACATGCCACAGAGACGGCAGTCGCCCGATGAGCAAAGGCGTGAACGTTTCCCATTGTCTGTGAGATAATACAATGGTGGCACTCGATTTTTTGTGCGTGCTGGTATCCAAAGAATGGAATAACTGTGATGTTGCGCAACAAGCGGCGGGAAACCAACAAGGGCAATTATTGTGCCGTATGATGTTGTGCACAAATTCTTCAATCTTGTAAAGGAGTCTCAACTTGGCGATTGCAAAATCTTTTGGCATGTTGTCTGATACTAATTATCGGCTGTTTCCCATGGAAATTTATGGAGGCGCATATGGACCAAAAATTTGGATGGTAAATATTTAGAATGAAAATCTTTATGTTTTATACAGGTTTGAATAAAACATTGATTAGCAGTCGTGACATTTTCGGCCAAGATTTTCCCGGCGCCATAAAAGCAAGATCTTCGACTAAATTGACCATGTAGACACTAACTCTACTACTAGCGTACATACCGGGCATTAGTTGCTTTCCATAGTACAAGTACGAGTACTAAAACCGCACGGGTAATATGGTACAATACGGTACTATTGGTTCTACTGGTTCTACGCCCACGGTCGGTATGCTGAATATCACTGACGAAATCGCTGCATAGTAGTAGTAGAGTTGTTGACCGAGCAATAGTCTACTATGATCCAGTCGTACCCTGAAGAGAGTTTAAAGTATGGTACTGGTAGTAGAGACTTATTCTTCGGAGGCAGCGCAGAGCATCTCGTCGTCCCTTTCATCATCCCGTCCTCACCGCCGAACCATAGTACGGGCGACGCCTCACTCACTTCCCGTCATGATCTTTCAGAGAATGGCGGGGGCGGCTGGAGGGCAAGATCATCCGTGATATATGTATAGTGAAAAATGCGCATCAATTCAGGGTCCAGCGCCTCGCGGGAATATTCAATCTCGTCATGATTCATTTCAAAGTATCGCTGTGTCGCATCTGTATTCTTTTTCAAAACGTCAACCAGAGTTTCGCCTCGTTTGGTATTACCGTGCGTCTTTGCTGGTGCGGTAAGTACGCGGACTGCTGTTACTGGGTGGTGACCATGAGTTCCTGGGCTAGAAATGGTAACAAAGGGTGCCTTCGTTTCATTGAGCAGGGCCTCTGATTTCCAGTCTGCCCCAATACATGCCTGGATGGCATGTATGACTTGTGGTAGATGAAGCATAGTATCTTCATATCTCACAATCAATCGGGGAAATGGTGCATGCAGATATTGATTGTAGAAGTCGTTCCAAACATGGTACAGGGACGGCCATGACTGTGTCGTTTCCGGTATGCGTGCTTGTAAACCATGTTCAAGCCGAAGTGCGTCGTCAAGCGACTTGCCGCCAAATTTAATTGCAATTCCTTTGCCGTGAATGCTCCTAGGATTCATCGTTATCACAGGGCATTCTCTACCCGTTCTGCCCGCCCAGCTCAAATCATAGGAGTTGGTACATGTACTCTTGCGCCAAAAAAAGGGATCTCGAATGACCACAATTGGCAACACGTTGGCATGTTCAATGGGGTCGCGGCCAACCCCTTGTGTGAAGATTTTGGGGTTGTGTTTCCACCAAGGTACAGTTTTGAAGGGCTGGTGATGCTTTGGATTCCCCAAATTAAGTTGCAAATTGTGTAAAACTGCATTGGTTCCTGTATTGAATGTTCCCGCAATTCGAGCAGTTGTGTTGGCCCCCCACCGACGTCGGAAGCTCTCACATTGCTCCATACCTATTATAATTGGCCCTCCCGTGTAAGTGGCTTCTTCTTTTGTTGGAGCCACGATATCTATCGGAGACGACTCTTTCTTCGTAGCTAGCAGTAGTGGTGCTGATATCCCGTTGTTGACAATCACGGTGCTGCTAGTAGTAGAATTAAATCCGGACGAATAGAAAAGGTGGACCGCATTTTCGATTATTTCTTTCGCCGTAGCCACCACGGTCTCCTCTTCAGTGGTCTTTTTCTCGCTGTGTTGGGTTCCACCCACCATCGTGGTCTTTCGAAGAAGCTCGACGAGCCCATCGAAAGAAGGCATCCCCTCGGTGAGGGCGGGAGGTGTAAGAGGAGGATCGACCATGAAGGACGCATGATGACGTGCTGCTGGTGCTATTTCATCATGACATGTGCAGATCCTTGAAGACGATTCATTTTGTGCTGCAGGCATAATACCATAATAAAAATCAATATCAGCAGTACTCATGGTCTCAAGAGCTTTTTCTGACAACGCGTATGTTTCTTTAGAGACATGAACAACCACAATGAGCCACACTACCGGTATGACCATCGCATCTCTTCTTCGCCTTCTACTTCTTCGCCTTCTTTGTTTGGCGGGACCAGCAGCAACATATCCTGCTGGTGTTATTGGGCTATGGTTGTAGCCTTGTCTCTCCCCTCCACTCATTGTGATTCCTTGTGTTTTGTCCTTTTCGTATTACCGCGGTAATATAGCGATAAAACCGCATGATGGTTAATGGTTTCGCTTTTATCATTGTACCAGATACGTATGTTCAGTGTTCACAGTGCAGTGTGCTTGTGGTGCGTTGTGCGTGATGATGTGCTTGCTTATTTTGCTTATTGCTTTATTGCTTGCGGCTTGGCCGTGAGTGATTGACTACTCCGATCAGATGATTCATCAGTTCCATCTTGCTTGCTTGGTGTTTCTCCTATCGGTATCCAATATCCATATGTGACGTCACTGTCCGTCCATCGTCCGTCAATGACCGATACCGGAGCCATAATGCTCTCATCACCACTAGTCTCATAAATCTACTAAGCTCCTCTTATTGATTTACTTCACACGTAGTGACAGAGCTTAGTGATTTTTCTTGGTTTTGACCATGATGTCCTCCCGTATTCCCAGTGTCAAAGACACTTACTTCCAGCACAAAGTGCTCACTCGTCTCCAGAAGTCGAAAAATGAGTGTTTTTGGGTGCATTTGGGTGGGGGGGAAAGGGCATTTGGGAGCTCAAAAATGATGGAGTAATTGGGTCACGTTCGAATCACGGACGTGGTCATTTTTATTTTTGGGTGTCTTGCGATGACGTAGGCAGAGTAGATTCCGTTAAGTAAATTAGAAGTTGGATGACCGTAAATTAGAAGTTAGATATATTAGGGGTGCGTCGCGGTGGCACCTTCATTCTATTCATTCAGCATCCCGCCGGGGAGCCCGCAGCTAGTCTACGAGCGACTACAGCTACGCGAAATACTATGTAGCATCATACTTCTAATCACATCAAATACAATCCTTCACTGAGGAGTCAAAGAATAAATCATTGAAAGAAGTGTAATAATGACGGTTCCTTTAAGTTTGTTGGGCGCTCATATCTTTGCCGCCGCTGGGATGACAGTCGTTGTTCAAGCGGCTTTAGGCTTTCACGACGCCAAAGATGCCCTCGCATTCTACGGCGTGTACCACCGCGAGCCTCGCAATCAGTTGGTGCACTTCTTTGGAGTTCCTGGCATTTTATGGTCAATCCTCATAATATTTGTACATTTGCCGATTCCGTATTTTGGATCCAAACTAAGGAAGAGCCTGCCGGCCGACTATCAATTGACCTATGGACTTGTTTTGAGTCTGTTTTACTTGATATTCTACCTCCGAATTGATCCTCTGGGCGGGACACTTTATGCTCCGATATTGTGCGCCATGTATATATCTGCAGTGTACATGCACCGAAGTGATCAAAAGAAATCAGGTGGCACCGCTTGGGCTGGAACTGGCCGTCTTATGGCCTTTGCTGTTGTTGTTCATGTCTTGAGCTGGTATGTTCAAATTCATCTCGGCCACAAAATCTTCGAAGGGGCACAGCCAGCCGTCATGCAATCCTTGGGCGGGGCCCTGACTGTAGCTCCATTGTTTGCATTTTATGAAGGCTTGTGGCTAGCGGGAATCAATACGGACCTTCAAAATAAAACACAACAGCTGGTCGACAAGTATACAGTCGAATTGTGTTCATCAGGAGTCGATATGCGAGTTTGCAAGTCACTATCCCTTTGATGAATGCATACTATTCTTGAAGAACGTGATCGCTGGCCATTCACATTACACCTTCTCGTAAGCAGTCTTCAAGACTTGGCAGCTTCGTTCAAAGTTCACTTCATTCCTATTCTTGTTGCAAGTCATCGCGACTAAATCATTTCAACTGACCGCAATGATCCTGTCCTACAGATCTGGTGTTGGTCTACATGTACTTGCAGCTCGTAGGTATTCATTTATTCCATAGGAGAAATAAATTGTAGTACGTTCAACAATGAAATCATCATCATCAACAACAGCATCCTACAACGTTCTTCAGCAGCATTTCGTCGCAATCGCAATAAATTCCTTGACCCAAGGTTAAGAAAGATCACAACCACAATAACTCTGCGCCTACCCTTGAAGAAATCGCTTTAGTTGTTTGATCGAGCAACGATAGTCTAATTCGTAGGATCAAGTAGTACTCGGAAGAGAGAGAGAGAGCTATATTGAGTAGTAGCAGAGACTTCATCTACATAGAGACTTCATCTTCTGAGGTCGCGAAGAGCAAGATCGATTTTGGACCGCACGAAGCAACTCAAAAGAAACAATGTTCAAATGCATGTGGATTTGAATACATATTCTTATACTACGTCGTTGTTGCTATTGTGGTCGCAGTGACCGGTTGCGATGATTGTCACTGTTGCTGTTAACGGTTTGTCCTCAACGACAAGTTGCTTCTACTTGCCTTCGACAAGTAGATAGTTTCGATGCGACGATGGATCGGCAACCAAAGTCTTGAGGCGCGTAACCTCTGGGTGCTCTGCATCCCCAGTGTAGGCAAGCACTGCTTCGTAGGCCTTGCTGGTATAATGTCTCCCGTCCCGAAGATATTTCCTCTTGGTAATGGTGACTTGGTAGAGATCATGGTATGTTCGCATATACAACCAGTCGGATATACCTAGATCATCATAAATAGACAGGGGAGCCCTGCCTTTCTGAAGCGCCATGTGGGTTTGTCCCATGCTACCTGCATCCAGAATGGCACTATCCAGCCTAATGGCTTTCGTAAGTTTAGCCTCAATTGACGCATAGGAGCAAGCCCGGCAGTGGCATACAAAACCATACTGGCTCTGGAGCTTCATTCTTCTACCAGGATTTGAGCCAGTTACATAGGCGATTGTAATCTGCTCACCTGGGCTTATTGAGCGAGCCGCGACCACGATTTTGACACCACGGTTTTCAAGATACTGGTGGTCGGCATTTGCAAGACATTCATGGTACATACGAGACATAGTCACAAAGAGGCCCGTCTCTCCAATGTCACCCAATGGACTACATGACATGCCGTTGGTCAAGAGCTTCTCCATAAATGAACCATCGATGGGAGCGAGTGAAGCAACGGCTGACTCGGCACTTGGTGGGACTTCACGCTGGTCCGGAAAAGCGGTTGGAACGCTAGGAAATTTCAAGAGAGGCCGTTCCACCATGATCTTATCGTTCTTTTGGAAAGACCGCAGTGCAAATGCCCCCAGGCCAATCCCGTGTACTTGTCGAATCTCGAAGTCGAACCCCAATTCGCCCGACTTGCCACAGTACACTCTGTGGCCTACTTTCCAATCTTGACGCTGACACTCTTTCGAGCAAAAGAGCCGCTTTTTGCATTTGCCACATTTGAGCAAATGCACGGCCGTTGTGTAGCAGTAGGCACAGTATGCTTCCATTGTCTATGGTAACTTTCTGACTGAAGAGGTTGGATAGCTACGCTCCAATTATATTGTACGATGTCCTTGCTGTTTCGCTGAAAGATCTAGCTGGCGGCGAGCGCAAATGGACTGCTGACCTTGGGGTGGATCTGGATGGCATGGCATGGCAGCCGCCCATGCGTCAGGAGTTTGACTCTGACGGGTACACGAAAATCTGAAGATCACTCTTTCTTCCACTTCCATAAGTACGTACGTCGTACTATCTTGGTGCAAGTACAAGTGCTGTCGTCCCCTTCGTTCCACTTTGATTGCTGTGTCAATGAATGCCTGTCGTATGGTTGACACAGATCATGTGCCGATGGACGAGTATTCTACAAGAATTTTCGTCGTTCAGCGCCGTTCAAAATGGAGACATATCCATACTTGTAGTCAGATATTTCCTCCCGGTAATGACAACTTCCTACAATCGTAGAGCTTAATTTTTCGCCTTCCTACAACGTTCTTCAGCTGCATTTCATCGCAATAAAATCCTTCACCCAAGGTTCAGACAGATCATAAACGCAAGTGTCGTCTGCTTCAATGTTGGGGTGGGTAGGTATACAATTATCACTCTCTGGAAAAGAAAAAGGTTCGGCCGAAAGATTGTTCGGATACCAACCTCCTTCTTCGTGGATGTTGTTGTTCTTGCGGTTCGTTCGGTATGTAGTCGAAATTAGAATTTGGGCACCGGACTTGAATACGTTGCAAAAGAACTGGACGCCTTGGTCAAGGTGCATATGCTGAATGACATCTCTCACGTGTACCAAATCAAAAGGTTTCTCTTCACCTTCTCTATCTTGAACCCTGGGAAGAGTGCATTTCGTTGCATCCCAAAAGTAGAAGCGTTTGTTGACATGGTGAGCGAAACGTTGCTTGTTGACTTCGATAACGGCACTGGTAATATCTAAACCCACGTAGAGAGGCAACGAATCTGTCTCAAAGCTATCATGTATCCAATTGACGTCTCCACATGGAATGTCCACCATTGTCTTGATATTGTACTTTGCAATTGTATCCTTGATGATCTGGAGAGAAGCTTCAGTGGCAGGGCCAAGATCGCTTCCAAGACCGGATGCGGATATCTTTCTTGTTTTTTGAGGAGGCCAGTGTGCATCACCGTAGAAGTCTGATGATTTTAGGGTCGTCGTTCCCCAGAGGCCTTTCTTGTATATCTGGTCAAAGTGACCTCTTGACGGCGAGTCGCACTGATCTGGAACGACCTTAAAGTTCGATGATGGGAATGTGACTGTAGCAGCATCACTTGATGACTGGGTATCAACCTCCGTTGCTGTGTCTACCGGTAGTGATAGACACCCGTTTCCCGCCTTGGCATGGTTCTCCTCCACTGACGACACCAAAACCAACGAAAAAGGATCACGATAGTACACTCGTGCTAGTAAACCAGCACCAACAATCGATATCATCATTTTCCTTGCGAATGATGCTTTTTGCCGAGGCTGAGAATGCTTCATGTTCAATGTTGTTGCTTGTTGTAACTACTTCTTGTAGCCTACAGGAAGTATTGTGAAGAAGTTTGATGTTCGACGAGAAAAATGCGAGACGAGAGATGATGAAGAATGATACGTACCGGGTACTGATGAGAGACCCGTCGGTATGAAAGCGTGACATTTTTTGCATGTCATGTCTGAGAACCCGGACATATCCGTTTCGTCGTCCGCGATAAGAAGCGGAAGTCGGCTGCAAAAGAGAACGAATGTGGCCATGCTGGCGCGGAATCGGCCGTACGTCGTACGTATTGGCGACCGATGTCCCAGGGGCTATTAACTATGATCCAACGTGCGAAGATAAAGTGATTTACGTACTCCGAGGACTGTAGACTGTAGAGGCCTTCAGAATGTCCGAGTGTGGTTTGGCGGTAATGACCATTTCGCGTCCGCATGCAGGGCGCAGAAATTTTTTATGCGAGTACATTCGAGCGCGCGAAAGCGCTAGTAATAGACATTATTTTATTTTTATCCACGCGATAGCGCTAGTAATAGACATTGTTGTACATTCGAGCACGCGATAGCGCTAGTAATAGACATTGTTGTACATTCGAGGACGCGATAGCGCTAGTAATACTACCATAACTTTCATGTGGTAACGACAACAACACAACAAATAATAACGACAACAACAAAACACAAAACATTGGCTCATGCATAATGGAAATGCTATTATCAACAGACGCGCTCATTGTTGCTTTTGAACCTGACCCAAGAAATGGAGCACAAGTGACAACGACACTGATGGCTATGGAACCCCAGTATCGGAACCGTGTCTCATTCATACCTATTGCTTTAGGAGTTGCGCAGGCAGAGGCTCAGATTTTTACGGCCTCTGACGACAGAGGGAATGCCGTTGTCAACGCCACGACGAAAGACCAACCCAACCAAGTGATGCTAGCCCCCGTAGCGATTCAAGTGGAAGCTTTGGATGATATTTTTGGGTCCAGTCGTGACGACTCATCTCGCATTGCCTTGATCAAGATGGACGTTCAAGGCTTTGAATGCAATGTCATGGATGGCGGGAAGCGTACATTTGAGAGTGCGAAGGCCTTGAAGACCGAATTGGATGATCATTTCTTAACGGGCAATGGCTGCTCAAGCGATAGTCTTCGTGACAGAATTAAACGCTCGGGCTTCGACTCATTGCATGAACACGGAGCTGATATCATTGCGAAGCGAACATCAATTGCCGGAGCGTAAGTGCTTACGATTGAAAAAATATGAATCGTCGTGAGAGCCCTGCTACCGGCCCGAGTAAAAACAATTACAACTTATAATGTTCAACTACCAGGTGACCGTAGTTGCTTGTATGGCTAGAGTAGAGTAGCAACTCGACCGTTATGTCCGGGACTTGCTCGTTTCCAGCCCCAGCACCATTCCACTTTACGGCAGCTTACTTCATTCGAAGAACCTTTGCTCCACCACCACCACCACCTGCTGCAAGTCTATCCTCTACATATTTGGTACTCAATTTGAGCATGGCATATTCGATACAGTCGCTTCCCCACATGATATTGGGCTCTTTATGCTGACGATACAGAAGAAGAAAACGGAGTTGTCAGGATCCGAAAATATTACCAGCAGGTGAAGAACGTTCTTTAAGGCTGGTGTGGATGTATGCTACTTACAAACGTCACGTATCCAGCCTTTTGAAGATCGGAAAAGAAGTCCTGGGCAATAAGCGGGACTCGATGCACTTCCACTAGAATTTGACGCAAATCGGCGTTAATCCAGTCTTTGTAGGTAGCCCATTCACATCCTTCGCAATCGATCTTGAAAATATCGATTGGCCGCCCTTCATGACCTAACTCTTTTATTGTTTCTTGAAAAGTCTTGAATGGTTTATTATCAATTTTCATTTGGCCGAATCCATTGCTGCGTGCTTCTTTAGTCTCAACATAGCTTGGCTTTAGCCCCCAGTTGTGGAAGAAAATATTATTCCTTCCCTTTGGAACCCTCCCAGCCCAATTTGTAAAATCGAAGGTGTGAATCTCGCAAGCTTCTCCAACAATGTCCAGTAAACCCTTCTCAAATCGGAAATCTCCGTTGGAGCCTACCGAGTAAACGAGACACCCAGTTTTGATTTCCTTGCCGGCGGTTTGATTGGTCAATCTGCCTTCTTCTTTGTAATCTTCCATTCGTCGCTTGGATTGTGGAATCAAACGCTGAGGATCGCATACCCACTACTCGTACGTAGCGATAAAGAATGTGCGACAAGCCCACACGGAGAGAAATATATGAGTTTGAGTTTGATCAGCGAATAACAAGAAATGATTTGCTTCTGGATGTGACCCGCATATCGTTTCGACCTGACGACGAGCAGGCAAGAAAAAATGTTTTGTATTACTGGTACGTACCTTTCCTCCATCGCCCATCCCCACCTTGGTATCGTGTCGGCAACTGAAGTCTGGGTCCCAGTTCTTTTGATACCAGGCTTCTGGTCTGTGCGAATCAAAAAGAGGATTTGACTTTCTTTCATTGTTGACCCTCCTCAGTGTGATGTTTCGCAAAACTTCCCAGTCGTCTTGAGGAATATTGTCAAAGAAGCCAAGTGATTCTTCGAGCGCCATGGCATATTTATCTTCCGTCGTCGTTGTTGATGTTTCTGAAATGTCGAAGGACGAACTGGGCGGGCAATCCCCACGAATCCCATAAGTCATGGGGCCCAGCAAGTCGGCGCTTAGACTCACATTTTGATAAACCAACAAACCGATAACTGTGGCGCCAAATGTCAGGATTGACAGCTCCCGCAACGGGAAAGGGATTTTAAGTCCACTTCTTTGATTCTTCGTTGAGATACTCATCTTGAAGCGTGAGAGTTGTAAGGTACTGTACCATACAGATAGTGACAACAAGAACGGTCGGTTTATACAAGTTACAAGTAGACTACTTCTATTACCGGTACAAGTATGGTACTATTCTGGTATTAGCTATGAGAGTTTGTCTCTCGTCAACGGTCAACGGTTGTGTCGCCGGGCGGGCGAGAGAAAAGAAGTGAAAAGCCGCTGTGATGATCGTCTCATTATTATTTTTTGAATTATCAGGCCATACAGACAGACGACAGTCAGTACAGACAGCAAGACTAAGAATCGAATGAGTCAATTTCCAGGCTCCTCCCGCGACTCATCATCCTCGTGAATGCGTTGAGGTGTTCGAAGTACGCATAGTATTATGCGATGTGAAAGTGTGAATATTGAAAAGATACACGCTAATGTATCACGGTACCCGCGATGACTCCGGCGGATGACTACCGGTATGATGCTATTGTCTTGATTCTTCTTCTGGTCTTTTTCTTCTCCTCGTTTCCTGCGATTCGCGACGATACTCTGCATTTCTGCATCGACCTTTGATGCTCGACGACGCCCCACTACCATGGCAAGAAGAAGAACAATCCATCGGACCTTATTATTTCATGCCATCATCCTCGCGACGCTTGCCGTCGTATCCATAAAAAGCCTACCGTTAGCAGCCTCGGATGATGGTTCTGACAGCAGCGAGGAGGAACGGGGGATGGCAAGGCTCCTAGGAGGGCGAGAAGAGGCGAAGCGTTTCATCGAAACAGTGTGGGGCGGTGATCTGCCATATTTTGTCCCTGCATCTTCATCAAATGATGATGATTCTACCGATCTTCTATGGTCGTTGGGACTCTCAGAACACTACTTAAAGAACAATAATGGCAACCCTTGGGAGTTCGAAGAAGGTAAAGGATATGTTGGCTGACACGTATAAGAAGTCACCCGTGGTATGCCATGCCTTTCTCATCACTTATTCTTGAAATCCTGCCACCAGACATTAAGATCGTGAAAGATGGCAAGGTGTACTACGAGGCTAGTGAGCCGGGGACATGGAAAGATGTACAAATGAGTCTTATCGAGGGTGCTACGGTTGTGATGCACAATCTCCAGTTCCGGCATGACCCAATCCACCGCCTCTGTGCAGAACTGGAGGACGAATTGGAGATATTTCTTGGTGCTAACTCGTACCTGACACCGGCTGGCTCTACGGGGTTCGACCCTCATTATGATTGGCATGATATCCTAGTTTTACAGCTGGAAGGAACAAAAACATGGACAGTTTGCGAGCAGCGGGGTGTGAATATTTACAAGCATCGCCAAGGAATGAGCCGACAAGTCTTGCAGCGCGGAGGAGACTTTGGAAACTGTACGGAGTTGGTCTTTCGACCTGGCGACTTGTTTTACGCACCTTTGGGCACAATTCATTATGCCAAGGCAAATGAGCAAAATGAAACTGAAAAGAATAACCCAGAGTCGTATTCCATGCATTTGACTTTGTCACTGATCCGGCAACAGTTCACTTGGGGTCAATTCTTGACCGATGTTCTGGAAAGTCAGACTCGGGACTTTTCGGCGCGACTGTCTCTAGTTATTGCCTCCAACAAAAAGCTGCAAGCTCAAATTCCGATAAGCTTGCTGCACGAAATTGCTTATTCTCTTGGCAATGAGGATCTACCTCCTGATTTTATTGAGAAGCTCCGTGGCAAAGCGAAATTGATTGTACAAGATGAGCTGTCGTCCTCTGGTCAGCTCGGCACTACATTGAAGACACTTTTGGATAGCTCAAACGACGTTTTCGAGGAGACGGTCCACCTGTTTCGATTCAAGATGGTGATGGGGAGGCTCAAAGAAAAATTTCGCTGCCCTTCGAAAAACTACCCTGGCGACCTGCGTACGCTATCTTTCCGACGGCTTCGTCATCAAAGAATGATGCTGCAAGAAGACGACCACGTGGGTTCCATTATCGTGACTGGAGAAACCAAAGAAGATTTAATCGTTTTGCCTCTTCGTTGGAGCGACGGTATACGCTACGCCCTCGGTACCCTCGGTGCGGGTGGCAAGTTCTTCACGGCTCAAGATCTTGTCGTGAATGCGAAAATGAAGGATGGAGAGGCGATCAAGATGATCCAAGAGCTTCTGAATGCTTGTCTATTGGACTGGAGTATAAAGGATACATCGTCGCCCCCACAAGACGAGTCTTGCGTCGCATGATGAACAGAAGAGTAGCTAGCTAGTCTACAGGTACCGCTATAGTCAAGATAATTATTTTTTCTCAGCGAGCGTTGACATCAATGACAGATAAACCGGCCAGCACTCGTTTGTCGAATTTCTGGGTGACAACGTCTCGGTACGAAGGGTCCATTGGTTCTTCTGGCTTCTTTGCTTTCGCTTTTGACTTTGTTCTTGAATTTGATGATGAGGACGAGGACGAGGACGAGGACGAGGACGAGGCGCCTTTGGGGATATTATCCGCGAGGGCTTCCGCATAGGCTTTGATAAATTCAGATTTTTCAAAGAAAGATGCCGTCGAGATCCCTCGATCCTTGAGTTCTTTCTTCAAGTCCCCAACTTTCATAGTTTTGGCCTCCTCCATGGCTTTCTGGTATCGATCGTCCCTAGTAGAAGAATCGGTTGGTTTCCTTGTCGATTCCTCAGACTGTTTCCGTGTAGTACTAGCACCCTCTCCATTCACGGTTTCGTCGCCAGCTTCTTTTGGTTTCATGCCATCAGCGCGGGCCTTTTTTAGGGCATCCATGAAATCTATCTTTTCAAGCATCGCCTTGGTCGAAACGCCATAGCTTTCCAATTCTTTCTTCATTTCTGTCGCCTTCATGGTAGCAATATCGGGGAGATCAACAGCGAGAAATAATAACGAACTTCTCGACGGCGAATTTCCTCTTGGAAACGCTGAATCAATAAAGTTATTCCGCTGGTGATTCGACGATAATGGCGCAATAAATCCCATCGTCAACGTTGTCAAGCAAGTCAAAGTGGTAGCAAGTAGCCATAGCAGTACTGGTACGGTACATGCTGCTCGACGGCTGGATATCAGGGGCATGGTGCTGTCGGGGGTTGTTTCTGTGTTAACTACTACTTTAAAATCGGGGTCTGGCTGTCAGAGATTTTATTTTGTGAATGAAAGAGGAGTCAGAGATTTTATTTTGTGAATGAAAGAAGTTACAATAACTTGGAACGACAAGATGGTCGTCAGGGATGAGATGTTCGAAGAGTTCGAAAGAGTGCATGATGCGGTAGGTCGTGCGTCGTGCGATGAGAAGAAAAGCTGATGACTGCGATGCGTGCATGTTGTGGCGGATGCGTTGGAGGCATCGTGATAATCATCGCATATCAGGAAAGGTCGCTGCAGTTCTCATCGCGATCGTGCTTCTTCTTGAGTTTTCCCGCCAAAACGGGGCATTTTTCAGCGCGGTGGTGGCATACTTCGTACGAGAGCGAAATAAATATACAGTACAGTACTTCGTAAAAATAAGCGCCGCGAGTGCAAATTTGTGGCAAGTGAGGACGGAGGAGGAGTCGTCAGTCGTCAGTCGATCAGTCCCGACGCAAATGAGATAATCCGCAGTCTGTCCAGCGTACGAGAAAACCTCCCGGAGTGACGAGTGTTCGTCGTCTCATAGCAATCACTCTCTCTACCGGTACAGTAGAGAGTATTCTACTCTACCGGTAGTAGTCTATGAGTCATGCGCTGTACTCTCTCTAGTAGAGAGAGAATGTAGGACACGACTGCGTGACTAGGTAGGAGGTACTCATAGTCCGCAAGCGCACTCAGGAGATCGTCTAGACAAACTCGGTGGGATCCCACTCGGGACCAGTCACATCGGCATCGGTCCAACCGTCTCGTCTCCCCAGCCTCCCAGCTTTGTAGCCCACATCAAGGGAATCCAGCGTTTCCATCTCGCTTGATGTAAGAATGAATGATACGTCAGTTGGATTGACACCTCCATACGAGTTCTCCGCGATGGCGATACGCTCCACTTTGGAGGCCGAAGCAGATCGGGGAACACAAATGTACCCCTTTTGTAGCGCCCAGCGAACCAATACTTGCGCCTTGGTCATTCCCTTTTGCTGTGCCAGCTTCGATAACATATCCCAGCCTTCTGTAGGACCATCGGCACCGGAGAGTTTAGACCAGGCACCACAGGAGATGGCAATGCCGTTCTTGTCGCACCAGTCAACCACGTCCTTGTGTGCGTTGAAAGGACTTAATTCCAGTTGATTTACTGCCGGAAGCTCCATCCCAGCAGCAGCAATCTCCTGAAGTGGCCCCAGACCATAATTACACACACCAACACTCTTCACAAATCCCGAGTCTCGTAGATCTAATAAGGCTTGGTAGCTGGCCAGTCGTCTTGACTTGTCCGAAAAAGGGGAATGAATCGACACCAAGTCGAGATAGGAACACCCAAGGGTGGCAATGGCTGCCTTGACAGATCGTCGTACGGTAATAGCGTCGGTGGATTGTTCTTCATTGGATAGTTTGTGAGATAGAAAGAGACCGTCTCGCCGACCACGTCTTCCCGCCGATCCCAGCGGGGCTGGCGACATGACATTACCCGCAGACGCGCCGCCGCCGAGCGTTGTCTTGGCATGCAACTCACCAGCAAGGCTCGCGGCGTCTAAGCGTTCCAATACTTCGGATTTTTCTTCAGCAAAGTCCAAAGCCATCATCCCCAGGTCCAAATACTTTTTCAAAGCCTTTGCAACGGTGGCATCAGATTGATAGGACGTGGCCAGGTCCAAGTGCCGAATACCAGCTCTCAGCGCCAAGTTTGTGCATCGTTCACTTTGATCTGTAGCCGTTTTGTAAAAGGAATATCCCACCCGGGGAGTCTTGATAGCTGACTTCCCGCCGATGCCACCTCGTATCGAAAGAGTCGGTGGCGGATCCGCAATTGGTATGATAGCTCTGGTTGTTTGGATGACACCACCGGTACCTTTGCCACTGGAAGTGGCGCGGGCCGCATTGATTTTGCTCATATCAATCGACGACTCCCCGTCGCTGACCTTTTTCCGAGCAGCAGCAGTGGCGGCCATATCGACTGTTTCGGTCTCGGCCTTTGCCATGGAAGGGGCTGATACCGCGGAAGCCACTGATGCCACACCTCCCAGCAAGATCTCCCGTCGGGTGAGACGAGGCGTCGCTGCCAGCGACTCTACTGGCTCCAGCAGCCGAACGCATGACGGTGTCAAGAGGCAAACAACAAATTTCAAAAGGATTCGTCTACTTCGTCTCGTCATCGTTTCGAAGGTGTATGGCGGAGTGGGGTGCACAACATCGGAGGTGTGCCGAGAGAGATGCATTGCGTGTACGGTATGATGATCGATAGGATGATGGATGATATGTCACATGTTGCGATTTGCGATTTGATGTCAATACCGGGTACCGCGGGTATACCGGTACCAGTGTTTTACTGGTTTTCGGACAACAAAAACGACCCAATCTTACGTACTTGCGACACAGACAATCAACCCCTTCAGACTGTCCAGCCCCTTTCGTACCAACATGGTTCCAATCACTGAAAATAAACGAAGTCATCGAACTATTACTTGGGGGTAGCACCATCCTCCACCGGCTGTAATTGTCTCGAGAAAGAGACCCAAAAATTTAACCGTTTC
This sequence comes from Nitzschia sp. pyKryTriq1, assembly GCA_956465555.1. Classification (NCBI taxonomy): domain Eukaryota; phylum Bacillariophyta; class Bacillariophyceae; order Bacillariales; family Bacillariaceae; genus Nitzschia; species Nitzschia sp. pyKryTriq1. The sequence goes on from OY101129.1 coordinate 623,876, forward strand.
ACACCGACGTGGGCTTTTTCAGCCCACGCGCTTTTTTTGTGCGCCGCAACACAAAAATCAAAACACGTCGACAGTAACACTTCAACTTCTCGCTTCCAGGGATGAATTGTGCGCCGTTAGGTTGGCGTTTTCGAAGTTATCATGCCACGCGGCTGGCATCGCATCAAGGTAAACATTAGCCAGCGTATCGTCATCAAGCTCGGCCTGCGCGATGGGCGCGCCAGGCAGGAGCGCAAGTAGGCGATTATGGTACCGAAGGAGGGAAAGAAACATTTCCGGGTCGACCTCTCCCGGTTTCCTGACCGATAGGAGGAACTTCTTGTGGACGTGATAGTCGTCCGGTTGGAAACGCTGAGAAGTAAACTCACTGATCGCTTGATCGAAATTCGCGACCGTTTCGTTGAGACCGGTGGTAATGTCGTCCCACTTGGTCTCATGGTCGTCTTCAAGATGCATAATAAACTTGTTGAAAAGTCGGGGACCAGTAGTCCACGACATGACTCGTCGAGCCTTCTCGAACGAGTTGATGAAGTGTAGATATTCCATATTGGTAGCCTCCACGCGGAGCTTTGGGACTTCGATCGTGGTCTTCTCGGTCTCATCGTTGACGGTACGAGTGACGGAATGCTTGACCATGTCGAGGGATTTGGGGGAGAAATCCTTTTTGAGGGGAAGGACTCCTTGGGCTCGAGGAACGCGGTTTCCTCGGCGATTATTACCTGCACGCAACATAGCGGCAACTTCTCGTAGGCAAAGTAGATAGTAGTAGTATTGGTTGTTCGAAGGTGTACGATATTGTCGAACTTCTGATCAGAATGCAACGACTCGTAGATACGGGATTCAATTCGTGATTTAAAGTAGATGAAATTAAAAGAAGTGAGACTATTTTTCTGGGGTGTTTTGAGAGATGAATCTTTTGTAGTCGTGAAGTAGTCGTGAAGTGTCAGAGGCACGAACGACTTATCATAAATGTAGTGGTGATGGCGATCTTGGATGTCTTGTGAAGTTTGTGAAGGAAGGATCGCCTCTAGATGAAATGCATTAGTCATTGACAGCGGTGTCACGACTAGTAGGAACGCCATGACGTCATGCAGGGTCAGTATGACGTCGAGGGAGGGACGGACAGACCGATGACGTCGACAGGACACTGCAGGAGTGTTGTTCATCGCAGGCAAAATAGGAAATGAGATTGGTAAAAGTACAAAGTACAGAGTGTGGTGGGGGCAGGGGCGTTTTGCAAATTCAAGAATATACGCCATACTGCTGCAGGGGGTAGCAGAGGATATAAGGCTATCCCCAAATAGTAGATCCGCCGAAACCAAGCTGGAAGCAACTGGAATGCTTCCGCCATTCGTCCCAGAATTACTTGGCAACCTGCCCATCTACTATTTTCATCTTGCTCGAAAGAGTTCGGCTCCACCATCTTTGATCAGGGAAGTTACGGACAGTACTTGGACGGCATTGGGCGTGCACGCCCCATTGGGGGAACATAGCGAAGAACTTGGTTGCTTGGGCTGCTGGCGGTCGCTCCCATTTGTAGGTGCCGCCTTTATAGAGGGAAAGCTAAAGATATTCTGGAAAAAACAGAGAGAACTGTGGGTCCCGTTTGTTACAGATACACAACGTGGAAATTGCAGGAATTCTTGTCGAATCAAGAAAGGATGCCGGATTTGCCGAGGAAAGTATTTTCTGGACGATAGACGATTGAGACAAACTCTGGTGGTATTTCAAAAGGTCAGGATGACGTCTGTTTGATTCAACGTGAATGTCAGCACAGCAGCGGAGCAATTTGCAATTTGCGATCATGAATTATTATTTGCGATGTTTATCTCGTATAGTAGGACCACCAGTAGACTGCTCCGAGCTAGTACTACTAGTAGCTAGTAGAACTAGTAGTAGTATTCCACCAGCCATCCGTGACCAGAGGCGAAGGAGGGCACGTTCCAGTAAACGGGCCAGGGAAAGACGACAATGTTGATGGTGTGATTCCTCCATTTCTTGTACCGTATGGTACCTTCTCCGGTAGCCAGCACTCGGCAAATCGTATCGCTATTCGTCAGTGCAACTTCCGCATACTAATTGGACCGTCTTTGATTGTTCTTGGTGACGAGAACAAGAACGATTTGTTCCTGTTGCTGCTCCGTGGTTGATTTGAGATGCTGCCGTCAAGAGGCCACTATAGACTACCCCATCATCGAAACGGACTGCATAGTTCTTAAATCTTTTTTACATCAACACCGACTGTACCGGTTAGGGGTTGAATAATCTGTGTTTTACATTCTGGACACCGACCAATGTAATACCCTGTCGTAAGCTTCTCATTAGCCACTGGGATTTTGTCTTTGAATCGTTCGTACTGTTCGTCTAAAAAGCCTTCCCGGCAAAGATCGTTCCAGTCCTTGACAATCACGACAGGCAAATCAAATTTGTGATAGAGCATGTCCATGCGACTGGACTCGACTATTGGAATGATGCCAAAGAACAACATTTCCCAAGTTCGATGACAATCAATGCCATTGCCAGGAGGAGAAAGACCAAAGCGGTACTCTGTATACTTCTGAAATAATTCCAGGGGGCTTAAGCGACCTCTCTCGGCAGCGGGACGGAGGCACGATGATGCCGCTTGTTGGGCACGGAATCTGTTGCCATTCGAACTTGACATGGGTGGAATATACAAGGCTTGACTGCGACTGGCGTGATTTTGAATCCCTGTTTCTCGTATGGAAATCATCTTCTCCAGCACCTGAGGGGCCGTCAATCCACCGAAAGCATCTAGTGTGTGTAGGTCCAAACCTATCGGAATTGGCTGGATTTTTTCCGATTGAGTGTCATCATCTCTATACATGTAATTTTGCGTGTACCATGTCTTGAGATGTGGATTGGAAACGAGCTGTTCATAATGCATGGCATCATGAGGATGCGAGTTGTCTCCATCCGAAGTGATGAGATCAAACGGCTGTTCGATGAGGGGTAGAACATGGGTGATAAAAGTCACCAAATCACCTTCCCCCTTGTGCGACTGCTGCCTTATCCATATAGTCCCATTGCATGACCGGAACCACTTTGTGATGTCATCCGCCTTGTGTATGCATTCGGTAGCGTATTGACGTGAACACCAGCTTCTGACGTTCGCTAAAGAGTAGTATTCATGAGGTACATCGGGGCACTCGGCATAGTTGTACCAATTACGAGACCATAGAACGTTTTCTAGTGAGATTTCTTTCAGTGGCGGCTCTTCGTTCTTCGTGGTTGTAGTTGTTGTAGCCATGGCAGCCGCGAGTTTCTTATCGGCGGTAATTTTTTTGGGTTTTATTATTGGGTGTTCAATGGCCCTTCTCGTTACCATCAGTGATGACGCCGGTGGATTGGTGGTGCTGCCAAGCGCTGCTGACGACCTGTCATCACTAAAGTTGGTGACGAGAATCGAAAAGATAAACAGACAGACAGAAAGAACAACAACAATCGGGTTCGTTGCGCTGAACGAACGTGCGGCAAATGATAATCTACGAAGACGCGACGAAGCAAAGGGAACGCGAAAGAGAGTCTTCCCGTCGTCAACCTCGTCGTCCGCCAGCAGGTTATTCTTGTGCTTGTTCTTGTGAGCAGCACGCGGCGTCAAGCGGCGCTCGCATGTATTCGACGACATGGCGGGGGCGGTACAAGGACCGGGGACAACCGATGATACTGTACTTCCTCGAGAGACTTTCAGACAGAGATAGCAGTTGATACAGCATCTGCTGGTGGTTGCGAGATTGAAAAACAAACAAGCTGAGAAGTAAAATATCCCACTTTCAACGGACATTATCGCGGTCATCCTGGAGCATCCGGGGAAATTTCTGCAACAAAAATCAATCGCGATTTTACCGCGCTTATTATTCTGCCGCTAATGTACTGTAGCTATGTCAAAGGATCTTCCAATCTTGTGGAAGATAACGTATAATTTGTACCAGCTCTACGCGATTTTCTTACAGTATCTTCCACTCCGAGTGGAAGATAAAGGCTACGTATTTTTGGTACACCGAGGTACGAGGGAGTGTGTACGCGCGCACATAAACAAAAAATGAACACAAACAACACATCGCGATTCCAACCACAAGTAGTAAGACCACCAACCAAAGGATGACACTACTATGCCAAAAGGCCAAAACTTTCACCCACCGTCCACATGGGCAAACTCCTTTGACCTCTGACCGTCCTTTTCTCCAAAAGAACTGACAGACAACAACGACACAAGAGAGATGCGACAATCAACAACAATCAACAACATGTCGTCGGTGAAGCACCAACAAATCACCGCAACTCTTTGCGACGAACTTGGGATATCCTCTTTGTGGAAAATCGAAAGGACGATTGGCCGAGAGACTTTCTTCAGACCAACAGGAACAAAAATAAGTGCTTTGATTGGTAATATAGTAGACGAAAAATATCATGTCGTTTTATATAATATTATCTTTCCCATGTATCTTTTGCGTAATAGAGAGACTAAAATAGCAAGCAACATAGTCCGAGCTGGAGGGCGTCCTTGAGACATGGACAGTCCCTAAGCAAAAGCGGTAATACATAGAGTAAAGGCGCACCTGTCAAGCTGTCGTCCACGTCAAGTCAGTCGAATATCAAGAGAAAAAGTACCTCAGTGAGGGATCGCCAGGAGCATTCGCCAGAGAAAATCTGCAGGCGGAATTTGCAAGCTCCCTGGAGAATTTGGCAGAGAAAAAGTACCTTAATTAAATCTGAAGTTTTGTCTTAAGAGAATTCTGCCTACTATATAAATAATATCGGGGACATCCTGCCAATCCTGCCGATTCTGCGCCTCTGATGTGTCCATGCCGCCTTGTAATAAAATAATATGGCGGGAAAGCCTCGCAGCAGCCCATCGCATCAAAAAGCTTATTACAATACATTTTTGTCTTGTACCTCTCGCAGACGAACCACCTGCAAGAGCATGGAGGTTTCCATCAAGGGTCAGCCTGGCCTAGCCATTTGGAGTCGTGGCAGGTACCTCTACTTACGGACATGGCGGCTTTTATTGCCTCAAAGTTTTCTTAGCCATGCTTTCGGGAAAAAAGGAGTTGTGGGAAGGCACCGCCAACTCCTTGGCGATACGCGAGTTTCTGTTTAATGAAATTGAAGGATCGAAGGAAGAACTCAAAGGAGAAACGATCCTCCGCCTGTTTGGCAGTTGTAGTCTAGTACTACTTGGACTTGTAGTTTCTGTTGAGTCTTTGCAACGGACGGGGGCCAGTCGTACGTCGCGCGTCTCACACGCACCCGAGTCATTACGGGCCGACCACGTCATCGACTGGTCGTGGCTAGGGCGTCTGCGCATTCACGGCGCGCACTAGCGTGGAAGATCCTTCAGGACAATATCTACCGACGACGGGCAGACTATGGTCGTACGAGTCTCGTAGACCGTGTGTATTGCACAGGAGACAAGTACCGGTACGGGAAATGATTGATAAAAGCAACCCTTCCTTTCATCGTTTGCCTCTTACTGTTCACTGTCTGTACTCGTATCCCTCCTCTCTAGACTACCACCAATTATTGAACCTGAATACAAACGCAACGAGGAAGAAAGAAGAAATGGTTCGCAGCCTAGTGAAAACGACGTTCTTGGGTCATCTCATTATGCTCTCTGTCTGTCTAGCTTCGATGCAAATTCGCTTTATTCTTTTCTCGTCGCCTGGACCAACAATGCAACAAATGGACGATGAGGCATCCGCGTCCATTCTACTACCTTCTGTTGTCGTCGAGGAGGAGGCGGAGCAGGAACCGCCCAGAATTCCTCATCGTCTCATCTTCAGCTATAAATACAATATGCTCGAGAAGAAGACCCCTCCTCACATCTACGAAAATGTCATGAACACGATCCGACATTATCGTGAGGCATGGAACGAGCCCGATGCTCCTGTTTGGTTCTTGGATGATACAGATTGCCGAATTGCAATCAAGAGCACAAAACCAGAACTTCTTCCTCATTTTGATTCCGAAGCTCTTGGGTCACTCAGAGGTGATATATGCAGAGTTGCCGCCCTTTACTTAAGAGGTGGCTACTATTTTGACATCGATATGCAGGTGGTAGAGCCTGTTTTATTGGATAACAACGTCACCTTTGTTACGGCATACGATGAGAGCAAAACATGCTTCTTCCAGTCTCTTATTTTCTCCGAGCCAGGAAATGCTATCGTGCTAAAGTCAATGGACAATATCCACACATATTATAACAACAGCAAACGGGGGAGAGACGTCAAATTGGGGCCCACTACCCTAATAGAGGCCTACGAATCGATGCCACCCGCCGAACGAGGAAAAATTCGATTATTTGACGAGATTCATCTTGACAACGAGGGGCTTGTTTACCCGCAGATCCCGAGACAAGACGGAGTCGGCTGTTGTTGCAATTTTGCCGTGCACGATTCGTTAAAGCAAAAGGTCTATTTTTATTCGAGAGTGGTGGGGGCAGGAGAGTTTTGCAAATTCAAAAATATACGCCATACTGCTGCAGGGGGTAGCAGAGGATATAAGGCTATCCCCAAATAGTAGATCCGCCGAAACCAAGCTGGAAGCATCTGGTATGCTTCCGCCATCCTCCGATCGAAAACAAAACGGAAACGAAAACAGTTAGGATGCTACGTTGCCATTTTCATCGAAGTTTGTTTGACTGAACTGCTGGAAGAAGTCCCTCAATCCAATGATCTTCGTCGCATGTTGGTGATGGAATAGAGCTGCAACAGATGTCACGAGTCTTCTGGTTTGCTGGATGGTTCCCTGCCGCGCTCTGCTTCTTCCTCTGACCAGTAAATAAGAAGTGACGGTAGCAAAGATGCTGCTTCGCGGCTCCTCATTTCTTTTCTTGGTGACCGAACGGACCGGAAGGGGTGGCCTTCTTTCACGTGGCTGTTGTTTCCTCGTTTTCTTGCGTCTGGCAACTTTGGATTTGGAACTTGATCGGCATTGGCAGTGAAGCACATTATGGAACATACCCCCGATCTTCGCTCGGGCAAGTTCATCAGAAACACTCCAACATACTCGAACTCAAAACTTGCGTCCGATTTGGTCTTTCCTCTACCATAAGTTTGACAACAGGCAAGTAGTAAACAAGGGACGTGCGCGTCCCCGCAACATTTCAGACGACGTTCTCCAGACTCTTTCAGACGTGAATGCATATGACGTGCAGCTTTATCAGTGGACAACGACGCGTTTTTTCTCATTCTCGCGGTGCCAGTGCAACACCACCCTGAGGAGGAGGATGCCAGCCTCGTTCCTCGGCATCATCCGCTACTAAATTCCAAGCTCCGGCTTTCTGGATGAGATGGATAAGGTCGATTTCCTCCTTGTCCCCCCATGAAGAGCAGTCGTTTGGTGGCTTTGGTTGGCGATGATTAGTAGGACAACATCTTCGCAGCATAGTACCAGGTACTAATAATCCACCAATGACGACGATCCCTAAACTACTTTCCACTAATAATAGACTACGGTAGGGCGATAACTACACTACAAGTACCACTGCATCGGCACTGTACCATTACTGCGTGTACCCGGTAGATGCCACCAGTAGATGGCAATGGCTTACTCACTCACTTATTCTGCGTGCAGAGCTAAACTATTTCTCTCGTCCATAAATTCAAGGCCAGCACCACGACGAGTAGAGTGGTTTTCATCGTCGTCGTATTCCGGAGAATAATCATCTTCTGCCAAGCCACAAGTTTGTAATATCAGTACTACCGACAAGACAAGGGTGACAAGGAACATGACAATACAGCCAGCTCGTAGGTCAACAGGCTGCTCCTCAATCCACTGGTATTCGATTTCAATGTGATGCCGTGAATACTCATCGTGCACGTTCTTCATAATTGGTTCACTGGAAACCGAATGGATGGCCCCGTCTCCACTTTTGGAGTGAATAAAAGTAACACGCAATTTTCCTAGGTTGGTGGGATCGAACCAGGAAAGCTGATGGAAGCCTTCCTCAAAGCCGAGCGAAAATTGATCATTGGAACGCGGGAATGTGACGCTGGAGTCGACTCCAAACAGGGGCCTTTGCGCCTTGAGTGCTTCCGTTTTACCAGCCGCGGAGAATACGGTAGTATCGACATGTTCGCCCACATAATAAGAAGACACCAATCCGTTCTTCAAGAGCGCCAAAGAAACAAGAAAAAAGGGATGCAGGGCCGCCATCTTCACTGGGCGGGGACGATGATGCGTCATTCGTCGCGGACTTGGCATCATTTGTGTTTCTGATCGGTTGGCCTGGTGTGGAGAACCAAAATTTACTGACATGCGATATTAGACTAGATATCTCTGGCAGATTAGATTCCTCCAGCTACTCTAGTAGAGTAGTGGACTGATGTTTGTATCAATAGAGGATAGAGGTAAGAGGTAATATTGCTGTACGGCGGTATTAGCCCGGCGGAATATACGAGGCGTCCGAAAGACGAAAGAGCACGACGAGTTTTGCAGTCGGGTGGGTCGCCGCTGGCACCTCTCGCTCGCTCCTATATTCTCCTCTCTATTCTACTAGCATCTCACATCTACTCCGCCTTTCGGTTCTCGGATATTGTCCTCTTTCATACCGGTATTCATTTTATGCATCGGTCTCCGATTGAATACTAATACGAAGCACAGCAGAAAAGATTCAATAACGCCATCACCTATGAGAGGGAACAACTTCTGACTTGACAATGAACGAACGACGATTTGTGACGGGGAGGTGCTGTCGATGATGATTCTTCGATCCGTATCGCGTATATTCTTCCTAATAGTCAAAAGTCAGTACTTGTACCCGGTACAGTGTGTATGACATGGACGTCCGCCAGCAAGCAGGATTATTCTTTCCCTTGATGGACCTGGATGATATCGGACTTCTCCCAAGCATTTTATCCTATCTTCCATATGAAGACTTGAACAGTTTGGCGACTTGTTCGCGAAGATTGCAGACGCTTCGATCCAACCCCGAACTCGATCCCACGCGGTCGGGGACCCTGCACTTTCGGAAAAGGAGTGACGGCGGTGATGATGGAACGGGCGGCGATGCCTTGGCGCGGCTGGTCCATGCCATCACACATTCTTGTAATCCACGGTCCATCTTCCAAGAAAATCGCACCACGCTCCGTCTAGTGGGGTTTGTGGAGAATCTCAGTGATGAAGCACTTCACGTCCACCTCCATCATCATCAGCATTCCAGTACTACTGGTACTACTGGTACTACTAGTAGTAGTATTGCAGCGTCGTCATCATTCATTCCTGTTGATGCCATTTCCAACAATAATGTGAGACATTTGGATTTGTCGTATGAACGGCGACCCAAGGATCTACAATTTTTGTCGGTCCTCACACGAAAGTACATTTCCATCCTGGGCGAACTGTTTCCGAATGTCGAAACCTTGAACATTTCGCATTCGCAAGAAATCATGGGTCTCTTGTCGCGTGTCAAATCCGCATTTCCTCGACTGTACTCGCTCTCTGCCAATCATACCGACATTAAAATCCTATTGGAACATTGGACGCTCCGGAAATGGCACTCTTTGAGAGAACTGTACGTACAACAAGGAGAACTTCATGATATCAAAGATTTCAGGCTGCCGCCAAACTTGGAAAGGTTGGATCTTTGGCATGTACGAGATGCCGATCAGAAACCCATTCCCGTGGCAGAGTTGGCGGGGATCCTATCCAGAATACCATCTTTGACATGGTTGCGATGTGAGGTTTCAGAGGAAGAACGGTTGTGGTTGATAACGAAGCATCCTACTGCAAAGATTCTCAACTATTAGACAGGCGAGAACGAACTATATATAAAATAGTCCACTGAGTATGGTATAACAAGAAACAATGATAGACAAAATAAATCTCAGGATTTTTTGCATTCCTATTCTACGATGTGGGTATGACATGAGTTTCATTTTAGTAGCCAACAAACAGTTTCGTTACTCAGAGTGAGTGAGAGTTGTGTTTCATATGTCTCGTATAGAAGTATCCAGCCAGGCGCGTAAGTGAAGTGAGCTAGTCAGTCAGTCAGTCAGTCAGAACGATTTAGTGGGCATCTCCACCCGCCTCGCAGTGGCCATGGTTCATCAGGACCAAGCCAATGGGGATGACACCAATCACAAAGGCCAAGAAGGATATCAGCTTGTCCTTGAGTGTCTTCTGTGCTTGCTTGGCCCGAGGGAAGCACTCGGCGACGGCAATGTAAATATACACTCCCCCGCTGACTCCCAAGATACTTCCAATGGCAACGTTGGTAATGTCATCAATCCCCACGATCAAGCAGGCACCGAACATTACCGAGAGACCGTTGACAAAGTTGATACACAAGGCCTTGCACGGTGGGATGTGACAAAACCGTGTGAACATAAAGTAGTCGGCAATTTCTTGAGCAATCTCGTGGTAGATGGTGGCTGCGGAAATAGCCATGGCAAGATCTCTAGAACAAAGCATGAATGCTGTTCCCACAAAGATTCCGTCTGTGATGTAGTAGAGATAGATAGAGAGCAGAGTGAGATATGGCTGCTGTGGATGATGATGATGCAGTGTCGAAAGCAAGCCCAGAGGCAGGTAACAAACAAGCAATGTACAATAAACGTACCTGCAAAGTTGTGGAAAAAGTCTCCGGCAATGATACTTGCTGCCAGGGACCAGTCAATGGCATGCGGCAAAGTCTTGTCTTCGGTCGTAACCACAAGGTCTGCTGAGTCATCCGAGGCCAAGGAACCCGCCGAAGCATTGGTCATGTTGGATGCTTTGTTCTCCATTTGGCTCTTGGTGGTAGCGGTGGCACCGAATTCTTCTTCTTCTTCGGGGACATCATCGTCTTCTACCACCAACTCTTCCGGGACATCCTGGAGCTTGTTGGTTTCTTCCACAGTGGCAGCAGGAGAACCATGCGAGTCATGGTCTTCATGCTCGAGGCCTTCATGATTATGAGGAAAGACCAGTGACGTCAAGACGGGCAAGAGGAAACCGCCGATGACACAGGAACCAAAACGCCACGCGGCGGCTCCATCCTCGGGGTCCTCATGTCCTCCTTCCTCTTCCATAAAACGGTGCCCCTCATGTCCTTCCTCACCTTCGTGTCCCACAAAGTGCGACGTAATGAGGAGGAGCGACTCGGGCAGTACCAAGAACACAGTGGTGGCCAAGAGGGCTCCACATGCAAAGCTGGGAATGATGTTGTGCGTAAAGGCATGGTAAGCGGGCGAGTGTGCCACATCTCGCTTGCAAATGTGCTTGGCCACAAATTCGCCCGTGACAAAAAAGACACCCATCAATGTGACCATGTTGATCAAGAGGGAGGCCACAATGACGTCGCCCCAGGGCTTGTCATCGTCAGTTTCACTGCCCAGGAAGGCGGAGCTGCTGCTGCTGGTGTCGTTGTGATCATGATCATGGTCATGATCCTCGTCCTCATCATCATGGTCTTCATCGTCATGGTAGTACTCATCCATATGATCATCTTCTTCGGCGGCATGATCCGTCTCGTTGGTGTGGACGAGCTCACTCTCGTGGTCCCCTTCGGCATGATCTGTCTCGTTGTGTTGGTCGAGCATCAGGTCTTCCCCCTCCATGATCAACACGGGCTCCTCGAATTGCAACTGTCGGCTGTGGGAACGCAGCAGGGAAGACTCATCTGCGTGTCCTTGTTGGGCCAGGGCGGTGCTAGTAATAGAGCCACAGGCTAGTAAACATAGCGCCACCAGGGCGGTTGTTCGAACCATCATCATCATGTTGCGTATGCGCGAGTATCGGAAGGAAGGAATGAAAGACTGCCTGTTCAGGTTGTATTACTTGTACAGCCCAACGTCGAATCAGGGGATCGGTTGATTGAAAGCAAGAGTCGTCGGTGATTTTCAAAAAGGCAATGCTCGAGATTATGAATGAATTAGAAATCAAAGAAGGAAACGTACGTATTGCAACAACAACACGTTTGTTATTCTGTGGCCATCGATTGGAAGCGAAAATTGGTGATTGGCGTGATGATGATGGAGAGAAGTGAAAATACCTGTGTGGGACCATCACATGACAGAGAGGCCTTTTTGGATGAAATTTCGATGGGGTCCGGTACGAAATCCAAGTTCATGTCTACGCTGGCGAGTGGTCATTTCAGGAAGCGCCTCATATTAAATCAAACTGGCTGTAAATAGGCTATTGAAAGGAAGAAAATATCAGCCGCTCCGTCCACAACGACAAATTTAACTAGTGATTTTAGAAAAGTGGCTATTATTTATAATCCAAATAGGCTAATCAATGGCCTTCTGGAAGAGTCTTTACGAATTCTATAGAGGGCCTTTATTATTAACAAAATTGCAATAGGCTTAATGATGCACTTAAAGGACGTAGGCTTTTCATTTGGCCTTCCACGTGCGTTGGTCGTGCTTCTCTCTCTTGAAGAAAGTACACACTACAGTACGTACCGGCGGTACACTCTGAGTACATAGTAGTAGCTCTTGGTACTACGGTAGCTACTCTAGAGTAGAGCTAGCTTGAGTAGTAGTAGAGAGAGTAGTCTACTCGGAGTAGCCTCTCTACTACTACAGTAGCTACTGCTAGTAGTAGAGAGCTGCTGAGAGAGAGAGAGAGAGAGTTGCAGTAGCAAAGGACGGATGGAGAGCCCGTCACCTCGAATACTCCTCATCCTCGGCAGATACTGCTGTAGTAGTAGTACTTCCGTAGACTAGCTACTGCTAGTAGTAGAGTAGGAGGGTCGTCCTGGTCTCTACTACTACTACTACTAGAGTAGTGCTGTACTAGTAGTAGTGGATCTTCTCCGCAAGAACACTTTGACTTAGTTTTCTACTAGAGAAGAAGCTGTGTTTCTTCTTGTTGCGAGTAGTAACTCCTCACACCAGCGCCCACCATCTAGTGTTTGGTCTGACCACTTCAGCTAGATCATGTGAAATTTCACCCGCGCACGACCTTTATTCCGGTGGCTGGGATTGCTCGCACGTGCGCGTGGTTCTGCGCGTAGGACATACTGATGACGTCAAACGCCAGTCGTCATCAAACCTGTCGAACATACTATACGGACGTACACAACATCGTATGTCATTACTATTATACAACATGTAATGGTCGAACAGTAAGTACCTCTACTATTAAGTTCTAATAGTTGTCATTCGTATCTTTCCTTGTACTCCATTAGTAGTAGAGATCCTGTACCGGTAGATACAGGTAGTAATACGGGGTGGAAAGTGGGGCCGATACAAAATCTACAGTAAGCACATGCAGCAGTATGAGTACTACTAGTACCGCGCGGCGGAAGTACTCGTATTTCGTCCTTCTTCGTCCTCGCTCGATGCGATGATGATCATGATACTACTCATTCTTGTGTATTTTTTGTAGTCGGGCGAAAATTCTTTCGGCCCGCCGGCGGCGGTTCGCCGATTCTCAATCTTTGGTGGGTATCGATGGGGGCTTATTGTTTTTTGAAATGTCGGCTATTCTTCCCTCTTCGTCGTCTCCCCAAGTAGAAATCCTGACAGGGAGGCATGTACATTGGACAATAAGATTCCTTGGGCCTTTGTTTGTTTCGGATGAAAGATGCCACCACCACTACGAGTACTTCGTACGGCACCTATTGTACTGTACCTGTCCCGCTCTGCTGATACAGTATAGGCAGGGTTGCTTCTCCGCATCCGACCTGTTTCCCCGTTCTTTGCTCCCATCCACCGTACTTGTAAGACACAAACCAATAACCTCTCGTATGAAGACCCCATTGCATTCCAAGTGAGTTGTGCAACTACTCACTCATCAGCGTCACCACCGACAATGCCCGAGCATTCTAGAAGACGTCTCCGAAGCGTTCCTGAGAAAGTGGAGGAAGAAAACCGCGGGGGATCACCAGCATCGCCGTCTTCGTCCTCGTCGTCGTCGTCTTCACAAACTAGAAATGCTTCACTTGTTGGTAAATATAATCTACACCCCCGTCGTCGACGGGCCGACGAGGTGGAGAAGATTAGCCAGACGGAATGCCTTTTTACGACGTCGCTCGGCACAGAATATGGTGGATCCACCTTTGTTGCAGGCAACATGTTCACGGTAGTGCCCAGTTCGGTGGTGGAAGTTCTCACTCTGGAATTTGATGCACAGATTCGAGCCGCCTCCGACTTGGCGACCAAAGTGTATTATAAAGAAGGAGACTTTTCTGGGGCTACCAGCGATGCCGCTCAGTGGACGCTGCTGGCGGATACTACCGCACGGGCTGCTCCAGGTGGAGAAGGCGCCATCATTCCAGCCGGAGCTTTTACGAGGGTCACTTTGGATGCTGGAAGCCAGTATTCTTTTTATCTTCACATTCAAGGTGGAAACGATATCATGAAGCTAAAGACTTCGGATAAACTGATTGGAGAGGAATTCTTTACGGACGGTCTGGGATTGCTGGCTCTGCAAGTGGGCGTGTCTCTGAGTGAAGGACCCTTTCCAAGTACCTTCACGGGACCGGCCGAGTTCTCGGGACGCATCCACTACAAATCGACCCAAGAATGCGACTCGGTACGGACAACCTCCTTCGTGGAGCTCGAGTTTGCCGTGAACGAAAACCCAGAGGAAAACGTTATGCAAGATCTCAGCGAGGCGGTGCAAAAGGCGATTGATGCAGTCATCATTTTGGATCCAGACTTGATCAAATTCGATAAGTTTCATTCGCTTGAAATTGTAAATGTCGAATCAAGTTTTATGGGACGATCAGGTGAGTGCATACGTACATGTATTAGTTTTCGGTCGTGTAATTCTTGCAAGTTATTGACAAATTTGATCTTCTAACAATGTTCGGTGACTATTGGATAGAGGAAAAATGCCCGACAGAATTTGATACCTGTTCGTTGGTGACTTCGAGAGTTCAGTTCCTCCATCTACCCACCATCACTTCAGGTGAATTATGGCTGAAGATTCTAAAGAATGACGTACGGATTGCCGAATCGGTTATCGCACAGAGTGACGTGGAGACTCAGTATGTTGGGTATCCAGTCATTCAAATGGATTTCATCATTACACTTTCTGGGGTACCGGACGGAACTCGAATGAACACCCTTCAAAGACGCTATTTTGAAATTGTAACGGCGGGTTTTCTTGCATCGGTAACAGGCGAGGTTCCGATCTACACCACTGCCATAGTGGACGAAGTCGCTACTGGGGATACAGAGGCGGGGCGACGCCGTAGCTTGCAATCTCTGAGACTTCGTGGCAGCTATATTCGGCAACTGGAACTACCACCGGCTCCACCATCGCTACCCCACGCGGGGAAGATACTATCTTCAGCCAACAGGACGCTCTCGATGCGGCCATCAAAGCAGTATCTATCGAATTCGATGAAAAGCTTCAAGTCCTCCAGACGTCCATGGCCAATAGGATGAAGGCTCTCGAGACACAGTTGTCCGAGATGGTCAGCCAAATTGTGCAACAAACCTACGCGGCCCTTCTGAGCGTCGACAGCCCCCTAGTCTCGAAGATTGATCATCTGGCCGTTCAAGAAAACCTAGGCTCTCTGACCAACAAGATCGACTCCATCTTGACATATATAACCAACACCACGGGACGTAACCGCACCCCATCCCCTGATGGAACCCAACATCGCAAACGCGCCGATCGCAAAGAGACCCCCGACCGCGCCAGTTCCCCGACGGACGAAACATTTACCAGCCACCCACCGCCTGAACAAGACTCAGAAATGGGCAGCGAAACCTAAATGCAAGCCTGGATCCCCCAACGGCTACGAACTTTCTCTACGGCTACCCCAACTATCAATCGCGAAGATTCCCAATGGCGAGGCAAGAACTTATCTGGCGACAAACCAACCGATGCGACCCGAATGATGTTCCACAACGTAAGAGGGATCAAACAACAACCAGGCGATGAAGACTTCCAAATTCTTATGCATGACCAAACAGTTCTCCAAGTGGACCTACAAGGCATATCGGAACATCAACTCGATACCGCCAAACACTCCGTTACGAAGAACTTGAATAACTCTATGTACCGCGCCTATCCTGGACAATCAACTCTCCAGGTGAACTCGAGCTCGGCATACGCCCCGAACACCTACAAAGCCGGGGGCACAGCCATGCTCGCACTCGGCGATATTGTCGGCCGCCTGGAATCCAACGGAAAAGGCGGTGACCCGATGGGACGATGGAGCTACATGCACTTCAGGCGGCAAGGCCAAGCACCTATCACCGTGATCTCCATCTACCAAGTATGCGAACGGCCGACAAACAAGATTGGTAACACCGCATGGCACCAACAACGGTGTGCGTTGGATGCTTCGAACCGCTCGGACACCCATCCCCGCAAAGCCTTTATCGACGATCTAATTATCGTTGTCCAAACTTTCCAAGCGGCCCATCATTCTATCATTATAGGCGGTGATTTCAACGAGACAATGGAAGACAATCGATCCGGACTTCTAAGACTCGCCACCCAGACTAACCTTTGCGACCCGTGGAATCTAAGATATTCTCAGCACGGCGAATTCAATACTCAACAATCTGGCTCCAAACGAATCGACTCAGTTTTGATCTCCCACGACTTGAGCGACAGCGTCCACAACATTGGATATGCCCCCTTTGGATACGTGACCAATAGCGATCATCGACCTTTGGTGATAGACTTCAAGACCACAGCCTTATTCGGAGACGAGACAGACACGCTCCTCCCACCACAATTTCGCGGAGTCAAGACCAATGACCGCCAAGCCGTCACGACGTACGTGGAACACTTGTACCGCCACCTGCGAACAAACAACGCCTTTGATGCACAAGATTCTTTAGACGATGACTCGGCTTTACCGGCAGAAGTGGAAGCCATTGATACCCTGATTGGACAAGGCGGTGACTCTGCCGACGAGAAATGTCGACGAAGGCGGCCCGAATTTTATTCACAGACCATATCTCAACAAAGGATACGGATGAGAGCACTCCGTGCAATTCATTCGGATCTGAAGTACCACTTAACCGACCGACTAGTGGCTATACAACAGAGATTACGACGAGCCGGCATGGACACCACTCTTCCGACAACACTCGCCGAGGCCATTATGGCATTAAAGAGTGCTAAAACAACCCTCAAGGACCACAGACGAAAACATGCTGCACTCCGAAAAGCCGAACAAGAAGCGACCATCGAACAAGCCGAGCGTACTAGCAACAAACCGAGAGCCAAGATCGTACGTAACATACGGAAACAGGAAGATTCCCGCCAAACCTACCGAATTCTGGCTAGTATCAAGAAGAACTGCAGCGATCATAAGCTCGATCGCTTGGACGTTCCCCAATCATGGCCTTCCCCACATTCGACCGTAGCGACGGTCAGCAACTTGGAAGACCCCAGGACCTGCGAACACTGGACACCCATTACGGATCCAGCAGCGATTGAGTACTACTTACTGTTGCGTAATCAACGTCACTTCGGCCAAGCTCAGGGTACCCCTTTCACTGAACCACCACTGAGCGAAGATGTAGATTGGGCCGCCTCGACTCCCGAATCTGAGGATCTACTAGCTGGACAATATGCAGATGAAGCCACGGCCATCCCACAACTCAGAGCACTCCTTGACACGTGCAAAGTTGCTGCCGCACTGGACGCCATCCCTGCCGAATTAACGATGGAAGACATGTCCGGCAAATTCAAATCATGGCCGGAAACTACGTCAACATCCCCTTCCGGACGCCATCTTGGTCGATACAAGGCCCTGTACGCCCTCGGCATCTATGATCCAGTCACGGAAGCCGAACAGTACCAAGCATTCCAACAAAAACAACAAGCAATCGCATCCCTGACCCTGTCTATCATCAACTACAATATCAGAAACGGACACATCCTCGAACGATGGAAGACCATTGCGAACGTAATGATTCTGAAAGAACCCGGCGATTTCCAAATCCACCGCCTACGCGTTATACACATCTACGAGGCCGATTTTAATCTACTATTGGCTGTCAAATGGCGACAATTGCTCCATGCGTGCGACGCCTCTGGTGTTCTGAACGAAGGTCAACTCGGAGGCCGACCTGGATGCGAGGCACAATTTCTCACACTCCTGGAGGAACTCAAATATGACTTGGCATATCTCACACGGCGCAGCATCTTTAACTTCGACAATGACGCCATGAGCTGCTATGATCGTATCATCCTCGCTTTGGCATCCCTTCTTAATAGAAAATACGGCCAACACCGAAAAGTCGTAGCGGTCCACGCTCAGACGTTGGAGCAAGCCCGCTACCGGCTTCGAATGGCTTTACACCTGTCGGATACAGAGTATTCTCACTGCATCTGCTTCCCTCTTTACGGAAGCGGCCAAGGCAGCGGCAACTCGCCCTGCATTTGGTTATTTATCTCCTCTACCTTGTTTGACGTTCATGCCTCCCAAGCGTACGGAGCTTCCTTTTCAACGCCGGACGGCACCGAATCAGTACACTTAACAATGGTTGGCTTCGTCGATGACTCCACGGGCTCCTGTAATGACTTTCAACCACAGACTCAAACCGACATAGACACTCTGTGCCAACACATGGAACATGACGCCCAACTGTGGAATGACTTATTGTACTGCTCCGGAGGCCGCCTTGAACTATCCAAGTGTTCTTTCCACGTCTTAGACTTCCAATTCTCGACCACGGGCAAGCCCCAACTCAACCGCGCATCGTTCACAGATAGGATCCAAGTCCGCGATCCCGTCACAAACGCAATTATTCCCATCGCAGCCCTAGCACCCGACCAACCACACAAAACTCTAGGTCACCAAAAAGCTCCCGCCAAACAGAAAGCTTCCCCGACGGCCAAACAGAAAACACAACTCCAGGTCCTCACCACCAAAGCTCGACGCACAGCGACCCTCATTAGCACGAGCCCAATCACTCGGCACGGCGCCACACTGGCATATTACGGCATCTTCATTCCTCAAACCAAGTACCCACTCCCACAATCATTCTTCACTAAGGCAGATCTCGACAAGGCACAATCATCAGTGATGGGACCCATCCATGCAAAATGCGGCTACCTGCGAACCACCTCTCACGCACTCTTATACGCACCGACGTCCCACGGAGGAGCGGGATTTTTAGACTGGTATACACTGCAAGGAGAGGGCCAGATAGCTAACTTTCTGAAACACTGGCGGACGGACTCCATTATTTCTAAGACACTACGTATCGATCTCGCTTGGAGCCAGTGGCAGTCCGGCCTCTTGCACCCTATCCTCGAAGACACTAATACCCCTCTCCCGTACCTCGAATGCCGATGGCTGCGGAGCCTCAGGGAATTTCTCGCCCACATTGGCGGTCAAATTCCAGTCTCCCAACCTTACTTACCTATCCTCGAACGCACCGGCGACATTGGTCTCATGGACCACGCCATCCACATGGAATGTTTTTCACCCGAAGACCTAGCAATTATCAATTATTGCAGATTGTATCTCCACATCACTACCATGTCCGAACTTTTCGACGCATCCGGCACCAACATAATGACCCACATGCTTCATTGCGAACGGCCCGCGTGGTTTGACCCCACAGTTATTACTACTCTCCAACGCAGACCGAGCACTTACCAAATCAACAGACCATGGCGTCGACTATGCCGCGAATGGAGTTACGCCGACGGACGAGCAGCTCCCGATGTACAATTAGGACCATGGACGATCACCACACCCCGCCTCCGTCGGGAGACCTACTACACAAAATCAGTGTGGCCCATCATTTACCATTGGCGCGACGACGCTTATTGGGAATATCACTCCAATGCCTACGACCCCACCCTTTTTATCCCCATACACTCCACTCCGTGGTCCCCTGAGTCCGACTCCCGACCCCTCACTATACAAATCAACCCCGATGACACCATTACAGCGACCATTCCCGACCAAATCCTACACCCCGCCCCTCGGTCTTACTACCTCGAGTGGAATGAATACGTGCTTACTTTAGCCCCGTGGGAACAATCCCTTCTCGAGCACATCATATTCTACAAAGGCCCCCACGAAATCATGCAACACCTTCACCAACTGGCGCCAAAATCTCAAATTCTGCATGTATCCGACGGATCTCAAGTACTCGACCAGCTTAGCTTTGGATGGTACCTAGGCACAAGCGATGATGAACCTCTTGCCAAAAACTACGGACCAGGATACGGCACACCGACATCGCATCGAGCCGAAGGATGGGGCATGCTCTCAGGCGCCACCTTCTGGAGGCACCTCGTTAAGTATACACACCAAACATTCCCGGCCCATGTATACCTCGAAAGTATTTCCGACAACGAAGGCCTCATCAAACGACTAGTCGAACGCACCAAGTACAAGCTCCCGTATGCAAACTCCACCCTCGCCCCCGACTGGGACATCACAGAAGAAATCCACCAAACTTTTCTTGACCTATCGCTCAATCACCAGCAGTACTACTGGGTTAAAGGACATCAAGACGATACGAAACCCTTCGAGCTGCTATCCAGAGACGCTCAATATAATGTGTACGCCGACGAATTGGCAGACGAATACATGAAACTTTATGGAGAAGACAGACTTGAATCCCCACTCCTCCCCTCCTCAAGATGCACACTCAAACTTGGAGCACGAACACACCATGGACACTACACAGCAAGCATCCGATCCACGATCACCCTACCGCCACTGTATGCATACATGCAAGCACATTATGGATGGAATACCGACACACAGGCACGAGTCGATTGGAAGAACTTCACCCAGGCCGCCAATACATATACCACCTCCGACAATCATTTGATGAAACTGCTATACGAACACCTCCCGACAAGACAACACCGATCTACTTATCAGCCGTGGACACAGCCGACATGCCGATATTGCGACCAACCCGAGACCTTTTATCACCTGACCCAATGTAACAACCCTGTATCCTCTAAATACCAACGGCAACTACCCCAAGCAGTACGAGCCCTCTGCTCCAAATATGACGCCCCGGATAACTTTACATCCGCTTTCATCATTGCCATTGAAGACAACCTACGACAAAAACAACCTCTTCAAGAACTACCTACACCAGACAACCTACACTCAGTCATACGGAGCCAATCAGAAATTGGATGGAATCTCTTCGCCAAGGGCTTCCTAGCCATCGAATGGACACACTACCTACAACAGGAACACTACAAGCGCCAGGACCGGCCTAAAACCTTTGACACTGGAGTCTTCATGACCGGACTTATCACAACCATATGGACCAGCCTCAGCACACTGTGGACTAATCATCTCAACCACGTCCATCAGAAAGCCGACAACATCCCATCCCCGGAGAAGAGACTCGAATTGCAGACCAAGATACGAATGCTACATCAACGCCGCCAAACCTGCCTAGCAGCACACAGAGAACGTTACTTCCACGACGATCTTGACGATTACCTAGCGCAAGCAACCAACTCTCAAATGGAAACCTATATCAACAATTACGAACCCCGAATATACGCAAGCATAAAACAATCCCAGAACAACGACACATTAACTAGCATCCTAGCACACACCGGCTTCACGCGAAGAGCACCGTCCGGCACCAACAGACCCCGCACCACGGCCAATAGTGACGTTCCAATACACCCCAAACATTCCCGATGGCGACCAACACCAAATCTTGTGGACCGATTCCGCAATTTCTTCAAACCCACCTAAACAACATCACACACCTAACCTCACTTCTCCCCGAACAGAAACCGTGACGTCCCTGTCACCCCCGGGTTGTTAACGCCTCCCCGTAGATCTCTGCGATTGTCCACTCCTCTGGGAATGGCTACCAAAGGACTACGTAAAATAGATATTCATATTGCTATTGCTATATTCGGCAACTGGAAGGGGAGGGTGGATTGCAGGTTGTCACGACGATATCTGGCAGTGGATCAAATCCTGGTGATATCCGTGCTGCGGTTCTGGAAGCTATTGGGCTGCAAAGTGAACAATATATCCAAGAATTGGTGGGCCAGCAGTTGAGACCGGGGGAAATCAACGATGGCAATTCGGGTGACATGTTTGCAAAGCTCACTGCGGCGAGTATAGCTGTGAAATCGGACAACTTTGGTGCAGAACCCGCAAAGCCTGCTGGAAGCTCTATGACGGAGGAAGACGCTAAGAAAGAAAACGTGGTTTGGCTCTGGCTTTGTAGTCTGGGGGTCGTTGTAGCCTTGGTGTGGCTCGGCTACAGAGTTTATCGGGATTTTTTCTTTGCCCCGTCTGAGGAGAAGAAAAAGTTGACAGGTGACGACCATTTTGAAGCAAACAGAAGCAGAAGACCGTCTTTTGAGGGTCGACGACCACCTCGAAGTCTTTCTCTTGACCGTTTGCCCATGAAGCCGAGATCGATGGACGGGCTTTCGTCGCAATCAGCTCACATACCTGGAAGCAAACCGGACCGGCCCAGGTCTCTGGCAGACTTAATGCCGCATTCTGCTCACATCCCAAGGAATACTGCCGGAGAAAATGGGCGAGGCTTGAAACCCAATAAAAGCATGCCGATGAATTTGATGCTCAAGCCTTCACCCAAGACAAAGACCGATTCTGACGAAGGAGATACAAACGCACCAAGTGAAGGGACGCCTAAAAATAGGGCAGGTTTGAGTCGAGGTATCAAACCAACGAAGAGCCTCCCTGAAATGCTAAGGCCTCAGAATTTAGACGATCGAAGTGTCTCCAACACGAGCAGACATTCAACACGGAGTACGCCTGCTTCAAAAGCCACGACGCAACCAGTGAACAGAGCAGGACAGAGCAGAGGCATCAAACCAATTAAGAGTCTCCCCGAATTGCTAAGACCTCAGAATTTGGATGATCGGAGTGTCTCCAATACGAGCAAACATTCAACGCGGAGTGCACCGGCGATGAAACATCACCCACAGAATAAAGCGGGACAAAACAGAGGGCTGAGAGCAAACAATTCCATGCCTGCGACGAGAAGATCAGTCAGTCCCTCGAGCCGCAGTCTACCAGGAATTCCAACGAAGAAACACCCCCCGAAAAAACAAGTGTCTGAATTGTCAAATTCAAGTACACATTCTGTCCGGAGTGTGCCGAACTTGACAATGAAGAAGCATCCCCCCAAAAGCCAAACGGCTGAAGGGCTATCTAATGCAAGTGGCCACTCGCTGAGGAGTGTACCAAACTTGAAAGCATCGAAGAATCCTCCCAAAAAAGCACCTGCTAATGGTCTATCGAGCGCAAGTGGGCACTCTGTCAGGAGTCTCCCAAACTTGACACTGAAGAAGCACCCCCTAAAGAGCCAAGCGCCCGAAGGTCTGTCGAACGCGAGTGGACACTCGATCAGCAGTGTTCCAAACCTGACTGGAAAGAAGCACCTACCAAAGAATCAAGCCGGTAAGCGTCGTGGTGTCCAACCAAGCCGCAGTTTACCTGCTTTGAAAAGACCTGCGCCCGGAGGGAAAGGAGCCTTCCAGAATTCGTCTCTTGACGACTGGGCGTCGTCGGAGGAAAGTGACTCGCAATCTTCAGAGGAAAGCGACTTCGACGATTCTGCGCCCACGAAGCCATTCTCCTCCAAAAAGAATGTCCTTCCTTGCAAGTCACAAAGTATGCCAGAAGATTCCGAATCTTCCGAGGAATCGGACTTGGAGGACTTCGTGTTGAATCTGGTGTCAAAGGAGGACTCTGGAAAAATCGACACCAAGTTTCAAGGTAGTGGTGATCAGACCTCCGCTCCGACAGAAATTTTGACAGATGAGGAGTCGTCGATCGAAGAGAAAAACCCTGTAGAAAAAACGCCTACGAAAAAGACGAAGGAGAAAAAGGAGAAGAAGAAAAAGGAGAAGAAGGAGAAAAAGAAAAAGAAGGAAAAGAAGGAAAAGAATGCAGAGAAAAAGGCCTCAAAGAAAGCGAAAAAGAAGTCATCGTGCGTCTCGTTGGGAAAAGTCCCCAAGTCCACAGATGGCGTGAGATCCGAGGAGAAATCCCCCAAGAAAGAAATCGAGGATCAACCTGGCAACATTCATGGGATGAGTGCTTCTAGAAGCTTGCCCGATACGTCCAAAGAGCTGGTTACTCTGCGGGACATGGTGAAAAAAGATGCTTCAGAAGAATCTTCGAGTTCCTCAGAGTCTGAGGAAGAAAACACGCGGCGCGATGGCCCTCCCTCAACAATAGTTCAGAAGTCGAATTCGGATACAACTGACATTCCAGACGATGTGAGTGAAGTTTCATCCATCACAGCAAGCTTCCACAGCAGCAAGCTAAGAAAAGCCGAGCTCAGGAGGGAACCGGAGGGTAGATTGGCCGCCCTGGCGCCCAGCCCCCATAGTATCTCAGCATCTACAACGAGAGAGAAAAGGCTTGCAAAAATAAGGAATCACTTGAGGGATGTATCGACCCAACCCGTTGATCTCAGTAGCTCGATAATGAGACCAGCGCATCTGCGAGACGTCGATGAGGAGTTCGACGAGTTGAGCACACCAAAGTCCCTGCCTAGGGCAAAGGTTGATCCCCAGAAGGAACTAGAGGGCAAGACGCGGAAGCCCCTGCCGAAGGCCAACACTCAGAAGGAACTGGAGGGTAAGACGCCGCCAGGGTCACTGCCTAAAGTCAGAATTCCGCGGACAAGGTCGGGCGACTTCGGTGCGGTGGGAAAAATCAAACTACTGAGGACGAGATCAGGCGAGTTCGGAATGGCGAGTCGCCAATCTGAATCGTCGGGAACGGGCTCTGTGGTGTCAGTTACGTCCCATCATTCCCATACAAAAAGTTGGCAGGACCTTGTAAAGAAAGTGGATACCTCGAAGGCTTCACCGACTCCGCTAGCACGGAGGGAGCCTGTCAGGGGCGAAATTCGGCGAATTAAATCAGATGAGCGCCTTAAGCCTGTTTCACTTTCTGGTGGTTCAAACAGAGAAGGATCGGGGAATGGTTTGAACGCGAGATTCCGCGAACCTGTCAGGGGCGAATTACGGAGAACAAGATCAGACGAGCGCCTCGTACCCATAATTTTGTCCTCGGATTTGCGCTCAAAGTTGTCCGCAGATTTACGCTCAAGGGAGGCGAAACCTGCAGCGTTACCTGTCAGAGGCCAACTTCAGAGAGCTCAATCAGATGAGCGCCGTGGTACGATCGCCGCCCATTTGAGTTCAATTTTAGGCGACGAGGAGGGTCTGAATTAACGCCGTAACTACAGTCCAAAACCGATCTATTGTTTGTTGCATTACAATTAGGCCATGTTATATTTTTTGCCCTTCCCTTCGTAGTATAGTACCAGCCAGGCTAGTAGCTACAAGTACATTAGCTAGTCTCTGGGCAGAGGAGGTGGGGATGCGGCGGCGCCGGTCATATCTACTCGACGAGGTGGTTTGGGAGGTCGTCCAGATGCTGGGTCTCCGTCTTTTTCAATGTTGCTCTTCTTCTTTGTCTTCTTTCCTTTTACACCAGTTTTCGTTTTCTTCTTACCCGAGTCCTCACTCATCTTACCAGAACCTTCACTCGATTGGGAAGCAGTCGATTTTGCCTTTGTGACCTTTTTCTTTTTCTTCGTCGTCGCAGGGCCTTCTTCACCGTTGTCAGTTTTCTTCTTCTTCTTCTTCTTCTTACTCGCGGGCGTTACACCGTTTTTACCCCCAGCCGCTCCGTTGTTGTGGTTACTTCCCAGAAATCCCTCAACGCCACTGAATGTGTTCGATTTCGCGACACCTCTGGTGGCAGGTGGGGGGCGGACCTGTCCAGTCGGCGTGGACGGTCGACGACTGGCCCCAACCATACCCGCTAAGTCGCTACTTTTTGACATTCCCACGCCACGTGAGGGGGGCGCAGATCGCCCATGGGCGCTAGAAGATTCTCTTCGCATCCCAAAATCCATATCGTCGGTACTCTTTGCCCTGCCTACGCCCCGTGTAGGCAGCCCATCGGCGGTGGAATGTCTTCTCGTCGGCAATCCGAAATCGATATCGTCGCTACTCTTCGCCCTACCAACACCCCTTGTAGGTTCTCCTGTGCTTCTTGTTGAACCAGGAAAGAAAAGGTCGTCATCCGCGCTCTTGTGTCTAGCGACACCACGTGTGGGTGTGGCGGGCGGAAAGTCGCTCTTTGCTCGTGCTGGTCGACTTGAGCTTGGCTCGAAAAAGTCGATATCATCTGAGCTCTTTGCTCTGCCAACGCCCCGGGCACCAGGTGGTCTTCTTCCTCGCCGCACAGAACCTTCGTCCCTGACAGAATCATCCATTGACGAGAGCTTTATGTCCTTCATAGTACTAATATCAAGAACGGCACTCGGCCTAGGCTTTTGCCGCGGTTTGTCCATGTTCTCAAGTTCGGGTCTACTTAGATTGCTTTCTGTAGCCGTAGAAAGCTTTTCATTCTTGACTTCCCAGCCACTTTGTACCCAGACACAGTCCTTGAGGATCCGATAGATAATCCACAGAGTTGCAAGGCCAATTGCGCTTGAAAACGAGATGATTTGGATTTGGGTGGAATCAAGCTTGTCATCTGGTGGTACTTCACCCGAGGATGCCAGCACTGCCTCGTCTGATCCAATTCGTTTGACTTTGATACCGACAAGACCTGAGAATATTCCTCCTAGATTTGTCCGATCATTGATGTCACCCGGAAGATATTGCTGCTTTTGAACCTCTTCCTTGTACTGATCGGTATTCTTCAAAAACGCATCGTCCAGTTCCTTCAGAAATTCTTTTTTATCGTCGCCGATTCCGTAAACAATGGCCTCAGAATGAACAATACCACGCTCTTGTAGACGTCGTTGACCAAACGCACCAACGGCACCACTGATCTCCTCTCGCCCCCGTAGCTGGCGCCTCCCTTCCACGGCCTGGCGAACTGTTACGCGGTGAGGCTGCGCATCGGAAAACTCGTCCAAGAAGTCATATGTCACTTTTTCCAGGTATTCGCGCTGGATGGGATTCAACACGGTTCCAAACGGGACACCAGAAAGAGTGACATCATACTGTTGCTCAAAGACTTCGTCCCCGGTAAACACAACATTGATATTGTTGTCCAGAGGACCGAGACCCTTTCGGTTATTGAGCTTTAGCATGAATTCGAGAATCAGCTCCCTGTCACTAAGAGACTGATAATGCGAAAGCTGCACGTCACTATCGTACAAGTCGCATGCTCCTGCAATACCATACTCAGTACAGTCGTCTGCAAGTTGTGCATAACATGTTAGATATGGTGACAAAATACTGACCTGAAAACTCCCAACCACAGATCGAGAATATGCTTACCTTGCGAGCCTAGGCTTTTCAGAGTGATGGTTTTGATTGCCAAACCGTATACATTCACCCATCGGACCAAGTCTGTCTCGTTCGCCAGCAGCCTTTCGAATCCGGCGGACACTGCAGCATTGAGCGCGACGCGGTCGGTCCCCGCGTCAGTCGCAAACGGAAAAATCAACTCTGTTTGTGTTCCCAGAGTGTTGCACGGTTTCAGTACCCTATAATAGAGCTTCCCTTGAAACGCTTTGTTGGGAGTTCGAGCGGCCGTGAACTCAGCTCCGGTATCCATACTTTCCCCAACATTGAGTTGCAAAAAGTTATCTACTTGATACGAAGAGCCAGTAGTACCGCTGTCTGCCATTTTCAGGTTGCCACTCTCCAAAGACACATAGAAAGTCCATACGTCGCCCTGATTGAACGAAACACTTCGTGTAAAATCCGCACGGGGTGCAATGGCCCCAAGACCATCCGGAGAGGGCACTGAAGTCGTCGACGCGAGTTCGATCCAATCGTTGGGATTCGAAGAAAAAGTATCGGATTTGATAACGAATATCTTGACGGCGCTTTCCTTGCTGGCTTCCATATTTGCAAACTCGATTCCCTGGATATCCACAGAGTTTGTCAAGGCCTGAACAGTAAAGACGGCACCAAAAGCGGCTGTTTCTCCATTGTAGAGAGTGTCGAGACTATTTCGTATTTGGCACGTTCCCGGTCCACCCGAAGCAAAAAGGCCAACGTCGGCCTCGCCGAGCGATCGCGATTGATGCCCCAATCCATCGGAGTGGAAACCAGCAACAGAAGAATAACGAATACTCGCGTTATCATCAAGTATCCGTGGTTCTACACGGAGGCCAGTCTTTCGTTCTAATGCTTCCGACGAGGTTGCCACCGCTACCGCCACCAGCACCACCAATATCAGCGGGAGCTCAAAGACTCCTCCTCGCATGCTGGGAGAACGGCACCAAAAGAAGTATGCTCGGGAAAAAACTAAAGCAACCGCGGGTGCTACGAATACAGGAATAAGCTGAGGTCTTTGATGAGTATTTTTGGTGGCTCTAGGTGGCGGCGTCAATGCCTCGATACGGAAGATGAGAGATATTCAATACAAGCCAGCAATGTGAAACAGGTTTTTGCGATCGATGATTCCTACAACACAAAAAAGAAGTCATCCACCCCGCGATGACCCGCTTCTCTGTCTGTCAAACGATGGGCGGGGTCGTAATGTTGTATCACCATAACCGGTATGATACATACGGTACAGTACTATCGGCAAGATTTCTCTCTACTCTATGTTACTTCGCTTTAGGGCCTTCGAGTATTCGCCGGGGGAGGGCGGACATTGCCTTGAGGGCTTATGCACTTGGCCCTGGACAGCATCAATGACCATGGGATTGAAGCATTCATTGGCTGAAAAGTTGCCAGCAGACATCATAAGCCGATGTTGTGACCCCCCCCGTCAAAAAGCGAGCGAAGAAGGGAGAACATCAATAAGAAGTAACCGCCAACCGCATCCACATGTCAATCGTACGAATCAATCAAACGTACCAAATCGGGGGCTGGCCGGCGCGCACCTTTCCTACAGTATCTACAGTACCGGTACCGGTGCAGTTCGTACAGGTATACCACCGGCTATCTGCACGACTACTGGTACCCGACTGATGACTCTACCGTACTACCCGAGCACCGATCAATAATTACAGCACACTACAGCACACAGTCGTACTGCTACAGTTCCACAGACCGCCACTGCAACGAACGTACCAGGTACACTATGTACTCGTACATCGAGTACATTATTTCTCTCGCTCTGCGCGTGCTCAGCAATAATGCTCAATGCGCCATTATGCGAGATGAGAGATGAACATTATTTATAATCTTTTTGTAGTTTGGCTCTCTGTACATCTCATTTGACCTAATTGTTTTGTCTTTTCATTATATCCAACAATGTTGACAAACCACCTCTCTCTTTTGTCGTCGGCTCTCTGCCTGGGGTCTTTACTTTACGCTCATGGTCAACTAACGGCTCGTTGTGGCGACTGTTGGTGTGCTCCTGGCGACGGAAACACTTGCCCTGCCGATGAGACGGGCATTGATTCCTTCGATGCTGATACATACTGTGTCCTCCCTTCATTTACGCTCACAAACAGTCCTTCTTTTTTGGAGCTCAAGAGTTCGGACGGATCCGACTGCTATCCTTTCACCGACAGTTTGGGATCTCTCAACAACGCTCCTCAAACCCAACTGCCAGCTTGTGTCGTTCCAAGCTCCACTGCAACCAGTGTATGTGCTTACAAATACAACCCAGCAGACACCACCTGCAAGGGTAGAGAGTACGAGGTCGTGACCTATGATTCCGAAGCAGATGCGGTCGCCGATGGGGCATCCGTCACCCACAGCGGTGGTAAGTGACAAGGAGATGGAAATCGTATTTTCTTTTTTCTCGGCCGGCGCCACCCTTGTCTCACCTCTCCTTTTTTCTTTTCGTAATATTTTATTTATATTCATCCAATCCGATCCAATTGAATGGTGATAGGCTGCGGTGTCTGTAGTTCAGCCCAGGATCTCTATGTCCGTATTCGTGATTACGACACACTCGAGTCGAACAGCGTTCTTTGTGCGACGGTTTACACGTTGAGCACCGCTGCCGATCGATTTGACAAGTTGGTTCAATGCTACACAGACATGGGATTTACTACTCCCTGCGCTACGATGTGGGCACATCTAGGAGCCGCCAATGCCATTCAATGTGGTTCGGTTTGTTTGCCAGACTCGTCGGGAGTTACCAAGCTGAACGAGGATAATCCACCCATTTGTGAATTTGCGCCGTGCCTGGAATGCAGTCTCGATTTTCAGGCCGATTTCGACACAATCGCTGGACGAACCCTGTACAATAGTGGAATCACTGAACGTATTGTGCGTCCGTGTGATGTCTTTACTCGCATTGAGCATGATCACTGTGAGGGTACAACGGAGATTGGAGACGATCCGTGCATTCCCGGAGGACCTGCTGCTACTCAACCGCCCGGTGGCTCGCCTGGTACCAGCAGCGGGACCCACCCTGTAACGACTCTTGGACTTGGGGGTCTAGCAATGCTCCTGTGGAACACTCTCATGTTGGCGTAGAGGGGAAATAGCGTCTTTGGACTTGCTTTTCGTGGTGATACGACGATGATTCATTCTATGGTGAAACAGTTTTTAAAAGTAGTACTGTACTGTACTTGGCCACAGTGTTTTATTGCTGGGGATATTATCTGAATGGTCCTATCGTAGTCTCCTTCGTCATCGTCGAATTCTATTTTGTTGATGCTCGAGAGTCGAACAGTCGTTTGATGGAGTCTACACGAACGACACCACAGAAGTACGAGTACAGCTCAAATACAGCCACCTGGTTATTTAGCTCGCCGATGTGGTAGTCACCACGATAAAAGTCGCCAGGAGGAGAGAGAACAGCAAACTGGATGTGGTCCCAGCTTGGACGAGACCCCCGGAACTAGCAGGTGTCGGTGTCGGCGCAAGGTCGGAACCTGAAGTAGGAGCTCCCACACAGGGATCATGTTCAATCCGTGCAAACGAGCTACAAGCTTTGGCTGTTCCTTCATTGATCCCACTCCCTTCCAATGTTCGTCCCGACAATTTGGCAAAATTTTCATTCCATGCGGTCGAACAAGCGGGGCAAGGAGTCAAGGCACACTCGGGTGCTGGCCCATTGGTCTCACTTCCGGTTCCAGCATTGCAGGAATCCGAGCATTCAGAGACAGTAGCTGCACCATAGTGCGCCCATAGTAAAGAGCATTCGGCACTCAGACCAGCCTTTTGCGCACATTGCACTAAAGAATCAAATCGCGTGTCCTTATCTGGATTCAATAGATAAGATACACCGCAAATCAATGTATCCGTCTCGAAATCATCAATGGAAGCCATCCGCCCCCATAGATCATAAGCATTACTGAACAAAAAGTCGGGGTAGACAAACAACAAAGTGTGAGAAGGATGAAAGATCAGACGCACTCGTCCACATAATTGCTTCCCGTTTGATCAATCCTGTCGTACCTACACACCCCGCATGCTAAAAGAAGAACAAAAATCAGTAGTCATGAGGGAGCAAAAAACTGTAGATCAGGCGGCATGCATTGTACGAAGAAGAACGGCTGTTCCCCCCCTGAATTTTCGAACATCCAGACGGGAGCTATAAACGCGTGAGCGAGTACGCACCTTTTTTGTGTGTGACCACAGCTCCAGCAGCCTCGGCTTCCGCGACAGTGTCAAAAGTCAATGCTTGGTAGTTTCGTGATTGACACGCTTGTCCTTCTTCATACAAAAATGCGCAGACGGTCTCTTCGGTGGACTCGGGGTACGCGCACTGGGGCAAAGAGGATTTTGGATAATTTTCGAGTGGTCCTAGGGTGTTGGCAAAGGGATAACATTCCTCCCCATCCGCTGTCCGTAACTGCAGGTAGGGTGCCTCGGGATTGGTCAAGGTGAAGGTTTCGTATATTTTGAATTCTTCTGCTGGAAAGGTATCGGCAATTCCACTCTGATCGGCCGGACACTCGTCCAACTCGCCATCAAAGATACACCAGCAATCTCCACAGCGGGGCTTGAGCTCGGCACGGACTTGAACTACTCCCAGAAATGCAACGACAAGGCCCAAGAGCATGGTACAAGTACTTGGAATACTCATCGAGCGTTGAAAGGACATCGTTGGGGCAGGTGTTGTGGGTTGTAAATGAACCATCAACAAAAACTCCTGCGTGCGATGTGCGATCTGGTTATTGCTGGGCGGTGGCCATCATGATCTGCACGCGTGTCGGTCCTCACTTTTGGCCGTCTGCGGCGTATTCGAATATTTCGATTGCATCCGTCTGTTGCGAGGTCTCTAGTCTAATAAGTCGTACGATATGTCCTACGAATCTCTCGTTTTCCAAATTATGACTATTTTAGTTGTCTACTTTCTGCTGCTTCTTTCATGTTTCCAGACCCGCACTTTAGGTCATTTTTCGGAGTATAAATCGTGTTTAGGTCGGAGTGTAGTTCGTGTTTAGGTCGGAGTGTAATTCGTGCTTCTTGGTCTGTCTAGTTCATCGATATAGTCTAGTAGACATCGATCTCGTACTGTTGGAGTAACGAGTCGAGTCACGACGTCTGTACGTCGTTCGATGTACGTCACAATCAATGATTCTCAACATCCGTCCTGTCAGAAAAGGTTATTGTTGTGGTTTTTGTTGTGGTTGTTGGGAGGGAGGGAGGAGGAGATTAGACACAATCTTCCGATCGACGCCAGCCGGTATCGTTGTTATCGAGCCCATTAATAGATATAGAAAGGTAGATAGATATCGAGCCAGATAGAAGATTCCCTCGGAATGAAGATTCAAGTCTTGCTGATGGTGCTTTTGCTGGTCGCGGTGGCAACGGCCGAGGAACTTGTTCTGAGGCCTCGATGTGGAGATTGCTGGTGTATCACGTACGGGGAGGCCAATGAATGTCCCGACGGAACGGGGATTTCCGATACCTTCCCTGAAAGTTTTGCTATATATGATACCTTTGAATTGCTGAATGCCGACGCCCCTTACCTGTATCTACGGACTTTGGAAGGAGAAGACTGCTACCCCTTTGCCAACACCCTGGGTACCTTGAATGGGTACCCGAGATCGTCACTTCCACAGTGTGCTATTCCACCGCAAACATTTGATACAGTTTGTGCTTACAAATTTGAAAACGATGTCGAATGCAGTGGTCGTGGCTACGAAGTACTGACTTATGATTCGGCATCCGCGGCAGAAGCCGATGGAGCGATTGTCACACATTCAGGAGGTACGATTTAGTTACTGCTGTATTGAGCTGCACCCAGGCAAGAAGTATCGCGAGATCCACTCTTATTTTCCATTTCTTACATGATCTTCTTTCATCTTCTTTTAAAAAGCGTGTGGCGTTTGCTCTAATGCTGCGGATTTGTGGGCTCGGATGAAGAACATAGATGACTTCGAGACGGAAACATTGATATGTGCGACTATTTTCATTCTTAGTCCCGATAGTGATGAGGAGAGATTCGATGGCTTGGTGGAATGCGCCATCAAAGCAGGACTTAGTCCGGAATGTGCTTTATTGTATGCTCATTTGGGGGCGGCCACGGCTGGCGATTGTAGTGGGGCCTGTCAAGCCAATGCGTTGTCAGGGTCGACAGAGACAAATGAGGCGGAACCTGCGTGTGAATTGACTTCCTGCTTTGAGTGCCCGACGTTGTGGAATATGTTCTTTGATGAAATGGCTGGACGGACGATGGAACGATCTGGGATTACGGAAAATACAGCGAAACGATGTAGCTCCTTTTCACGAATGGAGCATAACCCATGCATTGGAGCCCTCAACACGGCGGATCAAGCGGACGAATCCTCCAAAACTGGGTCAAGCGTTGCTCACTCCGCCACGCGTATCACGACAATGACATCCATTGCGATGAATCTGGCTTCGTGGCTATGGATCATACTGCTCTTTTAAAGTACAGTAGAGCACCAGGGCAATCGGCTCAACTGAAATGCATGTAAATTTCGAATTGTTGCCCTCAAGATATTATCTCGTTGGATCCACTTCACTTTCTAAGCGAAGCGGCAATACCGGTGGTTGCTCGCTACCCCACAGGGTGATTCGTTCCGTTGGAGGATCAAGGGTGCTTTGACTGACGGTATCCGATTCCTCGAGAACTGCCTCACTGTCAAACCGTATCGGCAGCTCCGGAGGTCGCTCTGAGCCCCATCTTCGTGCCTTCTTGATCGATGGAGACATACCTGCAGATGATGATTCGGCATCATTGCTCTGATGCTCAGAATGACCTGTGCACTGGACTGCCGAGTTTGCTGGATCCATCGCTGTTGATTCAATAAGGGGTGGTGTACCGGAAGCAATTGCGATGTTTAGTTCTGAATTCTCTGGGCAGTATTCCGCTGCGCTTCTGGCTTCGCTCTCCACACGCCGAGGTCTTAAAGGAGGTGAATCGGCAGCCCAATGCCCCAAACATGAAGGAGAGTGGAAATCGCTAACCTGAAAAATGGAAACATCCTCGCTTTTGATTCGGAGAGGGCGACTTGGAGGGCTGTCGGCGGGATAAGTCGTCGTCACTTTCCTTCGGCTAGATTCTCGTCTCGGCAGCTTTAGTGGCGTGGCATCCTTCGCAGTTCCTTTCCACCGCGGATCCCCGACTGAGGGCATTCCTGGCCCAGACAAGTCTGACGTCGACACACCTAGGTCAGAGATAGTTCGACTGAAAGCATGGCGAAGTTGGGCAACAACCCCGCCTAAGAATCGACGTGTCTCCGTTTCCCTGCCGCCTGTGATTGGAGGAAAAACTACACCATTGCCTTCAGCCAATCTTTCACCGCTTTGGGTTGCATCATCAGCTTTCTTCCAAGTGGAGACCACAGGCTTTAAGAGCTCGCAACCCCAAATCATTTCCCAAGCGATGGTCTTCCCCTTCCGTCCCAGGGCTGTCTTCATCTGTCGCCGTCGACTGTAGATGAGAAAATTCCAGAAGCCTTGCAGCGGTAAAAAGAAGTAGCTCGTGCGATCGAGAGCGGTGCTCCAGGAGCCGCTGAACAAGAAGTACAGGGCTGATATTGCCGTGGGCCCAAATGTTAGCAGGAACCCGGCAATATACAACATGCCCTGTTGTGCCACAAGTTTAGACCTGTTCCGTTGTTGGGATCGAGAATCTTCCTCGCCAGAAAGAGAGTCTTTGCGTTTTTCAGTGTACGGCACCGCCTTGGGGATCTGTTGTTGCGATCCAGTCCCATCCTCTTCGCACATTTCCGTACGCTCGACACCTTCCCATTCGTCCCCACAACTGCTGTCACAAGCCGGCTGGGCACTTTCCCGCTCAGACTCTATAAGCTTTTCAACCTTTCGAATTTCCCAATAGATAATGGACATGATGATCGAGTCAACAATAACTACGATTGCGATCGGGACAAGTAGCATCACTACCACAGCGAGGGAAGCATTGTCCCCCCTCTCACAATCCGATATTTCTGTCGTCGAACTCAGCAGCCACGTTTCGGTACAATCGGAAGGTAGCGAGGCGATCCAGCAGACTGGGCCGGCATTATTGTACATACCAAGGGAGAGAGGAACAATTGATGCAACAATGCAAATCACCCATAGCCACAGCTGAAGATGAACCACTATCTGGCGAATTTGTCGCTCCCTCCAGCAGTATCGGATCACCAAAAAGAAAAGGATGGCCAGAGAGCCATTGAAAAAGAGCGAGGTTGTCCCCCCCAATTGAATGATGAAGGACTGGAAGGTACATGATGCCTGTGTTCCTCGATTGGTTCCCCACATATAATCGAGATACGACGGCGAAACCCATGTGCCAAGAAACCAGCCACTGCAGAAAACAAAATTATCGACCCGAACAAATACATTTTTTAGGAAGCACACCGAATTGGCGCACACGCGGATGCCTAATTATCTTACTTACAAGGAAAACAATATATCTCCGACGCTTACAGAACACAATACCTGCGAGACGGCATTTGCTCCTTTTGCACTCCGGAAGTCTTTAATAACTTCGGCAAGGATAACAGAACTGCCAATAATGCTGATACACGCCGATATCTTTGGCAGGTACACCTCTGTGAACGGTGGAGTATCCATCTATGCGTTTGACGATTGATTCAACTTTAATAAGCTCCTAACTACTGCAATGAAGAGATGTCGAATGCAACAGAGGGCAACGCAGGGGAGTTTCAACAAGATCGTGACCATCCATCATGCAACAGTTTCCTTATTTTTTTTAGCGCCGCCCCAAACGCTAAATGTATCATTTTCTTTTAGCAGGCGGAATATCGTGATTCATTCTCTTTACGTTACAAGTACGGTACCGTTTCGCTTTGTGGCTTATTTGTTTATTCGGCGTTTTGTTACGAATCTGATGTGAATCATCATCGATGAGAAGTGTACTTATCGATCGGGAGAGAACGCAATAGAAAAGTGCATTATCCCGTATTACTACCTAAATGAAATTAGATTCTCAACCCGGCCCATAAATAATCCAAAGGGCCACGCAAGTACAGTACCACAGTCATCAGAAACAGTACAGGTAGTGACTGTACACTACTGGAGCTCTTCGAATTCGAAGATGTTCATGCAATTGTTTATGTTCGACAGCCTTCATTTCGCCGTCCGAAACAACTCGCGCGGTCGTGCATGTGGGATGCGTTTTGTCCGGCCCAGTCATGAGTGTCGAATCACGCGCCCAATCGTGTGCTGGTTTGGAACTCACTCTCTATCATAAAAGTGGGGAAAGGAGGATCAATCAACGAACACCTGATAGTAATAAGAATAGTTTAATGGTTAGGTAAGAATGAGAGGTCTCATACCTTCAGAACGTGTCTGGGGGGCTGAAAGGCCCGTTCCCATGGGCAAGTTTAGGTCCTCAGTTCAGGGGAACAACGACCGCTCCTTGGATCTCAATTCCTCCAGAGCGGTAATTGCAGCCGCTGGGGCGAGTGACCAGATGAACGTCCCAGCCCGTAGGGTAGGGCGCCAGAAGTTCAAGCGGTCTCGTTGCCCTCCTTTGTGATCGTGGCCTCGTGTGTCCCCTGGAAGAGAGAGCGGCGAGTGATGGTTCCGGCGGAACCACTACCGGTTTTTGCTGACGTGGCCATACCCAGACCGGGTCTTTGACAATGTCGGGAGCAACCCAGTGTGTCCCGTGATTGCCTTCGCTACAGGATACCGGTGACCCCTTTCATCATCTTCGCAAATCTCCGAAACTCTTAGAGTCGTAGTTATCGTATTCTTTTCAATCGTGTGCCAGGTGCCAATCGTAAATGCATCTCGCGTCTGTCCGTTGTTGGTACTTGTTTAGACTACTTCTACTGTACAGCATGAGCTACGAGTATTCCTAAAGCAGCAAAAAAGTGCTACTGTAGTAGTCTATGTCTCTCTCCATTATCTATGAGCTATTCGTAGCTAGTCTACCGATCCTACTGTATGCGGATGGCGAAGTGTGCTTGCTCTTACGACCCATTGCAGATATGTCCGATTTGACCGCATTCTGTGTTGCTGGATGGACATACTCAAAAGATTTTTGACTTCTTGATTGGCAAAATAGCAATACTATCTACGTGTACACGTGCAGACAGACCGTACTCGTACTCTAAGTGCTCTCTGGCAGTGTTCCCGATTCCAGGTACGCTTTGAGATCGTCCAGCATCGGTGGGTCCACGGATGTGGAAATGAATCCTACTTGACTCGATAGTACATCATCCCAATTGACAGTAGAGGCAGCAGCATTCTCCGCTGCCATCATCAATTTTCCCAGTCGTTCCAATTCGTTCCGCACCTGCAGTTTGAGCCGTCGAACATTTTTCGCTTTTGGGGACTTGGATTTATGACAGGCCACCAAAACGGAGGGCTTTTTGGATTTGCTGGTGGTACTTTGAAAATGCTGCAGCAATCCGTACAAGAAATCGACCGACTTGGATACTGGCTGGGTCGAATCCAGAACCAAGACGATTCGATCGAAACTGCTGTTTGATCCCGTCAAGACAGTCGCTACTAATTTTTGTGGCGACCAATGCCCAGGCGTATCCAAATACCGCCAGACACGATTGTCTTTAGTGACAAAGCCCGTGTTAGGTTTGATGCTGGAGACGGTTTGAAAGGATGGGCTCGTCGGATGGACTAATGTATAAAAAATACTAGTCTTTCCTGCGAGAGGAGGGCCGCACAAGAGTACCGTCCCGTCGTACGAGACGTCATCATATTCCACGATCGCATCGTCTTCTTGCTCGTCTTGAATGGCACCACCACTGGTGGTTGACGACCGCCCCATCACTAATGACAAGAGCCTCCATACCAGCAACGCCACAACCAGTGTCCCCATGAGCGTTATACTCGCTTCAGGGCCCAGAACATGCTCGAGCTGTGGATCGATTTGTTGCATCGCGGCGACAACGGGTGGAGGCAGATAGGGTGTGATTTTCTGTCTGATTCGAGTCGCAGGTCCGGGGGTCGAAGGGACAGATTGCTCTTGTGTACCAGCTTTTGGTGGCGTTTGGATGGATTCTTCTTCATGTTGTTGATTCGTTGTCATCGTATCGGACATGTTGTCGTTGTTCAATGATCAAAATTTAAAAAATAGCCTCCTTCCTAAACTGTTCCACTTGCTGTAATGTGCCGATATGGTGCCTTGATGGCAAGTACCAGGTACTGTAGAACAAGAGCTTCTGTAGGGTAAATGCTTGGAGCTGGGAGCTGACCAGGCTGCGCTGATGGGATAGGTGAGAGAGCTTCGAACTCGAAACTTGAACGGACAACGGCTATACCATGGTCGAGACAATGGAGGAGACCTTGTTGGTGGTCGAGAGGACGAAATGAAAAACACGCACCGACCTCACCGTCCGCACCGTCCGACAGCGACAAGCACCGCACGTCATTGGATGCGGAGCGAATGACAGACACACGCTGTGTTTTAAATAAAAAAAACGCGTACAGTACTCTTGCCACGTACCGGTACGTACCAGGTACAGGTACTCTGGATAGTACAAGAAGGGTACCAGGTACCGCAGCAGTACCTGGTACCCTGGTACCGTATGTAAAGCATGTCAAACCCCTCAACCGACCCGCCACACTCAACCGGCCCGCGAGTAGAATAAATTTAGCTTGTCGTCATCGTGTCGCATCGTGATTACTTAGACTTTCGACTCCGCGCACTGTCCATCTAAAAGACTGATATTATGGTTACATGGATGAATGCTCTATTCAAACATATTAAAGTTACATAAGCCCCGAATAGATACACATTTTTAAAAACAATAGTTCCTTCCCAACAGTCGTGTTGTTTGCCGCCAAATCTTTTTTAGGATACATCCGACAATAGCGAAGCTATCATTATTTCATATTAATCTCCACCATCGCCCGGAAGCTGTGAGTAAAAGCGCCCCTCACTGGTTCCACTATTCATAAAAAAAGATAGCTTTACAATCTTATTGTTAACCATGATGAAGATCGCTTCTGTTATATCTGGACTCCTCTTGTTTTGTGCCACCTCCGTTTGTGGGCAGACTGTTGGCGAAGTGGTGTCAAATGACACCGATCTCAGCACGTTGTATGCGGCTGCGGAAATAGCAGGCTTCGACGAAAGTATGGGGACCGTAGAGATGACCCTATTTGCTCCCACGAATGACGCATTTGCCTCTGTGGATCAAGCTCTGTTGGATTTACTGTTGACTCCTCCTTGGTTGATTCATTTGCGAGCCCTCCTCTCGGAACACATCGTCCTTGGTTCCATTCCCTCTAGCAACATCACGGATGGCATGATTGTCGACTCGGAGGCTGCCATCTTCTCTGCTCTGGGTGTTTCGCCTATCACTTTCACGGTGAATGATGGTGGTATCTTTGTGTCTGGTCTTGCCTTTACCGACAGTCAAGTAATTGAAGGGGATATTTTCGCGACCAACGGTGTGGTTCACAAGGTGAATCAAGTCTTTGTACCGCAAATGATTTCGCGAACCATCTGGGATGGATTGCAAGAGCTCCCGGAAGGCTTTGAGATTTTCAAATCACTGGTATTGGCAACAGGATTGAACTCACTCCTCGATGGATCTGATCCCATCACCGTTCTCCCCGTCCCCGATGAAGTTATCGAGGCTGTTCCAGATGGAGCACTCGACACTGTGAACATGACCGAAGTAATCTTGAATCATATTATCGCGGGAGTAATCCCCTCGACTTCCATTTCCGATGGAATGGAAGTTGTGACCCTTTTGGGCACGGCCTACGCCTTTACGATCCTGGACGATG
Organism: Nitzschia sp. pyKryTriq1; assembly: GCA_956465555.1. NCBI lineage: Eukaryota > Bacillariophyta > Bacillariophyceae > Bacillariales > Bacillariaceae > Nitzschia > Nitzschia sp. pyKryTriq1. The sequence continues at coordinate 663,842 of OY101129.1, forward strand.
GCACCATCTTGATCGGAGATGTTGAAATAATTAGGCCCAATCTTCTGGCTTCCAATGGTATCGCGCATGTGATTGGAGGAATCTTGTCTCCTTCGATGATGACGCCACCTACTACAACTGCTCCTACCATGACTCCAGTCACCACGGAGACATCTGCGCCCACTGTTCTCGGAGCGACCGACGCGGCCAGCAGTGCTGGCTTCCTTATGGCGTTTGCTGCTATCGCTGCTACCGTGTTCTTGTTGTAAGGCAGGAGGGCATGGCTATATTACACCGCTTATGTTGCATATTGAATATTGTCGTGTTGACTGTTACCTTTCGACAAAGTCACAACGAAGGGGGTTGTGTGTAAGTCGCAGTGAATTGATGTTGTTTGGGGGACGTCTGTCTTGAAGGAACTCGTAGCATTGATTGAGATGTGGAATGAGTTTGATTGGATCTATCATCGTATCAAACACTTTTCCTTGCCCTCGCCTGGTGGAGACATCCCATAATAAGACTATCAATAATGCATGTGTTTCTTTTGTTGATTCCTGCTCTTTTACCGGTACTGTTCGTCGTTAGATACGAGGGAGGGCAGCGTACGACTGCACAACGACCCCATCCACAAACCAACACTTTATCTCATAATATCTACATCTACTAACCAGTCAGCTCGTTCCCCTCCCATTGATTGCCGGGATATGACCACACTCGTGCTACTTACTACTCCACAAACCAACGCTCTATCTATCTACGAACCATCCATAATCATAGCTCGTTTCTTATCGACATGATCGACCGTTACCGGTATTGATTGCAGGGAGAGGGATGTGACAGCTGAATTCGTACTATTCGCACCCTAGAAAATCGACTCGACGGACTAAACTCACTCTTCGCCGCATCCGGCGGATCGCGGATCGCATCGCCGGTGTGAGTAATCCGCCGCGACGTTTCTCGTATTTTTACCGCAGTATGCAAAACGTCCAGCACCACTCATCATCTCATATCTCATATCTCATCATCATCGCTCTCGCAGCTCGCATCATATCAACCTGCCTCCTATCGGACATACTGTAGTTGGCGTTATCTCTCTGTGCAAAAGTACCCCAACATCGCACAGTTAGCAAAGGAGCAAGAAAATGGTTCAATCACGTGGCCTTGTTGTTCCGATGAGGTCAATCTTTCTTCCTCGGTTTGGTCGTCTTCTTCGACAGCAGTTGGCATTTTCGTCCTCGTCCGTCCAAGTAGAGCATCATCATCATCCTTCGACGACGATGACCAAATCACAAGGTGTAGGGGTTACTACTCCTAATACAACAAGGTTACCCGATGATGGTTTGTCGCTGGGTGACTTTGTCACGGCGTCATCCAGGAAGAGCCTCAAGGAAGCCAGCGAATCGATGATGATTCCTTCCTTCTCCTCCTCCACACAGACGCAGCATTCCTTTCACATCAAAACATATGGGTGTCAAATGAATGTCAATGATACCGATATTGTCCGAGCCGTGTTGTTGGAAAAGGGCTTCGTCGAGGCTCCTTGTGAAGAAGAGGCTACGATATGGTTGACCAATACATGCGCCATTCGAGACAAGGCGGAACAAAAAGTCGTCCAGCGGCTTTATGGGCTGCGCAAACGAAAGCAACAACAGCAACAGGATGGTAAACGAATTGTGGGCGTCTTGGGTTGCATGGCAGAACGATTGCAAGAAGAGTTACTGCAAGAGCAAATGGCAGATCTAGTAGTGGGACCAGACGCATATCGAGATTTACCTAGACTCTTGGACGAGCTTTTGCTGCCGGAACATCCGATTTCGTCGGCGATGAATGTGCAATTGAGTTTGGAAGAAACCTATCAAGACATTGTACCAATCCGAGACGCCTCTAGTCCTACTCCCTTTTCGGCGTTTGTGAGCATACAACGGGGATGTTCCAATCGATGCAGTTTTTGTATTGTGCCATTCACCCGAGGTCAAGAACGAAGTCGTCCTTTGGAAAGTATCGTGGCCGAAGTGACGCAATTGCTGGAAGAAGACAATCTCAAGGAAGTCACGTTGCTAGGGCAAAATGTTAACAGCTATCATGATCGATCCGACGCAGCCTTGGCCGCCCGACCGCTCGCTACAACGCCGGGATTATCCAATTCTGGTTTTCGAAATCGTATTCGACGTCCGACCCAAGGAGGATACACGTTTGTGGATTTGGTGGAACGAATTTCCGACTTGTCGCCGGAACTTCGAGTGCGTTTTACGTCGCCACATCCTAAAGACTATCCAGAAGAGCTTCTACACCTTATGGCAGAACGCCCGAATGTATGCAATCAGCTGCATCTTCCGGCTCAATCGGGTTCGACTACGATGCTGAAACGAATGAAACGAGGATATTCCCGGGAAGCCTACCTGGAATTAGTCGAGACGGTACATTGCATTATTCCAGATGTGGCCCTATCATCCGATTTTATTGCTGGATTTTGTGGTGAAACCGATGAAGAGCATCGAGATACGGTCACTTTACTCGAACAGGTGGAATACGAACAAGCCTTTCTGTTTGCCTACAGCCTACGAGAAAAGACCCATGCACACCGGACACTACAAGATAACGTTCCTCCCGAGTTGAAGCAACAACGATTGCAAGAATTGATTGATACCTTTCGTTCACGAGTGCATTCCAAAAACGAACGAGTGGAAGTGGGCAAATTCCGCTTGGTTTTGGTCGAAGGTCCGGCGAAACGACAGATGGCATCAGCCGATTCTCCTTCCGAAGAGACTTGGCATGGCCGAACGGATCAAAACAAACGCATCCTATTCCCCGTCTATACGAATCCGAGTGACAGTGCTGGCAGTGCCTTGGTGATTGAGGAAGGGTATGCCTCTCATGCCCTGACGACAAAGACGCCACCTCCCCCATCCACAACAACTTTGGTGCCTGGGGAGTATGCCGTCGTGGAGGTTACGGAAGCCAAAGGTCATACTCTGCGGGGACGCCTCTTATGGAAAACGACCTTGGCTAACTTTTCGAAAATGGATGCGACGATATTGTCGAAACTTGGGAAAGAGGAAATCGATGGATTCAAAGAACAACTGCTGGTCGTGGGATAGCGAATCTTTCAATCGGAAACTAGTAAATCTAATAGAACCCTTTAGTCTAGCTCCTCCTCCTCCTCACCATCGTCTTCGTCGTCATTCGGCTCTTTGGCTTTGCCCGATTTTGGATCGATTTCGGGCCACCAAAGTGGCAAGTAAGGAAGATATCGCAGTTCTCCAAGATCGCCGACCTTGACCTTGTTGGTATGGGTCCAGACCCCGTCGCCCAATAACCCGACTTTATCGAGTCTCATTTGTGCCAAAACGACGTTGGTTCCAGGTTCTGGTGGGGCAATTATTTGACCTATGGTTTTTCCGTCTTGCGAATCCACCATTTTGTCTCCTGCCTGCAATTGTTGCAGCCCCTCCATCAACGCCACTGATTGAGCGGCTAGTTGCAGTGCCGCCTTCTTGTCGTCGTCTCCCTTTGTTTCTTCATCATCCTCGCTACTATTACCGGCCGGCCCCGACATCATACCGACGATGGATGCCGCGGCCGACGGAGAGAGCCGTGGAAGCCGAGGAATCACAGAACGCGTCACACTCGCTTCATCCAACAAGTCGGTCGGTGTCCGTCCTTGCTGGATTTGTGAGGCCAACAACCACGGCCGCGGCAACTCCATATTCAAATCCATCAACAAGACAGGCATAACTCGTTTTCGAATGGCGCCTGTGTATTGGACACGGGCCGTCAATTCTTGACCTAGATAACATCCCTTGGAAAAACTGACAGCATTCAAAAACTCTTGGTTGGTCTCTCCAGCGATCTTTCCTTGCAATTCGGATCCCTCCGCGACGCCTGCTAATTTCCGAACCACTCGATAGGTTCCCGGCGACGTGGGAAATGCTGACTTCATCATGGGCTCTAGCTGGGCCGTAGCTTCCGGAGTCAGTGACAGGATCCTCATGCCCAAGCACGGATGACGAGGATCCACGGCACTCAAGAATCCCCCGGGCGTGTTTTGGGCGTTCAAGGTGCCATAAACCACATGCGAGGCCATCTCCTCGGATGCATCTACCACTTTGACCTTGCTACGTCGTAGAATGAACTGTTTCATATGTGCAAGTAGTTGATCCGCCGTGTCTTCCGGAACGTCCACATAGTATTTGGTCTCGTCGATCTTCCACAACAAACTATCCGTCAATATTCTTCCTTTGCTGTCCAAGAAACAGGCTGATCGAAGCTTGTCTGAGAATTCCACTGGCGGGGTACTACTTGCATTGCCTTCTACGGCAGCAGCAGTAGCAGCAGCAGTAGCAGCAGGATCCACTACTTCTTCTCGAGGCGGTGTTGGAGCCGCTAGTAAATCGCAAGTAATCAATCCTTGCAAATATGTGGTGGCACCGGCTCCTTGCACTTGCAAAATACGCCGAGCACTGCTGCTGCTCCCCGCCGTGAAAGATTCGTGGCCTGGCCGCCACAGACGTCCAAAGTTTCCCACAAGTGAGGTGGCAGTGTACTGAAAGGAAGACATTATAGTACTGGCGCGACGGGAAACGAGGGTGTAGTGATAATAATTTTATTTGTAGGTTGAGAGAAAGCTTCGGCGTCGTCCAGTCATGGTCGAGGCGGGTGTGTGGTTTTGACATATGCTGCTGAAGAAAGAGAGAGAAAGAAGCAGGCACGAACGCATCGCTTAATTCCAGCATCTGACATCATACTGTACGAATACTTCGTACCGGTATCATCCGTACCTGTACTCTATACGAAGTACGTGTACAGTAGATGAGTACTGTACCTGATATCGCGATCACGATGCGCGGATATTCATCATGATTGATTCTACGACTCACCCGACCGCTACTGATATGCGGTTATGTATTGTATGCGCGGATTCGTACGACGAACAGTTCACACTACAAGTATGTACTACTATCTTTTCATAATCTACTACTCTACTACTAGTAGTAGAGGGTAGCTCTAGAGTGGGACCCTGATCTCTACTCGATTAGTCTGTATACTACTAGCTAGAGAGTAGGGGGACGGACGGACTGGAATGAATGAAAGATCTCTAAAGCGAGTGAAGAGATTGATTCTACTTCTAGCTACTGTACTACTAGCTCAAGTCTGGGTCTATACTAGGAATCGCAGAGAGTTTAGAGTTCCAATTCGTAGCTGGTAGAGGTAGGTGAGGTCCGTGAAACTTGGTCTGTGCTTGTAGTAGGCGGGGAGGTCCATGCACGTAACATTATTTGTGATCCCTGATCAAACTGAGAGGACCTGCAGATAGTGCGTCCAGTAAATCTTGCCGATAATCAGCAACATAATAACCTCGGTAGGGACGATCGATCGTCTTTTGAACTGTTTGGGCTTGCCAGCCACGTTTCCTCTCCTGTCGAAAGTATACCTGCTGCGACTGTGCCGTCCTGATGTTGTTCGAGGACTGTCGTCATCTCCCGACACTACTGTCAGTCCATTATTTCGGGAGGATCTGCGAAATCTTGGCTCTTCACGTGGAATCGTCCGACACCTCACCAGCAAAGTTTATTCTGGCTACCCGTGGCAATTGAGAAGTCACCGCCTGCTCCGAATCTAAAGTCTCGGTTCCTTTCCCACTGCTATCTTGCACAGGCCCCAGGTCTTCCGATTTGAACTCTTCCATCTCGCTCTCTTCAATGACATCAAGACTGCTGCCTGAGCGGGTTCTTGAACGGGGACCTGCCCCCTCTTGTGTGGTCGGGCTAGCGGTATATGCTAGCCCACTAACGTGCACGTTACTAGCCGAGCTTCTCCCTTCTCGTCGTTCTCTTCGGACATCACGCACCTGTAGCAGCCTTGGAATGGCAAAGGCACCTGCCGAAAAGACGGTCCCCCAAAACACACCAACTGCTTGCAAAATGCTTTGCTCCACTCCTTCCAGGCCAATGAATTGCACGAGAATCAACACGACGAGTCCAACAAAGAAAATATTGTACATGGAAAAGATCATTTGCTTGGCCTCCCCAAAGTCGTCCTGCATGTTTCGAGTCATATACGCTAGAATGCATCCCGCAAAAACACAGGCGAAGTCGTAGACTCCAAGCGTAATGAAGGCGACATTGCTTTCCGTGTCGCACACAACTCCATAGACAATTTCACCCTCATTCTGTTGCGTATATTCCGTTGGTCTCGGGGGGTCCACAAACGTAAAGACGACCAGAAGTATGGTTTGGGCTATGATCATCGGTAGCGTATACATGGCCGCCTGCAGATTCGAGATTGTATTACGTCGAATTTGCAAGGAGCCCACCAATTTGTACATTCTCCAAACCTTGACAAAGAGCGGAGAAAGGGCAAGAACGAAACTGAAGTGAAAGGTCCACATTCTCAACAGGCAAGTTGTCTTGGTATTCTTCCCCAGAAGTGCAAAGGACGATGCGTTGAAAAGAAAGCAGCCCATAATAAAGGCGCATGTAAATCTCCAATCGGCAAAAACAACCGCCTTTTCATCTCGTCTTCGGTATATTGCGAGGGCGAACATGGCACAAATGAGGCAACCTAATGCAGCCACCACACAAAGCACCGAGAAGAGAGGATCTCCCACTGTGAGGAAATCGGAAGTGCTCGCGACGGCTGGTTCGACCACCACAACACGCCAAGATAATTCTGTTCCCTCTTGGGTGAAGACTGTGGACTGCGATAGATACACTTGTTTTGAAGCATCGTTCGGGACTGTCACACTCAACAACTCCTCGGGGTATCCTTCTTCTCTGTGTGTAGCTGCTGCCTTCACCAATACCGGATCCATCGGGTGGCCATCTCCGTATTCGTCAATCGCCATACGTACTGGTTCACAACCGGTTCCCTCGCCGCGATCCACAGGGCACGGCTCGGATAAATTATCGCTCAGCATAAATCTCGAAGATGGACTACCGGTCGACGACGCAATCACATAATTTGGTTCTGCCGCCTCATAAACAATTACTGCCGTATCTGTCTCTCCATAACTCTCTATCAAAAAGTTTGCAATATCCTCGACTGCGAGCAACAAAAAATAACGTGAACAAGAAACCGAGTGAGAAGACGGAAACAAAGCAGAATATAACCGAGCGCAAGTTCAGTACCTACATCGATAATCCACCGCAATGACCCCTGCGAAGATTTGACGCCCCGTGCCCTCCTCTGTCGTGTAAATTGGCTCTGCGTAGGTGATCCCCAGACCTAATGTGAAGAATGCAAAGGGCGGCGTCCAGTTTGGTCTTTGCTGTTCCCGCGTATTGATGTACCAGGGACGATACCTGGGATCATACTCGGAAGAACTGTATCCCCCCGCAAAAACAGTATCGCACGTCACGTTATTGCCACACGCCGCGTAATCCCCCGATAAATTCCGCTGTACCAAACTTCCGTCACCAAATCGACAGCTACTTCTTTCGTCAGTTTCTCGATTGTCCCCAAAAGGATCTAGTACAGTTCCTGGCTCTTGGGTAAAATGCCCCCTATCGTCGTGGCAAAAATTGGTGATTGGAATAAAGCCTCGACCGGTAGACTCAGTATCGCTCGGCGCTTGAACAATATTATATTGGCGGCACCACTTGACGGTGGCGTTGCACTGCTCGTCGTTCGCGGGACAAGCGGGTTGATTCGGACACGGCTCTATTTGTGGACATAATCCTCCTTCGTCATCGCCCTCTTCACCACCGCGACAAGCAATATAACTGGCACCTGGATTTAATAAACACTGCGTGGGTGCCCCAGTTTCCGCGTCCACGCAACTATTCAAATGCTTTTGCATCTCTGGGTTGTCAATGGCATAACCAGAATTGCCGGGCTCTCTGTAATATCCACTCGACCAATAGTAACTGCAGCATAGTAACGTTGTTAGAATCCTCAAATTCCTCGACGGTGCGAAAGTGCGACTAGAGACTATACAGTGTCACAATGGGAAAAAACATTAAAAAAGGTCAACGTACCCCGGACAGGTTCCATCTTCGAGACCAAAATACACCAGTGGTTGGGTCACACTGTACGCGAGCGCAAGAAATCGATCACGGTCCGCTGCATCCATGTTGTTGGGAAATCCCCCATTCCTCCGAAAGCCAGAAAGAATGCGACCGGTATCCACAGGACCCGCCACAAAGAAATCCAACCGTTCTCTGATCCGCTTTTCGACCTCGAGGTTGAATTGTCGAGCATCAGCGACGACGAGCATTAGAGCTCCGACGACCAGCCAAGATACAAGAGAATGAAGAGAGAAAAGACCCATCGCAAATTATCATTGCCAGGAAGATGAAACTAACAATGTGCTGAACTGAGGAAGAGTTTTGATACAAGTGCATCGTCATACGTCATACTATTACTGCATCGCAGCATCGCATGCCGCATGCGGAATAAAATAAGGTGCGCCGAGAGAAACGACTGGTTGATACGGGATTCAATTCGTGATTAAAAGTAAAATGAAATTAAAAGAAGTTTATTTTGCTCTGGCTTTCTCGAGGATGGAATCTTTTGTAATCGTGAAGTGGTCACGCACCCGTACGAGTACCGGTAGGAGATCGCAACCATAGATTCTGCCACACGAAATGAGCACATAGGTATGTAGGGGTACCCGAGCCGAGTAGCGAGTGGTGGTCTCTGTAGTAGTACTAGAGGACAAGCAAGACTCTAGACTACTAGTACTAGAGAGAGAGAGGGTACCGAGGTACGGTACGTAGACGCCGCCGCCCCGTGCCTACCGGTACGAGGGTCTCTACCTACCTACTTCGTACAGGTAGCTAGAGCTAGTAGCGAGTCTCTCTCCCTCTCTCTAGCTCTAGAGTAGCTATTAGAGGAGTACCGGCCGGTAGAGAGTACTACTACTAGAGAGTACTACCTCTAGTAGCAGAGTAGCGACATACCGCTACTAATGTACTACCGGTAGCTAGCGATGATTTTCATTCCATCGATACTACTTAGAGATGACCCGCTCCTCCATCCTCCATGATCTATCTTGATCGACGAAGGCAAAACATTCTTCTTTGAACGGGGTTGCAATTATCTTGGCTGAGGAGGGCTACTTTGGAAAACAAAGTCAGGCATGTTATAACATTTGGTAACAGTCATTACGCTATGCCCGTCCAATCTAAAATATATATTATGCGGCAGCCTTGTTTGCATGTCGTTCCTCCTGCTGCATAGTTCAGTTAGTGCATCATCTGTCTATAACTCGTCAGAACCGCCAAGATCAGGCGAAGATCTTATCTTCAAAAATGGAATCATGACGTTGGGCTTGTCCCCAATCGTAATATACAACTCCATCTCGTCGAGATCGATCCTAGCCTGATTCTCCTTCATAAAGTTGCGACCTAGACGTATCTTGTACATGGAATTCGGATCGTCGTCGACCACCAGGAATTGAGGACAAGGTAGCGTAGCTTCGAGACTTCCCATTCTCAGATATAGAGATCCCTCTGGAATATATTTCGAATCTCCCATGTCCTCAAAAATAAGCTGTAGGTACCGGTCCTTCATGACAGTATCTCTTGAGATAGTGGACATTGGAATTGTGGGATCCAAAACGGTCGGTATAGGGTTCACGTCCGTTCGATCGAGAACAGCTGGGTCATGCGTGTACAGGGAAGTAGCCACGATAAAGCCACAGGGAACGTAGAGATCTGGGATGGTTTCTAGCAATTCTGACGAATCCTTTGCGTCCGTAACAACTTTCGACCCGCCGGTCAGTTTTTGTTTCCAGTCTGGTGGCAAGATACTATCAAACCAGCTTCCGACGGCTGCTGGAAGTTCCTTGCCAGCAACGGTGGGATGAGCGTATCCAATGTAGCATGCCGCGACTATGGCGAGCAGGCCGATGAAAGATGCGATTTTAGCAGCCATTGTTTCCAACTAACGAGTATGAATGTATTTGCGGGTTGAGATATGATGTGGTCTTCCTTTGTGTGTGGTGTGGTGTGGGAATAAATGCAGCAGCGAGAAAAGGAAGCCTTATTGTGCAGCTGTGCGCTGCTGTGACTTTTGCTTCTTGAGAGATGACCCTAGCCTGCGTTCGCTATATTAAAATAATAATAATAATATGATGATGATGATTCCTTATTCATTTCATTAATTATTTGAATAAATAACCCTGCCTGTCATTAGTTATTAGAATATGCAATACCAATACCAATACACTGATACCACCGCACGCTTGCGGTCAGACGTATGCATAAGCTAAAATTTTCGCTCGTAAAATCGTACATACGTACGTACCGGTAGCAAAAAAAGGGATGCAGCCACGAGCCACGAGCCACGCGAACGCCTGACGCCTGAATAATAATGATGTGCCAGTCGCCGCATACCGGTACACACAGTCTTTGGAGAAAAGAAACGCTGAATAATATGGACAATGGACAATGCGGACATGCCAAAACGGGATCTTGTATCTGATTGATTTCAATTTTCCAATATGTATCCCTATTATTACCTCTACTCGTACCGGTAATAGTATGTTATATTTGTACATAGAGTTTGACTTCGTCAATGTAAACCTTCTTTTTGTTGGTGAGTTCCGCTCGCAATCGAATCTTCAAAGTGGAAACGCCGTTGAGAGACCAAATGACTTCGGGATGAGTCCAGACTCCCGTATCCGCATCCACACCGCAAATGAAGTTCTCGACCACCTGCCAAGTGCTTCCGTTGTTGGAAGACCATTCCAAAATGAGTTCGTCAGAATCAGGGGAGTCCTTGAAATAATACCAGAAGTCAACCTTTGCCCTGGAGTATCCGGAGACAGATATGTTGCCTGAGGTACCAATGGCAGCATCCGAACCCGAATCTCCTTCCTTCAATTCCAAACTATCGCTACCTGTATAAGCAAACTTGTTTGTAATCTTGGCTTCGCTGCCGGTTGTCCACTGGTTGTTTTCAAAGTCTTCATCTAACTTTGGCTCCCAGACGGCTGGTACTGGAGGAGGTGTTGGTTTCGACGTGGGTGATTTAGTGGGCGGTGCCGTGGGTGATTTGGTGGGTGATGCCGTTGGTGATTTGGTGGGTGATGCCGTGGGTGACTTGGTGGGTGATGCCGTTGGTGACTTGGTGGGCGATGCCGTGGGTGACTTGGTGGGCGATGCCGTGGGTGATTTGGTGGGCGATGCCGTGGGTGATTTGGTGGGCGATGCCGTGGGTGACTTGGTGGGTGTTGCTGTAGTAGGTGATTCCATCGGTGGTGCCGTGGGTGATTTGGTGGGCGATGCCGTGGGTGATTTGGTGGGCGATGCCGTGGGTGACTTGGTGGGCGATGCCGTGGGTGACTTGGTGGGTGTTGCTGTAGTAGGTGATTCCATCGGTGGTGCCGTGGGTGATTTGGTGGGCGATGCCGTGGGTGATTTGGTGGGCGATGCCGTGGGTGATTTGGTGGGCGATGCCGTGGGTGACTTGGTGGGTGTTGCTGTAGTTGGTGATTCCATCGGTGGTGCCGTGGGTGATTTGGTGGGCGATGCTGTGGGTGATTTGGTGGGCAATGCTGTGGGTATTTTCGTGGGTGTTGCCGTGAGGACGGGTGCATCGGTTGGTGCTGGAACAGGAGCATCAGTTCCTGGTGCATTGGTTGGCGAGGGGTCGTAGCTTCATAGTATGGAAAAAGATGAAGATGAGACACGATAAAATGACACTTGCGGGTCAGCGAGCTCCGACGATAACGAATTCCGACAACTTACCAATAGTCTCTACCGGTAGCGGCTTCACCGTCTCCTTCGCAACCTGGAACTGCCTCTGTGCCATCGCGCTGAAAGCAAAGAAGATCGCCAACACAGTCGTTGTCTGAGTCGCAGTCGCCGTGACATTTTCCTAGAGGGAATTGAGCCGCGGGAATACCATCGTTTCCCATGTATCGAAGGGTGGTCACCGTAGCACCTGCATTGTAGCAATAGTCTGTCCCACTCTGGCCGGGGCCAGAGCATCCAGGTACTGGTTCCGTGCCCGATCTTTGAAAGCATAAAAGTGGGCCTTCCCCGCAATCACTGTCCAAGTCACAGTCGCCTTGGCATTCTTGAAGAGGGAAAGCTTCAACTGGTAGGCCGTCGTTGCCCACGTAGACTAGAGGTGGTACAGTCGGCATTGCAGTCGGTGTTGCAGTCGGTGGAGGCGGATCAGCTCCTTGCCTGTAGAGTATTCACAAGAGAGGAGGAGAAATCAAGGATTTTATGAGTTGTTCGTTGTTGGGGTTCATTTGATTTGCTGGCTACCACGAGCCAAGAGATGATTCTTTCTGTGCTGCGATTATGATTTATCATCGACTTACCATGGGTCGTAGCAAAAATCGAACCCGTCGTAGCTTCTATCGCTTGGACCAGTGCCACCGCATCCTGGAACAAGACCAGATCCACGTTGATAACACTTCAAACCAGGGTCACAATCGGAATCGGAATCTAGTAGGAGGGGTTTGAAAAGTGAAGAGCACATCGAAAGTGAGTAATCCAGTCGGCATTATGCGTCATCATTGCGCAACAGCTACTGTAGTTGTCGCATAATCACCACAAGTAGCACTTGTAGTACTTACCGCAATCTCCCTGGCAAACCGCCAACGTATTTCCGGAAGGAAGATCCGCTGGAGTTGGGTAAATGAGTTCGAGATTTCCATGGCTATCATAGTGTTTGTAGCAAAAGTCCCACGTGGGCATTGTCCCGCCACCCTTGCATCCAGGTACTTCGGAAAACTCCATCGATGCACGTTGAAAGCAAGCCAATCCTTCGGCACAGTCGAAATCCCCCGCGCAATCCCCTTGGCATTCCGAAAGCCATACATCGCTGTTTTGAGATGCAACGTATTCGACGTTTAGGGTCCCTGCGGTTGGTGCCAAATGTCGACGAGAACTTTGCTGCTGTGGAACGAGTATAGTAAAAGATTGGGTCATCGTTGAACCGCATGAGCGCACTATGTGATGGATGATAAAAAAACAACGGTAATAAAGCGGTCAGTCAAAGCGAAGTTACTTACAGCGCTGACATCACCATATGACGATACTAGAGGAGGAAGCAGCAGGACGAGACAAAGAAGGGTATTGGCGATTTTCGTCATCGTGGTGGCCTGTTGGATGATGAGTCGATGCAGCAGCCTTGTTTGCTTGAGCGATGATTCTTGGTGCTTCGAGACTAGAAAATGAGACATAGCGGTTCCGTCCTCCTGCTGACAGTTACTTGTAGTGATGACGATATGGATGACGGAAAAAATGGGCCCAACAGAGGAGCAAGAGTGTTCGCGAAGCACTGAGAACAGTCAATTCGCCATTCAACTGGATCTTACGAACACTCTACTAGTACCGGCAGTAGGGTCTACGAGAGGTAGAGTACGAGGAGTAGGTAGTACTCGCAGATAGCCCACTCCTCCAGCAGGTATGTACCCAAATTCGACATTTAACTGGAGGAAACTTCTTCAATAATTACGAAAGAGCATTTTTGATCTCATTGTCATTATTTATTGCATCTTGAGCGCACAATTATTACCAACGATGGGTCTTGCGCTCTGCTATCATCTCGTCTTGTGTCACCTGCATGCAAGACATGGGGCCTAAATAGTACTTGTACTGGTACGTACTGCGCATGATGCAGCACTGTTTGCTCTCTAAAAGGACCAGGTAGTGGTTTGAGAATACCGGTAGAAAGTGAGACTAGGCCAACCTTTCTTGGTCTTGCTGAAAGGTCATTGACAATAAATCTCTTATAATATTTATCGTTTCCATGATTCTTGCTTCGACAATTCCAGTACCTTATGACTGGCCACGATTGCCTACTAAATAAAATAGAGTACTGTATAAAAATGTCTATCTTGAGTTCCTGCTGTCGGATTCGTGGGTGCTCATCATCTTTGATATCGTGAATCTCATAGGGCCTTTTTGGTTCCCTCGTCGGTCGAAGCCGTCACATTATTTACAATAAATCGAAATATATATATTGTTTCCAGGCAGGAAGTATCTCTGGCCACGATTGCCCACTAATAGAGCATATATATAAAAGTCTATCTTGCGTTTCCGTCGGGTTCGCGCTTGTTCATCATCGTTCATATCGTGAATCTCATAGGGCCTTTTTGGTTCCTTCGGGTTGTGTTTGGTCGTCGGTTTTCGATCGTCGGTCGCCGCCATCCATTATTCTTCACAGTCTCACAAATCGAAGTCTGGACTACAGTACTCTATATTACCCTTACTACTGAAGGTCTTGAGTTACAGACGTAGCTAAAGAAGATGTGGACCAATCGCACACGTACGAGTGCCATTTGCGGCGGTCTTCTCGCCACATTGTTGTTGCTTGCCGATTCGATCGGGAGGTCCAACGCGGTGCCTGTAGCATGCCCAACGGGCGCCCCCTATCCTCCGCCCCCCGTCGAACGAGCTCTGGGCGAGATGCCAGGGATCCAAACGATCACCGTTAACATGGCGCCCTCTGGCAAACTCTTAACTTTGACCATGTTAGATAGCAATACGGGCGATTTGATTCCTATTGCTAGGAGCTACGATGGTCGCAAGTGGGAAGTGGCACCAGGTCCGTATGCCCACAGCGGCGAGGTGGGCATCACATGCGGCACTTCGAACTGTGAGGTTGATCTTTCCGCCATTACCACGTCGGGTCCGGTGAAGGAAACGACGTACACGGCTTACCTCAACTTGGATGATGAAACGGGTAAAAAAGCGAGGGCCGCCCGATTCCTTGAACAAGCCACGTAAGTACTACAATATTTTACTAGCTAGTACTACATTACTCCATATCTCGCTCACCCTTCTTTGCAGTTTTGGTGCTTCTCTCGAAGATATTGATGACTTTATGGGAAAATATGGAGATCCGTCCGACAACACATTTGCAGCTTGGGTGGCCGACCAGGTGGATTCTACTGTTGTTCCCGTGACGTCGCACCGAGAATTCTACCGTCGACACACCAATCCCCGCTGGGATCGCGTCTCCTGGAGTGCTCGCCCGACCAAAAGTCCTTGCGATCAGTATGCTCGTTGGAGGACTATTCCTTTGATTTCAAGGGACAGTGTCAGGAACTCTTTCTCCGTGACTCCGCTCCCTGGAGACTCCACCAAATGGATTATTCAGATTGATGGGGAGCCTAGAACTGTAGTCAGTTCTATCGAGATGGAGGAAGGCGCTCCAGCCCTAGTGGTGAATACTGCATATGCAATGTGTAATCCAGATCGAGAATTTTGGCAAGAAGCAGTGGTGAGTCTTCTTCGTTGCGACTGCAAATACATCAACACACGTTGTACCTCTGTCTGGTTGTTGTTGTTGCTGTTGCTGTTGTTTCTAATTGCCTCTTGGCTCCTCTTTGTTGTTGCTGCTGCTCCCATTTATGAATAGGGTCAACCTTTTCCAGAAATTAGAATCAATGGAAACTGTTACACCTTGAAGAATGGAGCGCCATCCCTCCAAGTTGCCGAGATAGAGGACGATATCCCAATGCTCGACTTGACGGGGGCGGTTCTAGCTCCGATTGACAACGTTGCGTACGATAGCTTGTACTGGACCTCGCTCGAAGGCATTACCGAGTATATTCTGCAAGAAAAATTTGTCAGTGCGAAATGCTCCGACATGGCATCCCTAGCCCTGGGTACCAACCGTGAGCCGGGTCAGACCATCTTTGGAAAGGTGGATGGTCAGTATTTGGTGTACGATCCTCGTCTAGTCTTGGAGCAAAACACGGTCGAGAGTCCTCTACCAGACGGCGGAGGTTTGAATTCGGTATTGACCAATGGACAAATGGAATGCTCCAATGCTCCTCGCTCCTTTCTCAATGAGGACCACTGTCGCTTGAGCACTGATACAACAGCTTGTTCAGCGACGGTACCAGTGGTGACTACCATTGAATTGAACTCAAACACAATACAAGACATTATCGCTGTCGAATCAGAGCTCAACCATGGATCGAAACATATATACGCTTTCGTGGATATTCCAATCACCGACGAAACAGACGCCGATGGTAACTACTACCTTGGATACCCACCATGCTGGGAATGGCATTGGGATGAGCCGGTAAACTTCCAACGAGTCCTCGGCGCCACTGAGTGCATCTCATCCGTCCACCGAGACACAGAAACGCTGTTTGCCAAGTACCTTAGGCCAGAATTTGACGACCCTTTCAATCCGAATCCGGTCTATAAGACGGTCAGGCGTCGGCGAACCACGCGATGCGCAAAATCCGATGAGGCTAAGTTTGATCTCGGCTACATCACGGGACAAGACGGAACATGCTGGAAACATGTGCACAAGTTGGAAGGAAGCATATTCGGTAAGGACAAATCGCGGCCTAAGAAGAAATGATATTTCAGAGACAAAACGCTTACGAATCGGTTTTTCCTCTTTTAAAGATATGACATATTGGTTCGAGAACAATCTTACCCCTTCCATTAACAATTGGGCGAGAGGCACTGAGGCCAATGTGTTAAGCCTTAAAGATACCGGCCTCGGCAACAAGTGGATATACGAAGAGGTAGAATGGATGGATTCTCGCTATAATAAACTCCCGGGACATCTCTACGACTTTGTCGAGTACGACGATCTACCGGACAACCTTAAAGTCCAAGCTCTTGAAGACAGATTTGGCCAGTCACGCAGCAACGACGGAGGGACCGGTGTGGTAGTATGTGGAAGCGTGGGCGAGGTAGCGAATGACCCCATGCTTGGCGAGGGTTTCCAGTATGCCTGGGAAGGCTTTCGCGATGAATTGGATGTTAGTGCTGAAATGGATGAGCAGCGACATACCATTTGGGCCTACCTTGCTCTCAATGCCCCTGATCAACTCCGACAGCGCATGGCATGGGCTTTGAGTCAAATCAATGTCGTTGGATTTGGTCAGTTGGATGATGGCAATACAGAAGCGGTTCTGCAGTACTATGACATCTTTGTCTGGCATGCCTTTGGATCCTACAAAGATATCATGAAGAAAGTTGCATTCTCAGATGCAATGGCAGAGTTCCTCTCCAGTGTAGGGAACAAGTCCTTTCAGTATTCACAGTCCCGAGGAATTGAAGCATTCCCAGACGAGAACTTCGCTCGAGAGATGCTTCAACTTTTCACCGTCGGGCTTGTGAGGCTGAACATGGATGGAAGCCCTGTCATTGGAAATGATGGCCGACCAGTGGAAACGTACTCAAACGTTGATCTTATCAGCTACTCGCGCGCCTGGACAGGGCTAGAGAGGCCGGATAATAGAGCCAACAACGATGGCTACTGGAGTCGCGTTGATCCAATGATCGTAAGTTGCCTCTGTTTTCTCCATGTGTTTCCATTTTGTTGTTGGCTGATTGTATCCCGATTTCCTCTCTTTTCTAGGTCGAAAACGAATGGCACGATGTCTTTCCCAAAACAGATCTTCTCGGCGGTTACATTGGAGACAGAAATTATCCTCTGTGTACCGATTTGCCCAAGAATCACGCATTACGCAAGGGGGCCACCTATCGCTTGCTGGGGTCGAAAAATAGCCCGGAGCTCCTGTTCGAACGCCAATACTCGTGGAGCAACTGGGGCGAGGAACCATCTCTAGAACGTCTGGAGATTTCGGGGACGTCTCCACTCTATCAGGTCCTTTGCGCAGCAAACGACTCCACCGGCGAATGTACTTACCCTGGAAAAGTTGTACTTGATGTGAATCTCGACTACAGCAACCCTGGCGATCGATCAGGAGCCGAGTTTGTTGCAGAGTCTCTTCGGACCATTCGAGTAAAGTCCGGCGCCGACGCTATCTACTACGAGTACGTCAGGCAGTCGTGTGTCGAACTTTCCTTCTTCAAGGATGGGGTCAAAGTGGAAGACCAGACGGACCGTGTCGAAAGTACCGATCCCAGAGTTTACACGGCATCCTCTAGCATGTGCGCAGATCCTCGTCGAGATGTGGCTACCGGTGAGTTCAAGTTGGGGCTCGGAACTTCGTTTGACGTTTTTCGGGTGGATAACGCTATGTATCTCAACGACTGCCTGCTCTTTTCTTCTTCCACAGAATCTTGCTGCGACCTGGGATTTGAAGAAGGGAACTCTGACTGGCGAGGCCAGGGCTTTAAATTTTGCAATTTTTTTGGGGAACGAATGTGAGTCAAGAATTGTCCTCCAGTATCAATGGAGCGATCAAGGCATTCATTGCATAGATACTTACTTACTTGCTTGTTGCTACACTTCTTTATCTTATACAGGTCCTATGACAACGCTGTCCAGCGCTGTGCCGTCAACGGAAAGCAGCATTGTACGACTCAGCGATGGGAAGCACACAACTATGGATATTGTGGGCACGAGGAGTGGTACGGTCACTACTTCTCTTGGACTTCCAAAGCATGCTCACTCAAAGCCAAGATAAATCTCAACAAGGAGGTTGCCATTGTTCATGACGTCCAGCCCGACTTTGCTGGGAACTCTAACGTCTGGCCGGGTGTGGCCGCTTCTTCACGAAACTTTTTCATGCCCGCTTGGATCCACGAGTTCGACCATGCCGACTGTGCCTCATCTCCGAGCTGTGAAGTTGTTCCAGACGGATGTTTGTGTGATGTCATGGTTGATGAAAATGTCGCGTTCAACTCTGCCCCAAGCTCCAAAGAGGATATCCTTAGCGAGTGTTTCATTGGGGCCCTTGATCCAGAGGTTGCACCAGAGCAATACTCGGTACTCTCATGTGACATTCCCAATGTCATTGTGTACGGCAAGAATAACAAGAGTACTTGCTCTCGAATGGGCACCGACGTTATCTTCCAATACATTGATGAATTTGGTATCCCTCGCCATGTCAAGAATATGAGATCGACTGTTGAAATCGACGACCGGTACTCTTTCCGCACTCCTGTACAGTTCCTCAGTTTCATCGATCCCGAACTGCGTGACACGATGTTTGAGTTTGAGGCTGTCTTGGACAGCATGTTCTATCATCCGAACCGTAAGTTGCATTTGTTTCTCCACGTGTTTTTTACTTTTTCGTTTGCTCATCATCTCGCCACCGATTTGTTCTCTCTCTTTCTCTCTCTCTCTCCAGATCCTCCGTTCCTAGCGAAACGCCTGCTTCAACGTTTTGGGCACTCCAATCCTTCGCCCGAGCTGATCAAGACCGTTGCGGAAGCCTATAAGAAAGGAGACTACAACGGAATAGGCTCTCGAAAATATGGCGATCTGGGAGCATTGACCGCGGCCATGCTGCTGCATCCCGAGTCCACGTCCATCTCGTTGACATCCGATCCGACTTTTGGACAAATGCGCGAGCCTTTGGTCAAGATTGTATCGTTTATGCGTGCGCTTAACTACAAGCATGACTCGCCGCTGTATATCCCACTGCTGGATGGCTTGGGATCGTGGATCAGCCAAGGAACATACGAGCAACCTTCTGTGTTCAACTACTACCTTCCCGAGTTTACACCCCCTGGTCCTATTGGAGGCTCCGGTCTCTATTCCCCCGAAACGCAAATCCTTTCGGGTGCCGCCATCACAAACCTCCTAGACGGGATGTTCCGAATGGTCAAGAACGGATTGGACGATTGCGACGCTGGATTTGCCAACTACGGTCCCTTGAGCTGTGAGAGAACCGACGGTGAGACATCCTCGTCCTTGGGGGCTCTTGGATATACCAATGAATCGGGCTCTCATCAGGATGTCCTGGACGACCTCGCTATAACGCTGACGGCGAATCGGCTCGATAAGGCAAAACGGGATCTGATCCTCGTGTCCACGGCGAATGATTTCCTCTTTGGAGATAGAAACAAGGCCATTCGAAGCATGATGCAACTCATTGTCAGTACAGCCGAATTCCAAACCACGGGTCTTGCAAAGAATACCCCCGTCATTCGGGAAAAGACGGAACCCACCGAGGCAGCCTCGTCCGACTACAAGGCCGTCGTCTTTTTGATGTTTTACGGTGGCATGGATTCTTGGAACATGCTGGCTCCCAAGGGCGACTGCCATGCCGATTATTTAGATGTCCGCGGTTCGGACCTCGCGGTTCCACTCGACAAGCTCCTCAATATTGATGCGGCGGGTTCGGGCCAGACTTGTAACGAATTTGGAATCAACGACGCCTTTCCCTTTGCCAAAGAGCAGTACGACGAAGGAAATTTGCTCTTCTTTGCCAACATGGGGGTTCTTCAACAACCAGTGGACAAGACCAACTACGAAATCACCCAATCGAATCTCTTTTCTCACAATTCCCAACAATACGCACTGGTAAGTACCAGCTCCTTCCTTGCTTCTATCGTTCTTGGTACCCATTGTTGCAAGTATCTCACTTCGAATTTTCCATTCTATTCCATTTCGTTTGGACCCGTTACAGCAAAAACTGGATATCAAGAGCATTTTGGGCGACACGGGCGTGGGGGGTCGTCTCATGGACGCGTTGAGCAAGCGCAACTACAAAACTTCCAGTAACTCGGTGGACTCGTATGCTCATGTGGCCGCGGGAGATCCCAATGTGGCGTCCCCCACTCGACAGTTATCTTCGTACTCGCCCCAAGAATTCAACAGATATCCTACCAAGGAATATATCACGGACCGAGTCAAACAGTTGAATGGGATCAGCAGTGACAAATCCAGCAACAGTCGGTTCGGTGAAACTTGGTCGGCTCGTCTCATGCAAGCCTTTGAAGAAGGAGATGAAGCCTTTGAGATCTATGAGAATTCAAAGTTTGACATTGCCGATTTCCGTCCCTCTCCGACGCCCTTGGATCGCAAGTTCCAGACGACGGCTCGGTACATCAAGTCACGAGCCTACCGCAATGTCGATCGCGAGTTGTTTGTGATTGGAGATGGGGGCTACGACATGCACGAGTGCAACTGCGTGGCCGACAAGTTGGCGTACATCAATTTCACCCTTAAAAAATTCAAGGAGGAAATGGTGGCACAAGGCATGTGGGACAAGATTGTCATTGTCACGGGCAGTGACTTTGGAAGGACTCTCACTCCCAACAGTGGTGGAGGAACCGATCACGCGTGGGCCGGGCACTATTTCATGATGGGTGGCGACGTCAAGGGAAAGCAGATCATGGGTACCTATCCCGACGTTACCGAAGCCTCGCAATATCGCTTGGAGAGCCGAGGCCGTATGGTCCCAACGACCCCCTTTGACGCGATGTGGAATGGTGTGGCGCAATGGATGGGAGTCTCCGATGAACAATCCTTGGACTCGTTGCTGCCCGATCGCAAGAACTTTCCCAAGTGCATGATGTTCACCGACTCTCAACTTTTTGACTCGGGAAGTACTCCCGAGTATACGTGCGATGCCCAGGCTGCTGCGGCTCTATAACAATATTACCTGTATAGCAATAACAACCGAACTAAATATTACTGGTACCTGTACTGTACCTCTACTCCAATACAATGCTGTCGTATTCGCAGGTGGCGCCGCATCGTGGCGGGGTGTTGCATTGTGCACCTCTCTCCACCACCGCAACACAATAAGAAACAAACCTTGCATTTATTATTACCGGTACTCGTACGATCTTCCCCCACGACTGAAATGGACTCGGGTTTGAGGGTTCCATCCATCTCATCATGTCCGCCGCGTAGGCAGATGATGATGATGGACGATATGGAATGGTTCTCATTGGTCCAAGTGGTCGAAATTTCAAACTACAGTACCAGTACTGTACAAAGCTGTGCAGACTGCTTGCTCCACTCCACCAGCACTGTAGAGAGGGAACTTGTCTACAGTACAGTAGTGCAATGGTGCGAGTAATATTGTCGGATCACTTGTCTCTTCTACTCCTACTAGCTAGTAGCTCTAGTAGTCAGTCCGAATATAGAATATCATAATGCCCCGGACGATACAATAAGGTCAGGGTTGTCGCTGCATCCGCTGGTCCGAAGGAATGTTTTGTCAAACCAGTCGATGGCTCAAAGGGATGCCCATCCAAATATTCAATATCCACTCTGACCTGAAAGGCTTCGGCCAGTGCCAGTACTTGTACCATGCTGCACTCTTTCCCCATCGGCTCTATTTGTTGTTGACAAAAGGTAGCAATATCCACGTATCCGTCTTCCAGATAGGGAAGGAATCGATTGGGATCGGCCTTTAGAAATGTTGCTGTCAACACTCGTAGATACCAAGTACAATAATCGCTCGTGCCATTTTCTTGCGTCAATTCGGTATGTAATTTCTTTGCAGCAACAGTAGCATCGCCCTCCTCTTCTAGACTCTCCAGGAATTCCACCAGACTGTCGTAAAATATTTCAATCGCCATTTCTTCGTATCCACCAACGGATATCACAAACTGTTTGGATTCTTTGACTGTATTGCAAATTCGTACCGTGCGTAGGGGAGATGGTGTGGAAAAGAAAATATGAGAAAAATCCCGTTCTTCCAAAGAGATCAGGATAAATGACGCGAGACATGCATATAATCGTAGAAGTACTGCTGTCCTCGTAAGTCACATCATGGACGAATACTGGTACGCACCGTATTGAAGGACCCGAGCTCGTTCCGTTGGATTCGTCAACAGTTTCTCACAAAGATTGTAGAGAAACGATCGGTAGTAGCAGTTGCCGTCGCCTCGTGTTTTCCGAAGTTGGGTGTATTTCTTCTTGTTGTTGCTGGCTAGCTCCTCAATTCCCAAGAGGAAATATTTATTACTACTGGATGCTTCGTCTTGTTGGGCGCAGGGATCATAATAATGTTGCTTCAAACTGGAAATCTCGAGGAGCTCAGACGTCAAGAGTTGCGTCGCCTTGATTTCTTGTTCAATGGCCTCCAATTGAGCTTGTGTCTTTTGATAGGCTTCATGGTCCACTGGTACTACTGCTGGGGCACTGCTACTCGTAGTAGAAGTATTGGCACCAGCAGCACTCGCGGGATCGGGAGGAGGAGCGCCTTCCGACATGGTCAACACCGATAGTAAGTGATAGAGGGTACTATGGTACTCGTTCGGTCAAGTCTCTGTTGGAATGGGCGCCCTGCAAGAGCAATGACAGACGCACAACAACAAACAGCAAGAAGTACCAGGTACCGCGCGGTATACCAGGTAGCGGTACCTACAATTTACAGTACCAGGTACAGTACAGCAGTACTTGCATCGGTATCTCTACTAGTAGATACGCACGAAGACACACAAAAGCCAGCGAAGATGGGCAACAAGAAGTCCAATGAATCATCAAAGATTCGGCATGTCGTCGTGTCGTCGTCTGCGTCGGCGCGCAGACTTTGATGACGTGTGAGTACAGTACCGCGGTACCAGGTATGTACCGGAATAATAATGGTCGGTCCCGTCCCTCGCCTCGACGACGGACGGACGAAGGAGGATGATGGTGATTCGTTTTTGACGCCAGCTTTCGCTCTCTCGCTTTATTTTGTCCCACCGCGTACCGGTACCATTGTTCTGTGTTCTGTCGCTCACATCTCTCATCATCATACTAACTTCGTATTTCTCTCTCTTCATTCTTCATCCATCTTCTATTCATTCTACCACGAGACAAGCGAGTTTCCGTCATTTCAATGCTGTAGATCTCTGTCTTAGTCTGTCGCTCTTTGATACAATACCTTCCATTTTCCTCGTAAGGAAAAGAAGTAGCCCGCTCATCCATCCACACTGACTGCGACTGGAACGATCCACTCGCACGCTCCGTCCCGACGCAGTGCAACGCATGGGTGGCCACCTTCGTGCCTGAATTTGCTCTTATCCTCGTGACAACACGTGTCACTTTTGGCAAGAACTACATTCATCCATGCATTGATTCATTCGTGATGAACATATCTGAAGAATCAGTGGATTATGATGTCGACACACTTATCGAGCGAGCGACTGTCCCTTCCGCAACTCCAGACACAACAGGTTCCTCCAAAAACGACGACGGCGATGAAAGGGAGCCGCCTGTCGCTGAGCAGCAGCAGCAGCATGATATCGAAGAAGCATCATCATCATCATCACCACCAGTACCACATCATGTAGAAGAAGAAGCGCGACTGTCTTACTTTTTGCAATGGAGTCAACTTTGCAAGACGGTGCAAGTGAAGGACGCTTCAAATGGTTTAATGCGAAGCTCCATCGCCGACAATGGTTACGGTGTCAAGAAGAAGAAGAAGAATTGGAAATCAAAACAAACCGGAGGAGGAGCCCTTCCCGAAAAAGTCATTTTGAGTGACGTTTCTGGGTCGACAGCTCCAGGAAAGGTGCTGGCATTGATTGGACCCAGTGGAAGTGGCAAGACCTCGTTATTGAATGCCTTGAGTGGACGTACTTCTATCGACAGTGGAGTGATTTCGGTCAATGGTAGATCCTTGACGGGGACGGTGGGGACGACTGGAGCGACGGACGATAGTACCAAAGGATCGTCATCGCAAGTACTGATGAAGCGATTCGTTTCCAAAGTTGCCTATGTTCAACAGGAAGACATCTTCTTTACACATTTGACGGTTCAGGATCAACTGGCGTATACGGCCTTTTTGAGATTACCACAGGCTTGGACTCGTTCCGAAAAGCTGGCCCAGGTGTATGAGACGGTACGGGCTCTGCGGCTTTCCAAAGTCCAAAACTCACCGATCAAACTCTTGTCCGGAGGTGAGAAAAAACGAGTCAACATTGGAACAGAACTTTTGACGAATCCTTCGTGCGTAATATTGGATGAACCGACAAGTGGCTTAGATTCCACTAGTGCAGTGGCGTTGGTCAAACTGTTGCAACGGCTGGCACGGGCAGAGCAAAAAACAATACTTATGAGTATTCATCAGCCAAGCTCCGGCATGTTCTTGAGCTTTGACAATTTGTTGCTGTTGGCGGAAGGGCACGTTGTATATCATGGGACACCTCATGGATCTATTCAGTACTTAAAAGATCGAGGACTAGCGTGTCCGGAAGGATACAACGCCGCTGATCATTGGATGGACCTCTTGGTGACCGACAGTTCGTTAGAAGAGGAAGAAGAATTTGCCAAGTCGTCGCATTTTCTGGGCCTACAACAAGGCAACGGTAACAACAACAATGCTGCATCCTTCCGGAATCGAAAAAGTAGTGCCCGGCTAAACCGAGAAAAATTTCAATCCTCTCGTCGCACTACGAGACAGCAATTGATTGATGCTTGGGAAAGCAGAGAGTTGTCGGAGCACATGGACGCGGCAGCATTCCAGGGGGACACCGTGTCTGACCTATCCCTCCCTGTTCAAAAGTACAATACAAGTTGGACTGCCCAATATCGAGTACTGGTCCACCGAGCCTTGAAAAATTCTCGAAGTGCCATTTTCACTCCTCTCAATATGATAAAATCAATCGTGCTCGGTATCATCGTGGGAATGATGTGGTTCCAGCTTCCGTACACTGAGCGTACTGTCCGAGATCGATCTGGATATTTCTTTTTTACAATGACCTACTGGGTATTCGACAGTATGTTCGGTGCGCTCCTGGCGTTCCCAATGGAGCGAAAAGTAATTCAAAAGGTAAGAAGCAAGCAATATGAGGGCGCTCAGTTATTTGGCTGTAACTTCAATATTATCTCAACCTCACATGACATATTGTTCTTACTAGGAACGGGCCAGTGCCTCGTACCATTTGAGTGCGTACTTCATGGTAAGTCCAACCTATTTTTTCAAAGTATTTATGCGCGAGGAGGACGATACAACTTGTTTAGATAGTAGATCCCTAGAAGAGGCCTCTAGGTCTTCTTTGTTGACGACAAATCAAGGGGTTTAACTGACTCGCCGACGTCGAATTTGTTGCTTGACTGCTGCTTTTGACCTTCGACTCATCCTATCCCTTTTCCGAATCTACTATGCTACAGGCCAAGACAACGTCAGAAGCGCCTACACGGTTGTCACTCCCGTTACTCTACATGACGATTTCTTTCTGGATGGCGGGCATGAGTACTAAATTCTCCTTGTTCGTTTACACGACATTTATCAGCCTTTTGAGCGTTCTCGCCGGCGAGTCGTACGGGCTACTGGTGGGAGCGAGCATCGACCAGATGGATAGGGCCTTTACGGCAATTACAATTCTGGCGCTGATGATGATGATCGTGGGAGGGTTCTACGTCCAGAATGTCCCTAGCTTCATCTCCTGGGTCAAATACATTTCTCCGTTCAAGTATTCGTACGACGCTTGCCGAAGTATTGTCTTTGATGAACCGGTCCCGTGCGACGGTAGTGGGGAACTGCAGGAGCTTTGCAATAGTGGTCAAGAATACGTGTCACCCGAAGATCTACAGGCGTTTCTGGATATCGATGGCACTCTTCCATTTAACGTTTCCATGCTGATCGTTCTTGGACTGGTTCCTCGCTACTTTGCGTACATCGCCCTAAAAATGAAGAAGGGCGGCGGCCGATAGTGGGATACATTGAATGAAGTTTAACATTATTGGGCGTGGGCTACTCGTGCTCGTTAAAAGCGTTGTTGGTCTACCTGTGGAGTTGCCACCATGTGCGTTGGTCCTGCAAGCTAATGGATCATTGGTTTGTTTTTCGCTCTACATTTCCGCTTTTATCGGACTCCTATTCAGCGCTGTCGGTTTTCGTCGTGGTGGAGGTCTCTGCGGCGTCAATGCCACCAAAGGTGCGGCGTGCATGGAATTTTCGATTCCAAAGTGTCGTGTGCTCTTGAAGCCACTATGCATAGTGGTATTCAATGCGTCGTCCTTTTTCTTGAGGAGAGGCAGAACGCGGGTGGCGATCATCTGGATAAACTTAAAGAAAAATTCTCGTACCTTACTACCGACAAGAAAGGAAGTAGTATCTACTAATAGAGAAGAGACAGCCAACAGCAAAATTTGGTTTTTGACAATGTGGTCCTACCGGTATGAATACAGCCCGAGGCGAGGATTTCCCAGCTCCGCACCACTCTCGAACCCGTCTTGAACGAATCTTCATGTCAAGATTTTCGAATAGTTGAAACGAAAAGCTGTGGTATTTGCTCCCTGAGTTCCATACCCACTTTGCCTTCCACTACCGCATCAAATTGCTTCAAGTCTTCCTCGCTTCGCCCTTCATTACCGAGTGTTGCGCAATTCACAAATACAGTGGCAAAGCCAAGCTCCTTTCCCACCAGGAGGTTCTTAAAGGAATCTTCAAAGTAACATATTCGTTCAGGACGGTCTTTCATACCCAAATAATCCAAAACCTTATCGAAAGCAGCACGTTCTGGCTTGCACACCTGGTTTTTCATGAATTCAGTGCCCAAGACGGCCTCAAAGAGGTCGGCCACACCCAAGAGATCCAGTATTTCATGCGCCGATGACTCGGGAGCATTAGTAAATATGACTTTGCGTGATTCTTGTGGTAGTTCTTGTAAGAATCGTCGTAACTCGGGGTCTTTGCGAATGTACTTGTCGGCACCCTGGCGAATGAACCGATCATAGTAGGCCCCATCAAATTGGTATCCTTCCCCTAGCAACCCTCTCTTGGTCAAATTGTACTTGTCAAAGATGGGTTGCCAGGCTATTTTTGCTTCGTCAATGGTGGTGATGGCGTCAAATTTTCCGCCTTGAGTTTCGACCATGAAACGAAAGATGTTGGCATGGACTGCATCTTGTTCGTAGCCACAAGCATGATCGTACAGTGTTCCGTCCAAGTCAAAGAGCAGCACTTCGAATGTCATAGCCGCTGTTTATGCTCTGGTACAGAAGGAGACTTGAGGGAAGGTTGTGTCTTTTTGTGTCACTGCCGGTCCCCAGCATCGCGACCATCGACCATCGTCATCTTGGTGCATCTCGAAGAATCATCTCGCGATCTTCTTTTTTCGTCATTTTTTGGCGGGCAACACGAAATGGGACTCGAGTATCCGCGACTCGGGAACTATTTTCGTTCGCTCACTTCGCCATGATTATTTTTTCGACCGCGTTTCCTTATTTTCTCTATTTTTTTGTCAAAATCGTACAGTAGTGTACGGGAATGGCCAGCGGACGAGATATGTGCACGCCACAATGACCAAGACGAACGCGAAGACGAACAGAGAAACACTCCTCCCTAGCTAGTATCATAATGACTATCAGATAGGGCAGGGACCTAGTAGGACCACCACGGGGCACATCAAAACATGATCCTACTACCATAGATCTGTTGGGCACAGAAAGTGGTCCCCCTCGGGTAAAAAAACATATCTTTTAGTTTCCAGGATGGTCCGGCTTCGATCCATTCCCTATCGTCACGGCATGAATGAGAGTGTACTGTCGATTACTCTATGGACAGTACAATTACTTGAAGCATCAGGAACATCGTTCCTCGTTCCACCATTCCATTGCAGTCCGGTAAGCGAGCACGTAGGATTCATTTTGACGCAGTCTGTAGGCTAAACCCCCTTCAAAGCATTCCGTAGCGACAATCGAAATGGCCAACAGGCGCAGCTTCTTCCTGTTGAGCCCCAACGTGTTATCTTGGAATGAGGACGTGCTGTGTTCTAGGACTACCAAGGCCTGAAGAAAGATGATCATGGCACGAGGGTTGTCGAGAACACTTCGTCGATCCACAAGATTCATACCTAAATAAGAGGAACCCGAAATGACCGCTTCGCAGACATTCGCAACAAGCTTGTACAAGCGCAACTGAGTGTATCGATCAATGTCTGCGTTGCTCAAGCCATTTATGAGAGCCTCCAACAAGGCAACGACTGATTGTGCGCTCAATCTCGATTCATGGGATGCCATCTCTTCCGCCTCGTTTAATTCCTTTATAGCAGTCTTCCATGTAGACAATGCCACATCAATTCGATTTGCTTTCCCCGCAGCTCTTATCATTTCTCGCCAAGTTTTATCGTTTGGGTCCATCGTGTCAGAGTCTCGAATTTGCTCCAGTACCTCAGAAGCTCGATCTACATCTGCCGCGTTGGCACATGATTTCAGCAAGGCATTGTAACAAGCCAAATCAGGCTCCACGCCCGCTGCCTTCATCTCCTTGAAAACCATTGAGACTCGATAGACTTCATCAGAGCTATCACCGATCGCTTTCACGAGTGGGATAGTGTCTTTCTCCTTACTACTGCCTGGGGCATCTTTCTTGTTGGTTGGAAGTTGCATAAGGCTTGTCATGAGTTCCGTGTAGACCTCTACGGCTGTCGTCGCGCCCGATTCGTCCACTGGGAAGGCGCTACTGGTAGTTTGTTTCCTTGTTTGAGTGTGAGCGACAGCATGATGGTGTGTGTTATGCTTGGCATTTTCGAACTGTGCAAGTCGACTAGCACTTGTCATGAGTGACGTGTACATAACTTCACTGGGGGCGATTTGGTTCTTCTTCATATACCGAAGCACTTCCAAGCTGTCAGCAATTTTTCCCTGTCGCAACAAACAGTCCACTAAGCACCCACATGTGACCGTGTTTGGGTATACCCCAAAGTTAGGCATGGCATAGAACAGCTTCAAAGCAGACTCGATCTTTCCTGCCTTCCCACAGGCATTAATGGCTGCCGTCCAAGCTCCAACTTCGGCCGGTAGTGTATGTCGTTTACCGGGAGGGAGATTGAGAAGTTTGTGCTCTTCAGCCTTTTGATCCGCCATAAGCCGCAAGCCTTTGAGTGCTAGATCGCTTCTTCGGCATCGTCCACAGACATCGATCAAGGCAGAATATGTCATCCCGTTGGGTCGAATATCGAGAGACTGCATTTCCTGCAACAAAGAGAACGCCATAGTAGGATCGTTCATACCGCTGGAAGTGCTTGGCTTGCGGGCAACCGTAGCGATTAGTGTGGTATAGGTGCGAGCATCTAGGGTGATATCTGCTTCTTCGATTTGTTGCTTGACGGCAAGAGCGACATCGAGGTCTCCCGAGGTGAGACAGGCATCGAGGAGTGTATTGAACGAGACGATATTTGGTTCCATGAGTGGGACATCCTCCCCGTCCCCCGTGACCATTTGTTGCAAGAGATCTTGGGCCGATTCGATATAGCCGAGCTTGGCATAACAATTCATTAAAATGTTGGCAGCCTTGACGTCAGGAACAATTCGGAGAGATTGTGGAACCGAAGAACCCCAAGCAGAAAAGAAATCTGGCTGTCGGCGCATGATATTCCACAAACGAATCGCGACTAGTGGCTTTCCCAGCTTCACTGCACGTGACATGAGAGTCGAAAATGTAACAAGTGTTGGAGTTGGTACGGATCGAAGATGCTTTCCGGCGTAGTACCGTTGACTCAAAGAGGTAGCTTTTCGCATCTTGAAATAGACCCGAAGAGCCCTCAATAGATTCTCGCCATCACCAAACGACGCAAGAGCCGCGTTGCAGTCTCTAATTGGAGGAAAAGAAAGAGAATCAAGCCGTGCAACTTCCTCGTCATGTTTCCCCGAACGGCTGTTTTTGATGGCATGTTCCAACACTTCGAGGGCGGCAGAGAGCTGCTTTTCGACTTGAATTGCTTTATTCCACCGCCCGGAACTGAACACATCTTCCTTTCTAGAGTTGTTGTTTTGATTCCTCTTGAAATTTCCCTTTCGACTACTGCGTCTTTTAGGGAATCCTGGAGATGCTACTTTTTGATCATTATTCGGCACAATTTCTCGGGGAGGTTCTGCCAGAACATTCAATTTGGTCAACGTGTTTCTCAACGACAGATCACCACCCAGAGTCCGCGGCGAAGGAGAGGAATGAGAAACGCTGGTTGTTTGAAAGGCCGCCGTACTCCATCGTGACCAGATAACGACGGGTAGAAACGACAAAGAGAGGCAAAAGGTCCTGAGGTTCCGGGTGAACCGACTTGGCCGGGACATGGGAAATGTCTGCACGCGTTCACGTGCTTTGTTTCGAATCTCTCTTAAGAAGTGCTCGTGATGAAAAACGTATCGGCAAGGTGGTGATGGTCCAGTCAAAGAGTCAAGAAGTGGGACAGCGTGATTTATTTGAAAACATCAGATAATGATAGTGCCCTGTCCATGACGATCGATGCGGTGGTGCTATGGTTGATGATGGGTGAGTTCATACAGTTGTTTACTTATGGGTGATGCGGGTGATGGGCGGGTGATGAGAGATGCGCGCGGCGGGTGATGGGTACGAAATGGCTGGTCGGAACGTAACGGAAGCCGCAAAAAAGCGAAGCTTGTTCTGTTTCGTTCTCGCAGCCACGCACGCGTCTCTGTTCTGACGACTGACTGACGACTTACTCAATTGGTCCAAAATTTTGTCCGCCTTCGTCCGTATGGCAGACTGAAGATGCCTTCACTCTTACCAACCGCGGTACGTATAGCTGGTATGTACAAGTACGTTATGTATGCACTCTATCATCATCTGCTACTAGCTTGACTTCTCATAAGATACTTTTTGATTTTGTTGACACCCAAACCCGCAACAACAACAACACCGCGAATTGCAAGAACACCTCTCTTCCAATAATGGTTGCGGCGATTGCTCCATCCATTAATTATTGTGCACTGAAAGCCAGCTGGTTGCTCTCTCTACTCTAGAGATCCAGTGCTGGAGCAGTAGCTCTTGATATCATTGTGATGCTGAAGATACGCATCAGTGGAGTTGAGACACGAATCATACATGCTCGGTGGAAGGGAGGAGGAGGAGTTCCCATTTCGTATCTTTTGGATTTGGACGACAAAATCGTGAAAATGCTGGGCCCAGACGATCTTCATGAAGCAGCCTTTCAAATTCTCCTTGAGCTACTCTTGGTTTGCAGCGATAGTCAGGAACCCGCAGGTCTACTACTATTCCAGCGATACCTTCCCAACAACACAGAATTGTTGGACCAAGTAATGATGTTGGCACGCTGTTTCCAATTGGAAGAACTAGCAGAGAATATTGCCACTGTCCTTTTAGAACAAGAGGAAGAACGGATCGCCAATTCACAATGCTTGAAGTGTGGCGTCGATCATCGGAACTTTTGTTTGATTTCTCGAGAACTCTGTGATGATTGTTGTTGGCGGGAATCATCACCATCAGAGATTCCTTGTAGGAGTGACAGTGGAACGAATCCAACAAGTAGTTGTTGGGAGGCCGCTCTGGATAACTTCCTCTCCGTTCACCAAGAAGAAATGTTTTCACAGGTGTCGATCCCGGGCATGGAATATGGACATGGCTTGGGCGAACTGTCAGCAGTGTAATTGTAACTTCGTAATTCAATGTATAGTTTATGATGATATTATATAAATATTGACGAATTATGTGAACCTGTAGTTCGTCATTTGTCAACTAAACCCCCTACCGGTACTTGTGTAATATCTTAGTTTGTTTCACGGCGTCGGTTCCTGCTCTTTTTGCTTTTGTTACCGGAACCTTTTTCACCATCCATAAGAGGCTGCTTCATTCCAGTATGATCCATTTCATTCTGACAACGATTCAAAGAAAATACCATCACACAAAAGGAGGCAATCATAAAGAGAGCCGAGAGGAAATTTCGCGTCCACGTGTTGTTCTGCTCCGTCTCCGACATGCCGAAACTGACGGTCCCAATTTTAACAGACGCAACAGTGCCTTGTTCCTGGGCGGTCAAAATATCTTGGTAGCTTGCGGTGTACATGTTGCCGTTGGCTTGGAACTGCGAGCATTGATTGAGATCGACATTACCACTCTGGCAGCTAAAGGCCGCATCGTCGTCACCGTTTTGGGACCTTTCGATTTCTGATCCTCCATTAACAAGCGATGCAAGATTAGAGGCCTTACATGGCTGACAGATCTTGAAGGCATCAAATGCGTGATTCCAGGAATCATCACTCGCGAAGTTAAGCGCCTGTTGCTGAGAATTGTCATCGTCATTTGCCACTGCTGCCAGTGTCTCGCTCACAGTAATATCTCCACTGTACTCTTCAACACAATATTGGTCTGTGTAGAGACCAATGCTTACACTTCCTCCACTTTCGGGTTTGATGTCATAATAGATCCCATTATTGCCTTGTGTGCATGCTTGGGGCAAAAGATTGATGGCCGACGACATGGAGCTGTACTCTTCGTCCGTCCAAATACAATCACCCTGGTACGTGACCAGTTGTTGCATGAAGGTCGCATAGTCTGGCTCCTTGAAGATTCCCAAGAGCTTGAAATGCGAAGTGGGCTCATGACAGTCCATTTTAACACATCGAGAACTCCCACTTTCTTTGCAGGCAGATTTGTTCCAATGTTTCTTGTTTCGGTCGTAGTACATGTACTCTCCGACCCCATTTCCACGATAATCAAGGTCAACATACTAAAACAAACAAGCAACGGATGGTGAGTTATTTCTTTGTCACTGAACATGACAAGACTAGCATACTCTCGCTTTCCAATTACTCACCGCCGCCCAAAGCAGGTATCGCTGACAGACGGGTTCTTGTCCTGCTTGAACACATGAAGCTTCGTTGCCGCCATCGTCGCAATGCTTGCAATCAATATAAAAGCCAAGAAGCCGCCACGCCTGAGCATATTCATCATAGTATGTCTCGGTACCATCTACAAATACCGACTCGTCCATCTTGGAATTGGAGCTCCAAAGTTTCCGAACATGCTCGAGGCGCGGGTCGACATCTTCACCAGGTTGGAACTCGACTCCATTCTCCAATGTAACCCACTCCTTTCCTGACGATGGGATGTTTTCCTTTGGCAAATATCCCTTCAATTGTACAGCAGACGCAACCGTAGCTGCAAGCGGCAAAATTAAAACAGTCTTCATGACGATCGTTCAGAATCTATGATATCGTTGTGGAAAATGGAATTGTTGCGAGAAACAGCACCGGAGACGTCGATTTTGTGGCCTGTCACAGAAAGTGTGGGTGGTGTCGTAGGTGTCCGTTGAACGGACGACAGATATGCCCTCTGCGGAACTTGGCGGAACTTTTTGCGCGCGCGCGTAGCGAGCTAATCTTGCATTGCGATTTGCGGTGCTTGCGCGTGGATCTGCGCTTGGATAAAAATCTCCCTTTTGCGGCTAGCTGACGTACTACAGACTGATCTACGGTAGACTTGGACGACTGCGTGCCGACGTCGAGACGGAAGTAGTAGAAAGGAACGACAAAAATGAAATAGTAGTAGAAGTCAGTAGTCTACTTGTACCACTCTAGCTAGATACGACGAAACATACGCCGCTGCTCCCACGAAGATGCACTACCGTAGGTACTTCGTTTACATAAATATAGCAAAGTTGGCTTCTTCCTAAGATAAGGAGGAGCACCCGGAGCTGGCTGGGCCGTTGGAGACAATATTTCTCCTCTTCTCCACGAGACTGTGCGAAACTAGTTTCTTTTCAAATCGTCGTATTCTCTCAACTAGTCACAGGGAACAAGTATTCTTGCATCAGCAAGGTAGAACAACGGATCAAGAAAGAAGTCGCCAGCCTCGATTTCAAACTGTCCATCGCCTGCGAGATTAACAGGAAGAAGCTCGATTTCCCCATAGGCTCCAACTGTACTTTTTGTTCCTCCCGTTATTGATAGAATACCACCGATCGCATCGGCAACATCCCCGGATACTGTAAAAGTGATTTCTCGATTCTTGGAATCTTTCAACACGTACGTAAATTGACAGAATCCCCTACCAAGCTGTAATCCAACAGATGCATCGCCTACACGAGCTTGAGTCCTCGTGCAGGTACCTGATACATTGGATCCCGAAAGCTCATCCAAAGAGTCCTGGTTGCGAAGTCCGTCATTGTATACATAGCGTGTTCCAAGTGTTTGCTCATCAGGATCGTTAGGATTGACAAATATAGCGGGGGGAATCGCCGAAAGCTGCAGAAAATTCACATTTATCTCAGATATGCACCCTCCAGGTGGACCCGGGGTAGGTTTTCCTGGTGAAGAGGTTGGTCTTGGTACTGGAGGTCTACCTCCCCCCTTGCCCGAACCCTGGCTTGACCCCTTGCCTGAAGATCCTTTGCCTGAAGATCCTTTGCCTGACGATTCCTTGCCCGAACCTTTCTTTGGGTTCTTACTACTGGACTTTAGTGGACCTTTTGCTGTTCTGGTCCCAATACCATACAAATCAAG
The DNA here is from genome assembly GCA_956465555.1 of Nitzschia sp. pyKryTriq1. Lineage (NCBI taxonomy): Eukaryota > Bacillariophyta > Bacillariophyceae > Bacillariales > Bacillariaceae > Nitzschia > Nitzschia sp. pyKryTriq1. Next base: position 698,609 of record OY101129.1, read on the forward strand.
ATCTTCTGGGGCGAACTTAGTTTTGGGTACATCTGAGCTTATCAGCTTCCGGCGATTGCCTACATGAGGGATACCGAACAGAGGAAGCTCGACCCCATTTTCCTCAACACCATTCCAAATCATCGACCCTGTAGACCCCATAATCTGCTCCCTGAGCTCCCTCATACTATTCCTTCTTGATTCGCATCCATCATTTTCTATGGAATCTTCCTCTCCTATATCTCGCCTTGCTGACCTCTGCGCCGCCGAGATGGCTAACGACAGAAGGAGGAGCGTCGAGACGGGACACGAGGACCACCCCGTGGTAGTAGCGCGAAGGCGTCTCTTGGGCATTTTATCAAATTACTTTAACCTCGCCGATTCACAATGTTACTGATTGATGAGTTCAGTAATGCTGTTTTAAGAAATAACTACAATTGCAGGCGTAGCGTTCTCTATTAGACGAGGATGGAGACCTTCATATTCCTGAAGAACGGGGATGGAAATAACAATGTCTGTTTTGTTGTAATAGATAATACCAGATGTGGCGATTGACGAAATTTTTTATCGATGTTGTCGCTAGCCAAATTTGGGGAAGGGCTTATATTTGGATGCCTGTGCGACAATTTTACTTAGGGGCTTTGGAGGCACGCCCGCCGTTCAACCTTCACTCGCCACATTTTGAGCCTCTCGTCGTTCGATATTCTAAAACACGACATGCAAGATGTCGAGTTGCTATCACTTTTAGAGGCACGACGTCTACTACCGGTAGACTAGATTCAGAACATAGTTTTTCTTTCTATAGCACAGATCAAAAAATAATGGTAAAATTTTGTTATCTCGTTCCCGAGCCGTTCGGGGGGGGCCTCAATCGTACTTGGATGAGATCTTTTACGGCATGTTGCTGGTTGCCAGAATTGTCACGAATGCGAAGGGGATTCCCAGTAGAATTGCTATTGTTGCTCATCAGAGGAGGAGGAGGAGTCGTACCAGCATGTTGCCATGATTTTCGTCCTTCGATCCATGCTGTCCTAGCGATGTATTTTACGTTGAGACATTCGGCCAAAAATCGGAAACGGCGTCGATTCTGAAAAGACTTCGGAATGTATTCTACCAGGGTCGCTTCGTCGGGCAAGAACAAGACATGAATATTCCCTGCCCCATGGACTGCCACCAAAATATCCGTTTCAATGATGTATTCGAGTTGTTCAGAAAAGGGCATACCCTCAAAGGATACGACTTGAACGGCATGGAATGGATAGAGAGTCTGCAAATATGCTGCATCGGCTTCCACGTCCGCTATCGTCCGGTCCGTTTCCCCAGTGGAACGAGGGTGAGCACGGTAATTTTTGCGGACCAGAAATGTTAGCTTCTTGGGCGATGATGACTCCTGGTCACGGAAAGTCCTACGCTTCAAACCGTAATGTTCCAAGACAAAGTCTCGAAAGTGGACCAACGTCGAATTCTTCCAACAGCCGTGATCATCACTGCTGCGGCGATCTGGCCTTTTCTCGTCGTTTTTTGGATTGTATCCACCCCACTGGTACAGACCCATACCTTCATCGCCAATAGCGGACATGGTATTGACCACCATGACATGACGCGACAACATGACTCCTCCACGAGGCTCAATATCGGAAGTGGGTCCTTGGCTATCTGATCTGCTCGTCGTACTAGATTGTGACTCCAACTGTTTGATATGCACAGGCTGTGTATGAAACAATCGTTGCCACACTGGATCGAGGTCACCCTTGGCGTGGCCGTCTAACCAAACGATTTTTAAAGATCTGCTGTGATGAGGCGACTTCCTTTCTCTCTGAAAATAGTCATAGTAATGTTCCAAGACGATGTAGGTGTTGTACATTGTCAACAATGCCATGCAAGGATTCGCGTATCCTCCACGCCGAACAAGAAGAGTGATATCCGAAGACGTGAATGTCGATGCATCTTCAGTAGAATTTTTTTTATCTTGTCTGTTCACGTGTAAACCGTCAAGAACGTTTTTCGTGGCCGCCGACTGAAGAAAGCGCCTCATGTGCATATCGACACTCTGCACAAGACGAGGCTGTATACTAGTCAGATTGTGTACTATCAAACTCCCCTTTGAAAATTTCAATTTCTCCTCGTCCTCAGGTCGATTCAAGATATCTTCAATCTCCTCACCCCCAACACTTCCTTGAATGAGGGTGGGGTTAATCCAAACCCGCTCGTCATTGCTGTCCTTGCCGCTACCAGCAGTGGTACTGCTGCTGATCTCACAGGCAAGCCACTGTAACAGTCGGTGATGCAAGCAATTACCATTTCGCACAATCTGATGGGATCCAAAGAGATCATGGCAGGAAGAAAGCACCGATGGCATCACTGGCACCTCGTTCGCTCTGCCCTTCGGATCAGACAAGGAATGAGAACGTTGGGTGCTGCTACTCCCCATGATCAGGTCTGTCATCGCCGCCGTCGTTCCAGGATCGAGATGCCCAACCATGATCCATGGTGACAAAAGGACGGCGAAGAACCATATTTTAAAGAGTATGATCAAAAACTTCGTCGTAGGTCGATGCCCGATCCGCGGGAGCGTGTCAAGGAGGAAGAATCGACCGCGAGGATACTTCATTCTTCCCTACGCGCAGGATTAATGCGTTTTGACGCAGGGGGGAATAATAATAAGATCTTGGCAGGCCCATCACATGCATGCAAGTAAAAAAGGTGATGATGCATTGTGTGCGAGAAATGGGTTGTCATTATGTGCGGAGAGGGATGAGAGCCATCGTCGCCTCACTATCGCCTCTATCGAACTTCTGGTCTGCACCACTGTGCGAAATCAGCATCATCATCATCTCCTATCTGCATCATGAGATGAGGGTGTGATGTTATGTGTTTGCTACATTTTTGTGCGAGGTCCGCAAGAGGTCCGTCGAAGCATCGAAGCACGATCTGTGAATCATCATCATCTCGAATCGATCCAGTTTGTCGAATCTCGAAAAGGTACTTCGGAAGGCCTCATTTCTTCCGATGCGATGTTAATCTGGCACAAATCTGAACCAATCATTACATGTGTGTCTATAAGTACTGATGTCTTTACGTGTGTCTTTACAAAGTCTTTATCACTTAGAGACTCTGCATCAATGACTCCGCGCCATTTTTGACTCCGAAGCCCGGCTCCATGTTATTCTTTCTCACAAACCAAGGCTCCGACCCCCAAACCAATGCTTTCACATCTTTCGTTGCCCTCCTAATAATCATTCCAAGATTCCAAACTCATAAAATTTGTGACAATGATTGTCTCATCAACCATGAGAGTAGTAAACCCTTATCTGCAGCGCCCAAGGGGGCATCTGCCTCCATCGGTGCAGCAACAGAAGCAACCACAAGTAGTAGTTGCTAGTACTACCGGTACAACAATAACTAACAACGACCGAATCATGGGTTGCCAATCTCAGAGACGAAATGGCTCTGTAAAGTCCTGCAAGAAGCGAGGGACACGACCAAAAGTGAAGTATACATACAAAGATAGAACTATTGATGGTTCTGCTCCTGCTGTCTGTTTCGTTTGTGATGCCAAAAAACAAAATTTGCTGGCCGGTCGTGAGGTCAAACGTGTCCCAAAGCGAGCCCACCATAAAAGTTGTCAGCACAACAGAAAAACGAAAGGAATGTCAGAATATTCTGTCTTTGTGATGAAAGAATCACGACGAATTTCTGCTCTAAATAAGGCTCCGATTGTACCGGTGCAAGCCCCACCTGGCCACGGCGCTACTAGTGGCTTCTTTGCAAAACTCACATCGAGCCGCGCCATGGGCCACACAGCACTGAGGAGTCTTGGTACAACGGCGAGTAAGAGTAACTTGGCGGATCCTAAAAACCTGCGGCAAGAATTGGACGCGCGAATAAATAAAATGAATGCAAATGAAGACTACCAATGGGCGAAAGGAAGGAGGTACCCAGCAGCGCTTGGTTTATTGATCGATTATGTTCTTTCGACTTTCGAGACACGCAAGCCAAAGGACACTTCTGCTACGACACCTAGTACCTCTGCCAACGATGCTGCCATGGCTGCGTACCGCCAGTTCTTCAATCCCGGTGAGCTCGAATGCAAGTTTTTAACTGAAGTGAATGATCACCAGAACCATCACACCCCATCACCAGCCTACCACGCAATCGAAGGCCACTCCTTCATGCTGGTAGACTGGAAGCTAGCCTTTCCAGAAGCAAGTGTGTGCTGCTTCAACTGTTTGCACACAAGAAATATTGTTCAGCCACTGGAGCACGACCGACACAATTTCTCGAAGAGCAAGACTCTTTCCGTCCTCTGGACGACAGGTGGGCGGCCAGTTTGGAGCGTAGTCATGAACTACAAATGCATGCACTGTCAGACAAGCTATGCTGCAAACGATGGCAGGCTCTTGAGTGTGCTAGATCCAGTTGTGGCATCGGCATACCCAGTCGAACCAAAGTACGCATCCGGCAGTTTCCACATGCACCGTGACTTGACCGATGACGTAGAAATTCTATTGAAAACATATGCGAATGGCAAAATTCTCAGTGAGAAGATGTATCGAAAGATGCAAAAAGATTACGAGCGAAAATCACTCACTTACCTTTATCGATCATCCGTGTCGACCTCCTTCTTGACAAAACGTGAATTCTTTGGGAAGATTTACCCGCCGACTGGGAAAGCAATTTCCCAGTACTGGCGAGACGCCGAGCACAGCCCTCTAACGCCGTACGGATACTCCAACTTCGAACGGTACGAGCGGGAGCTCCAGAGTGTGACAGTCGGGCCAGAGGACAATGTGGCATTTGACCACACATTCGCTCCCTTGAAAAACCTCTTCCAAATGCCGAAAGCAAAGGCAAATTTTGACGGCATGAAGGGCTCGACAAAGGAGATTATCGGGATCTGGACCGTTCCAAGTACCAAGATCTCCGATGCATCCCATGCGCTGCGAAGTGCTTGCGAGTCGCGAGGACAATTTGATCCAGGGGAGGTATGGACGGACATTTTCCCCTCAAACGAGGATTTCTGGAAGATACTGTTTGGTTTCGGTATTGTTTGCAAGCTCGGGCTGTTCCATCTTCTCCACCGCATCGTCGACCAAATGGACCAGCATTCACGATTGTACCGCGAGTGCCTCTATGAGCTACGCATGGCGGTCTACTCGTATAACGAGCAAGACCATGGTGGCCTTGTCAAAGCACTCACCGAAGGGACTATGAACGGCGAGAAGTATTCTGCTGAAGCGATAAATGAGCTTCGGAAGTCGAAGAAGTGGAAGGAGCGATATAGTGAGTTTTTGCGCAAAATTATGCGCGACCCCGAACTTGCCGAGCACTTACTTGGTCTATGGATTACAAAGTGGAAGGACGCCAAGGATGAAGTAGGTCGATCTCCCTTCACAAAAGGCACTGAGAAGGTCGCAAGGGAGCAACTTTCAAAAGTACGGTTTGTTGCTGATGCTGATCCTTCCAAGGCGAGATACTACTCTGAAATTCCCCCAGGCCCGAAAAGCAAGCATGGGCTCTCAAAGTGGCGCTCGTTAAAGCCCGAATCCGCACTGGAGAAGAGTCATGAATTCCAGGCCCACTACGGGAACACTGGCATGGGCCAACTCCTCTTTGATACTATCACGCTGGGAGGGACCTGCGAGTACAACGTGAAGATGCGACACAAATTCAAAAATGATGAGCGACGAAGAAAAGGTGTTGAAGAAAGTGATATTCCGATTGATTTCTGTGACGTACCTGAACATTTGGACCACAGTCTACTGGACCACATAAACGCCAAGGCTTCTGCCTTGAATCTTCCGCCAGTCTTCGCGAACGTCACGAAGCCCCCGTCCTCCAACAACGGAGAGGTCTTCCTAACAAAGTACCTAGAGGGACAACTACTAAGAAATGCCAAGGCAAGCCCCACAAGCCGAGACAAGTGCTGCCACTGCATCGAATGTGATGCTTTTTGGCATCGATCAACTAGTAGTACTCATCGCCAGCCAGCACCGAATGAAGATCCAACGCTGCCACCACTAATCCAGCCAACACAAACACCGCCTCCAATTCCGAATCCACCGCGATTGCCAAATCCTCCAAACCCAGCGCCACCACTATTGCCAAATCCCCCACCGCCGCCTCCAGCTTCGTATCCCCCACCGCCGCCTCCAGCTTCGTATCCCCCACCGCCGCCTCCAGCTTCGTATCCCCCACCGCCGCCTCCAGCTTCGTATCCCCCACCGCCTCTAACACCTCATATGACGAATCCAGCACGGCCACCACCTCTGCCGGTCAACAGAAGGTGGTTCCATCGGCGTCGCCCAGATGATTGTTGTTTCCTCGTCGGCGATCGGCTTTATTGCAGATCGTACCAAACTTATCTCATCGACAAGTCTAGTGGGACGAAACGATGCGGCAAGCCACCACATGATGCAGCATGCCCAAGACGCCAACACATGCAAATTTATTGATACATAGTATAATACCTGTAGAACAGACGCAACAGTACAGTAGTGTTAGTGTCGACGAAGAGGAAAAAGAGCGAAAAGAAGTGATGTGTCGCACCAGAATATTTCCTGGTACAGAATCGTCCGTAGACCGAGGCGTGGACAAAACTGTTTTCGCGGCGAAAACAGTTTTGTCTACGCCTCGGTCTACGGACGATTCTGTACCAGGAAATATTCTGGTACAGAATGCAAAAGAGACCGAAGGAGCGGTCTCCAACTACAGTACTTACCACTATTTTATTCTGTGACAAAATAAAGAAAATTGGTACGGTAGAGATGCAACTACTGGTACCGGAAGATGAGGGTACGATGTTGTTGTGTGTTCTTGAGTCGATAACAGAATGAGCGGACAAAAGTTTGTTTGAAAGAGAAAGATCGCCGACGCACAACAATCATCGTGCGAAAGCGCCGATGACCAAAGATCTTGTACGTACTGTACCGCGGTACTGCACCGGTAGGAGCAGTGTACTGTACCCCTGGTATGATACGTACCGGTACAGTACCTGCTGTGTACACACCCGCTGCGTACCGACACTGTACACGTACTGCTGTAAGCGATTGGATAAAGCAAAGTCGAAGTCGAAGAAAATAATATGAAAAGAGACAACGTTATTGAGCGATTTAGCAATTGCCCATTGATTTCCAATATGTAATTCCCATGTCTTGCCCCTCTTGAGCTTTTACGATCACTTAGGTCATGTTCTCTTCCCCTCGTTCCTTGAAGTCCGACTTCCTGTTCTTCGGAGGGAATCCGGCTTTGGAATTCTCACAGGTCCCCCTTTTTCCTTTTTCTTTTCCCTTTCTTTTTTCCCCTCCTCTTGTGCCGTTTCCCCCCCCATTTTCGATGACGATGATGTGTTGTTTTCCGGCCCATCATCGCTTTCTTCGCCAAACGTCGTAGACTTCTTCGTATCCAAAATACGAGTAGAAGGCCGACGACGAAGAAACCACCTCATCTTTTATCGTACAGCAATTATTATTCGCTCTAATACGTACTGTAGGAGGGTGATCGAAGCCGGACATCACGTCGAGCTCTCAATTTCGTAAGAGAAGCACAACCGCCATTGAGCTCTCCCTTTGCAGTGATTGGAGACCGACGACTCAGATATTCATTTTGCAAGACTTTTGTACTACCGTACCAGGTACCAGAAATCATTTCACAAATCCGAAGCATCGTCCAAGCACGCGGGTCGGAATCTTCCACCAGATCTTTTTTCTGCATCCGTGCTACACCGCTATTGCCACTGTATTGGCCCTGTCTTTGATTTCTGCACTCGCTATTTTGCCACCATGCCTCCGAAAGAAGAAGATCCTTCCTCCGGAGTCTTGATTGACTCGATTCAAAAACCAGAGAAATCTTCCTCTATTCCGACAAAACGAATCCAGCTCAGTGATGTCGCCATGGCAAAATCATCACAACAAAAGCACCAGCAGGATTTGTGGTGGATTCATGGAAACGGCTATGATTTAGATGCCTTTGTCGAACGCCATCCGGGCGGGAAAGAGGCTATTTTACTGGGGAAGGGCCGCGACTGCACCGCTCTGGTCGAAAGTTACCACGCTTTCTCTTCCCAGCATGGAAAGGTTTTGGAAAAATATCTTTGCAAGCAAGCCACAGGGAAGCAAAAGGAGCCGGACTTTTTCTATGAAATTCTAAAGCAGCGGGTTGCTACAGTTTTAAAGGCCAGGGGCATTGATCCAATCGAAGATCGCGGTGCTAGCTGGCTACGGATTCTGTATTATTTTGTTATCGTTCTTGCTGTCCTTGCCACCGGATATGCACATGTGAAGGTGAGATTTATCGTAAACATCATGGAGCAGGTGGAATTTATTGATTTCTCTCGAGGGTGATAATATCTCACAATTGGATTGCTGAAAATCGTAGGGAAGTGTTTGGGGATCCTTCGGCTTCGCCGTTTTCGGTTGGCTCATGGGAAGTCTCGGACATGACGCGGGACACTTTGCGGCGAGTCATCGGTACCCCCAAGTCAATGAATGGGGTGTTTGGGCAATGTGTTTGATTTGTAATCCCATCATGTGGCAACAGCAGCACACCTATGGCCATCACTCTTTCACAAATGAAGTCAGTCATGATCCGGATATTCACCATTTTGATTGGCTGTTGCGGGTACACAAGGGTGTTCCGTACGATCCCAAATATCGATCTCAAAGGAATTGGCTCTACGTGGCGTTTGCGTACGCGTTCGTCGTCTTTGGTACTGCTTTTTACATCCCAATCACCATGATTCAAACTGGGAGTCTTTACGGACTGGTAGACTGGCACGATAAAGATCGCCCGGTGAAAGCAATCGGAATGAGGCTACATAACTTATGTTATTTCCTTGTGGTCATGGTAGCTCCCTTTGTCAGTCACCAATCGGCTTGGACTGCGTTGGCAGCTGTGGCCTTGCATATTGCGACATTGGGCATTCTCTTTGGCGTTTTCTCGCAAGTGAACCACTTGAACGAAGCTTCCCTCGAGGCTGACATGGAATCCAGACAGCGAGATGGTCCCAGCAACAGCAGAACTCGAGACCCGCGATTGAATCATTCTTGGGCGGCATCCCAGGTGGAAACCTCCAACAACTTTGCCTCTCAAAGTTGGTTTTGGCACTTGCTGTCCAATGGTTTGAATCACCAGATCGAGCATCACCTCTTCCCTGGTCTGAACCATGCTCACTTGCATCACATTGCACCCGTTGTGAGACAAACTTGCAAAGAATTTGGGGTGGACTACAAGTCATTTGATTCCTGGGCTGATATTATGAGCGCAACGTTGCGCTGGTACAGTCAGTTGAGTGTTGTCGCGGACGAAAATCTCGTCGGCAAGAGCGAGTAAAACAAAGCTAAATTCAGTATTTTGCGTGTGTTTTGTGATGAGACTACGAATACTACTTCTTGAAAATGATGGGCTTTTTCATCTCATATAACAAGCTCATCGCATCACACAGACAGTTAGGCTTGAGAGAGAACCGCCTGGTCTCATCGAAACAGCTCTCTACTAGCGGTGGTTCCTGTCTCCACTGCACAATCGACATGCGGTACCAGGTACTGTACCGGGTACTATAAGGTACAGGTATTGTTGTGATTGGGTCAGTCCCGCTTCAACTGAATCACGATTCGTTCTTTAAAAAAGAACGTCTGGCCGAAGCTCCTCCTGACCAATGAGAAGGATCAGTTGCACTCACGTCATCGCCCATCACCGCTCGCTCATACCATATCATTCATTCATCATCCCGTCGTGAGAAAGAACTTTTGAAAGTAGAAACATCATCAAACAGCCAACAAAAAATGAGGAACTTTTGACAACAGAACTTCCCCTCATTACGCGTTGTCGACATGCATGGTACATAACTCTAGCTGCAAGCGTTTTCCATCATGGCGACCAAAAAAGTACCTACAAAGCTGGCAAAAGCTGTGTATCGATCATGTCTGCGGGCGTCGCAGAACGGTCGGTTCCCTGAAGTCTTTGGGAGTTACGGGGCCACCGTTTACAATGCTCAAGTGACACGTGCTAACGACCATCCATCGCTGGCCATGCCAAGTACAGCGGTGCATGTTCGACAACGTTTGAAATCCTGGTTTCAGGATTATGGGGCTCGACAGGAGGCCGGGATCAGTCCCTTGGAAATCTTGCCGCAACTTCACCAGCAAGAGTCGGTATTGGCACCAGCTTTCAACCCAACGTGTGACCAAACAATCGAAAAGACTCCACTCTGTCTCTTGGAACATGACACTATCGGAGCGCTCACGGGAGAAAATCTACAATTCAGCCTTACTGAACAGCGGCATATTGATCTGATCGCTGAGGTTTTGTCTTCCCGATCGAAGCAGTTTCTCCTACGCCAATCGTCTTCCTGCGAAAGCGCAACGCTTTTGGAAATTGTGTCTCAGCACATATCAGAAAGCGATGGAATAATGGTAGCCTGTTTGGCTGGTCCTAGATTTAAAGTGGCGCAAAACAGTTTGTCTAGCCCTTGTGGTTTCTCGCAAGCCGCACACTATGAAGTCTTGAAGGATGTCCCTCCCTCGGACAGCCCGGAGAACATACGTACCCGCCAATACATTCTTGACATGTTTCATATTGTCTTACCGAATCAAGACTCCAGCTTGCCAGAAACATTGACTTACTTTGGGCTCCCTCCTTTGGAACCAGAGGCCTTTTCGTTTTGGGCACTTCGATATGTGCTCCCAGTAGATGACGTCGCATCTCGTTGGCGGTGGGCACACGAGTGTAGGAATACAGCCGAGCGCTTGAAATTCATCATGGAAGAAGTCGAATCCATTTTGGCTGAGCAAGATCGCGATGACCAATTTTCATCCAGTTCGGGATAAATAATTTTTATAACACCATTTTTTTAAAGCATCTTCACTCTGTCTGAAATTTGTCGTAGGGGACCCTGCATGTTGTATTCTCTCAGCTAGCAGTCGGATTCTGTATGAGCTCTCCGAAATACTTCGTACGTAGTAGCTACTCTACTAGAGAGTAGAGAGAGGAGTAGCTATTCGGCACTTGAAAGAACTACTTCAACTATTTGAATCATCCCCGCCACTACATAATCCCAGCCTGAGTGAGTAGATGTACGGTACAGTAGCGATCACGATGAACTATTCGAACTAATCGACGCAACTCTTGGCGCGAAGTACGTCAGAATTTCAAATTGCGCGGGGAGGACGGACGACGGATCGCGATGAAGGAAAACCTCACAAAAGAAGCGCGACAGTCTTCCAGCTCATCATCGCACCCACTCGTCATCGCCATCATCGTTCATCCGATCATCTCATCTCTATCACATTCGCACTGCTTTGACAAGTTCAAAGGAGGAATCGACAAAAGGCAAAGCATTCCTCTCTGCGGTTGTCTCGATCGTTTCTTCATCACCGTGGGAACAAAATCCAAGTTGATTTTGACGGTTTTGCTCTCTCCTGTATTTTTCATCTCGGAACTTCTGGATATGCGCTGCTATCTGGCTTCTTTCACCATGATTCTAGCTCTGACAGCTAGAGTCCGAGCATTCGCCCCAAGCCGTGTTTTGGCTTCGACCATTCGACAATCCCATATTTCCTTCAGCGCGTCTTCCACAGATACGCTGGAATGGTCGACTAACAAGGTCCGATCGACCTTTGTCGAATTCTTCGAGGAAAGCCAACACACCATGCAGCCAAGTTCGCCGTGTGCCCCCTTGAATGATCCTACTCTGCTGTTCACAAATGCTGGTATGAATCAGTTTAAGCCCATCTTCTTGGGGCAGGTTGATCCTAGCAGTCCACTAGCTTCCTTGAAGCGAGCATGCAACTCGCAGAAGTGCATTCGTGCTGGTGGAAAACACAACGACTTGGAAGATGTTGGACGCGACACTTACCACCACACCTTCTTTGAAATGTTGGGTACGTGGTCGTTCGGTGACTACTTTAAAGAGGAAGCTATTGACTATGCGTGGAAATTGTTGACGGAAGTCTACAAGCTTGACCCGGATCGAATTTACGCAACTTATTTTGAAGGCGATGACACCGTCGAAGAAGACCTTGAGGCCAAGGGCTTCTGGTTGAAGTACTTGCCACCCGAGAGAGTGATTGGATGCAATGCTAGAGATAACTTCTGGGAGGTAAGTAGAATGCTGCTTTTGCAGAACCATAAAATCTCGAGTTTTCTCATTGCGAATCAATGGTATTGTCGCAAACTCTTTATGAAACTGGTATTAGATGGGTGACACTGGCCCATGTGGTCCATGCAGTGAAATTCATTACGATCGAATTGGTGGGCGGGATGCGGCAGCACTCGTCAATGCTGACGATCCCGATGTGATTGAAATCTGGAACATCGTTTTTATTCAATATAACAGAGACGAAAAGGGCTTGGCCTTACTGCCCCAGCAACATATCGACACTGGCATGGGATTGGAACGATTGGTCAGTATCCTCCAAGACCACAGATCCAACTACGATATAGATGTATTTACCCCTATCTTCGCCAAATTGGCCGAGTTCTCTCAGGTGGGACCTTACGAAGGCAAGCTGGGCGAGGAAGATGCGTCGCTGAAAGACACTGCCTACAGAGCCATTGCCGACCATATCCGCACACTCTCCTTCGCTATTGCTGACGGAGCCGTTCCTAACAATGAGGGACGTGGATACGTGTTGCGAAGAATTTTGCGACGTGCAACGCGATATGGACAACAAATTCTTAAAGCCCCACCAGGTTTTTTCCAGCAACTGATTCCAGTTGTCGTCGATACGTTTGGAGAGGCCTACCCGGAGCTGGTCGAAAACCAAGAGACCATCAAAGAGATCATTGCAGAGGAAGAACAAGCATTCTCCAATATGCTTGACCGTGGAATCAAATTTTTCATTGACTTGGAAGCCGAAGTCAAGGAGCAAGGAGGCGATCAAGTATCTGGCGACAAAGCATTTTTCTTGTACGACACCCTCGGCTTCCCCATTGACTTGACCGAATTGATGGCTGAAGAAGCAGGCATGAAAGTTGATATGGACAGCTTCAAACAGCAAATGGAGGAACAGAAAACCCGCTCCCGACAGGCACGTGCGGCGGCAAAGTCCGGTGGTGCCCCGCAATTGGTGCTCATCGCTGAACAAACCGCTGCACTTACGGAGAAGGGGGTATTGCCGACGGACGATTCCTTCAAGTACAAGTGGGATGTAGATCTTCCAGCCACCGTAATGTCCGTATTCGGACCGGATGGATTTTATGAGGACGCATCCGAGGCAAAGGCTGGAGAATTCATCGGTTTGATTCTTGACAAATCGAGCTTCTACGCCGAAGCTGGAGGTCAAGAGGCCGACTTGGGTGAACTCAGAATCTTAGATGCTGCTGGCGACGTTGCGGGTACCTTTGAAGTTCGAGACGTCCAGAGCTACGGGGGCTTCTTATTGCATACTGGTGTTGTCAAGGACGGATCTCTCAAGCTCGGCGCGCATGTCACTTGTAGAGTCGATTATGAACGCCGACGTCAAGTTGCACCAAACCACTCCATGACACATGTCCTCAACGCAGCCTTAAGAGAAGTGCTCGGAGGGAACGTCGACCAGCGTGGTAGTCTTTGCAACGACGAGAAACTGCGTTTCGATTTCAGCCACAAAAAAGCAATGACCGTAGACGAGCTTCGAAAGACCGAAGAAATTTGCCAGAAAGTCGTGAGCGATTCGCTCGCCGTCAAAGCTGAGACCATGCCGTTGGCTGATGCGCAAGCTATTGAAGGCGTCCGAGCTGTCTTCGGAGAAGTGTACCCAGACCCGGTCCGTGTTGTCTCGGTCGGTAAAGACACGTCGATCGAGTTCTGTGGAGGTACTCATATCTCAAACACAGCCGAGGCCGAAGCTTTTGTTTTGGTAGAAGAGACTGCTGTGGCAAAGGGAATTCGACGAATTTCAGCCGTGACTAGAGATGCCGCAAAGGAGGCCATTGCAGAGGGCGAAAAATTCAAACAGATTGTAACCGAAACAGAAGGCTTGAGTGCAGATACCGAAGGCTTGGACAAGCAGGCCGGTGCCATTCGAAAGGATGTAGACGCTGCCTTCCTGTCGGCAACGCTGAAAGCAGAGCTTCGAAGCAGAATAGAAGGTATCCAGAAGAAAGCAAACGAAGCAAAAAAGGCGGCAATCGCCCAGAGAGTTGACAAAGTTCTCGCCGTAGTCAAAGAAGACCTGACAAAGGCCGTCGAAAATGGTGATAGAATGCTTGTCTTAAATATTGACATCGGTGCTGATTCGAAGGCTTCTCAGACGGTTATCAATACGGTGAAAAAGGTGGCCCCAGAAATGGCTTTCATGGGTTTGAGCGAAGAAGAGCCTGGAAGTGGAGGAAAAATCATGGCCTTTGCATTGGTACCGGATTCGCTTGTGGATGCGGGACTAAAGGCAGACGAATGGGTTCGTAGTGCGCTGGAATCTTGCGGTGGACGAGGCGGAGGAAAGCCCGGTAATGCTCAAGGCCAGGCTCCAGAGTGCAGCAACGTCGATGAGGTATTTGCAGCGGCAAAGAGTTTTGCTGAAAGCAAGATAGAAGCAGAAGTCTCATAAGAGGAACAATTATCACTACATCAATATTAAAAATCCATGTACTGCACTACTCTTGTTTCATTATAATAATGTGTCACGCTAGTACACCGTGCAGCTTTAGGCGCGTGCCTCCGCAACCCAGTTTGCCACCTCGGTTTCAGTCAGCGCAGGCAGTTGCGTCACAGCTCGAGTTTCATGCAGGGAAGTAAGCGCCGAGCAACCCTGGCGACCAAAGACTATAATCAAACAGTTGACATTTCTTGCGTAAAAGCCGGCCTCACAATAGGAAAGATAATAGTTCCACGCGCGGAAGAACACATCGTCAAAACCCAGACTACGGACAAACTTCTCACTTTCGTTGAACCGACGGCGCCAATCAGCCAGGGTCTGAGCATAGTGAAGTCCAATATTGTCAATGTGCTCAAGACTCAAATTTGACCCCTTGTAAGCCGCATCAACCAACGCATGCAAGGATGGGCAGCATGATCCAGGAAAGATAATGGTGTTGATAAAATCAGTTGAATGAAGGTAATTTTCGTACCTTTCTTCGGTCGTAGTGATTGCTTCCATAACCAAAACACCATCGGGAGCCAGGACCTGCTCAACCGCCCAGAAAAATTCAGTGAGGTGGTCGTGGCCTACTGCCTCGATCATCTCGCAACTTAGCACCCGATCAAATTTTCCCAGATTATCCTTTCGGCGGGCAAAAGTCCTGTAGTCGATCACTTCGAACGTGATCAGATGCCCGAGTCCCTCTTTCCTTACTCTCTCTTCCGCGAGAGCTTTCTGTTCCACCGATAGTGTAATACCGGTGACCCTGCACCCGTACTTCTTTGCAGCGTGGAGGGAAAGACCTCCCCATCCGAATCCAATGTCAAGCACGGTCTGGCCTGGTTCCATTTGCGCACGATCACAAAGGGTGTCTAACTTCCTCCACTGGGCTTCTTCGAGGGTGCCTCTGAAAATCAAACCTTTTTGTGGTGCCGGCGCCTTGACTGCGTCGTAGATTGCTGAAGAATACATCAACGTTTCCTTGTCGAGGAAACTTGTGAAAAGATCATTCGACAAGTCGTAATGCGCGTGAATATTCTTCAGACTTCCGCCCTTCTCAGAGTTGTCCATCGTGAGTCTGTAACGAAGGAAATTGATGAACGATCCGATCTTGGAAAGCAAAAGACCTGCGTTGATGGCACTTGCCCCAGAGTATCCCTTGTAGGATCTACCAGGAGAATGCGTCTTCTTAACCAGATCTCTGTTGCCGATGACTAGAAGAAGCAATCTTGTCAAGCCGACTGGGTCACCGATCACTGCGGTGGTTTCTTCACGCTCATCCAAAGGACGAAGGACGTTGTTGTAATGGGTTGGGTCATTTAGCTTTTCCACCACGAAATGCCCTGCCATGTAAGAACGAGCCAATCCGAGGTCATATTCCCAAGCAATCTTAACAAACATCCATTCGTCGAAGACGCGAAGTGTTACAGGACTATTGTCACAGCCGCATCGCGTTCCATCTCCGAAGGAGATAATGGTCCCATCGTTCATCTTTAGTTGAAGGGTACCATTTTTTATTGCGAGTTGAAAGAAATACAAGCAAAATCTCTTGCAAATAGCAATTGGAAGGTCGACGCTTAACTTTTTGTAAAGCGAGCTGAGAGACCCAAATATCTTACCTTCCTGCGCCTTCACCAAGGCAAGGTCAGGAGGTGGGAGAACCTTCGTTGCCTTGTCCCCCCAAGGTAGAGGAACACCAGACAATTTTGTAGCCACGTTGAAGCCTGATCGGCAGCCGTCTTCGTGAAATCCATAACCCTCCCAAGCTCCACAGAACCACAGGCCATCTTTGCCTTGAAAATTTTCAGCCAACTCTGCACGTGCTTGAAGCGTTGCAGGTGTAAACTGGGGATGAGCCAAGTGGACTCTTTCATGCGTCAAGTCCGGATGAGGACGTTCATGGGGATTAAGCGATACAAAGAAATCCTTGTCGGTCTTCAAATTTTGTAGACGATTCAACCAGTATGTGACGTATACAGCCTTCATGCGCCCCTCTTTTCCCTCCAGAGCACCATCTGCCTTGTTCGCTTTGTTGCCAAATCCTGATTCACCTCCCTCGAACGATTCTCCGGCCTTTCCTCTCTCGACTTTGTAGCTCGACAGCAACTCAGACCTTCCAAGGCAATTCCAGGACGACCAGGCTCTGCGTCGGGCCGGCATTAGCTTAGGATCTGAATGCAAATAGACAACGTTGTCAGCATACTCCACGCTGGAAACGAGATCAATGACTTCATTGTTAATGTCGGTAGTTTGCAAGATCTTTGCTGTCGTATCCGTATGACAGGCAAACACCACTTCATCAAAGACGCCTACAGACTCATTGGAGGTCGTAAAAAGCTCATACATTGGCTTGCCGCCGGTCGGAATAATTTTCTTCATGGACAAGATGGGTGTCGAAAGACGCGCATCTTTCCCAAGGATATCCTTCATCTTGAGTGTGTACTGCTGAGAACGCCCCGCAACTGTCTTCCACTGCATAATCCAATCGAAAAAATTAGAATTTCAAAGCACGTCGACCGATGCATGCAATATGTGATGTAAATGTACGAAACTTACTGTTGGTCGATCTAAAAGTTGCAACATCTTATGGTTGCAAAGGAAGCTGATCAATTGAGCGGCTGGAAAATCCAACACATCTTCCATGCTGGCAGACCACAGTGCGGCCATCATTGGCAACAAATAGTACTTTCCAAAGGCCTCCGAGTAGCCATGATTTCGCAGATACTGCCCCGTCGTGACGAGCTTACGAGGATCATCGCTTGGCAAGAGAAGGATCTCAGCAGCCTCTTTGTTAAACCTAAGCATGTCACGAAACATCTTATAGAACGACGGATCAAAAGCCTGCGACCTGCGGGCAAGCAAACCATTGATACCGTCCGAGTTCCACTCAACAGTCTCACCTCCGTCTAGACTGACGCTCAAACTCATGTCACTGTCTTCATGTGGGACAGACAGTATGTCGAACCACTTTGTCATGTTGGGGTAGTTCGAGTCGTTGAAGACCATGAATCCGATGTCAACATCAACGCCGTCTACTGTCATGGTGTAGGCGTGCCCACCCAACCGATCTTCCGCTTCAAAAAGTTCCACCTGGATATTGGAAGCATTTTGATGGAGATGCCAGGCTGCCGACAGGCCTGAAACACCGCCACCGACAATGGCAACCCGGCGAGGGGTTGTCGAAGTAGAAGCGTCCCCCTTGCACATCTTTCTTTGTTATGCAATGCTGTCAAAGTTATAATTTATAGAAAGAAGAAAAGGAAATGAGGACAAACCAATGGCGGTTTCCCTACAGTACAACTTCTCACGGATACATCGGCAGTTCGACGAATGTTTGATGGGTGGGGGACCCGCCACGCGCCTAAAGATCTCGTTTCCGATGATGGGTCGTCGTCGAGAAACGACGACGAAGGTGTTCCAAAAGAGTTATTAGCGAAGCTTGTGATGAGGTATCGCGCGTACGTCATCGAATGCATTGCATTATCGTTCATGCATTCTGACGCGTGATGTGACGTCATATTTTCTTGAGTATATGTATCTATGAATCTTCCCGAGAGACGCCTATTAGTAGGTACGTTGTGATCCATACGTACCCATCTTCGTGATAGCATAGCATAGCATAGACATACATCATATCATCGCATCCCCTGGGCGTCTCTTCTTCGCTTCCTCGCTATCTATGGTATCTATTATCTTAACTACAATTGCTATTATTTCGCGCACGTGGATCTACAGGTATAATATTCTAAAAATATATTCTATTCGGAGTCGCTCGATTCAGGTCCTGCATTGTTGTTTCTCTTGGAACCTCCGCGCTCATTGCGGACTTCCTCGAGCCACTGGCTCATCAACTCGGCAATTTCAATGTGTCCCAATTCAATCTCTGGGGTGTTGGCAATAGGAAAGTGTCGCAACTCTGAATGGTGAGCGCCCGTCTCAAAATTCTTGACGACCACACCACTTCCCAAAGGGGTGCCATCATGATCGGTATAGGATAAATCATACCAACCATCATTGACGCCATTGGTGAGAAGGAGACGTGTGACATGCTGCAAGTTTTTGGTCAAATCAAATTCGTGATTCATGTAGTCCTTGTCCATGTCGATACCATAATCTTTCTTGCACGAACGCTTGGCATCCTTGGCATCGTACTTCTCAGGAAACCACATGGTTCTATTGGACTTGCCAATCCTTGGTACTGTGTAGCACGTTAGAGCTCCCCATAGATCGTCGCTGGATCCTTCGCCTGACACTTTGGGTTGTAGGTCGTGGCAATAGTTTTGGGTGTTATTGGCCTTCACATTATCAATCAGCAGAAAATAGTTCTTGACCTTTTCTTGGATCGATTTGTCTGTGGCCTGGAAGATGGCGCAACTTTTAGCGAACACGGTTTGCGGACCGGGCGGGTAGTAATCCATGTTTGTATCTCCAAAATGAAACGAGTTAAAATGGATAATGGCGTCGGCCAGATCGTCGCCATCGTTCACATACTTGGAGGGAAGATTGGGACAAATGCCATATTCTGCTGCTTTTGTGTTGAGATACTCTTGTTGTGCACTGGAGGAGGAGAAGTTCGACGACGTCAGATCCTCCTGGACGCGCACCAGTGTATCATGGACGGCCTCCGAGCAACCAGGCGAGGCGCGGTCGGCAACTTTTGAAATATACTCATAGTACTGATAGGGATCGGTGGAGTGGTCAAACAATCGAAGACAGGCACCGGCTCCGTAAGCAATATCCACAATGTCTGGATAGGACATGCGAATGAGAGTTGCCAAAAGGCCGGAATAGGATCCACCGACTGCCACAACCGGACAGTACGGTGCTTCTTTGCTGCTTGACCCCGGAGGACCACAACCAAGCTCCTTCTGCTTTGCTTTAATAATTGTAATGGCATCTTGCAAGGCCTGTCGTGGAGTCAGCTGTTGCGCGATCTGTTCTTTGGTGGGTTTCTTTATGGGATACGACGCACCAAAGTATCGGTGCTCGGGCTCAATGGTATAGGCACCAAAATGAGCTGCCAGAACTTCCGAAATGAAAGGGTATGCAATGTGCTGGAGTTCATTTTCGCCACCAAGGATAATAAAGATGGGATGCCCCGGTCCACGCCAATGATTGAGGTTCTCGTAGTATCGTTGCAGATAGGTTCCCGACGTTTTTGGATTGCGATGGTCCACAATTTGCTCGAAAAACAGGGGTTTGTCGGGGTCGTTCCGAAGGTTGCTACTCCAACTCGTACTAGCAGGAGTCTTGCTGCCCAAGAGGGGAACTATGTCATCTTTTTGCCTCAGACGAGTACTCGTAGTGGCAGGTCGCACATTCACGACCATCCCAGTGTTGTTTTCTTGTTCTCCACTATGCGTACTTGCAGGGCTCGAAATAGCAACGGCCAAGCCTACCAGTAGAAGAAGCAGTGTCAACATCGGCATCCGAGGGTACGTCCAACTATTTCGGTGACCGTCATGAGAATCTTGGATCCCACCAGCCTCCTCAGTGCAGTCGACATTTCCGCCCTGAATGACACTCGGCGACGTCGCGCTACCTACTGGTATGCTTCCATACTTGTACCCGTCGAAGTTTGGCATGGCGATTTATATTGCGGCAAAGAGTCCAGTGCTCCTCGTCAAAATACTAGACTAGCTACCGGTGAACAATCTTTGCTGAATTTATGATTATTCTGGTGCTACAGTACGTACTTCTCTTGGAGCGCCTCAACTTCAGTTCACTCGACGATCGACGACGACTCCGACACCGATGTTGTTTCGTCGTCGTCGTCGTCGTCTGCGAAATGCGAAAATGCAAAAATAATGTGAGGGCGGGATAGGGAGGAGGGAAGGCAAAAGAATTGAAAATGCGTGCGCACACAAAATTTTGGCGCGCACAAAGAAAGAAAGGTACTTACTTAGCGTGAAAATACATTCATTCCCGCGGGAAAGAACTTCATACTTCCACCTACCGCAGATACCAGTACCTGGTTGTTGAAATACCTCGTACTGTTCCTGCCCTTTGACTAACACGACTGTAGTCTGGCAGGTCTCCGTAGGTGTGACAGTAGTAGACGTAGCTAGCTAGCTGTGGACTCGTTCCACTCTAGAGAATGTTTGACAATCTCTCATCTAATTTATTGTGAGCTTTTCAGCATCTATCTTCTGAGCCGTCGTGCTGGTTCTTGACTTTAAAGACATACTTCGTCGAGATCGGTTGCTGCTTGGGCTTCAAGTCTAGGACTCCAGCTAGCTTCCTGGAAGCTCAATCTGGGAGTCCTGCATGCGCAACATATGCCTCATCGATTCGGGGGAAACCATAGGAAGCTCCATCCACTCGTGCTTCCGTCTTCCAAGATTCAGTTACGCCGATCCAAGACTCTAGCAGATCGATGTCGTTCCGAGTATCCAAACTGAGACGTGGAACTCGATCACGAGCTGTCGACACATTCGATTCATTACGTCTGGCCAGCTGTCCAGCACGATTTCCGACACCTGGTATCATCACACTGAACAGTACTTGTACTGTCTACCTGGTACCACCACCAGGTCTCCTCTTCTGCCAGTACCAAGTACCACGTACGGTACCGGTACGAGTGTCCAGTGTAATAGTTGGGACTTGAAACGTCAGTGGGGACCAGCGACGACCAGCACGATGATCTCTACGGTACTGATAGTAGTCCAGGACTCATAACGGTATAGAAGCACACTCTCAAAGATGAGGACGATGGGAGAACTTTCTATTGAAAGAAAGAAACTACTATGGATAGGTGGAGGAGGATTGCAACAGTAAATAGTACTACTAGTAGTATATAGTATGAATTATTGGTGATGCTTCACCCGGCAGAAACGAGGAGCGCCTTCATCTTGGAACGATTATTCTTGGCATCTCTACTAGCTACCGGTAGCATTTAGCTCCCTCAAGCGCGAGCGAGGAAGAGAAACTGCTTTCATGTGTTTGATCTTGGTCCTCTACTACTACTTCTGCCGATAGCTTCTGCTGGTGCTCCTCCCTCTCACTGAAATCCAACTTGTTTCCAAGATTACGGAGAGTTTGCATGATGACCTTCACTGTACTGGATTCGCGTGTCATGCTTTGTATTTGGTTGAAATTCAGTTTGCTCAAAGAATGAAACCTAATCAGCAGTACCGTAGTTCGGGCTTTACCAGAGGGATTGGACCAGGTCCAGGCGAAGCAGCTGATCTTGAAACCGTCGTCTCGGATTACTGTGTTCATTGCTTTCACCCAACCTTGGTTCAAAAGAGAAGCTGTATCTCGCACGGTTTGGTTTGAATCATTGATCAAGCCGCAACATTGAGTTGAGGGAGGAATACCATCACAAGCTTCGACGAAGCTCCTTTTTAGCTTTCGACCATTCCAGCAAGTACGTAAACACTCGTCGAATTCGCTTTTCGTACTAGTGATAGGAAGTTCAATATATTTCCTTCGATACTCAAAAATAAGGTCGGAAGGCACTTGAAGAGCACCGATAACGGAGGTGTCCCGTTGCCAATTAAAAACGGTGCCTGGGCGGCAGACCGGCAGAGATGATCGTTTTCGAGCGCCGCACTTGGAAACCGCTTCTTCTGGTGCTCGTCTCATTTTTTCACTATGATTACTTCCTGCTGGACTCAGGTCAAGAGGAGATGATGGTGCCTGGTTAGCCATGGTGAAAAAGAAGGTGTTTATTGTAATAAATGGGGGAGAATGATTGCACTCTGCTACCAGTACCTGGTACTGTGGTACTGGTACTGTACTGTTACGAATACTGGTAAAGCCAATAATGGGAGCAAGCTTTCTTTATCCGCATTATTCCTTGCTTCATTCATCGTTCCTACATAAGAATTCAGTACCAGTACCGGTAATAATACCGGTACTTCGCTGGATTTTTTGTGGCTTCTCTGGCTGGACGGCTTTTCTACATTCTCCTCTCTACTAGCTACTACTGTCTGTAGTCTACTACCTAGTAGTAGCAGTAGGGACCCGACATAATAGCAGCATGTTTAGTGGAACCACGTGTTCCTTTTTGTTTATTCGGAGTATATGTACACGGGTACTTTTCACCACGTAATAGCCCTCCGAAACCGGGAGGCATATGCAAAAACTCGGGACTGTATTTGAAGGTGGTGGTTGGCTCGGGTTCGCTACCGATAGTCTACAAGCAGTACCGCACTGTACCGGTACGAGTACAATTATTGAAGTCGGAGGCAATGTTTACATAAACAACTTTTAACGATCATTCAAAAATATTGATACCTGACAATAATTTTATGGTAGCGCAACTTTTATCGTTTTGCACCGGTTAAAGTCTGTTCTCCTGTCCTTTCGATTTCGTCCACCTCCCCTCGATGCAGTCAAGCGAGTCAATGACTGCTTTCTTCTGCACGATTTGTGTCGGTTTTCAATTTCTTGCTCGCTCGGCTGATCCACGAGCCATGAAGCGCCGATGACGACCAATCCAGATCTCAGATCTATGACGCTTCCCACTTTCTCCCGGTCTAGAGAAAATCTGCAAGCGTAATTTGCAAGCTCCCTGGAGAATTTGGCAGGGGTGCAACGGTGAGTGTGTGGGGGTGTGTGGCCTGATTATTTTTATGGTGGAAGAAGAAATGATATTGTTGGAGAGATTTGACTGATGTACTGGTGAATTCTGCAGGGGTCTTGGAGATTTCTATGGAGTAGCGGGAGGCCAAAAATACGATAGTGGGGGATAGCCAGGAGCATTCGCCAGAGAAAATCTGCAGGCGGAATTTGCAAGCTCCCTGGAGAATTTGGCAGAGAAAAAGTACCTTAATTAAATCTGAAGTTTTGTCTTAAGAGAATTCTGCCTACTATATAAATAATATCGGGGACATCCTGCCAATCCTGCCGATTCTGCGCCTCTGATGTAAAGTGAACGGAAGAATGATCTTGATCTATTCGTGAAGTCAGGATGAAACGACAAAAGATTGAATAGAAATAATTTACTTTAACTCACAATTCGAAAAGGGATATACTGATGAGCGTATTCTGGATTGTGCCTACTGTACTTGATCACACAGTAGTAGTTGCAAACATAAGTATATCTGAGCGGAGATATTAAGTTGAGACACGTGACGAGTCACGAGTGCGAACTTTAACAAGTATGGAACCCGTCAACGAGATAATAACCATTAGGTTATGAGCTTAAAGTCGACGACCCTCGCTGCCATACCTATATACTACTTGTATGCGTGTTCTACTCGTACCGGTACCGGTACATGTAACTATCTTCCAGTCGTCGACCGACCGACGACCTTTTCCGCATTGTCGTCTCTCTTCTCACTCTTTTCCATCATTTCGACGATGCGATCCGACTTGCAGTCTTCGAGACCGAGTTCGGTTTGTTGAGACTCGAGACTCTGTTGCCATTCACTTCTTTTTCTTCTTCCTACTAGTAGTAGTTTAGCCACTACGCTAGATTCTTGTTTTGTGTAGCGATCTCACCGAGCAGAGATCGCCTTTGACGAGAGTACAAGACTCCCGCCACTTCAGACGACCTTGTCGTTTGCTTGACATTCAAGCCACAGACTTCTGTCTGACAAGTTTACTCGGTGGTCTCAAAGACAGTCAGTATATCCAAGACACATCATCTCGGCTTTCGAGGAGCCTCCGCCCGAGCGATGACCAAAGATTTGACGCGCTAACAGAGCCGACTACCGACTACCGACTACCCCAGCCAGTCCATCACAGATCACAGATCCTCACACCCCGCACTCTCTCAAATATGAGATGTAGTGCTTGTCGATGGCTCCTCTCCTCTTCCTCTATTTACCCAGCATCGAAGACGACTGCGATATTTGCTACTACAAGCAGTGGTAGCAGCGCCGACCACGGTGCCCGTTCCATTTCGAATCATGCCGTCGCGCTTTCGGCTTCGCGCCTGGGCCTCCACCCCAAAAAAAATCGATTCCACGCCCCCATTGTCTACCATGAAAACTACTCCTTTGAGGATTGGCCACCCAACTACACATTCCCCATGGATAAATTTGAGCTTCTTCGACGTGCTGTCTTGACCAAACCACCGCATCTTCCTCGAGCTTTGGTGGCCGTCGAATCGGACATGTTTCGGGCTCTGGACTACGGCGACGTGCCTCGCGAATGGTTGGCCGAACCGACGGGACCTTTGGATCCGGAATTCTTGGATCGATTCGTGTCGCGACAACTGACTCAGGAAGAAAAAAGATATATCGGATTTCGAGAGCAGACGGACCGTCCAGAACTAATTGAGCGGACGGTATTGGAGGTGGCAGGGACTGTCTTGGCGTGCCAGCTGGCATGCGAATATGGCATCGCTTCGAATCTAGCGGGTGGGACCCATCATGCACATCGGACCATGGGAGCTGGGTATACAATAATCAATGACTTGGCCGTAGCAGCCAACTATTTGACCAGTCCATCCTTTCGGGAAAAGGATCGGGGCGTGGAGGAGGGGGGGATCAGGCCTCATTCATCCAGCAGCACGACGTTGATTGAACGCGTCTTGGTGGTAGATTGCGATGTCCATCAAGGGGACGGTACCGCCAAGTTTACCAAACTCCACGACGAACAACGATTGTTTACATTGAGTATACATTGCGAATCCAATTATCCTCGCCCCAAGGCAAATTCCACTATCGATGTGGGTGTTGCAGATGGTACAGCCGACGAAGAATACATGGATATCTTGAGAAGCAGCGTGAATGAGGCAATTGCGCAGATTGATCCCGATTTTGTCCTTTATGATGCGGGCGTAGATATTTACGAGCATGACAAGTTGGGTCGATTGAAGGTATCGGAAGAAGGAATCCGGCAGCGAGACCGATTCGTCTTGGAGCGTTGTGTCCAAGCGGAAATTCCGGTCGCGGCTGTCATTGGAGGAGGGTATGATCGAGATGTAAGTGCATTGGCTAGACGCCATGCAATTGTTCATGAGGAGTGTGCTTATGTGTGGAGAAAGTATCAACTGTGGAAGCGGGCCCGTGGCTAAAGAATACGAGAGTTGCTGGAAAAGCTCACACCGAGGAAAATATGCTCTAGCTAGAAATCAAAACGGAGACTTCGATAATCGATACGTCTATCACGATACGTCTATCAAGAGGCAGACACATATCACGATACAAGCAGTTAAGTCAGTGCAGTACGTATTGATCGAAAAGTATTCTATAAAGTGCTATAGTAGTCATAGTTGTATGAGTTGTTGCTTCTTGTTGGTGGAACAAAAATAGTGCAGTAGTTTGCGTGATCCTTCAGGTTTATACAATGTCGGTTCATAAGCAATGATCCGATCGACAGATGCCCGATAGGAGCATGTTCTTGTGATGATGATTCGTAGCATCACAGATACCTCGGTGCGGCATGGCTGTTCCAAAAGTGAACAGTCGAAGCCAAGCGGCTGACAAGAAATCAGGGAACAGACTGGTTCCTTCCAAAGAAAGGTGCGATCCGGCGCGTGATGGTGGTCGTCGTCATCATCATATTGCCTAGCGCATAGAATGCAGTGAGAGAGTTATCCCTTTCGTGCCCACCACCCCGAGGTGTCCCATCCCTTTTTCTTGTGGTAGTCCGAAAGGTGCGAGTAGGCAGACTGAGCCTCGGAAGCTGTGTAGCCGCCGACTTGTTCTTTCGACACAGGCTTTGGCTTTTCCTTAGACTCTTCAACCCGAGATCGCTTCGCTGCAGGTTCTGCATCGCCACCCTCCTCCTCTACCTCGCCTGTTTTTGCATCTGCGCCCTCGCCTTCGGTCGAACTTTCGCTACTAGAAGCCGCCAAGAGCGCCTCGTATCGCGATTCAGTGAGCTCCGCGGCCGCCTGCAATCGACCATCGCCCACCACGAGGAGAGATCGGATCGAGACAATGACAGATTCAATGTCGTTGACGGGGTTCCAGCCCTGTTTGGTAAGAAGCTCCATGCAGAGAGCCCCGTTCATGACAAAACCGGTTTGTCTTTTGAATCGAGGTTTCACTACGCGCACAAACGGAGGCTCGAAGGGATACTGATCAGGGAACTTCATCTCCAGTTCAATGTCCTCCACGCCCAGGACTTTCATGTCCTTCGCAAGGTTGGATTCGTCGTCAAACTGAAAGAGTTTGATCACCCACTTATCCATCGAGTCCTCGGATTTTGGTTGGAGGGAGAAGCCGGCTTCTTCCGTGTCTTGATTCATGATGCGGTATAAATCTTGTGCGAGTCTCCTCTTTCCACCGGTCGACTCGGACTGCGCACGGAGTGACATATTGACTGCGGCTCGGGTGGGCTCCTTCCACTTGCGCTTGTGAGATGGTTCCTCCTCCGGGGCTTTCTCGGAACCAGCTTCCTCCTCCACAATGCGAGCGGGTTCCACGGAAGCGCTACGAGACAACGGCGGAGCCGCTGTGGGTGCCAAGAAACCTGAAAAGGCAACATCGTCATCATCTTCATATTCGTACGAGTCCTCGTCGCCCCAATCGTCGTCTTCCCCTTCAGCGTTCGCATCCTCGTCTTCCGCGCCACTTGGTTTGGTTTCCTCGGGAGGGATTTCCGCAGGAGCCCCCATCATCCGGACCATGCTCTCGTCGTTGGTGGTGGCTTCCGGAGGAGCAGCAATCACCGCATCGTCGTCTGCCGTGTCAGCCATGGATACACACTTGGTCAAGTCCTGCGCTTCGGGGACCTCGATGGAGTGCCCGGGCCGGTCCTGCATGGAGTTTGTGGTGCTACTACTATTATTACTTCGTTGTTGGACGTTCATTCTTCTATCTCTATGCACTGCTCTAGCTAGATTTTCAACCATTGATCAGCCAACAATTGAATCCAAAGGGCTGTTGGTTGGTCAACAGGTGGGAGTAGAGTAAACGTTGTGAGGAGTTGCCGGTATCAGGAGTGGGGAGTGGGCAACGTTGATGATAAAAAATTAGAAGCGAAATCGCGAGAAGAACGAAACTCTTCTCCGCTCTTCGAGATGGCAGCGCAGCTTGCGTGTTGAGAGGTGGGAGTGCCGCTGACAACACAACTGGCAACTGCAACGGCGGGCGCTGTTCCTCGTTTTGGAAGGAAGAATCATCGTACAGTGGTACGATACGAGTACTGTATGTACCTGGTAATGTATCGCCGGTACGATTACCCGTGTTGGCCCTACCGGTCCAGTACGTACATACCCGAGTACTACCAGTACTGTACTGTACTGTACCCCAGCAGGAACGGTACTTGTGCTGGCACACGATCGCAACGATTTTTTGCGATACTTCGTTTTGATTGGCGGAACGGGCGGTTCTACGTACTGTACCTGTTACTACCGGTACACGTACCGCACCGCACGCCCGGTAGACTACCCAGTACAAGTACCGGTACTTGTACAGTACCGGTACCTGGTACCAGTACCAGGTACTGTAGCTTGTCGGCTCCCGCAAAAATCTCCGATCCTCTCGACCTCTCTCGCTCTTGTATCATGTTCCCGCCGCGCCTTCCGCCTTTTTTTATTTATATTTTTTCATGGCGCACCATCCACAGGCGAAAAAATTGCCCCCATGACCGATAAAATGCACAGAGGCCTGAGGCAACAGGCGGCGAGAAACACATCATCTACTCTGCGAGTACTTGTATCGTACCTTGCACCAGTACCGTCAATGATCAACGCCCAACGCCCATATCTTCTCAGATACCCGAAAGGCTGTTGTCTACCCTAGAGGTGTTGCAGATTAAAGAAAGCAAGGACTGGTATCTGCACTCAAGGTTACCAGCAATCAATAACAACTCAGCAGTGCGTGCAATCATCGCTCGTCAACAAAGTAATACAATAATATTATGTCCTCGCCAGACGCATCGGGTCGACGACCGCCACCCCGCAATATGCGAATCTCCACCAGGGATAATGCTGCCTTCAAGTGGAAAGAGGACAAGTCGGTGGTAGGTGCCCTGGAGATGGAATCCGAGCTTTCAGTGGACCCAAGAGCCAAAATGGAAGAACACAGCATTCCCACTGTACTGGAAGACTTCGATGCGTGCCTCAAAATATGGAAGGAACACAAACTTCACAAGTCCTTTGCGGAAGCGGTAGCTGGGATTCCACCCGAAATGAGGTGCTGTGGGATGATCAATGATCCCGAGGAGTCAATAATCAAGTTGGTTCCTCAGTTGAACAAAGGATGGGCCAAGAAAGTCAGCGAGGAATATTTCAAAGGGCAGGGTTACCGAGTTTCCTGTTTTGGTATGTATAGTACTAGCCAGCCAGCCAGCTAGGTAGAGATTTATGGATCATTGATTCTTTGCTTGCTTGGTTTTGACATTTGCAAATGAACTTCGCTTACGTTGCTCCTCTGCATACTGAAATAGTTTGGACATGGAGCAACATTTCCGGGGCATCTGAAAACGTAAAGCTCATGATTCGATTTCACACACTCGACGAGAGTAAGAGACACGGGTTCAAAACGTAAAGAAGGCTTGTTTGTTTCAGTCGTTGGCTACAAGTGCAGTACCGGTATAATAGACGAAACCATGCGGATCGCCTGAAGGTCACGCGTCAACAGCTAGTTGGAAGTTTATACATTGGTATTGTACTACTGGGGTGTTTGAAGGAATGATGGCACATACAACGACTGGAATGAATTAGGGTCGGTCTTGCCAAGCCTCTGATGAACTCGGCTTCTAGAGAAATTATTTGTCAGAAAAGTACGGGTACCGTACCGGTATTTCTATACGTGGTAAGAGATTCTGCGTTCTCGTACTAGAGTAGAGGTAGGTACCGTTGTTTGAAGGAATGGCACATCGAACGACATGAACGGGAGAAGAAAGATTCGTGTCCAGCCTCTGATCATTCGGCGGCTAGAATTTATTTGGAGATTAATCATTAGTGACAGATTTTCTGCAATAGATCTATGCTATGTTTATATTATGTTTCTGCTGCTTGTCGGAACTACCCATGGGTGAAAAGACAGCGAGGAATGGTCTCTGCCATCCTTTCGTATCAATCGAGGAAAAAGTCTCAATTCACTTTTTCAAGTTGAATCGATATTTCCACACATGTAAGTAATAATAAAAGGCGGAGGATTCAAATTAATCCTCCGCCTTCTTCTCTTCGTCGTTAGAACTTTCGTCGCCATCAGGTCCCCGGATCATTTCCTCGAAGTACTCTGGCTGAACCGAGCAGACATAGAACTTCTCGGTAGGAGTGAAACCGTTGAAGGAGCTGGATGCTGCCATAGTGTAAGCACCCATGTTGTTCATGTAGACGAAATCTCCCACATCGAGTATGGGGAGAAGGACAGATCGAGCTACTACGTCAATGGAGTCGCATGTGGGACCAAAGATAGTCGAAGCGAAAAGCTCGCGGCGAGGAGAGGCATCTTCTTGGGATGACTCGTCACCGTTGGAATCGAGTCTCTTGAATCCGTTCTTCAAGTTCATCCCGGCGCTTTCCTTCGTAATGCGAAGTACACGAGGGCGGACATGGGCATGATCAAACATGATGTTGTTGAAAGCTCCATAAACTCCATCGTTGATGTAGTAAGCATAGTCATCTTGGAGAGGAGCAGAATCAGCTACTGCCTGCATCATCACACCACTGATAGCAGCCTCACCAGCGGCAGCGAGGGTCAAAAGAGCGCTGGGCTCTTGGGGCTCCTCGTCGAGCTCGGCGGTGGTAGCAATGAGCGGGTACGCCATACCCTCCACCGTGTGAAATTTGGTTTGCATTTGTTCCTCGTCAGGAGGACCAAGCATATCAGCGGCGCTCTCAAACCCTTCCGAGTACAGATCCAATCTATCAGTGTAGACATCGACTTCTTGTTGAGCCAACTGCTGACTGGCGAAGAGCATGGAATAGTCTTGCATACTCTCTTGGATATTGGCAAAGATCGCATCTTCGTCGAGGCCAATCTTGACAGACGGTTCGCGCTTGTGATGGACGAGGTTGAACTCTTCGTCGCGAGTCATAGTGGCCAAAGCATTGGCCGCTTCAACGTCATCGATTGGCTCGGGAACGAAGTTTGCATCAACTTGGTTGGTGCGAACAGCCACCACAGAGCAGCAAAGGGTGGCCGCGGCGGCAACGAAGTATCTGCCAGGCTCACCAATGACCCTGATCCCGGACTCGGGAGGGAATAGTTCATCGACAATAGGGGCGACTTGCTCGGCAATCTCGGTGAAGAACATGAAACGGTCTTCTTCCTCTTCTTCGTCCCCGGGCTTACCCTCGACCTTGTTCTCGTCATCCTCGTCGAGTTCGACGGCTGGGTTCCACATGGAGTGGGTTTCACCGGGGAATCCTCCACCAATGTCGACGATCTTCATGTTCATGTCATATTCGTTGGTCGCGATGTCGAAGATCTCCTTAGCATCCTTGAGCGCAAGTTCGTATCGGGTAGCATCACGGCAACCAGATCCGACGTGGAATGAAACACCCGCGACATTGAGTCCGTGTTTCTTGGCGGCAGCAAGCAAGGAACGCCACTTTTGACGAGGCGCGCCAAACTTGGAGCTGAGGCGGCATTGACTGCCTCTGTCGTCAGTGATGATGCGGAGGATCAACTCAATCTTGCTGCTGACAGCTGCACACTTTTCGACCTCCGTGACGTTGTCAAAAGTCACCATTTTGACGCCCTTGCAAACAGCCTCAATGAGGTGGGCGCGGGCCTTGCAAGGGTTGGCGTAGATGATTTCGGGCTTTCGGGGGAGATCCTTGGTGACTTCCTGCACGAGACGAATCTCGTTCCTGGACGCGCAGTCAAAGTTGCATCCCAGAATGGCCAAGGTTTTGACAATGACAGGGTCGGGGTTGCATTTGACAGCATAGAATGGCTCGATTCGAGGGAAGAAGCGACGCCCTACAATACCGTTGAAATAGGCGATGAGAACCCGGCGTTGTGGTCGTCAATATTGTTCAGTAGGTTCTCAAGATCAAATTTACTCACATTGATAGACTTGAGAGACGACCACACCAAGATCCAAAACATAGAAAGCTTCCTCGGTAGGATTCTTCTCGCATTCAGGGTTCAAGTCAGATGCTCCAGGCAAATCCAAATGGGTGGGGTTGTTAGCCTTTGAGATGCGTTCGCTGAGATAATAGTTGGCAGCTTTTTTCAAGCCTTTGCCGACAGAACTTCCTCCTAGGAAAACATCGGCTTCTTTGAAAACATCTCCAAGGATGCCAGAGGCTTGTTCACTGTCCACTTGGTGGAACGATAGAGTACGACTGTGTCTTCCCATACGAGGCGGTTGATAAGTTGTCTTGCAGTTGACGACGATGAAACTGGCGATGCGTTTATTATGATTGTCATCGGTTGATCGGTTGATCGGTGGACGACGATTGACTTTGGTTCTCGTCGTTTTTACGTGTTGTCGCTGATTTTGGAGAACGTGCGTCCGTTGTGTCCAAACCACGTACTATTGGTCGTAGCACGGAAGGTACCGAATGCCGATCGCTATGTTCCCTTTCTTGTGGGCGGGAAATCAACGAAGCGACTCCGAGCTCATAAGCGGGATCTAACTTTCAAATTTTTTTAGCACGCACGGTCGTTGGTGGTGTCAGTCGTTGATGCGCCGTGTTCGCACTTACGTTCGCAGCGCGCACGTGCTCCTCCGGGAACACCAAACCGCCAAACGCTTCCTGTGACTGCTGTAAACATATGGTACGGTACGGTACCAGGTACTGGTACCGGTGCTGTACAGTAGCTTCCGAGAAAGAGAAATAGTAAGCGGTACTTGGACCATTGGACCGTACAGACTGTACTGCATGTACCTGTTCACGCACAAGAAGGCCAATGCTGTACTGGGACTGGATGTACAGTACTTGTAGGGCGCTAGCACGTGCTTGCATTTCATCATTGAAGTCGAGGATTGACGCAGATCTGGATGATTCTGGATAGTTGATGATGATGATGACATCGATGACGGATGTTGGAGTGGGAGATGAGGGTCGTGCGTGGTGGCTTCGGTGTCCGATGTCGACAAACACCCAAGATAGAATGATGAATGATCATCAGTATCCGTCACACAAAGAAAGAAGTGGGCCTTGTTGGTTCACCAAGTATCAAGTCAGAAATTCTAGAGAGGATTAGCTACTCTCCAGAGTATTCGTACTAAGCTACTCCTCTCTAGATTAAACCAACGGGCAACTACTAGTACTTATTACTACCGGTAGTAGTTCCCAGTAGAGCTGTAGGTGGTTTCATACAGGTAGATCTTTGCAAAGAAGCCAAGCTACCTATCGTAGAGTAGCACCTTTCTGGACACCAGTTTGCCTTGGTATCACCATCGTCGCCCCCGCAAAAGTAAGCTCCGTACGCTCCGATAGAGAGTTGACAGTGGCTAGCTCAAGCTAGAACAGGGCACGGGGTTCACGCTTGCGTACTATGTGTACTTCCAGTAGCCAGAGAGGAGAAAAAACAACCCAAGTACTAGCTATTGTCCCTCTACTTTGAAGATTCCTCTTTCAAATCACGTTTTCGTCGTTCACTTTGCTTATCTCTGAGACCTCTGATCCATAAGCCAATAAAAACTGGAGCTCCAAAGCCAATCCACGTCGAAACTGTCATCAAAATTTTGAGGGTCGAAGATGGTGGCAGACCACGTAACACCCGTCCAGTTTCGGCGCCCATGCAGGTCCACAAGCAAGTGAAAAAGAATCCATGAAAGATTAAGCTTGCAATGAACGACCTTTTCGGGACTGGAAGGACTCCCATGCCGGCATTTTTGACCAACTCGGGAAGTGGCGAAAATCGGCACAGAAGGGCAACTCGAAACGGGGTTTCTTCAACACTTTCTTCCATCAACGACAACAGCTCATTGTTTTCCATCTTTTTTCTGACGGGTCCCGCGTATTTATATCGCGCCAGCAGAAAAGTGAAAAGCGCTCCAAGAAATTTTCCAGATCCACTGGCTAGGATTCCTGGAACTAGACCGAAGGCCATGCCTGCGGCTGTTTCGACGGGCGTCGTGATCCCAAACGTCATTTCCCATACCATAAATACTATAGCGTATGTTATCAAGCCAACTGGTCCGGCTGCGCTCAACCGATCCAGGGTTGAAAGTAACCATTCATTCTTGGCGTAGCTTAGAAAGGTCAGCAAAGCTTGTCGCTTCCATATCATAGCCCCCACAGAAAGCAGGGCGAGCGACTTGATCAATTTGGATCGGGTAGAGGTGCCGGGTGATTCTGGCGATGGGATATTACTTTGAGCCAGATTTATCGGTATTAGGGAAGCGGGAGGCGGAAGTTTATCACACGGACGCAATATTGGAATTGGTGCTCTCTGTTCCAAAGGTCGTGATATCCGAATATGAGCGGGGGGCGAAAAGGCCGAGACCGACGCATCATTGTTGCCACCACCAGTCGCCAACACAAGCACGACCACCACATAAGCGAAATTTGTTTTCATCATCGATATGGGTTCCTCTTCATTTCTTCTTTGACAGGAAAATGAATTTGTGGGGATGCTATCCACCATCATGGATCTGACTCGCGAGACTTTCGAGTTGAAATGGCATCTTCGCGGTTCGCGGTCTTCGGACGGGGAACGAAGATGACTTCTCGTACAGCACCAGCAGTAACGGTACCAGTACGAAAACTACATACTCGTATCGTACCGCGGTATTTATTTACGGACGGGAGGAAAACAGGAAATGGAGCCATGTTAGTCGATTTTGGCGCGCCAAAAGAGCCAAAGAATAAGATACCCCATCCCGCCCCGCTACCGGTACACCAGTACTGGTACCTGGCGTAGAGGATTTCTGCCGATACTTTACGCGTTTAAGCTCGTCGTCTGCAACCGACCGAGACACAGCGCCCATCACCGCCGCCACACCGCACTCTACGAGTTATAAGTGTACCGTAGAGCACAGTATTGGTACTTCGCACCAGTACCGTACATACATACGGAGTATAAAAACCACGCACGCACGCCAAGAACGTACGCAAAACCTTCGCCTCCCATCCATGTTCTGGAAGAAGGAAAGTTAAAAAATGTGACGAAGCTGAGCACTACGAGAATAACTTCAGATGGATACCGACCGTAGATGCTGGTACAACCATCAACTTGCCTCATCAGAATTTGAAAGACGTCGCCTTCTGGTTTATGTTTTCATAACCTTGGCCTCTCGTTGCCGATAATTATTATTGCTTCGAGCCCAAGCTCTTCAGGTATCCTTGTATAAAACAGCAGCAGCATCATAATGTTCTCCTTGGCATCCCGGGGAGCCACGAAATTCCTCACTCGACCGCAGTCTTTCGCTGCACCTCTTGGGATCCATGGCGGTATTCGATTCCAGGCGCGCACCATGGTGATTGCTTTGGAAGACATTCGTTTGAACAAGCTGCCAGCCACAGGAACACAGACAAAAATTGTTTGCACTATTGGACCGGCAAGCGACCAGCGGATCCCAGAGTTGATGGAACATGGGATGCATGTGGCTCGACTAAACTTTTCTCATGCCGGCACCGACTACTCGTATCCCCAGAGCATTGTCGATTCCATGCGAGCCTCTAAGGGAAGGCACCAAGAATTGATTGTGGGAAAAGCCCAGGGCGTTGAGGTTCCGAACAACTTGCGTGCAATTTTAGTCGATACAAAAGGTCCTGAAATTCGTACGGGGCCTTTGCCTGGAAACGAGGATGTCACAACGATTGCGATCGGGGCAAAGGTCATTATTACCACCGACGCGGTGGCTTCCGAGCCGATTCCCGAGGAAGGTAACACTGATCGAAAAATCCAAGTTGACTATATGAGCATTGCCAACACCGTTGCGGTCGGCAAACTTATTCTCCTCGATGATGGATTGATCGCCCTAGAAGTGATGGAAATTGACCCAAGTAAGAAATTCGTCGTCTGTCAAGCCTTGAATGCAGGGCCTATCAAGAAAAACAAAGGGGTTAACCTTCCAGGAATGGAGCTCGATTTGCCAGCTCTAACAGAAAAGGATCGCCGCGATTTGTCATGGGCCTGTGACGTGGGCGCAGACTACATTGCTGCTTCTTTCATCCGAACTGGAGCGAACGTGCGCTCTGTCATTGCCTATCTCGAACGATGCATTGCTGCACTCCCA
Source organism: Nitzschia sp. pyKryTriq1 (assembly GCA_956465555.1). Taxonomy (NCBI): domain Eukaryota; phylum Bacillariophyta; class Bacillariophyceae; order Bacillariales; family Bacillariaceae; genus Nitzschia; species Nitzschia sp. pyKryTriq1. The sequence continues at coordinate 734,146 of OY101129.1, forward strand.
GAAACTGGTGGTAAGCCTCGTATTCGGCCTCTAGTGATCTCCAAGATCGAAAACAAAGAGGGCGTCGATAATTTCGACGAAATTCTGAAGGAAAGCGACGGGATCATGGTTGCAAGAGGCGATGTAAGTTACCAGAATCATCGTGGAACGAATCCTATACTGCTTCGAATTCACTGATATCTTTTTTCGTTTCATATTTTTAGCTTGGAGTGGAAATTCCGTACAGTAAGGTGTTCAAGGCTCAGAAAATGATGGTTAAAAAATGCAACCTTGTGGGCAAACCGGTGATTGTTGCAACCCAGATGCTCGATAGTATGATTCGAAACCCTCGTCCTACCAGAGCTGAGGTGACTGATGTTGGGACAGCAGTGCTGGATGGTGCAGATGCAGTTATGTTGTCTGGGGAGACCGCCGCCGGTGCATACCCAATCGAAAGTGTCAAGTCCATGGCTAGCGTGGTTCATGAAGCTGATGTTATCAAGGATGATGGCCATCACATGATGTGGAACCAGGACTTCTACGATCGCCTTACACCCGAAGAGCAAGAACTTGAGTCGGTGGCCGCCTCATCTGTCAAAGCAGCCATGGTAATGAATGCCGATAAGATTTTGCTCATTACCGCCTCTGGGAAGGTCGCACGAGCGGTTGCAAGACATGGGCCGTCTGTGCCTGTTTTATCCTTTTGTACGGACCCACAAGTAGCCCGTCGATTGCAACTCCATCGAGGAATTACACCAATCATGCTGCAGAGCACACTCGACCCGCTTGCAGCATCTACAAGTATGTCAAAGCTTCGAGCAGAGTCGATTCGCACTGCCAGGGAGCTCGGCTTTGTCAAGCCCGGGGATAGAATTGTCTTCGTCGATCGAACCAAAGGAAAATCCCACGATATGCACGATTTCTCATACAACATGAAAGTTGTCACCCTTAAGGATCCTTCTATTTAAATTAAATCTACATCGGAACTTCATTATGTCTATTCGAGCAATGACGGTAGGTGTATGTGGTATTCCTTCAGATATGCTGCATTAGAAGGAGCTGGAGGACCACAAAACTCGCATTGATCATCCGATGATTCATTATGCGCGTCATGGTCGTGATGGTCATGATTCGGGAATGCATATCGCTCAGGCAGATATTTGTTCCACGGCCATTGTTGCGACTGCTGGTGCTGGTGGAAATGCTGCAGAGAGTCGAGGGTGTCTAAGCTTCCTGTCGAAGCATTGTCAGACTCGTCGTTGTGCTCTGTCAAAAGCTTTGCATTTTGCTTGTTGACGCGGGTGTGGCTCAGATTGGTGCTCTTCTTCATTCTCTTGCAAGCTGAAGGGGATGTTTGCGTTGGAAGTGTTCGTGTTCGTGTTTTTATGTTGTGAGCACACCGAGTGCGAAGTTTCAACGCATACATCGTGTAGAAAATGGAGGGAGAAGAGAGAGATCAAAGTGCGATCATCGCGAACATCAAATCCAGCGAAGAAATAGATCGAAACGCGAAGGCGTGAGAAATAATAGTGATGACGACGTCAAACAGACAGACACGACTGGACCGGTCAACGGCAACCGCCGCTCGGATAAAACGAGCGCAGGAGGTGGTACATACCGGTACGGTAGGTGCTGGGTGCTACTTTTTTATAGACTACTACCGGCTAGTAGTAGTAGACATCTACTACATGTAGTCGAGAGATGAAGCACTCCTTATCGAGAGCCCTGGCTTTAGTTCTATGAAGTAGTACTACTACTAGTAGAGATGAAACAGAACGTCACACCGCCAAGAACCGCCACAACACTTGTTCCAATGGAAGTAGTACACTATTCAAAGCAATATCTACTACCGCCGGTAGTCTAGAGTGCTACTCGTACTTCGTATCCAAAATGTCACTACAATTACTGCTGTATTGCTTCTCGCTGCAAAAGTAAAGAATCCCGATTTGGAGGACTACACGTAGTCTAGTCCGCATCGGCGCCACCCCACCTTTTCCTTTTCTTTTTACCTCTATTGCTGGTCACGGCGGAAGAAAGAATCCTGGAAAGCCTCCACCAAAGTATCGTAATCCTGCCCCGATCGAATCATATACCAAAGAAGTATTTGAATCGATATCAGAACGACCAAGAGGCATATTGAAAATTTGAAAAGCACGCCATATCCTTCGTCTTTGGAGTCCGCGTCGTAGGAGTCTTTGAAGAATGGTCGGTGATGGAGCGGCAGCCTATCGCCGGTAGCATTCGTTGAGAATATGGATAACGCCGGCAAGAATCGAATTCCCGCGTGTATCGATCCTCCTGATACACCATGTTCTTCCACCATGGTTTTCCCGTTGGATAACAACGTTTCTTTTCGCCGCACGATTGAGCCGTCAGGTTTCGTTTCTTTCGATATCGTAATGGACTTGATCGCTCCGCCACCCTGGTCGGGTGACCGCTGTATTTCGATATCTTCAAATTGAGGTAGCGTGCTGTAGTGTGCCATCTTCGATAATAAGTTGCTGTTGATGTTGTTGCTGTTAGTAGGTGTAATGAGAGAGTCGAAAGTGAACGTTCTTAGTCTCTTCTTCTTTTTTTATTCTTGCGTTTAGCGTTCGGGAAATCGACGATGATGTCTACCGCAGCGGTACCGGTACAAGTATGTGTGCGTGAGAGCCGCGCTTGTGAGGTTACTAGTCAGTCGTGTTTTGGACTACATCGAATAATCAGGTCGAGAAATCGCACCCAATCGCAGGTTCAACGTTACGACTTTCGCGACGAAAAAGTTCCCCCAAAGTCAACGGGCAAGAGGATCTGGCGAGCAGAAGCTTCATTGGAGGAGGAGGAGTGAGGAGTCGTCGAATAATCTACCGGTACCTGGTACCGGTACATAACCCTGAAAAATCTACCAAAGTCGTACTTTTCTACCAGATGTCGATTTCCCGTATGTAGAAATAGATCTACGGTGACTGGAGAAAGTAGATTTCGGACAGTAGTTGAACAAGAAATCTACCGCCGCGTCGCACGATTCGTCGCCTTTTGCGACACCTTTTTTCTACCCTACAAACAACAGACGCCGCACGGATAACACAACATCATCATAAAAATAATAATCAACCCCCACAACAGACAGAAAAGCGACAATGAGCAACCAAAATACGCCTGGGCCGTGTGCCAACAAAAATTGCCTCCTCGGTGGTATCGCCACGAGTACTCACAAGTGCCCGGACTGCGGTAAAAATATTCATGCCATTTGTGGCGAGGAGACGGAGGACGTGCACCATGTGTTGTGCCCCTCTTGTGCTGCCGAACGTTTGCAAAAGCGCAAGGAGGAAGAGCGCAAGGAGGAAGAGCGCAAGGAGGAAGAACACAAGGATGAAGAGTACGACAACAACAATGATGATGATGACGACGACAGTGAAAAGCAGGACGAATCAGGTCCTCCCCGTACTCTCACCGCGGTAAGTACTTTATTAATACCGAGGTAAAACTACGTGCTTTTTGTCTTCGAGTGTTTGTGCGTACTCTGCTGGTTATTCGTGCGCGGGAGGACTTGTACGGTACGATTGCGGAGATGAGAACCCCGTGTTATTGTTAGTAGATTTTATGGTAGATTATTTTTCGACTACCTTCACAGTAGCAGGCGGATGGCACGGGGACCGGCAGAAGGCAGAACAAATTTGGTCATAGTAGTCGTAGAATTGGCGAACGCGCAGGCACGCGCGTTGCACAATGACCTCGGGAAGCCTCCCGAATGACTGCAGCTCGTTACTATCTCGGAAGAGCGTACAATCTGGAATTGTCACATCCACAACACGTACTGTAGTAGTATCATAATACAGTAAACCATAACGATAAAGCCACACCTTTATTTGTACGCCCCCCAATAACACGCCAAGACGGGCGCCCTTTTATTCTGAGATACCCTCCGTATACCCCTAGTAGTACTTGTATGCGAAGAGAGAGACGTCGTTCGTAGGAGGTTGATACTTGTAACCCTCCTCATAACCCTCAACTTTTGACCGATATCAGTGAAGTTACTGACATCTCTACTGATACCAGACCACACGAGTTCGTACAGGTACAGTACTGGTACGAGTACAGTGCCCCGGGTACGAGGTAGCATTCGACGATATTTGTACGCCACTTTCTAAAGCTCCTACGAGTACTCGTAACAAGATCCGCACCCAATCTTCCGCGGCAGTATTATACGTACAGAAAGAGAATAACATAATTTTGCCTCATCATGGCGATCTCCTCCGATCCTACCAAAGAAGCGAATGATAGCACCACCACAGATGCGGCGGTCGCTAAACAGGCCTTGGACACTTCCGAACGAAGTAAAGGCAATAGTCGTGCCGCCATGGAAGTGTCTGCTAGAAGCACCAGCAAGAGATTCATGGAAACGTCCGAGCGAAGAAAAGGCAACGGTACCGCTATGGACGTGTCTGATAGAAGCACCAGCAAGAAATTCATGGAATCTTCCGACAGAAACACCAGCAAAAACGCAATGGACACATCAGACCGAAGAAAGAAACGATTGTCCGACATGTCGGAACGATCCATTCAACTTCCGACTGCAAGCCAAGTCTCGGATGATTCGTTCGGTAATTTGTTCGCCACGAAAGATAATAGTGCGTTCAAATGGCAAAGAGCCCGAGGCGTTATTGGTTGCCTCGAGGTCCCGAGTGAGCCGACATTCCGATTTCAAGATCCTTTGGTGCCCCACAGGGTGAGGGGCAGAGACGAAATTTTCGACGAGGCCCTTCAAGCCTGGAAAGATTTGAAATTACGAGATGATTTTGTCAAGGCATGTGAGAAACTACCCTCCGAGATGTGTTGTTGTGGGCTTCTGAGTGATCAGGATGCCACGAAACGGAGATTTGTGTATTTACTCAACGAGGGGTGGTGCAAGAGAACAAATAAGAAGCTGCTACACAATAAGAGTGGACTGAAGGTAGACACGTTTCTGTGGAATTGGCAAAATGCATCTGGAAAATCTGAGAGCAATATCCTGTTAATCCGCTTTATCCAGACAAGCTCTTACCGCTTCAATCAAGCCAATGACGAAGGCAGTGTGGATTTTGAGCTTCTAGACATGGAAGAAGACGCTTGTGAGGAAGATTCAGATGAGGGGGAACCTACGCTTGACAGTTTCTCACCGACAAGAGCAAAAATGGAGCGATAAGACTCAGTGCATCCCACACGGCTCGTCGGAAATCTCTTTCAACTATTATTTCTTGATACTTAGAGGTCGTGCGAGATTATTTGATGTGAATTTTGTTGTCTTTACCTGCACCGGTGTACACTTACTTTGAACGAACAACTGGAAAGCCAGTTAGAGGATCTATCCGGACAGCCAATAGTCGTAGTCCGCAGGGGGTCGTAGATGCACTAATTGAATGGAAATTCTAGAGTCTACTCTAGAGTAGTCTTCTCTACTACTAGTATAGGTAGTAGATAAAAGGAGCCAATAATGTTGCGGTACCTTGGCTGATGCTTGGCGTTCAGCAGTGCCGTCGGGGCTCCTTGTTCGCAAAAGCCGAAGGTAACTGTTCGTCGACGGTTGTAGACAATAATTTCCAATCTCAGTCTTCAATCTCAATCTTGATATGGCTTTGATATATGGTGCAGTGCAAGAAGTACTCCTCTACTCTAGCCATATGATATAGAGAGAGCTAGTAGTAGCTACCGGTACAGAAGAGTACCGAAAGATACGGGTTCGTACGGTAGCGTACCGGTAAACATAGTTCTTCCAAGGTTCTTCTTCGACCACTCAACTCCAGACGACACATTGGACCGAAGCTTGGAAAAACAGCTGCGGCTGCGCGACGACCGACGACGTACGCACGTCCGCTCGATGACCCCAAACGATCGACGACAGACAAAATAATAATAAGACCGACCACAAAACCACATCATCAATAATTCATCCGCTTCAACTAGCCGCACACCATCATCGAACAAAAGCGACAAACAAGGCTTCCATTCTTTTGGGAATTTACAACAAACAGGCAACGACAATGAATCACCGACTCACCTCCGCGTTGATGCTCCTTATTCTGGCGTCGTCAGAAGCCTTCTCCACAGTCTCCACAGCAGATTCCTTTCTTGGTTCCTCGCGGTCTGTCAACACATTCCAAAACAAGCCAGCACCATCAGTCACTACCAATTTTAGACAGAATGAATTCGGATCAGCCTCGAGAGCGTCCTCCTCATCGCTGAAAATGGCCGCGGGACCTGTTGCTGGTGCTATTGCTGGAGCTTTGACTGGCGGGTTTTTCGCTGGTGGACTTCATGCCATTGCTGGTGAGTTTTGCCGTCATCGTCGACCCCTTTCATTTTCGTGTGCACCACCGTCACTCCGGATGCCGGACAGACTACCTCCACGTTGCACGTCTCCCGTCGTACGAAAAATGAAAAGTCGGTCGTATTATTTTCACGATTGATTTATTCCGTTTTGGTGATGGGTGATGGCAATCTCGAGAATCCATTCTCACAGAAATTCTTTGACTCCTTTCATGCCAACCAATGAACGACAGGCCCTGACCACCTAGCAGCACTGTTGCCTAGATGTTGCGGTCAGAGATGGTACAAAGCAGGAAAAATCGGAGCCTTGTGGGGGATGGGCCACGGAGTTTCCGCCACCATCATTGGAGTTTTGGCATTCGGCTTAAAGAATCAGGTACAACGAGCTCCAAGGGTTAAAGCTCTCTTGGCGGGAGCCTCGCATGTGACGGAAATCGCCGTCGGCTTGTCTTTGATCTTGATCGGTGCTATGGGTATTCGAGAGGCACGAGAATGGAAACACGAGGCCACACCCCAAAGTTTGTCGGCGGCAGCAACACCTGACTCGGAACTGAAACAGGATGCACAGAAACGGGCCGTCATGTTCAATGGATTGTTGCACGGTTTTTCTTGGGATGGAGCACCGTCTCTAGCCCCAGCAATAGCTGTCGCAACTTGGGGTGGAAACCTCGCGTTTCTTTCGGCGTACGCGGCAGGGACGATGGGAGCAATGGCCATCACTACTACTTTGATTGGTGAAGGAACACGAAGAGCTGGCGAAGTTTTCAATCGGCCAGACATTCCTCAGAAGCTAAGCTACTTTTCGTCGTTTTTGGCGATCGCTATTGGGCTCGTCTGGTGCGGGCTAGCCCTCAAACCATAAATGATCAGATATCATTTTGTATATTACACTAGCGAGTATTTATTGATATAGTTTGTTGCAGTCACAAACCAGTCCGTCGATTGAGGATAATACGGGGATTCGTTAGGTGGACTGGTGCGAAAAATGAACCGTACGACTACCTCGAGAAAGAGGCGAGGCATCAACAATTATGTACTCCACTACTAGTCCTAGTAGAGGCATCAAGTAGACTTCAGTTTTCGTCAATAATTTCCTTATACAATGATTTAAATTTAATGCAGTATTGATGGAATATAGATATTGATTGATAGAGCTCAGGTTGGGGAGCGTTGCTGTTTGACTTCAGATGCCATGGTAGGCCTCGTCTGGATGGCTGCTGCCCTCGATTTTCCAATCAAAGAAAATGGCTGCAGGTTGCCATCGTTGTCGTGGTGCCAACAGAACAAATGTTGTCTTCAGGCTACATTTGATGTTTCGAAGAGAAACAGCTGATATGTATTCAAAAGTTCAGTGGAAATAACCCCACCAAGCAAAAATGGTTCATCGGCAAGATGATGCCCTTCTTGTTCTTGTTATTTTAAACTTTCACAGCGGAAGAAGAGGATCTCAGTGCAACGATATCAAGCCGGGCGCCCCCAAACGCTCGCGATCGGAGGTGTCGGTTGTCCCTCGCCATGGAAGCAGAAAGCTTCGATAAAACGATAGACTTCGGTAGGTGCCTGTTTGTTGGGGCAGGTGGCCTCGTCTGCGTGGAGGAGGCATCGTCTGCGATGATAACAAAGTTCTTCACGTCGGATGATTTTCGCAAGTCTGAGAAGTATGTTTCAAGAAGAGTTGTTGAACCTGCCATGCTGTTGCTGTTATTAACTGCTTGGACGGACGGATCGATAGTTAGGGAGTTAGTGATATTATGAGATGTGGAGAAAATTTTGGTTTTGGTTTGTGACCAGCAGAGATGATCTGCAACATCTCCTGATTCCTGATGAACAAACGGAAGCAAGTGCTCATTCGATCAAAGAATCTTCTTTTTGGCGGCATTTTGTGATCCTCGACTTCCCATATATATGCCTCTGAGAAAGAAAAACATTAATGTAGTTTAATATGGCGTTTCGACTACTATAAGCCTCATTGATTGAAGTACAAGAGGTTGTGAAGGCGCAGACACAAGAAGGCACGAAACTAACTACTACTGGTACACATAGCCAACCACAGCACCTAGTACTAGTAGATACGAGAACACAACACAACAACACAACACAACACAACACAAACAGCAAGATGACTGGTAGTAGTAGAACGAGTAAAGTAAGACTGGCCAAGAGTTAGAATGAAGCCTCCCACTCCAAAAGGCTAAAAAATGGATTTTTGGGTGTTAACATATAATAAATATACAGATCTTCAGCTTTTCAATGATATTTTGGTCGTCTTCAGATCTGGTGTAGTTCATGAATTATAACCACCGGAAAGCTTCCACGCACTTCGCATGAGTGACACGCGCCACTTGTCAGTAATTACACTCAAATGGGGTGCGATGCAGCCTTGCCACACTACACAACAATCCACCATGAACAATCCAGAAGACAATTACCTCAGCAACCTGGTCAAAAGGTTGACACAGTTACTGCCAAGTGTTACTCCGCCTGCTGTAATTCTTCGATCCCAGAATCTTTCTGATTCGGTAACTATGAGTAGATCTACATGAGGTCAAAATATGCTGAATACGTAGTAGTGCTCTCCGCAACTTGTCAGCTCTCCATGCAGAAGACAAATATTGGTTTAATAAATCACGTTGCTTTAATAACTTACCAGTCTTTTGTAACTTGGAATGGAATAAAATCACCATCCGTGCCCCAGTCCTTGCGCCGAACACTAACTGAACAAAAACGAATCAAAAATCATATTTGCGAATTATTCTACGTTCCCCTCCCGCAAGCAATGATGTACTGTAGCGGTCCTCTCAGCTTGCTCTCAGTCACATGAGTTTCTCTGCTGCTCTGCAGCGCGCTAGCCCTGCTACTGAATCTCGAATCATCGTGGGCGAATCTTTAAGGGCTAGCACGTGCTTACGTCACCTTCACTTATTGAACGGCGAATTTTCGGGCCACATCATCACGGCCTTTCTCGCGTCACCCGGCCATTCATTTTTCGTTTGAAACGTATGCACGGGGGCGGGGAGTGTAAAATTCAATAAATTTCATCAGACAGCAAGACACTCTTTCGACGAAAGCAAAACACATTCCTTTTGATTGCTGTCAACCCACCATCCTGAAACAAATTCTTTATCAGTAGGAACAAACAACATGGCCGAGGAAAGCAAAGAAGACGCGGCACCAGTGGACGAAGCGATTGAGATCGAGAAATCCAAGGACGGAAGTGTCGATGAAATTGGGAAAACAGAAACTTCCATCTTGGAAAATGGTACAGCAGCGGAGGCGTCAAGCGAAGAGGAAGAAGGCGGTGACAAGCGAGCCCATATGAAGGTAGCAGCAGATGCCCCCTGGAAGGACAGAATGTGGGAAGTCTTCTCTACGTTTTGGCCGCTCGGCTTTATCGCCTTTGGTGGCCCACAAGCCCACGTTGCGATTCTGCATGATCATTTGGTTGTTCAGCGAGACTGGCTCGACGACGAGGAGTTTACGGAGCTTTTTGCGATTGGGCAGGGTTTACCTGGCCCGACAAGTACTCAGTTGGTGATTAGCACTGCGCTTGCCCGTGCGGGTCCTTTGGGAGGTTTGTTGGCGTTCTTCTTGTGGAACTTGCCCGGTTTGATTATCTTGACTACGTGTGGTGTTCTTCTTGCTGAGTTTATTGATCCCAATGATCCACCCTTCTGGCTAGTTGGTTTACCTCCTGCTGCTATTTCTTTGGTGTTCAAGGCTTTTTATGGTTTTGGAATCAAACTCGATAAACTTGGTGTTATTCTCGCCTTGTTCTCGGCATTGATTGCCATCTTAATCAACAATGATGATCGAATCGAACCAACTGTCAGTCAGTGGGTTTTCCCGGTGACTTTGGCATGCGGTGGACTGGTAACCTACATTGATCACAAGAGAGCCAAGCCTTTCAGCGACTATGGTAGCCCTGGCAGAGGGTGGGACCGAGAGTCGGATGAAACGATGAGACGCATCGGCATCCCCTTGTGGGTTGGGGGTATGATTTTTTTTGTCTGGGCCTTTGTTCTGGTGCTTGTGATTATTTTGAAGGATGTCATGGAACTTGAGAACGTGTATCTCGACATTTTTGAAACCATGTATCGTATTGGAACCATCATCTTTGGTGGGGGTCAAGTGGTCCTTCCCATGTTACAGGATGAAGTCGTGCCTTCTTGGATGACAAAGGATCAGTTTCTGCAAGGTCTTGGTCTTGCCCAAAGTATGCCTGGGCCTCTCTTCAACTTTTCTGCCTATCTGGGTGCAGTATATCAAGGTGTCCCCGGAGCTCTCCTTGCTTACTTGGGTCTGTTTGGTCCCGGAGTCATTCTCATTTTCGCAGTGGTACGTGGCCCAGAGCGAACGTTGTACTGCCTTACTTCTGCTGGATATATCCATTTCTTGAGGAGTTCCTTCTGCTAACGCTTCTCTTACTCATTTTTCGCTTAACTCTTCAACTGGAAGGTTCCTTTCTGGGCGCGCCTTCGCCATCTCGCGGGATTCAAGGCCGCCTTGAAGGGAGTGAATTCGACCGCGATTGGACTTGTCGGTGCAGCGTGCGTGATTTTGTGGGAAGCTGCCATTGAAGATGCGGCCGATGCCATGGTCTTTTGCATGGCCCTCACCATGGCAGTGGTTTTTAGTGTCCCCGCTCCCCTCGTCATTTTGGCGGGTGGGGTTCTGGGGGCGATCCTCCATGAGGATGCCTTGAATCTCGGTCAAGTGCCTTACTGTCTGGCGGGCGACGAATACATTGTAAATCCGGACTTCTAGTCGTCTCGTAGAATTTATAGAAAGAGGGTGTGGAATGGGCATCATGCATCTCTGATTAATCTATGTACCTAGTCTACTGTAAAGCTTTGGTAACATCATACATCATCCGAATGTAGTATTTTGGTGAAGCAGTAGGCCTACCGTACTTGAACTTGTAGTGACAGAGCAGAAAGTGGAAGTCAAGTCAAATGAGTCGAACTGTAAAGGGGGAGGTTCGAAATTGGGGGCATGTGGGGGGCGGCGAGCCTGTTGCCATTGAATTCAAAAACATGCATGCTACATGCTACATGCTACAGTAGCCAGCAGTCGAAAAGCCTCTCTTCTTCCTTCTTTGACAGTTGCGTCGTGCATAACAATATTCTATAATCCTACTACTGCAGACTACACTTCGTTCCCAAGGTTGTAGTATTGAATGACAGAGAGATATGTTATCGTCTGTGTTTAGTAAAGCCAAGAGCCCCGCCAACGACGAAGAGGAAAATGTCGTACAAGTAGAAATCATGGATGAGGAGGATGACGACGATGGGGAGGAGGAAGTCAACGTACACTTGCACTCGCAAAAATCGTCGTCGGTAGCCCGTACTTGGCAGGAGGCGCACGATCAGTATTGTCGCAAATATGGTCGGTTACGGGCCACGATCTCAGAGGTGTTGGAGGACTGTCGTCGTAGCAGGAAAACCAAAAACAATGACGACACCGAGGACGACGAGTGGGAAGCTCCTTGGGCCTTGCCCACCAAAGAACAAGTGGTGACTTCCATAGACTATGACAAACTTGCAGTAGAGCTTTCGCTGTCATCCAACTGTAAGAATGACAGCAGTAGTACGAAAGAGGCAGCATCGTCGTCCTCGTCTTCTGCAGCACTGAATCTGGCGAAACGTTTGGCGAGTGGAATTTATTCTTCGGTGCTGTACTACGCTGGCCAAGACGAAGAGGTCTGGCAAGAAACAACATCGGCAGACGACGACGACGCTTATCAGCATGCATCATCTTCCGACGCAACGAAGAAGAAGATGGAGGAATACTTAGATTTAAAAGTGCCAATTGTACACGTCGAGTTGATTCGACAGTGTCTCTCCAGCGTGCTGTCGTTGGCATCATCACGATCGTCACTGATGACAGAACCGGGATCCGTTTCACTTTTCTCCTTTCGGAAAGATCCTTGGACGATTATCGCTCGATCTGACTGGTTGCGTTGGTTGCAACAAACTACTACTACGGATCCATCGTTGGTACAACATTTGTCTTTGGACGATGCCAAGTGGCTTTTGGAGGTGCTGGTAGCCCATAATCATGCTAGAATCCTGCAACGAGAACGAGAAGGCAAGCCCGACTTGGTGGTATTAAGATCTGATGGAAAGACACTTGATAATGAAAGGAAGCAACAAGAGGAGGAGTCTTTGAAAATCCCAGTGTCCCTATTTGATTTACAATATTCCGCGCGGTCTATGGAAGCACAGCTGGAACAGTGGGCGCACCAAGTCCAGGTGTGTTCCCAAAAAGCCTTGGTCTACAAACGGCAAGGTCAGACTCGATTAGCCATGGCACAATTGACCAAGAGGAAGCTCTTGCAACAACAAATCGATAATGCTTCGAGTACTCTCATCCAGTTGGAGCAAGTTCACGCCTCCATTGAGACGGCCCAATCCAACAAGACAGTGTTGCAGCTACTTTCTCAAGGCTCGCAATTGATGCATCAACTGTCCGCTGAAACCAGTTTGGAATCCATCGATGATCTAAAAGATGATGTACAGGAAGCATTGGATCAAGTCCATCAAGTTCATGAAGGACTCGTGTCCCTCTCGTCGGGTGCTACGACAAGTGTCACCGACGACGAATTATTGGCCGAATTGGAATCGTTGATGATTCAGGACACCGATGACAGCCCTAGCACCACTACCACCACTACGATGGAGGAATCATCAACGAAGGGGGATGCTCCGGCGTTGACCCAAACTGAGTCGGCGTCTCAGCAGCCGATCGGTGCGCCTTCTTGAGGCGGTTTTGCTCCGTAGTTGGCACTATCATGCCTTTTCGGATTTGATCCATATGCAGCATGATACTACTACTCAGTACTCTAGAGAAAGGAGCATATTGATTCCTGATTTGATGCATGGAATGGTGTCTAGCACCAGGTACTGTAGCCTCATTACAAATTATGGAAGTCGAAGAATTTATGGTGATGATGGTGATGTCGATGATTCATACGATTCCAATAGACGACACCTACGAACCTTTTGAAACGCGAACTCGAAAGTCGGAAGAAGCATCATCGTCCATCTCATGTCAAAGATCCTGCTGGCACCTTTGACCATGGCATTCCTGTTATCGTCAACCCACTCACATAAACCATATCAGGAGACCTTTGTTCGCGAAAACATAACTGCACCATGAAGACTTCAAATTGCTCCAAACCATCAATTCCAGCGACGACGACGACGACTCGATCAGGGGCGAAAGAAATTAATGACGATGAGGAACCAGCCAGTCGCATCGCGGCAGAATCGATACATCACACGGAAACGACATCCTCCAAGGAGGAGAAACACAATTCCAAATCAAGAACGAAGGAGTGTTCTTCAAAGCCTTCGACTCAAGAGAAGATAATATTGAGAGACGATGAAAGCACCAAAGAAGCCACAGGCGTGGAAGGTGCACAGCCTGCTGACGACGGGGAGGAGACCTCCAACGATGATGTCGAAAAGGGTCACGCCGAAGTACGGGCTGTCTCTATTATTCCAATAGATTCTTCTACACTTCCAAATCAAGGTGGCGAGCTTGTTGGCTGTCAGGGGTGTTGTTCCTGTCCGCATGGGAAAACTACAAGCGCATTCTTGATTTCGTTGGTATGGGTCGCGTACATATTTTCGGGTCTAGGTTCGGCGAATTGTCAATTTCTCGTAGTAGCCAGTGATGAGCCCGGTAACGACTACGACTACGCATTTGGGGACACCATCAATATCGGGCTAATGAGGCATCAAGATGCGTCGCTGTACTCCGAGAACGCGGAAGATGCGTGTGTGATTTGGGGGCAGGAAAGCCACCAGCCGACGTGGCAACAACAGCAATCGCTATGGGTACCGATCCGTACTTTGATCGTTGTGACAACATTTCTGAGTTTTGCATTTGCCGTTGGTGTATCCTCCTTGGCTTGTGTGCGATATCATTCGACTGCCTTTGTTTGTTCCATGGGGGTGGGAATGTTGATACCACTTCTGTATGGAATGAGCTTTACGGCATATGCTTCCAACATTTGCTTGTCAAGCTGGTCAAACTGCTCCATTGGAACAGGGACAGTGTTGATGATTCTGTCTCTACCATCTTGGCTTATTGCTCTTTGGGCATTGGATCGAATGGCGGCGTTGGTGGCGCAGCAATCGCCACTCACGAAGAGTAGTTTGCAAGCCGTTCCCCCCAAACCATCCCGAATATGTATGGCACTCTCGGTTGTGGTGGTTGCTACTATTGTGTTGGTCAATTTGCTTGTTCTCAAGTTTCGAACGATATCAAACTACGGAAACGACGCCAATCCCTTTCATCCCCAGGCAACTCAGAGGCCATGGGACGAGGGAGGTGAGGATGAACGCGACTACCCTCCGACCCTTGCTCCTATGACAGAATGTATCGCCACGGACGATCCGTCCCTCATACTTGATATGAGCAATCTGGCCTCTTACTCCTGGAACGAAACGATCGTCTCGCGACAAGAACTTGAGTTCAGTAGTGTGTCGTTGATGGATGACAAATTTGTCATGTCTCGTAACGGTAGACGAGTGGCAATCGAAGTTCGAGACATGGTCAACGGTACAGGATTGGAATACTTGGTGGTCTTTGAAACGCCGGGAACTGGCTGTGAGCACCAGTGGACCCAAATAGGAGGCGATATCTTGGCCATATCCACGTCCCCCGATCAGACCTCGTTTGGAAAATATTGTGGTCTCGACATGGACAGGAATGGTGAACGATTGATTGTAAGCGATTGCAATCTTGGTCTGGTAGAGGTGTGGGAGTTAACACCGGACTCAAAATCGTGGCACCGTATCAGATGGTTCAAAGAAAATCAGTCTGAGCAAGGTATGGGTCTTGGCTTTTTTGTGTCCATGTCGGAAGACGGATCTCGAATCGCCATGACAAGTACTCCGGGGCAAATAGGTTCACCGGAAGGCATTGCTCGAATCTTTGAATGGGGTCCGGCGGACCGATTTGGTTGGGTACTAATGGGGCACGACATTCGGATCGAAGGAGTGGATACAAATTTTGATGGCGTTGATTACAATCTTCAATACTCACACCTTGTGCTTGCTCCGAGTGGCAATCGAGCATTGATTGTTGGACAGATTCCCTTCAAGTGGTATGCACGGATCATCGATTGGAATGGCAGCAGCTGGGAGGTCCTCAACAACGACCCCGGTCTAATGTTCGAGATGTCCGACACTAGCAATTTCAATGCTCAATTCAATCAGGATGGCACGAAACTAGCCATTGGTTGGAAGGATTACAATGATGAAGATTGGTCAGCACGTGCGGTGGTTCTAGACGAGGCAAATAACTGGGTGCCTATGGGCTCAAGACTGTCCGAAATTTCGTATTACTGGCGACCTGAGATATCGATTTCCGATGATGCCACTAGGGTGGCAGTAAGAGCTTGGGTGAACGACACAGTCGGTCTTCTCAGCCTTGTGTGGGACGACAGTTCTGGTGATTGGGTACCCATCGGCACATCCATCGAGTTACAGGGTGTTCTGTGGACGGAGAACTTCCAAATGTCCGGGGCGGGTGACCTCGCCATGACGTATGGTACGGGAGACGCATTTATGCACATATTTCGATTAGAGTAAAACTTATAGATGTTTATACTACATGTGGATTGAATAGTGATTCCTTTAATAAGAAATCATAATCACGGCTTCGGACACGACGGGCGGGATACAATAATTATTTTTGAATAGCCGTAAGGACGTTCATCACTCGGTCCAGTTCTTCAATAGCCTTGCACGCCTCAAGGCCTGCCTCGACATCACATTCTTCCAAAAGCGAGACGCCCATGGCGTTGCCGAGTCCAGACGATGCGATTTCTTCGTACGATTCCCAGGCAAGTCGAGCTTCCGAGGAAGTAATTCCATGTTTGGCTGTCGCTGCTTTCGCCTCCTCCAAAGCTTTCGTCAGTTCCGGGCTCGATTCAGCCTTGGAAGCTTCTGGTGATCCGAGCTTGACATTCTTGAGGACATCGACAAGTTTCAGCTTCTTTTTGTCCTCGGCTTGCGCGCTCATCATCTTTTGAATGTTGTAGAGCTCGTCCAAGAAACGACCGTAGTCTTGACATTCCGCAGAGGCAGCATCCACATCGCATTCCTCCACGAGGCTTCCCATGGTCGCGGCACTGCATTTTCGGGTAGGAGGTTGTTTGCAATATAATATCGGTAGATAGACATGCGTTCATGGAAAGGGATTCGACATATTGCGTTAGTGACAGGTGGCGAGGACATAATGTACGACGAAAATGAAACGAAATGAAATGAAATAAATGCAAAATGCCAGGAGGGAGCCAGCATGAACAACAGCAACACTCACGTATTATCGGCCGCATCCATTTCTTCAACAATGTCCCAGGCCACACGGGCCTCGCTCGACTCGATTCCATGCGCGGCAGTGATCTTCAAGGCCTCCTCGACGGCAGCAGAGGCGTCGGGTCGAACTCCTCGGGAGGGAGGAGTTGCCGAGAAGGCGCTGGCGCTGGCAGCCAAAGAAGTTAGGAGGAACGAAAGAAAGAGCTTCATGGTTGATATTGTATTGAGATATTATTAGAGGAAATTGAGTGGTGTCCAATGAATGGCTTCTCGTCGCAATTGCAATTTATGCGCTTTCTTCTCCATCGAGATCGATCTTCTGTTTCTGGTTGATGATGGGTCGATCTTTCGGTCGTTGTTCGTCGGCTGTTCCTCGTCATCGTGAGGAATGCTTTCGTTGAATGTGGCGCTCTATTTTGATTCGATGACGTACGAAAGAGACAGCTGGCGGCAGGATCTTCTCGCTCACGCGAACATCATTCATTCGTACACGCACGGCAAGAAGACCTCGTGCCTACCTTCTGGTACAGGGTAACCGTACTTGTATGCACAGGTACCTGGTACACTACCGCGGCACATCATGTACATTACCAGTACGAGTACCAGTACTGGCCACCTGCCGAGTTGGCTGCGGGCTCGTCAAAGATCAAGCTTCAAGATTTATTGAGCTCGCTCTTTCGCTCCCCCAAGCCCCGACCATACCAGCGCCCTTCGACAAAAAGATCGCGGACACCTTCGACGACTCACGACGACGACCTCCTCCTCATATATCCTCCACCCTACACCTTTGTTTATCGATCATCTCGATGATAATTATGTTGTTATCACTATTTCTTTAAAAATACCAGGAAGCCTGATTTCACCCGAAACTGCAACTGTCCGTCGAAACAAATCGCCAATAGTAGGATGTCGTCGTCTTCAGCGTCGGGTGATGTTACTATCGGCCAAATGCGTGGGGGCTTGACATTCCTGAAAACACGGAATCGTGAAGAGCTGGTCGAATGGTATCGATCGAAGATTGAAATGACAGTCTGGCTAGAACAGCCGAACATTACCATTATGGCATTCGGAAATTTACTAATCGGTTGGCATCAACTGGTTGAAACGGATGACAGTAGTGAACCAGATTTGACTGGCATGTACACCTTTGTATATCCCACAAAGACCGAGGTAGATCGAATGTACTACGACGTTTTCCAATCCACCACGGCGGATGCCCCCCCACGCGTCAACCTTCGGTACCAAATTTATCAATTCTTTGCCAAGGATCCCGAAGGACGAAACCTGGAATTCCAAGCCTTTTTGCATCCTCTAAGCGTCGTCACCTCTCAAGTCGAAATAAAATAAAATGCTGGAGAAGTCATAAAAATCGATCGCTTGGCAGTTTCTAGCAGTCTTATACCCATAGTTTGGTGCATCAGGTTGAGACTGACACTCCACACGAAGTTTTACCAATTGTGGTATTATTTGAAAATTATCGGGTTCTTGTCCATCATCATCATCATCATCATCAACGTCTACCACGTCCCCCCTTGCGACCTCCCTGCGAAACCTTGAGATTGGCCGTGGACGGTCCTGCCGAAGAAGGAACGTTGCCCGCCCGGCGAGCGGCAGCATCCAAACGTTGGGCATCGGCTTGGGACCCTCCTCCTTGGGCCGATCGGCTATTTTGCCCTCGTCGTCGCGCCCGACTTCGCTCGTGTTTGGGAATCCATCGTTCGGCGTTGGGTTTGGTCGGACGATCGGGGTAATACTGACCCTTTTCTTCCAAAGATTTCAAATAGGCTTCTCGCTTTCGTGCTCGTTGGCGGAGGACACTTTCCTTCGATCGAGTGGGTTTTGTTTCCTCCCCATTGGCTGCGGTGGCGGCAAGTGTAGCGCTGGTCTTATTGGTATTCGTCGATCGAGGTAATGCCTTTGTCTCCAGGGCTTCTCCATCAGTGACACCAGCACCCGCCGGATCCTCCACAGCCGCATCCAAAAGCGGAATGATAGTTTCAAAAAGCTTCGTAGATTTCTCATGTTGCTCGCTCATGGCCAAGGCTTGTACACGCTTCACGTGGAATGCTAACTGATCACTGCTGCAGGCCGAAGGGGCCGGCAGACACTCCTCGTAAACCTTGGCGGCTTCTGCGTAATGACCTTGCTGCAATAGCAGATCAGCTCGATCTGTCGGACTACTGCTCCCCGCCTTGGTGCTTTTCGAAGAACCAGTTTCCAAGGCTTCCAAAGTTACCACAACCGCCGGTTGCGATTGAATCGACTTGGGCAAGGATTTCAAAAGAGCACACTTTTGCTCTTTTGTCGAGTTGGGATGCTGCAGCGCATGTAAATGCAATTGTACGTAGGCTATGGCATGATCAATGGTCTCGCATGTCGGTTGCTGTGATTTGAGTCCCTCAAGGCGTTCTTCCAACTTGCCCATGGCGGCATTTGCATCCGCCTGCTTGGAAGATTGTTGCACATACGCGAGAATGACATCGATTCGTGCCTGCCACCACCATTCGGCGGGCGAGGAGGGTGGTGCATCCTTCTTTTTCTTCTTGTTTCCCAGTGTCATCTTTTTCAAGGATTGACACGACTCTTGACATTCTACAAACTGTTGCAAGTGATATTGTTGAACCGCCCGATTGTACCAATACATTCGAACTTGCAAGGCATTCCACTTTGGATGTGGTGAGTTCGCCAAAGGTTTATGTTGTAACAAGGATTGATTCAACTGGGCCACGGCCGTTTGGGGTGCGGTCCCTTTCGACACGTCATATTGGACGTCGACGTCGTCGTTCTGCCAAAAGTGGTGACTCCAATTCCTATTGATTTCAATCGGAACCATATCGTCATCTGGCTCATCGCTAATTCTACACTGGTCTGCGGCCACATCGATCCATTTCGAAGTCGAGGATCCCGCCAAACACTGCAATGTCCCCACATTCAATGCCAAATCACAATACTCCGGGTGCTCCTCCAAAAACGATACCGCTTGTTCGAGCAACAGAGGATGGGTGGTAGCCACATAGGGTACAGCTGTGGAAGTAACCACGGCTATAGCGTTCGTCAAGAGTTCCATTTGGCCATCCTCGTCAAGATGTTCTTCCTCATTCTTCAAGAGATCTTGATACACTCGCAGGGCCGGATTCATTTGATTCAAATGAAAGAAAGATTGCGCCAACAAATGTTGCTCCAACGGTGTCTCCTTCGAGGCCTGTTGCGACACTGCTTCGTATTCGTCCTGGCGGTACTGCGCATACAAGACCAAGTCCCGATTATTGTTGCTCTTGTTGTTGTTATTGCTTTGTTGGTGAGACGACGACGCCCACCACTCGGCAATCTTGGCATACTCTTGCTGCTGCAAATAACATTGCAAGAGGAGTCTCTGAACGCTATTGGCAACCCTAGGATCCAAGGTCTTTTTCTTTTTCAAGAGAGTATTACATCGAGTTGCAACCGTCGCGAAATCTTCTTCCACCCACGCGTCCACCAGCTCTTGCAGGGCGGTGAGAATCGACTCGTCGACGACGCTGCTGCTTGTCATTATTCTCAGAGTTTAATATTAGTATTTTTGGATGGATTGTTTATTACTTCGCAGGGACGGGCAGAGCGAGTGTGGCTGTGAACACGTCGAGAGGTTTCGAGAACGGGATAAGATAGACTACGTGTAGTAGCTCAAGGTTATAGACTGGCAACAATGGAGCCTTATTGTTTGTTACAAGTACTGGTCGAGTGCATCCGAGATTCCAGTCAGTTGCCAGCGGGGCATTGGATGTACCGGTACCAGCACTACCGCTAGCAACCCAACAGCAACGCATGCAAACTCCAACAAACCTTTCATCATCATCTCACCTCCGCGTGATCAGTGATCAGGGGGTGGTGCCGGTCTGCCATCGTCGGGATGTGCGGTTCGCAGTTCGCAGCCTCACAAAACCCTCTCAACCCCAGCCGACGCGACGGGGGGAACATACTGGGGGCGCTGGCGGCGGGATGATGGAGGGGGAGGAATAATTCATTCATCATCATCGAGTCGAGGTAGTCGTTGAATGCGCTACGTCCGCCCATTTTTACATATTCAGGCGAGTGTGCTTCTCAGGAAACCGCGCGCGGGGCGGCCACACCAATCTTCTCCGTCGGAAGGTGGTGTCAACCGCAACCTCGTGTTGTACTGGAACGGTACCGTATCATGGCCACAAAATCGGAATGCTGAGATCCAACAGGGAATGCGCTAATAACATTTGAGAACTCTAGCAATCAAGGGCATGATGCTCATATTTAAATTAAATATCAATCTGGAAGTCAACAAGACCCAGGTTTCACATTCATTCACTCCAACATCATCATCCAGCCACTCCGACAAACCGACAGAGGCGGAATTGCAGCACCTTCGCTCGCCCAGCCAAAGCATCTGGCGTGTTGGATGGCCTTCGAAGATTCCCAAGTTCGTACCGGCGGTACGTAACGTTGTAGGCAGATGGTGGAACATGCAAAGTACCTGAATTTGTAAGAAGGAGTAGACTGTACTGATGGTATCGTCGCCATTATTTCCCCCCTTCGCCCGATAGAATCTTCAATGAATCTGAAAATGATTTTGATGCGAAGTGTCACGGATATGGGAAGCTGTCGACAAAGAATGTGAAGGGTAGCAGTGCATTTCCATGGAAGACAAATCTCATTTCATTCTTTGGATCGTTTTCGACACCAATTTGTTGTCCCATAGTTTTCATATAGGTCCATCCGAACAACAAAGACTTCTGCAATCATGGCCGATGAAGGAACTCTCACCGAGTATCTTTGGATCGTCGTCGTTGGCTGCATCTTCGGCTTCGTGTATGCCTTTGGCATCGGAGCCAACGATGTTGCCAACGCCTTCGCCTCTTCCGTTTCCTCCAAGTCTTTGACCCTCAAGCAGGCTATCATCTGCGCTGGTATCTTTGAGTTCTGTGGAGCTCTCTTTCTCGGCGCCGCGGTGGCCGACACTATCCGAGGAAAGCTGATTGACGTCAGTCTTTACGAAGACCAACCTGAAATCCTACTTCTTGGCATGTTCACTTCAATCTTCACAGCGACATTCATGCTTCTCGGCGCCACCTACTTTGGTCTGCCGGTATCTACAACACACACTATTGTTGGCTGTATCATCGGCTTCTCTGTCGCTGCAGAGGGTTTTGATTCCGTGGACATGGAAGGAACGAAGAAGATCTTCATCAGCTGGATTGTTTCGCCTTTGATTTCTGGAACGGCTTCCTTCATTCTCTTTGGATTGCTTCGGCTGTTTGTCCTCCGAACCGAGCATTCTTATCAACGTGCCTACTACACCTTCCCTATTGTCCTCTTTGTCGGTATCTTTATCAATGTCTTTTACATCTTGAAGAAGTAAGTGTTGCTACCACTCGTGAACAAATAGCAATGTCAAAACAAACAGACGCTCACACATCCGGCTCCACGACTTTGATCATTTTCTTTTATCTCTTTACAGAGTCGGCAACAACTTTGATACAGATGTACGTGTATATTATTTTTCAACACTACTGTTCTTCTCACGATTATTTGGAACAACAAGCAAGGATCCATCATCATCATTGTCCTCACTTATTTCTTCTTGCCCGCCGTTGTTCAACGTCATCGTTCCGTAATCATAGGAGCTCCCAAAAACCATTACTTTCCCATCTGCCGCTGGAGCAGGAGTCCTTGTCGCATTGCTCTGGATCTATCCCATGGGCCCATACGCCAAGAAGAGGGTCGAAGCTGGCGCGGTCGTTCTCGCCGAAGGCGCCGCTGCGAAGCACGATTCAGATGATGCTGCAACCCACAAGACTGCTCGACCTTCTGGACACCCCGTTGAAGAAGGGTCCGATGACAACATCAAGGCGGATGTCGAGTCCGAGGAGATTGTTGATGTGGACAAACAGGACGAAGAAAAATCATCCCCTGAACAACCTAGCGAACAGCCCACCGAGCCCACCGACCCCGCCAAGAGGTCAAGCATGCTTAAACGAGCTTCTCAATCATTTGCAGAGAACACATACAAGCAGGACCTTCACAGGCAAAGCATGGAAGAGAACGCCGGTGCAAAGGACATTTGGGACAACGCTGAGAAGTATGATGAAAATGCTGAGATGATGTTCACTTACTTGCAGGTCTTCACCGCATGCCTGAACTCATTCGCTCACGGAGCCAACGACGTCGCCAATGCGATCGCCCCGGTTAGCGCCATGATTTACATCTACCAGACAGGCGTTGTGGACACCAGTAAGGTCCCCGTCCAAAAGTGGATTCTCGCCTATGGAGGTATCGGTATTGTTCTTGGTCTCCTATTGTATGGCTACAAGGTGATGAAGAGTATCGGATACAAACTCACGATGATGTCCCCCTCTCGCGGCGCCTGCGCCGAGCTTGCGGCATCTTTGACCGTTGTCACTGCATCATACTTTGAGCTTCCCGTCTCCTCGACCCAAGTGATTGTCGGTGCCGTTTCCGGTATTGGCTTGGCTCAGGGATGGCGAAACGTCCAATGGTTGTTCTTGCTTCGCGTCTGCGTTGGGTGGGTCGTGATCTTTTTCGTCTCGGCGGTCTTGTCTGCCGGAGTCTTCTCTTTCATGGCCTACTCCCCTTCATTGATGTAAACATATGTATAGCGATAACATGATGCTCAACGCCGCGCGCGATGATGGTATCAGACGATAAAAACTTGTTCGCTGCACGTCTGTGATTTCGCCATCGCCCTTCATTGATGTCGGTAGTTGTAGACTAGTCTACTACTAAGAGTAGTATAGTAGTTGTGGCGTCGACTCGTCCTCTCTAGTAGAGTAGAGTGATTACGGTAGAGGCCTACCGGTAGGGTGTCTGCAAGTGCACTGCACAAAGTTCGAGCTTCTTGGACATACGCGACGACTCATCGAATACTTTTAGGAGTACAAAAAGCTTTTGCAATAACTAGCTGTTCATTGTCGTACTGTAGTTCCGTTCAGGTCGCCTTGGTTGGTTCCATTTCTGAAGGCAGCAGCAAGAGTTGAGAATGAAATATTTTTTCTCGATTGATCTAGTGCTGGAAGGGACGAGAAAATATCCAGACGGGGAGTGCCTTGGATGCTATCGAGCCACTTGGAATATCGCTCTGGTGTGACCAGTCCGATTTTTAAAGGATGGTACATTCCCCAGACTCCTGGTTTCTTCCGAATACATTCCTTCAGCTTCGGAGCGGCGTCGTTCCCATCAAGGGCCTTATACATGGTGCACAACGGAAGGTCTTCGACAGAGCAGGGCGGGGGGACACGCGCAGCGAAGGAATTAGCAGTTGTCATTGGTTTGTCCTGGGTGTTCGGAGCTCCTCTACTACTGTCATCCAATGCTCGTTTTTGGGCCGCTGCCTTCGAAGACATTTTGTGCGTCTTTTCGGTAACCCATCGGACAATCGTTGGAACCGCGCATTCCAGGAATACTTTTCTCTGAATGTGGGGCTTTGCGGCTCGTTCAAAAATATCACTGTATTGTAAGGGAACGTAAAGAAAATCCGATCGACGTATCATGGGAAACGAAAACCGATAAGTTATGCGAGAAAGCAGGGTGTTCCTGGAAGGAGTCTTGATGGTGGTGGTGGTGATATTTGAGTAGTCAGCAAAGTCCTCCCACCAATCATCATATTTGGAAAGCATTGCTATTTGTGGTCGCAAGCACCTTTTCCAGTGAGCCCAATTTGGCAAGACCTGAATGAGACTTTCAATAGTGCGATGGATTGTTCGATTCTTCCCTGACGCGGCGTCGAGCGGAGTATGTTCAAATCGGGAAATCGGTAGTACCACCTCTGAAAATCCGGTACCGTTTTGCCATCGTTGCCGTCTGCGCTCAACGTAAATAGAATAGAACTGTGGTGGCTCGCTCCTGTGTTTGTGTGATCGTATAATTGAGTCCGTCGGCAACGACTTTCGACCATTGTAGAGTCTTGTGATGTTGAGGAGAGCATCGTCATGGACATATAAAACTGCCTGGGGTACCACTTGTTGTTGTTGACCACTATTACCACCATGAGATAACAAGGGGCTGCTCGTCAATTTTTTGTAGCGAAGCATCGTGTCCAAAAGATTCTTGGTTGGTGAGACAAAACCGCTGTCATTCCATCCAACTTGGAATTCGATCCCTGCTTCCTCAAGTTTTTCTTGGGTCTCGATGGGAAAAGGACCCGCCACAATGATTTGCGCGAAGTATCTAGACCAAATGTTAAACCAGTCACGCACGGAATCAAAGGGAATATCACCATAGTTGAATTGGCCCATGAGAACCACGTTGGAAATAGGAAGAATAATATTCTCGGACAAGTCGGCTTGGTTTGCTTCTTCCTGTTCAGAGTAATCATGATGAAGAAAGCGGGTCTTGTAGTCGTCACCACCGAGGAATAACATTTCAGTCGAAAGGCTGACACACACAAGAAGCCCACATGCTGCAAGTATGGCACGACGAGGAAGAAGAATTGTCCGTCTCTTCTTCTTTTCTTCTCGCGGCACCACGGGTGCTGGTGGTGCTAGCAACCTTCCTCCTTTCTTCTCTCCATGTTGGTGATCAGCAGCGTCATGGTCGTCCTGTCGTTCTTGCATGATCATGGTGTTGCCTCCTCAAGTAGTAGTCCTTCTTGGATAGCAAGAGGGGTACTCCGATCCTGTTCTTCTTGTTGTGGTGGTGGATGGGCGATGGGCGATGGGCGATGGGCGATGGGCGATGGGCGATGGGCGATGGGCGAGTGCGAAGTGCGAGAGGAGGGAGGAGGACGAAGTAATGTATGGTACTTGTACGTTCGTGTGCTGGAATGTTGATAGTTTGTAAATACAATACTGCTTCATCTTTCCATCAGTCGTGTTCAACGGTCCCTTCTGATTCTCAATTCTCACTGCTACTACGGTACATACTACTACTAATAGTTGTTGTTGTTTTCAAGCTCCAGTGGAATAGTACTGTACTCCTACTGCTACTACTACTACTACTAGAGTCCACTGAGTCAATCAGTGGACTGTGTTGTGTCGTCAAAAAATCGTTCCGGCCGGCGGAAGAGAGATTCATTCATTGCTCTCGACCGTCAATAGTAACTAAATTAGACAGAGCACTTTTTCGCTGCTTTACGATATACTTACTACTAGAGAGCTAGTAGAGATGCACCGGGTACATAGTCGGCGGTAGAATAGTATTGTCTCGTTTGTATGAATATTATTTTATTTTCAATCTCTATCTTCGTAACGTTTCATCAAAGGCCTCATCAAATTTGAGTTCAAATAAGTATTCCTCCAAATCAAACGCTCGATTCTTGCCACCTTTCGGACACATGAACGAAGGCATCTCCTCCAGGTCGTATAAATCAACGAGCTTGGCCTTGTTCTTTTCCCCCGTAACAAACTGAATCTTACTTCGTGTATTTGTTCCCACGAACGGTGAAAATACCTTCCATAGCATAGAAAAGGATGTGGGGCAGTCCAAGAGGAAAATCTTGTTGATTTGCCCGGCGTAGTGGCTTCGAAGAGTCGTTAAAAATTCCTTGCCGATATCTATCGGCGGCGAATGCTTGAGCAAGGAAAACCCCGAAAAGTCCACCACTGCATTGATGGTATGATCTTGCGACTTGCTACAAGCAATCGCACGTTCGATCGAGTAGAGCGCCTCCTTCAAATGCCATTCCTTGTCGAAGCCTCGAGTGTTCCTTGGAATAAAAAAGAGCGTTGATCGCCCCTCTTTGTCGTATCCCTGTACGAAGAACTTTTGTTCCGAGAGATTCTTTTGGAGGTTTGTAGCATAATCGCTATGACTGTCGTCAAAGGCTTTCATGAGTCCTTCCACGTCGTAATCCTCGCGGAAATGCAGGGTCTTTTTGACCTTTTGGGTTGCCAGTTCCACATCGCCCTGTTTGGAGTCCAAGTACCGGCGGCAGATTCGAGCGGCAAACATGTCTCTTTGGGGAAGCGAGGGATGTTGCACATACTCGTAAGAGGCCCTAGCCGCGGTTTCCAATTCCTCGTTGCTGAGCTGCTCGAGGATCTGCAGGACTTCCGAATCTTGCTCAGCCTGGTAGTGGCCACCCAATTCGAGCGTCGAGGATCGTCGACGCTTCGACATTCTTCGAAATACTTCGGTGGTAGTAGGACAAGATAATATGTCTACGTCTTGGACCTGTTCTTCTTCTGCTGCTGCTTCTTGGCGACGAGTTTTCATTGTTTACAAACAATTATCTATTTGGATTGAGTGAATTAATACTGGTGTATACTTGTACCGGTAGGCTCTCGGAAGCAGTTGTGAATCTTGTTTTATGACTTCTTCAGCATGCGCTGAGGTGGATGGTTGCGTGTTGTAAATCTCTGTGCCCGCAAAAGCTAAGCTTCTCCGTCGTCGTGCCGTGCGCGTCACCGTTCTCTTATGGAGCAGTCTTCGCACACTTCTTTCCACAGTAGTGTTTATACGTGGATTTCTACGTGTACTAACTGCATGCGGCCTTTTCAATCACACCACAAGATCATCACACCTTCTTGGCGGGTCGGTGGGGATGGATGGGTGCTCCGGTCTTGCTCCGGTGTTCGCCATCCAGTGCTCAGGTGGGTGTGCGTTCGGATTAGTCAATTTTTCCGGTCCTTCTTTTTACCTACCGGCACCATAGTACCGGTTCGTACTGTACTTGTACCAAGCTTGTACCAGGTACATAGAGTTCTTTTACGGCAGTCTGTCTCGCTGCAGGGGGGTTGGACATAAGGGCATCTCATCAAAACCATTAAATAAAGTCGAATTCCAAGCGAACTTGTCCGAGTTCGTGGTGCACTCGGACATAGGGAAGGGGGCACTCGGACACACAAATCATTGGCTAAGACATGTCCCACAAATGGACCCTTCGTCGGGGCTATTGTTGGGAGGAGCTGTCGATCAAACGAGTCGTCGACTCTGAGGTCTCTCTCGATAAAATGGCGCGAATTCTTCTTCCGTGTGACCGACAGGAACAATGACAACAACTGCTTCCGACGACGAGACAATCAATAATTCATCAGCATCGCCCACAAGTACAACTCTCCATCATCGCCACAATTGTATTGCAAGATGAGTAGTGCCAGTAACCCATACGCTAATGCTGCAAGGTCCAAGAAGACTTTGGATGCTCTGAAAAAGTCTCAGGAGAGACTTGAGCAGCAGAAGAAGAAGCTTGATGAAACCACCGAAATGAGCACTCAACCACCATCAACATCGCATCGCACGCAACGCCAGAGGGCAAAGAAGTCCAAGAAGTCAGGTGGTGCCAAGAAAACGGTTGAGAATGGGCTCCAAAAGCTTGCTGAGCAATCTTTGGGTGATGCTACTGGTGGGATAGCACTGTTGAATGAGGATGACAGCGATGATGACGATGACGACTACCGTGAGTGGGACCATGATGATGCGCAAATGCCAACGCCAATTGTTGATCGTTTTCCATTCATGACGACTCGACGAGGACCTGGAGTTCGAACGAAGATGATGTATAATTTTGCAAACCTTCAAACGGTGGGAGTGGCCTTGGGACGATTTGTGAAAATGATCAACGAAGGTTACATGCTTAATTATAGCATGGAGTGGATGTCATATATGGATAGTCTCCATTTTCCTTTTTCCCTTTTCTTCTCCCTACAAGCAAAAAAAATGCCTCTTTTACTGGTATTGTACGAGTATTCTCGCGGCTACCTGTTCGTACTGGTACCAGGTACTCGTAACGGATACTAGTGGGAATAGTGAGCGCGTACCGGGTCGGTATTTCGCCGAATTCGGCACACTTATTTAGGACGGAATGTTCTGATCTGTTCTGATCCACACGTTCTAAATATTGAATAATATACAGATATATATAAAAGGTATGACACGCTCGTTTGTATGTAAAACAAGTCATTTGCTGGCCTCGCGCTCGCAGTGTCGGCGAAAACGTCGTGAGTATCGGTTTCTTGAGAATTACAGTATCATGCTGTGCCTTGGCTGTGCTGCGCCGCTGCTATCTTGTTACTCCATACTGTATGTATGTTGTTGTTGTTGTTGTTGTTGTCCTCGAATTCTTGCAACACATCGGAGAACCTATTTCGTACCGTACTTGTCGGGACGCATCCTCACCAAGAACTCATATATCAAATATCAGCGCCCAGAAGCTCTATATATTGGCGTTACAATAGATTTTCTCAAGAGGACGACTACGAATATCTGTGACCTGTAAGCCATGTCGATGCAGGATTTGCCTACTAGTGGATCATCCTCGAATGATGGTGATGAAGCCATTATTTCGGGGTGGGAAGGCGCCATGGCGGAGGTTTTTGAGAATCAATATTCAGAGCGTGCTGAGAGAGTCATTTTCGCAGACGAGGAGTCTGCAGATGGCGAGGATCAACCAGCTGAAACGGGCGATGCTGCTATAATTCAATCTGCAACAATAGACAGTTCTCCACTTATTCAACTGGAATCCCTCCGGTCTAGTAGTTCCGACGGAAAGGAGGAGAAGGAGGACAAAGACGATGATCAAGGCGCAGGCGATGCTAGCAATAACGCCTGGCTACATCTAGCTGGGTCGAGCAGCTCGAAGGGTTCGCTAGCGCCAAGTTTTGTTGACCATGTAGTGCCAGCCATATCTGGTTCTGGATCGGCGCTTGATCCCATTGATGTTGCGGAACTCGAAACTGCACAAACTGAAATGTTTAGTCCTCGTGGGGGCTTGAGTGCGGTTCCAACGGATGAACTTAGAACTCCCATCAACGGGGCACATGCTGTAGCCATGCAGACCGCAGAAACGAACCTAGTTGCTGAAACCGGTGAACTTCTGGGTCCAATCCTTTCAGCAGCATCTGATTACCATTCTGTCATGCAGCCGGAAGAAGCCGAAGTTCATGTGGTTGACCTTCTAGGCCCAAACCCGTCACTATCTGGTCGCATGGTTAATCAACACGACACCCAGTGGGAGCCATCGCAGCATTCAGCTACATCCGGGCAAAATGCAGAGGTTGTGGGCCGTATTGTTGATTCCCTTGCAGATCATCAGCGATTACAAACACGCCCCGATCGAACCCAGCCCCCTCGTGTGTTCATTGGACCAGATGGCGGATCGAGCGTCTCCCAGAGTAGTACATTCGAAAGTAGGTTGACGAACCAGCCGTCCTCTTGGAGTGAAAGCAGGACGAGGAATCCCCTCAGTCCCTCTACAAATGCGACTTCGTATTCAGTGGGTAGATCACTCAGCGGGGACCCTACGAATGCGACTTCGTTTTCAGGGAGTAGAACGCTTAGTGTGGACGCCACAACGTATACACGAGATGATACCTTGTCGCCGAAAACAGACGCATTCTCCCCTACTTCACTTTACGACTCTGTGCTCAGCGAGGAAACATACGTTTCAGGTACAACAACAAACTTCGAAAGCACATTTTCGAACGACCGTAGTGCTAGTGTGATGACAGAATACACCAGCTACACAGATCGAAACTCCTACACAGAGACAGAAACTGATGCAACCTTCACTGGACACTCTCGGCGCACTGGGTTAGTCAGTCCTGGTGGTCAAAGCACAAACACTGGTTTCTGCAGTACCACTGGTCACACTCGGGGATCAGATGGTGAAGGCACAACTAGCCAACATTCGAGAGGCAGCAAGCCAGACACGACAGGCGCCGCGCCTCCTTATGCGCATGGCAGTGCACAGCCACTAGCGGCCGGGAACTGTCAAAGGCAGACGAGTCAACAACATGAGAAACAAAAGTCAAATTTCGCCCAAAGTCTCATGGCGAAAACAAGAAGTAGGGCCGACACGGGGGCTGTTATATCATCAAGATCAGATAGTTTCACAAATGACTCCGTCAAACAAAGCATGGTTCGAGTCGGGGAAGAGCTGGATGAACGATTCATTGTAAACACAGCGCTTGCACGCAAGAGAGTCAGCGTGGTTCAACTGCTTGCTGTTGGCCTTGTGAGTCTTCTGGTATGCTTTTTTGGCAGCATTTACATTCAGTCGTCCTGCCACTATGTTTCTGGTGATGTTGCAGTCGGCGAGGAGGAGCAGGTTTACAACCTGCATTACGGGCTCTGGAAATATTCGCCCGTCGGTAGTGCATTCCAAGGCTACACGTACTGTGATGGATACGAGTACGATGACGCTTACACAGCAAAAAATCCCTTCCTTTCCCGTTATTCGTCTCTCGCCGCATCGCTTGGAAGTGGATTTGCTGTATTTGTTCTGTGGACCTACTTGATCTTTGGACAAGGGACTAGATTTCTGTGGAATGCTGCTGTGAAAGCAGCATTGCTGGCAGGAGTGTTCCACGGTGCATCAGTTTTCTTTATTCTCTCAAGCCCGATGTGCGTCGAGAAGAACTGCAAGCTAGGACCAGCAGGTATTCTGGCACTCGTGGCGTGTGGTGTCAATATGGTTCTTGCCTTCGAAATGTACTACAACTCTCCGATCAAATCGTGGATGGACGACGTTCCAAGCTGTCCGTCAGAGGAACAACCCGGCGCTGTCATAGGAACGCTGGAAATAACCGACTTGGAGAAAGGCGCCTCGGCATACTGCCGACGGTTGATAACTACACCATCAGCAGAGATTCCGACACTCAATCAAATTCAGCGAAAGAATGAGGACGCAATGGGCTTTGGACGTGAACCCGCCCAAGGGGTCGTCTATTCCCCACCTGCGATCGTGTAGTAGGCGGGGAATCGTAAGGCATGACACGGTCGTGGGATGGAGGCCGATAGGTTTAGCCTGCATATTATATGTTCGAGTACCAGTGAGCTACGCAAAATAATTTCTAGAATTGTATGAATGTGACTAGTATCGGACTGTTTTGTTTTTTACCATTACAGACAGTTGTACATTTTGCTCTCTCCTTTCACAGTATACGACGGTACCCCGTATCTTTCATGATAGAGTCTCCAAACATCAAGATGGACAACGATTCTCCAATCAACGAATCAAAGATCTCGTTCGGTACCTTTGCCATCGTACCCCAACCAAGAGCTGGGTGCGAGTTTACTTCGCACAATTTGGCCGTTCCATCATCCTTGTCCAACAAGATGTCGATCCCCAATAGCGCAAAGCAGGTTGTTTCGGCACTGATCAGGTCTTGATATTCCTTTGAGAAAATGGGAGCAATGGTAGCGACAAACTTCTTTGAGCATTCTTCGACTTTTCGGAAGGCTCCAGCCGCCGGGTGTGATGGATCTAAGTTGTCTAGAAGGATAGGTTCTGGGAGCTTATTTCCACCTGTCTGACTTATATGGGATGCATTGTTATTTGTAGAGGCAGGGCCAGAATCCGCGGGTGGATAATATGGTACACTATGCATTTGACAGATGATATCGTTGTGCAGCAGGGCAACTAGTAGGGACCCATCAGAATTGCCATGGTTTCGTTGTTGAAAGAGGAGAATATGCGATCTCAGCACGAACTTGCGATGGTTGCAAAGGACTGGTACAATTTCTTCTTGGATCAAAAAATCGTGTGGATTCTTGGATTTCCACCACCACTCTTGGAGTTCCTGCTGGTCATTAAAAACGTAGACGCTCTTCCCCTGAGCCCCGCGGCGATGTTTGACAAAGTAGAGATTTCCTTGCACTGCCTCATCGGGCGAGGCAATAAAACCAGGCATCACATCTGTCTTCCCCTGAAAGATTCGAGACAACTTGATTTTGTCGTCCAACCGATCAGTCGCACTTTTGGGATATGGTCGGATATGAGCCGCCGTCGAATCATGGACTTCAAATTGCGGGCCAGATTTGTTGGGCCAAACCAGTGAAAGCCGCCCATGCTGATCATGATTCCCTCCATCGAAGCCGCTGGTGGAAGGAAGGATCTTGTCGAAGCCGTGCCGTACCAGATGTTCCTTTCCTGCCTTGGTCAGTCTACCGAAAAGTGGTCCTTCCCAAAAGACTCGCTGTCCCTTGATCGTCTTCGCCGTCGTGGCTTGCATCAGTGATCCTGGTGGCTCTATCATCATCGATGCATGAAGGACAAAACTCGACTTGATCGGGACGGCAAGGAATATTATTATGACAACGACGACTCGCGATAGCTCTAGAATTTTCATCAGTAGTGGTAGTTCGATAGCAGCGCCCCGTTCAGAATATTATCAGGTCGATGCTGCTCGTCATCGTTTTGAATTTCGGAGACCACCGTAAGAAGAATGAAGAGAATTACTACCCAATCGAAGCAATCATCAATCTCTTTCTGCTCGTAGTCTCTGTTGTCGGTGTAGGAGGCGACAAATATGCGCAAGTGAATTTGGATTACTCTAGCTAGAGAGAGGTAGGAGGGGCAAGAATACTTTCTGTAGTCGAAGGAGAAGGTCGCAAGGTGGGGTAGTTAGTTTAGAATCGAAAGTTCAAAAGTTCCATCCGATCGATTTCCCCCTTCACCCCCGATGATGACATCATTATGACAATGACGATGCACTTTCTCACTTTGAGCGAAAGGAGAAAGCGAAAAATTTAATTAGGCAATTTTAGTCTTAGAATTCTCCGCACTTCAATGGCCAGTGTATGACGCGCGAGGATTTCTTTGTAGACTTGGTACTATATCCTACGAAGGAACGCTATTGGCCAATCAAAAATCGAAAGGAAAACGTTGCTTTCCACCACGTCCTTTCGCTCTCCGTTCACAATTTGCCATTGATCGTCGATATTTTCCCGATCAACCGTCTCATCTCACTTTCTTTTGCTGTTCCATCGAACCACCCTTTGTTCTTCTTCGACATTATTATTATCATCATGAACGCTCTTACCCGTGCCTCCACCACCACCCTTCCTCGGTACGTCCATGCATGGGATCGGATCCACTCCTTTGGAAAGAGATAGCAACCGCCAAGCAACTTTCAGTCTTGGTGATGCTACCTTCTCCTCGACCTTCGCCTACCTTGCTTCCGTCGATGGGTCGGAACATTGCTGGTCGTTGAATATTTATATACTTTCGGTCGCTGTCAATTTGATGGATTTGTTTCATGAGCGCTGCACTGGCATCGTCTAGAATGGCCCTCCGTCTCACTTACTTATTCTCTTGTCCTGGCTCAATTCTTTAGAGTTGCTGGTCAACGCCTCTACTCGAGACAAATTGTCGACAATATCAAGAACAAGCCGGTCTGGTTGTCGGATGTCGCGACTTACCCTGTCATCTTCGTCTGCGGTGTCGCTTGTGTTGGTGCCTTCAGCTACAGTAAGTGAACAATACATCACAGTTACCACTCGGTTGGATGGAAGCTGAAGCTGTTATGCTTAGACTGTACACGTGTCTCACGATTATTATTTGTCCTCCATCTCGTCCACTCTCCCTTTTTAGTTGGCTGGAAAACAATGACCCACCCTGATGTCTGCTGGGACAAGAATAAGCGCGGAACTGTCATCCGCTGGTGGGGAGTCAAGAACGCTTAGATTGTATGTGGGTTGCTATTACTTCCTACGAATCATCAACGTATTTCTTGGGCAATGACAACAATAAAGGTTTTTTCAATGGCATGTCGTCGGCCTCCTCGCTCGGCATGAGAGATGACCATCCATCAATAATCTGGGCTCTCATTGTAATGTATCACAACTGTTATATTGACGTTCAACCTTGGTGGTCATTTTTTAAAAGTTAGGGAGAATATATTTCTATTTTACGATGATGTATAGCATTGTTGTGGTCACTCGTTCCTGAAAAAAATGGCTGTGTCAAAAAAGGCTTGAGTGATTTACTTTGTATCTTGCAACAGACAATACTGTAGATGATGCATCTTCTTTTTCGTGCTTTCCGCCCAGCTTTGTGTCACGCACGTTATCGTCCTGAATATGTGGTATTGCATGGCTGTTTGGCAGTAGTACGTCTCTCAATCCTCCACCAATTGTTGGACACAGGTTGTTCTTTAGGCGAAGAAGCCACCAGGCAGGTTCTCTCGCAGCCAAGGTTCTTTTACCGATACCGATAGACCTCGAAAGACGAGGAGTGGTAGTCAACTAGACTGGACCAACCATACTCCCATTATCTTGTAGTGCGCTTCCAAGAACATCAAGATAGACTTTCAGGTCATCCGCCCCGACTCCCAAGTAAAGTCTCACCACATCGTATACAAAAAATTGCATACTTACAATCAACGGGTAGAACAGCATACGGACCGGCAAACCCCTCATCAAGTTGGCGTACCCTCCTCGCGCAATCACGTTTTTTGCGGCATCAACTGGACCAACCTTTGTCTTCGCCTTCTTCATCTCACTAATCGTAGCATCTGCAGGATTGCTGACAACCGCAGCCGCAAGCCCGCCGGTCATCCCACTCACCAAACTCACAATAAGGGAAAGTTGGATGTCTTCTTGTGCAGCTGGAAAAGTCTGGAAGAGGAATCGCGTTGAGAGCGTGAACACGAAAAACTTGGAAACTCCAAACGGGATCTCTTTCAGCATGAACGCTGGAACAGCATTGAAAAGCGACCCAATTCCTTCCTCCTGTCAATGAAAGCAAGCGATAAAGGTTAGATAAAGACCTCACTCTGTGATACATCCCCAAGCTCGTTTACCATCCACACTCACCGCGACCATCCGAGTAGTAATATCGATGATGTTCTTTCCAAATCCAGGTTGTGCCACCGAACGAATACGGACTGCTTCAAACGGGCACAAGATGAAGACACTGAAGAAGGCAGCAATCGCCGCAGCTGTAACGATCACGGGAACTTCTAGCGAAGCTGCCTGGTCTCCCAATAATTCGTTGAAATACCGCCTAAGGAGCTCGGTGACAGAGTAGGAAAACCCTCCCCAAACGAAAAAGCCGATCGTCGTTGGAACCCAACCAGCGAAGAAACCTGCGGGTCCCTTCTCTTGAACCAACTTTTTAAAGGCGGGAACGACGCCGGGATAGTTATCGGGGTCGGTTTGAATTTTTGTCTTGATCACATCGAGTGGGGTCAACAAGAGGTGAGCGCCAGAGGCGCAGATTGCCCCAGATGCACAGAATCGAAGAAAGCTCGAGAGATCAAGCGTCAAATCACGTTCGATAGGTGATCGCCCACGTGGCCCAAACTCGGGGTCAATAGGGTACTTTGAAACGCCAGCAGCAGCTGCATTGATATTCATAAATTCTTGGCCTGCCGACAGGACAAAACGCTTCAATTTTTCGTCATATTCTAGTCCGAATCCAGCAGGAAGAAGGGTCAGCAGCTGGGCCGATGAAGATGTTTTGCTCCCCGTATAGAAAATTGGCTGTTGGCTGTCCGAACCTCCTGTGGTTGCACTGACCAGCCGGACTTCATTGATCACCTTTTCCTCTTCTTCCACAGGTAACCGAGCATCCGTGTCGATCCGGAAAGAAGAAAAACTGCTCGTTTCTGCACGAGCGGTCGCATACGCTACGACAGGCGTATCATAGCATGCCCTCCCGACGCAATTACCACCGCCTCCTTTGCCATCGTTCTTGGCTAGTTTGTCCATCATGGCGGTGAAAGAATTGGGATCTTTCGGGTCTGCTATCTTTCTCCGTTGTTTGGCGTTCGGTCTGGTGGTGGTGGGCAAGAGCTGGCTGGGGTCGACGAGTCTTGCAGTCAATGGATCATTCATATTTACTCGTGCCGTCAAGGGCGGTGGATCCACGTATACTTGAATGGGCTTTTCCACAGCATATCCACTTCCACCGTCGACGATCTCAATACCCGACACGGCCAGTTCCAATATAGCTTCCGCGGTTGCTCGAACTCCACCCTCATTTGCTGGCAGCTCGGGTGGATCGATAATGATACGAATCTTCTCGCCTCCATTGTATCCTTGACCTTCATCGATGATTTGGATGCGTTCTAATCGGCCTTTGTTTACACCATTTTTGAAGATGAACGCTTTGGCTGTTGCTGCCTGGGCCCCCGGGATGGAGACTCCTCTATCTGCACCTGGAGGGGATATGGTCACAGCTGGAGCCTTTTGGTAGCCGAATCCTCGATTTTTCAAGTCTATTCTCAAGATTTTCCCGTTCGGCTGGAGTATAGCTCGACCTTTGGCGGTTTGGTAATCCGATCCACCTTTGGGGGGAGGAAACGTTACTACCGGCGCTCCGTAGCCTGGTGCGTATCCCGATCCCCCGTCATCGATTCGTACGGAGGAAATGGATCCGTTGGCGATAGCCGCCAATAACTGATTAATACGGTCAACAGGTTGATTGACTTCCATCAATCCAAATAACAAGGCTATTTGTCGCCTTGCTTCTTTGATTTCTCTGCGTTCCTTGTTCTCCTCGGCTTCAGTCAACGGTGGCAGTCCACGACTTGCTCGTTTTTCTCTCACAGTCTCCATGTCCGGTGGACAATATCGAGCCAGCAAGGAGTCCATCAACCTGCAAGGTCCATCCAAACCTTCGAATTCTTGAAGTCCCACTTCCACGGACGCCGAAAACGCTCCAAATTGAGCCAATCGAATGGACGCCACTTCCTCGGCAGAGGCACGCCGAGGAATATCGGCCGCTCGAGAATACCACCACTTTTGACAGTCTGCATCAAAGACCAACAAGAATCGCGCCAAATAAGTGACGAAAGGAACATTGTATCCAGCCTTTTCGGCATCAAAGACCGTCACACCCGTTCGCTTGTTGATGGGTGTCGACTCCCATTGCAACGACTTTTCAAACTTGTTCAATTGCTGGTCCTTTTTATTGTTGGAATGTTGCAAAACGATGGCCGCAGCATCTTCTGACGAAATGATGGCACCACCCAAACCAACCATCGCGGCACCAAAAAACCATCGTCGATCCATTGGCATCTTCGAAAGATGACGATCGTCGTCATTTTCACTATCATTTTTATCATCATCATCATCATCATCATCAATTGTTTCTTCTTTGGCTACTAGTGCTAGCCTCCTGTCCGTTTCCTCTAGTAGCTGATCTGGCTTGGACAGCACTATTCGTCGTTTAGTCCTTGTCGTAGATCTTCGCGAAAAGTCGAGACGGGTTCTTCTCACTCCAGGTAGTTGGATCGGCCGTGGCATTGGTGTTGTTGATGATTGAAATGCTGATACGGTTCGTCCACCACCACAACCACCACCACCACCACTACTACCGCTAGTCAGAATTCCAAGAATTGTGGTGGCTAATAATAACAACTCGACCGAATGGACGGTTGCCACCTTTCTCTTTGGGCTGGACATGATGATGATTCGAAAGAGCAGAATGAAGAAAAAACTAGTCTTTAGAGAAGAGACCTTGGCAGGCAGCAAGGCAAGGCGATGCTTTGTGTTGCAATCCCAAACCTTTCCTGATCCAGAATCCTTTTTATTTGTCTAGGTCTATTCTAGTCTAGTCTACCTCGCCGATGCTTCCGATGAAGGAAAAAATAGGAAAGAAATGTCATTGATGGCGCCATGGCCAGCATGGATGACATCGTCGTTCGTAGTCTTGAATGATCGGAGAAGTCTTCGTCGTCGTCGTGTACCGGTATGGTGCGTATCTAACGACTTCAAAAAAGCGGAAAATGGCGAATCGCGACTTTTCCACCGTGCGCGTCCGAAGCGCGCAACACAGACATTGGATCAAGTGAGTCAACGTTAGGAGCACAGGCACCAACTAATGATCAACATTAGATCGAAACGCTACATACACATCATGTTCTGGGCATCGATTTGAAAAAAAGATCGATGGAACAATCTAGTAGGTTACGAAAAGAGCCTTGTTGAGAGTAGACGCTATAGTACAATGAGGAACCCATCTCTACTAGTAGAGTGGAACGATAAGCTGCAGGAGGAGCAACGTGAACCAAACTTCTTCTTGTAATCTAAAGGCGACGATTTGTGTATGTTTTCATGACGATAGCCGGGCGATGTCCTCCGTGTAGACCTTTTTCCAACCTTCATTCGTAATGAGATAGACATTGATGAAGCCACCGCTATAGGCGTCGCGGAAGGTTGCGTGCCGAATGGCCTTGATGCCCAAAGCTATTGCTTCATCCACGGTCATGTTCTGGCGCAGCTCAGTGTCCAGAATGCCGAGTGCAAAGGTGCTTCCTGACCCAACCGCAAACATTTCGCCTTCGATGCGTTTGCCCGTATTGTCAACGTAGAAAATGCGAGGCGGCCCACCTCCTTCGTCGTATCCCATTATCATCGTTCCGATGGAAAGGTCTTTGCCTTGGTACTCGTAAAGAGAGTTTGACAAAATCCGCGATGCGCGGGCAACTGTCATTCGACATCCTTCACTAAGCTCGTGCAGAAGAGCCCTGGATTTGAGTTTCCTGATCCAATGCATGCAGTCCGCCGCCCCACCCGCCATGGTCCCAAGTATGTGTGAGTTGACAGGAAGGACTTTTTGAGTCGTCTTGGACCCAACAAAGCTTCCTAGGCTTGCCCTTGAATCCACTGCTGCGATGATTCCTCCTTGAAATACAAACGAAAGCGTTGTAGTACCGTGTGCAAATTGCAGGCCTGGTGTGGTGGACTGATCATCCACTGCCTCCTCGAAATCTCCACCGCGCAAAGGTGATAGACCTGGACTGTCGAAAAAAATACCATTGCTGCAGTACAGATGATGAGAGTTGGCTTCAAAGTTCTCGAGGAATGGCTGGGTGGGCCTCCGACTCCCTGTGTTTGAGACACTCTCCACACCCCCGACAAGAAAGCTTGCGACGGCAAGGCCGACGGTGAAGAATCTTCCTCGAGGTGAGGCCCCGCTACGTGCAAGAGAAGTCAGAACTTTGTTTTTTCCTTGGTTCACCACTGGCTGTAGGCCCAGAGGGTTTTGGAGCGGGATGTGTTTTTTGT
Source organism: Nitzschia sp. pyKryTriq1 (assembly GCA_956465555.1). Lineage (NCBI taxonomy): Eukaryota > Bacillariophyta > Bacillariophyceae > Bacillariales > Bacillariaceae > Nitzschia > Nitzschia sp. pyKryTriq1. Next base: position 773,445 of record OY101129.1, read on the forward strand.
GAATGATGTGGCGCTTCTTTCCCAATGCGCCGAGACTGTGTAGTTCAATGGTCGTCGGATGACCCGAGTTCTCCCTTTCGTGGATATTCTCGGGAATAGACCAGTGCGAAAAGCTGGCAGATTGAATTTTCACCGGATGGGATTTCTTGGGTGGAAATAGTCTCTTTGGAAGGGAGTGCTGCTGCGGCTGGTGGCCTTTTGAAGAGTGATTCTTCTTGCCAGTCGACATAGCAACTTCGAAGCGGTTTTTCTCGAGCCTTGATGGTAGATTAAGGCGGGGGTCGGGAAGCGTAGGATTCCAGAAGGTGGAAACCAATGGAACTTCCACTTCAAATTTGGCATAACTTTTGACTGCTGTGCCGTCTTTGGTTCTGGCGATTTTCTCGAAGGGGCGGACAGTCAAGCTGATCGGCTGATCCTCGGGAATCATCAAGCCTCCAGTTCCCGACAAGCCCTCGCCTGTAAGGAACTGTCGTGATATTGCTTCTTTTCTGTTTCTCCAAGCTGCAGCCTCCTTATCGCTCCAATAGCGCGGCTCATTCTGTCCTCTTATGGTCGTTGTTTCATTGGACACTGAAGTAACAAATCCTTCAAGGAAATACGGGTAGTTGATGAAGACACTACTGCCGATCAGTTTAGGGGCAAGATCTTCAATGGGAGGCAATGGTGGCATCATATTCGCCATCGCCAAACAGGATGTTTTGTAGCGGCTTCTTGAGCTGAACACATCAATTCCAAGCTTGCGACGCCAGAGAGTCTGAACGGGAGCAAGTCGGAGCGATCCATATCCTGGGAGAGGGATAGTTACACCTGGGAGCAACTTGGGTTCTAGCACAGGTTTATCATGGGGCTGAAAATTGACAGAGGAGGCAGAAAGAGGTATCGCCTTGGCTGTACAATTTTCCAACCCCACTAGCCCTTCGGAGTCACCAATACCAGCAAGTGATTCGACATGACTTGGGTCGTACTCAAACACCACCGCTTCTCCCAGTGAGTTACGTGCGCGTTCCTCCTCCGTAAGCTCGCTTTCGTCGACAGTCGCTGCCACTTCCAGGAGACGTCGGGAATCGATAAACGGAAGAAGCGTCACCGCCTCCCATGGCCACCGCTTGCCGTTTAAATCCACAGTGAAGGATTCGGGATAAAAATCGATGATAGGAGAATCCGGGTCCGTCATGAATCTACGATAAGGTTTGGGCAAGTTGTGTGCTTGAGAAGGTGGCATGCATCCCATGAGCTGCTCAAATGGTCGAAGAGGTGCCCCTAGTCTGCCCTCGAAGCTCACGTCTTGTAAAATTTCATCGAGATTCACCAAATCGCTAAGCATCGGGCCTGCAGATCAAAACATAAGAATGAGTTCAGCGAGTCGTCGACCAACTAGTATGACATGGCTCGGTTACGCTTACCATAGTGATACGGAAAGTACCATTCCCAAGATACGCAACCTTCGTAGTAATATTTCAAATTCCAAACGAGCCCTTCAATGTACGCCTTTCTCAAAGCCAAATGTTTTTCTTCATCAAAGGGTGTAAATTGGAATTTATCGTAGTAGTAGCGGCCTTTCAGATCCTGGTCGTTTAAGCCGGCAGCCTTCCAGCTACCGGGCAACGAATCATCCTCTTGCTCTCCACTCAAGGAATTTTGTAGGAGATTTCCCAGTCGTGATATGAGACCCTCTTCAGACTCTTTGGAATCATCATTTGGTTGAAATTCTCCAGTCATAACAGGACTGAAGGAATCGCGAATATCGAAACGCATTGTGTCTCCAGACTCGTTGTCTTGGATCCCCTTCGTTGATGAGTCATCCCCGCCGCCTCTGACTGAGACCCCATTGGATTGAGCGAGCTGCATTTGTTCCCGTATAATCATTTCTCGATATGCTGCTCGGTCCGATTCCTCTTTGCGTGCCACCAACCTCGCATCGGGAACATGGGAATCTAATCCGAACTTCTTGGCGACACGTTGGATCCGTTTGTGCTCGCCGGGGGCAGCCTGCTTTTTCTTGTCATAATAAGTGACTTCATGGTTCCCCACTGCCGCCAAAAATTCTTCGAGCCGTCTACCTGAAACAATATTTCCAGCATTCGTCAAATAGGGCATGGCCTGAACTCCCTTCTCTTGATCTTCTTGCAACCATTTCGCACGGCATTCCTTGTATGTGTGAAAGAGCAAATCGAAAGCATGATCGGCAATATCCAAGGCTGGCATATGGGGCAAAAAATCATTCCCCACAAAAAAAGTCATGAACACAAAGTCATCAATGGTACGTTCCAGATCGTATGGACTTGTCGAAAGGACGTTTGCTGTTTCGAATTCGAAGGCCAAGTAATCCCTCAAGACTCCCATATGCAAGAATTCGAAATGGGCATTGTGTAGGTATGAATCCAATCCACTGCCGCTGTTGCCGTTAGTATCACTGATGTTGTTGTCGTTCTTTGTGCTGTTTGAACCAGCAAAGTGTGCTGTTGTCACTCGCTTCTTGGTCATGTTGAAGATGACACGTTCTCGTAACAGCACTAGATTTGGCTCGTGCGTTGCCAATCCTAACATGATCAAGTCTCCATCTTGTCCCATAATACAATGGCGTAGATTTGGGTTATAGTCGGGACGTCTTTTTTCTGCTCGAATAAAATCCATAATTTTGTGTTCACCCTCCCCAGGGACATTAGGACCAGAGAAGATGATGGTCAACTTCTGCCACTTGGGATCGGTGCTGACCTTGTACTTGACAAAGTGTTCCAAATGACGAGTGAATTCTTGGAAGAAGGGAGTACCAGGAGTGATAGCGTTGTTGTGAAACGGTTCAACGTCGTTTTCGCCGTCTGCTTGATCGTAACCAATTTTGCTGTGAGACGTCGATGAGCTACTGTCGGAGGGAGCAGTCGCTTCAAATTTGCCCTTGAAACGGCCGGGGGTGACTTCTTGAAGCTTATCACCCTTTGAAGCCGAAGTGGATGCATTTTCCGTGTCTATTCCTCCACCAAACACGAACGAAAAGCCATCATCCATCGAAAATGGCGTCGCGTCGTCGTCGGATCGTCCTCCGACCAGTAGAGACCGCTCTTCAGCCAGGCGCTGTTCCTCTTCTCGTGCCATTTTCTGGGCATGAGCTTCGTATATATTTGTTTCAATCTGTCCTTCCATTCCGCTTCTATACCGTCTAGAGCGTTGCTGGTTCAGCTTTGCCCGAGGTGCCACTCCATCGATCGCCATATAGACAAGCTGATTCGGTTGGACGATGTCACCAACTAGTCGATCCAAGTAATAGCACACGTTGCGAAAAATCTCTTCGCGACTTATTTTGGCACTTCCGGATGTCGACGATTCCACGGCACCATCCGCATCGGCGCTTTCGTCGTCTTCCAGATTGTTGTTGTGCGAGCAGCCGTGAATGATCCCGTTAAAGTCGATGTACAATCGATCGACTTCGGGGGCCAGCCCACACGTACTCAGTGGGTCGGGGTACTCGAGCGGTTGAGGAGGAGGGCGGCCAAAATAGCGCTCACAAGTATCATTCTCAGGTAAGCTTCCAAAGCGCTGGTTAATCTTTGGGTAGCGTTCCGATAACCAGCGAAAGAATTTCGGGACTCCCATGATCGATTACAGGTAGTATGAAGTACGGTGGATATGATTTATGTGAATTATGTGAGGAAAGATCAAGTGCTGAGGAGTTGTTTCCCCCACTCGGAAAGAAAATCGGTGATGCTGTAGAATAGAAGGGATACGTCTGATGGCTGCGTTAACAATGAGCAAGCATCTCGCGTTCCATCCTTGTGTCAGAGCACAACACATCATGGTCAAAAAGAAAAACAAGCGAAAAAGGACAAATATTCGAGAGTCGAGAGAGAGCACGCAATCCGATGGATCCGGTTGGATCGAAGTGATCATCTCTGATGGATGGACGCACGGGCGGAGGGAAGGCGCTAAATCAGCGGCTAGCCGAACGCAGGGCAGGCAGCCGAAGTTCGAGAAGACTAACATGATCCTGCCTGTCGAAAGACTACAGAATATCATATCCAAGTCCACAAGAGTTGAACTCCTCGCTTTAGATCCAAACGCAAGCAGAGATACGATGCATACAGTAGTCTTTCCTCTACGAAGGAGAAGGCGTTCATGATTTGGTGATTACGACAGCAAGAAGTAGTCCTCGCTTGCCACCAGCATGAAGCTAGTATTATTTTAAAAGTCATAGTGGGTATACTTCAGAGTGGCAACAGTTGCAATATGAATGATTATTTCTCAAAACGTGCAAATTTTAGGTGTTTTCCCGATATATTATAGTGCGTCTAGTTGAAGGATTGATTCACTCATTCCTTCAATTCATGACCTTGGTGGTGGTAGAACAATAGTCACTGGACTGTTTAGCAACACGCAGTTGTATCCTCGTCATCGATGCTCTCATCCCTTCCCAGATCATAACAGAAGACCATGAGATAACAAAGGACCAAATCCACCCCAACCGTAGCTGCAATAGGAACAAATGGGATGGGGAATCCAAGGTAGACATCGATCATGGTCCAGGCAACGAAAGCACCGAGAACAATTCCGACCAGAAAGTACACACCAAGAATAAAGACCGATCGTCTCTGTACTTGAGCTTGATACTGGAGACGAATGAACGCCATTCCATTCCTGGTCATTGTGCACGTGAAAGCCACCCAGATCAAAACATAGATGACGAGATCCACCTGTGTCAAAACAGACAAGATGCCGTAAACGAACCAGTCACTTTCCGAATCTGTTTTTGGCATTTCACCATACTGCGTGAGCATGAACGCATAAGCACCGAGAGATATAACCTGGATTAGGAACCCAGTAGCAATACCGAACAGAACAATCGCCGTGCACGAAGCCTTGACGGACGGAGATTTTGTTGTCGACGATTCCTCGTCTCCCATCGAGACCTCATCGCGGAGAAGAGGTTGTGTAATCATAGATCTGACATCGTCGTCCTCATCCGGGTTGAATTCAATGGCAGTAAAAACAGAAAGCGGCAACATGGTCTATTGTTTTGTTGCTGGTTGCGTCTTGTTCGATTGTGGTAATATCAGCAAGATGGGAATTCCTTTATCGTGAAGAAACACTTTGTTGTGTGTTGATGGTTGATGCCAACGTGAGCTGAAGGATCCGTCCTCTCATGCGTTGCGCAGTCTTTTTTGTCGTGCACCTTTCATGTGTATCTGCCGCGCGTTATGGTATTTACGGGTTTAGATGTCGTATTCATGTCTTAGAGTATTGAATAGTATACTTCTATGAAGGTATGCATACTTTGGGAAAGTTTCCCACCAACGTTCCACGCCACGCTTCCCCTAAATACCGATGATACCCCAAAATATCAAATAATGGAGCTCCTCTTGGCGTTGAGCGAGCTGTGGTCTGTAGTATTATGTGGTAGTACCGTACCGCCGTGCCGGTCCATACCGGTATACATAAGACCACTACTACTAGCTAGTAGTAGTATCGTACTCCCACAACAACGTACAGTACTAACTACTACTACTAGAGGTAGACCGGACCTAATACAGTAGGTCTATTTCCAGCATTGTTGCGTCCCTCGTTTTGACTGTAAAATCGCAGTTATCACTACAACTTCGAGAGAGGGAACAATATCAATATAATATTGGTGAAATCTCCTCCTACTAGCTACTACTACTATTAGAAGAGCATCACTTTCATCGAGGAGGTAGGGCATTAGTATTTTCAAACAGAAGCCCAGAGAAGTAGCTAGTAGGGAATCTCCTTTCTCCTCACGTGAATGTAACAGGAATCAATATGATTCGTCGAACTTGATTGTAGCACAGGATAAAACTTCTTCTAGCGGTGGCGGCGTCAACCATACAGTACATGGTGACGCGAAAAGTAGCCTCGACGACGATCATGCCGATGAAGCGTCAGCGCTCTTGACGCCTTTCCGTGGAGGACTTGGTTCTTAGCGTTGTACTAGTAGCAACTTGTTACTGGAGGAGACACATCAGTCTCTTGTATTCATCCTTTTCAGGACGGCCTTCGTAACATCTCCAAATTCATAGTCCTTCTTCCCAGTTATCTTGAATATGATAGTTTCCATCTCCTCGGATGATAAATCTTTTGTGTTCTTCTTTCTTTGAAACTTCTTATGTAGTTTGGTAACGCTGGTTACGTTCACCCCTTCTTTTTGAACTTGTACTGCTTTGGATGAACCTGCTTTACGTATGGTTCTTTGTTTTTTGTACCTGGAAATCGTAGCTTGTGTCAAATCTCCAAATCGATAGTCTTCTTTTCCGGTGTAGCGAGCTACTATAGTTTTTGTGATATCACCCACCTCGTAAGCCTCTTTACCCGTGAACATGCACACTTCCGAAGATATTCGTTCCCCGAGCTCTCGAGCGACAGAGTATATCACCTCGGGTCGATGGATGCTCACTTCGAGTAAAAAAAGAAGTATATTGGGGGGAAGGCGACGCAGCACGGGTCCCTCTAGTTTCATATTCAGAACGAATCGAATGGCAATTACTGCACAGCTGGCTTTGATAGAGTATAGAATACCACCGATTATAAAAAAGAAATTGCGGATTCGGTCTCGTAAAGTGGATGGTTGCTTGTTGCTGTTGTTGACCGCGCTGTCATCCTCTTGGTTGGCCTTTTGAAGCGCCTCAAAGACTTGTTCTCTCTCAACTTGCCGGATATTTTGGATCGTTTGATTGCGGAATTTGGTCACCGAAATATCCGGCGAAGGAGATGGTCTTTGATGAATTGCATTTGCTCTAGTGAAAAAGCCCAAAGCCGAGGAAATAGTCAGAGCGATCAACACCAATGCTAGAAACTGGTTTCTCAACGATTTTTTCATTGTCTGGGCTTTCAGCAGTCTACGAACTCGTATACGATTATTTGAGTCGTCACTTGGGGCGTGGGCGGACTGGATTGTCTTTGAGGCCGGAAATCCAAGATACAAAGTAGTGTGCCTCTGCATTGTGTGACCTTGAAGATGAAACGAGGTGGAGGGTGCGAAGCGCTAAATAGAGTCGAGGGTGCGGAGGGTGGGAGGGCTCATCTTTTGGTTGGGGTTTGCTTTCTCGTACCGGTAGTGTACCAGTACCGGGTTTTACAGTACATACCGGTACTGTTATGTAGTTGCTGTGTGCTGTGTGTTCGGCAACTTCAGCAATCGTAGGGAGGGTGCTTCACTAATTTACTTAACGAAATCATTCTCAATACGTTAAGTAATGGCGAATAGTGAGGCAGTTCGTTCCGAACTGCCTCAGTTCTTTGACGAACTGCCTCACCTAACTTGAGCTTGTGATTGGCTATCTAGAGCTCGCCGAGGAATCATCGTCGTCATCAATAACGCTCGTCCTCAATAACGCTCGCGTCATCATAACGCTCTATGCGTCTTTCTTTTATGCGCTTTCTTTCTCAATTGTATTCGTACTCGTAATGTAATGTTCATGATCATGAAGACAGACAATGGACGATGCTTCCAAATAATCATGAACAATCCTTACATCAACAAAGATAGAAGTTATAAGTCAAAAACATAAATACGAGAAGACATACACAATAAACGAGAAGACATATGGTACAGGAGAAAAAGACAAGAGTCTTGATAAGCTTACTCTTTTACAGAAGCAACACTTGATAAGCTAAAAATACCATTTACTGCGATATACAAATAACGTGGTTGATCTTTCGTAACACCCGCCCACCGCCTCCCTTTTTTCCGCATGCGCGCTGCGATGCGCGATGCGCGCTTACGCGCGCTTTTTTTCTGGTCCCTACAGCCCGAAAATTTGCCGTGTGTTCTTCGTTCCGACCTCATTCGCATTGCCGCGCGGAAGAAAGGAATCTGGAATCTCGAGCTCTCCTCGAAACGCAAAATCCGCAAAACCTTCAGCGTCCACCAAAAACACAACAACGCGACAGCTCCTTATATTTTCTGGCTTGACATAATATGGATCATTTTTCTTTGTTGTTGTCTTTATTGACACTACTCGGTAATACTTAAAAGCCCTCTTTGATCCACGACGACCAGCATCATGGGAAAACAAGGACGAAAAAAGCAACGCCAAAAGCATCGAAAGCAACCACACACGAATGAGTCGCCCGACAATCCGGCGAGCACAAGCTCCCGCCCTGCCGTGAATCCTGCGTCCGCGATCCATCAACTTCGACATGCCGACCCAAAAATCCGTCAAAATGCTTTGGTGGCCCTGCAAGCCACCGTGCTGCACAATTCTTCGAAACGGGTCAGTGTGGAGGTTCTGCAGGCTGTGCGGGAACAAGTTATGGATGCGAATTTAGAATGTGCCAGTGCGGCTGCCGAATGTCTCGCTCAGTACCTCTCCTATACTCCCAATATTGAGCACCAGGCGGTAACCACAGCTAGCTGGACGCCTGTACTGATTGTGCGGCTGGAACAATGCCTCAAGGCCATTCAAATGAAGGCGGACAATAAAGTGAAACTGTGGTATGCCGTGGCGGCTCCCTGCACAAAAGCTTTGTGTAAATTGGTGGAACTCAATGAACGAGCTTTGGAACAAATAATTATGAATACCAGCACAATGCAAACAGATTCCTTTTTGGCGACTATTTTGGGAATCTTGCACGTCACAACGACATTTGAAAAAACGACAGATCTTCGTTGGAATGATTGGGTAGAAGAGACTGCTGCCTATGCGGCCCGAACATTGCATTCCTCTCTCGACGAAAACCCCGAGTTGGCAGAACGTATCAACTCGACACAAACTACGACAACCGATGCCGCATGGTCCCAGCTGCTTTCGGCACTCCCCGATTTGGCGAAACTCCATATCTGTGGATCGTTGATCAGCATGTATCAAATGGTTCCTGCAACATGGCAAAGTTCCTTGTTGGTTGAGCATGTCTTGCCGTGTTTGACCAGAAGTCTGCTGGTGCAGCCCGAACAACTTCAAGCCTTGGAGCAAGATTTTGCGCAGGCTGTGGCTCTGAGAAAAACCCAGCAGGAAGATGAAAAACTAGAGGAAGATATTGTGCGCAAGATTGAAGAGCGCAAGGAACCGGCCCGAATCATTGCCCGACGACAAAAAGAAGTGGAACGTGGATCGAAAGCTGTGATCACGGAAGAAGATACCAAAGACGGTGAGCAGGCCATGGACGACGCTCTTGTAGCATGGAGTGGGATTATCATGCCGCTACAAGTGACTCTCGAAATAACTGCCAACTTCTTGAGTTGTTTCATCCAAGACGACGATGCGATGGACGATAATGGACAAAGAGACGAAGACATGCATCAAGCGTTGGTGTCAGCCCGTTTGGCAGAAGCTTTGCTGACAACGTTCCAGGGCCTCTGTTCCTATCAGGACAGTCGTGGTGATATTCCGAAGGAGCGTGAAGCCCTTTCAGATGATTTGGAGGAAAGCATTTCCAAATGTGCAGCCTGTATCACGAACTGTGTTCTGAGCCAGGTCTTGGAGCAAACGAACTTTGATGCTACTTGGCAGATGCTCCGCCTCCACGTGAATTCCACCGGCGTCAGTAGTATCCTTGTGGTACTTATGCAGCAAGGGTTTCCCTTTCCTGCACAAGATACGGGTTTGATGCAACAACTGTTGCATTCATCTTCCGAAGAAAGCCAAAGAAATGGAGTTTGTGTGCTGGCGATCATGCTCAATGATCCACGGCATTCCGTACAGGTAGTGGCAGACGCTGCTCAAGAGCTTTTGCGCCTGTTGAAGCAAGGCGAAAGTCTTGCCAAGATCGAAGCGCTAAATGCCATCATGGATCTTTGGGGTCAAGATGATTTCCACCCACAGATCTTTGCCAGCCAACAAATGTTACCAACATTCCAGGCTGCCCTGGCATCGTTGTCAACCGACAAGACTCTTGACCCCGAAGCCGAGGAAGTGTTATTTAATGCTGGTCGCTTTGTGGACTACAAACTCGGACGATAAATGTTTTGGAGAGAACTAATATCAAAGCCTCTGTCCAACTAGTACGATATTTTTCTCTAACACGCAAGGAGTGCTGTAGAGTATGAGTTTACGGGTACTAAATATTACGCTGGCCTCCTTTTCGATCCATTATCATAGTATTTAGAAGCCGCCTTGTTGGCGTTGCTGAGATTTCTTCGCCAGTCTACCAGTCATAAACTCGTTCGTGTCCAGCCACTTGTGTACGGTAGCCTTTACGCAGGCGACCTGCGAGCCACTCAAGTTGTCGGATGGTTTGGAGGTGATGCATTTTTCGTAAGCCTTATCAGTCAAATCGTTTATAACTCCCTGCACCATCATCTGTTGCTGAAGGATCATCGAAGCTTGTTGAAGCTCTTGCGCTCCCGAGCCACCACCGGCGGATGACATCAGGCTCTCTGAGTGCGTAAAAGCGGCCTCGTCTTCGGATGAAAAATCCTTTGGTGCTGAACTTTCTTTACTTCCACCTCCCCACCAAGACATTGCGTTCTATTGAAAAAAAATTCGCACACTCCGGAAGTATTGTCGAATCACTGATGCTGTTTTGATTGTGCGGTCGACAGCGATAGAGTTGCGTTCCGCTGTTTGCTGTTTCGTGTTTCGCTTTCCGTCTCTCTTATCATCGTCGCCCTCCCGCCAGCATTTTTGATGCGTATGGAAGGCTAGGAGGTGCGTCTTGCCTGCGTCCGACAGGATGTGGAATTTGGACGCACCCCCCAGCGATTCTATGCTGGACACTACGCGCGGTGGCAACCATCATAACTTTTACTTAGATATGTATAATGAAACTCGATGCTTCTTGACACTTCTGTTCTTGCTTGGGATAATAGGGTTCTTGTTCCCAACAGAACAACGCGCGGATGTTGAAATGTTGTGGTGTGATCGATCGATTACGATCAGTACAAGTACTGCCTGTAGGATGATAGAACGGTGGCGGCTTGCAAAAGAGGATCCGAGAATTTCGACATTCAACAAATCGTAACAAGAGAACGAAGACATTCCAAAGCAAAGAAGAAGCAAGCTTGAGAAAGACAAGAACAATGTTCCCACTTTTATCACTCACGGCCACGGGATATTCGGGCACCATTCTCTATTCAGTCCTTCGCTGGATTGTATTGCTGGAAGTCTTTCAGAATGCATGGAGTTTCTCCGTGTTCTCGCAAAGCAAGTCGGGACCATGGCAAGAAACAGGATCGAGGCATAAGCAAGGAACCCAAAATGCTGCAAAGGGATCCTCTCCCGTTCCTTATCCCTGGCGAAAGACGGAACGGGATCACAATGACGAGCATCGATTGGACGACATTTTCTTGGATGAAGTGTCGGAATCTGGGGGTCCGGACGAAGACTATGACTTCGAGGATGGCACTTTTCAATTTCTGGAGGGCGAGGAGGGCGCGGATTCGTTCATAGCTCAGGAACTCGAGTCATTCGATGATGGTGATGTGATCGATAGGGGAGAAAGTGGGTTCCCAAGCACACTGGAGGAGTTTCGCCCCTAGGGACTCGTCATGACCTTGTATTCCAATGTGGGGTGTAAACGATCTCCCAGCTATGATACTCCTCCCACTCCTTCATGCTATGGTGACGACATTTGCACGGACCAGAAGCAGGCAAAGCTAGCATTTTGCACTTCAAGCCAAGTGAGAAACATCTGCCAATAATTGGACCATATATTTAGTTAAAGTCATTCATTTTCGACAAGTTCGATCTTTCGTCACTGTCCCCAACTCATTTCCTATCGGGCTCGTCTCACATGCGTGTACTCCTATCGGGGTAGTCCAACAATCGCATCTAATGAGCCAACTTCTTCTTGATGTTGGCAATGGCCTTACCAGGATTCAAGTGCTTGGGGCAGACCTTGGTACAGTTCATGATGGTATGGCATCGGTAGAGCTTAAATGCATCATCCAACTCTTCCAATCGCTTCTTGGTAGATCCATCGCGAGAGTCCTCGATCCAACGGTACGCTTGCATCAAGACCGCAGGTCCCAAGTACTTGTCGGCATTCCACCAGTAACTGGGACAAGAGGTAGAGCAGCAAGCACACAAAATGCATTCGTACATACCATCTAACTTGGCACGATCTTCCTTGCTTTGCAAAAACTCGGCTTGCCCTTCCTTCTTTGGCTCGCCCGGCTGCAACCAAGGCTCAATGCTGCGGTATTGTTCATAAAAGTTGCCCATGTCGGGAACCAAGTCCTTGACAACATACATGTGTGGGAGGGGGTAAATCTTTGTCGCCTTGGCAGTATCGTCATCAATGTAGGACAAGCAAGCAAGCGTGTTGGTTCCGTTGATGTTCATGGCACAGGATCCGCAGATTCCTTCACGGCAGGATCGGCGGAACGTGAGAGTTGGGTCCTGTTCGTTCTTGATCTTGATCAAGACGTCCAAAACCATGGGACCACAATCGTTAAGATCAATGGGGTACGTGCTCAAGTAGGGTCTTTGAGATTGTTCAGGGTCCCATCGGTAAATCTTGAAATACTTGATGCGCTCCGACTTGCTGGCGATCTTCGCAGCGCCATCGGCTTTTAGCGAGGCTTCAGTGGCCAAGGAGCGGACCGCCTGAGATGCGACCTGGAGGTGCGAGAAACGCAACGAACGGAGGAGGATATGATCAAGTTAGTTTCACGAGGAGGAAGGTGAGGATGATGATCATGATAATGCCGAGGAAAGGCAACCGTAAGCCAGCCATCACATTCCATAGGAACAACATAAAATCGTTCTAGCCTTGACCTACCACTTTATTAGCCCCTTGTCGCGTGAATCTGGATGCTAACATGATATGTAATACTGAGTATGAAACTGCGACTTGACTTGGGTGAAGAAGAAATCAATCGCGACTATTACTCGACTCGAGCAGGATGGCAATGGCCGGTACGTACAGGTAGTGTTGAGTTGACTGAAGATTGATGTGGACGGGTGGGTCATGGCCGTTTCTTCTCCGAGCTTGCTTCTTCGCCGCGTTGTTTTCCTTCTGGCCTTTTGGACCACCCGCCTCTGGCCTGCCGGCGTTCGGCGTTCGCATCGATATGGATTTTTTTCTTCGCGAATGATGCGTCCGTATCCTTTTGAATTCTACGCCCGTTACCGTCCGTTTGTATGTCGAACACCATGACTCATACGACCACACGTGTAATGACGGACAGACGGGACGAATCCTCCGGAGAATGAAGAACAATCATCATCCAAGATTCTTCTTCCCAAGCTATGTACGCCCCTCGGTCAGTAAGCAAGCGAATTATTGTACCGTACGGTTCAGTAGACTACAGGTACTGTACCGCTGTACTTTCTACCTACCTACCTAGCTAGGCTCAATCATACGTACCGTACAAGTACGCCGGTACGTACAGCGTACCGAGTACATGTTCCACACGCAAGACAAGGATGACAACTTTCCGTCGTCCGGCCGAAATTCGTCGAGATCGAACCTCGAAGAAGCGAGAGAAGGCCCCCAGCCAGTGTTGTGCGCACGTTCACGTAGCTTCCGTGGCTGAGAGCACGCTGCACAGTCCACGGACGACCAGCAAAAATTTACAGTACAAGAAGTACTACTGTATGTCCAAACTTGAACCTTTCCACTTTCCACTTTTTCTCCTTCCAATTATTTCATCAGGAAAAATAATCATCCATCCACCATGGCAACCGACAAGAGCGACTTGACCCCTATCACCGTAATCACCGGATTCTTGGGCGCCGGAAAGACTACATTCGTGAACTACATTTTGAAAGAACAGAACAAGTGGAAGATTTGCGTGCTAGAAAACGAGTTTGGTGAAGTCTCGATTGATGATGGGCTCGGTAGGTAGAGGATGATGTTGATGGATTTCTGGAAGACAGTTTTGTTGGGACGATTTATTCATACTACTCATAACTCGCTTCTTCTTCGTCGTCGTCGACTCTATTTTCACGAACTCGAGCAGTGGCGGAATCCTTGGACTCACCCGAGGATTTGATCACCATGGACAATGGTTGCGTTTGCTGTTCCGTTCGTGGAGATCTCGTGAGAACGCTTGGACAGCTGACCAAGCGCCGCAAGGATTTTGACGCCATTTTGTTGGAGACTACTGGCTTGGCAGACCCTGCTCCTATTGTCTACACCGTGCAAACCAACAGTAAGATTTCGGAAAATTATTTCATCGACTCGATTGTCTGTCTTGCCGATGCCAAGCACCTTCAACTGCACTTGGACGAAAAGAAACCTGACGGAGCCGTCAATGAGGCGTACCAGCAAGTGGCATTTGCCGATAAAATCCTGTTGAACAAGATTGATCTCGTCTCGGAAGAAGAAAAGAAGGCCTTGAAGGAACGATTGTCCAAAATCAACAAGTTTGCCATGACGATCGAAACCGAACGCAGTCGGGCGCCCTTGGAAAAAATCTTGGGATTGAACTCATTCAACATGGAATCGATCTTGTCAGTAGACCCAGACTTTTTCGAAACGATGGAAGGAGAGTCGAAACACAATCTTGAGATCGTTCAAAGTGTCGGTATCAAATTCAAGGGGGAATTGCATGCCCAGTGGTTCAATTTGTTCATGATGGATTTGCTTCGTGAACGAGCGGCAGATATTTACCGCTCGAAGGGATTGCTGACATTCCATGGGCAAGGAAACACCAAATTCGTTTTCCAGGGTGTGCACGAGCAGATAAATTTCGGACCCGCCCAGGAACCATGGAAGGATGGAGAAGAAAGGATCAACAAGTTTGTCTTCATTGGAAAGGGACTAAACCGCGAGGAACTTACAAAAAGCCTTATGGAATGCCTCTACAAGGAGGAAAAGAAGGAATAAACGACAAGATCGGCCGTCTATGCAGTGATCAGGTGTAGACCGAACCGCATTTTGGATTTGCTTCCCGGTCAAACATCATCTTTATAGAACCGAGAATTTATTTTTCACGAGTGCTGGAGAAATACTCTCTTCACATTTGCTCAACGTTTTCGTTCGAAAACGTGTGCTTCTACCAAATCTGGAGTAGCTAGTAGAGCGGCAATTGCATTTCACTGGTTTAGAGAGAGAGAGAAGATCGATCAATTCGTCGTCGGAAGCGTACCGGCCGAGCCAAAATGACGTCTACCGCAGCAACAAGCGATCATCGTTGGATGCGTGGAGACTTCTTCGTCGGTGACCGCCAACTATCGCTTGACTTCGGACGGCCATAGCATGATGCCTCTGGTGTCCTTGGATTGAACGATGACGTCCTGCAAGCTTTACCCCTGGCCCTTGGGTCAGTCAGACGGAATAGTCGCATTAGTCGTCTCCTATAGCTGCGATGATGATCTCGTCGTTGTTCCGCGTGACATTATTTATTCTTCGTTTATTATCCCGCATCTCTCCCTCGGCGACCATCGACAATCGGCCATGACCACATTATACCTTCACAGCATCAGTCATACTTTGAAGTGGAACTGACTGTCTCATTTCTCGACGACGTAGTGCGATCACTTGAAAACGTGAATTCGTCCGCATGTGATCCTGAATGTTGGAGTCAGGACGTACTTTGTTTGAGCAAACAAGACCACCATGACGGCACCGAAGAGTCGTTCCCGTAGAGCAAACCTCTCCCCCCGGGCCTGGGCCTTTCTGGTGTCAAGCATATCTCGACGACCGACAGCAAGATCAACAGCGACCATATGTATACTACTGGTGGTCGCTCGCTTGACTATTGTGGGATTGATTGGGAACCCAGTCTGGAATTCCTATACTGAATCTGCAGTGATGATATCCAACTCTTCACCTCTATCTGCGCTGCTCCAAAGTCCCAGCGCCCCAAACGTTAAAGGTCCTACCGATTCGATCCATGTAGTCAACGAGAAAGATATTGCCAAAGACTATTCGAACCAGACAGCGTTCGAAGGAACCTTCTTCGACTCGACTCCAGAATGCATGCCTTTGACTACTGATCAAGTTTCATTCACATTAGTTACTCAAGCGTCCATGGATCGACTATATTCAATGAAATATCATTGTCAGCGATGGCCGCCTCCACTTCCTATATCAATTGCGATTTATCTTCCAAAGGATTCGCCGTATGATGAAACTCATGTTTCACAAGAACTGGGCGTCGGCCTTGGCTGCGATCTTCGTCGGATGGACGTAACTGTTCTCAAAGGAAGCAGTTCCATGGCGAGATATCCAGTCAATTTGCTTCGAAATCTAGCAATACGCTCTGCCAAAACTTCCCACGTGGTGTATACCGACTCCGACTTTTTGATATCTGATGGTTTACATGAGAATCTAATGGCAGTGGCACCGACGGTAGCCAACGACTCACTGGCGGCAATCGTGATACCAGCCTTTGTCTATCACAGCGCATGCCCGGTAGACTTTTCGTCGAAAAACGTCGAGGCCTCGAACTGCTTGGCAAACGAACAGGAAAACATGATCCCCAAGACCAAGGAAGACTTGCTAAAGCTGTGGGGCAAGAAAAGGAGCGACACACCCAATGTCAAACCGGGATTTCATGGTGTCCACTATCACGGGAGTACGAGGTATGCGGAATACAAAAACCAGACATCGCTACTCAGTATTCCTTGCATTGCGAATTACCTCTACGAACCGTACCTCACAGGTGAGTGAAACATATTTTAAGATAATATGAGAACAATGTACATCGTGCTTCCAAGGGGGTAAGCTCACATCACACTCTGATTTTTCTTAGTACGACTGTGTAACAGGCTACCCGAGTTTCCTGAAGTATTTCGGGGATACGGGTGGAATAAGAATATTTGGATCATGTGGTTGACAAAAAAGCTCAGCTATCGCTTGTTTCAATTGCCACGCGGCTTTGTCGTTCACTTGCCACATGGAAAGTCAGCGTCCTGGTTGAGAATTCATAAACCCAACCCAACATCATCATGGGGCAAGAAAGAAAAAGGCAAAGCACCACCAGAGCACGAGCATTACCTCGACTGGTTCAAGAAAATGGTCCCCAACCACCCGAACCGAATGCCATCTTGTGAAGATAGAAAGAAGGGATAATAGAGATGCATTTTCACAACGGTATGTACACATATATTAGAGTTTCGAGGGCAGGCGATTCGACATTGCTTCTTTGTACATATCGTGGGCCATCATTTTCTTTCATCTTCTTCATATTCTCCTTGCTCACAGTACGGTAGCACGATCGACAAGATGCTTATTGGGATAAGCCTTGCCCGTCCGTAGAGTACTACCGGTACTTGTACAAGTACCGGTAGTCTACTAATACCGCCAGGACTTGTTCTTGTAGCAGTAGACTACCATAGTACGAGTAACTAACAGGGTACTTGTTCAGCGGTACCGGTAATTGTACCAGGTACCTGATGATACCGGTACCGGTATGGTACTTCAGTAGTAGATGCGCGCACTATTATCCCATACCGGTAGAAATGCTCCGGTAATTGTACCGCAGCTGCTACCGTACCGTATAGCGGTAACGTCAGAAAGGTGTCATTTACTTTTCGAAAGCGCTGAAAGGCGTGATCCAAGATCCAAACAAAAAACTGATCGAACCACCTCAAACCTTCGATCCAAAGCATCTCCAAGGTGTACCACGAGTAGGTATGGCTTTTTGGCGCAAAGATGAAATCTCTTAGCTTGTTGTTTGGGGGCTTGGGAGTGCTGGCCGTCCTAGAGCAGCCGGTCGTTCCCGTAGCTGGTCTGCTGCCCTCCTCGAAGAATCATCATCATCAGCACCGTGCGGCCGCATCGACTCTTCCTCCTCGGCAGAGACTAATCATCTTCAATATGGGATTATATGACACGCCACTACCTCCCCGTCCGTCGCCAAAAGATGATCCATCCAGCAAAGATGATGATGATGACGATGATGATGATGAACCACTGCCATCGGCCCAAAGATTGTTCCGTTTCAATTTGGATGGCACAGAACAGCAGGGTCTCCTCCCCCGACTGGGAAGATCTCTTGAATCAGGGATCGGGTGTTATTTGGAAAGCTCTGATCGGAAGGTCCAGAATTTGGTGTCGAAAACCGAGTGCCACCCGGACGATGCGGCATGGGCCCTGGAGGCCTGCCGGGGAGACATTACCGAGGCATGGACCAGAATATCGACGGCTCGACGAATGATGCTCAACCGAAAGGATGTTCGTTCTGTGGAAGAAAAGGCAGACTCAGCCGCATCCGCACGAGATGAATTGGAAACTTTCAAGGAAAAGCTCAAGAGGCAGGAACAAAAGCTCAAGAGGGACCAATATTTTACAGGCGGCAAGCCTGATGGCGAATGGCTGCCTCTACCGAATCCAAAACCCATTGATGACGAACCCTGGTTCACAGGCTAGCATTAGCAGGTGGACATTGCATCCCGTGTGCTTGATAGATCGCATCAACTGTAGTGGACAGCATGCGCAGTCAACAAGCAACACGAAAACCACCAAGTGAAAGAAGGTCGGCAAACGAAAGCTGGCGCTGGCTTGCAGGTCCGTATTCTTCATTCCTCTTCATGGCATCATATGGATAGGGTGAAGAATCTACTGGAGGGACGAGGGTTGCTCGACCACTCGAGTCTCTAGACTACGATGAATAATTACACGTTACAAGACACAGCTAAATTGGTGGTTGGTGAAGAATAGACAAACATTATCTTATGGTGAGGTAGAAAGCTTGATAAAAACCAATGTGCTCCACTGCGTTAGACAGTGGCACTCAAATAGATATGAAACCGAGAACCTGTTACACAGTGTCTCGTTCATTCGAAAAATCATGGTAGTATATGCTGTTTCGAGGTGTAATGCAGAGCATGCTCGTCCATTTAGACCGCAAACCACGTCCGGTTTCGTCTCATGGATTGCAAAGGCTCCGTGGCAGAATGAACCCGTCGCAATGATGGAATTTTCTTCTTGTTGAACCGACTGAGTGTATTGGTGTTAAGAATCCTTGTGGGACGTGTGGGTGGTGCATCACGCCCCGCAATCGTTCACTTGCGGGCTCTGGTTGTCACCGTCGCGTGAAGATTTGATGCCTCCCTCAACAGCCTTGCGACATGGATGGTTGGGATACTACGTGAAGCTTCACGAGAGGACTTGCTCTCGGTAGTCTTTGCGCTCAAAAGGCCATCGTTAGCATCGCGACGATGCGTATTTGATGGGCCTTTCTTGTCATTCTCGAGATGCTGAAACAACAGGCGGCGTTTCGTCCTGCGGAGACGACGACTCAGAGAAGCATAGTCGACATTCTCGTTCGTAGTGTGATTGTTGTTGGCGTTGATACTTGTCGTCATGGTTGTTGTTTGATGTGTTCTTTTGGAAAGTGTGAGGATATGAAGAAAGAGAGTGTGTGCATGTGAAGCTTATGACCGAAACGTGTACACAGCACGTTCTTTGTTTGGCTCGAAATCCTTCGAAGGAAATCTTCAGGGGCCGAGATTTGTTGTTAGACGCAAATCTCCGACTTCCCGGGGAACACGTAGCCTCAAGTACTTTCTCTACAGGTGACACGTGCTTGCCACGATTGCAAAATTGGAAGCTGGCGAAGAATGCGAAGTATGCCCCGGGCGTGCCGGCGCGCAAAATGAGACCTCACAACTCACAAAATCGGGATACCCGACCCGGTACAAGTACGTGTACTTTCATACTACTTGTAGTCTGCAACAAGTACTACATATCGGTATGATGGATCGATCCGGTGAAAAATGAGACAACCATCAACCGAAGTTCAAAGTGTTCCTGCTATTATCTTATTGTTCCCGTCGATCCGTATCTATGTCCTCTGAAGTGAGACAAAACGACCGTTGAGATGGAAGTCAGAGAAGAGAAAACAACCGTGGTTGGTTGGTGGTTTCAAGGTCCTTCTTTCTCCAAGCAGGTTCTTCCAGTCCCGAGGAGGACCACGAGCATGTCGCTCAGCAGACGTGAGATCAGTTCCCACTTCACTCGCGTCATCTTTTTCATGAGATCGGCAAAGGGGATGGATGGAAATTTAGAGGGAGGACGATCTTCAGAGCCATCGAAGTTGATGCTGGACGGGATTCCGCCGTGTACAATGTGTAGTGCTCGAAACTCTCGCAACTCTCGTCGACCAAAGTCGCCTACTTTTATGATCATACGAAGCAATACAATTATAGTGTGTATCCCCTTATCCTGTAACTTAGTAGAATGTTTGCAAATCAAAGCCTATTCGGTACTCATACCTGGTAAACTTTATCATGAAAGAAAGCGGACGAAATCCCGTACTGTACAAGCTTGGAACATTCTTTCGATTGTACTGACTTATAGGCGAGATAAGTTCATTCATCATGAGGATTCTCAATCTTTCGTCGAAGCAGAGTGAAAGTCACACTGATCAACGAGTCCCAGATAACATTCCTGTGCATCAACTGTCGATGACGGCCCCAAGCATCTCGCCGAGATACCGACGGGGTGTACTGGCATTTTCTTTGGTATTGGTGTCCAGTTTCTGTTGGGTGTTCCCTGGCTCGAGCCGAGCATTTTCTGCAAGCTTATCCTGCAACAGCTGGGCAACATGCGGGCTGCTGAGCAACCCATGACCAAGAGCCTCGATCTGATCCGGATTGTACCCCTCCGGAACTGCGAAAATTGGCTTCATGGTCGATTGGGTCTCTAAAACCCGCTGAATTGGAACCATCGAATCACTGAAGAGAATTCCGTTGCACGAAAAGCCCTTGAAATTCACTCTTGCAAGACGTCTGTCCGTAGCCACAAGTGGAAGTCTGGCAAGGATCTCCTCAATTGTAGTAGTCTCCTGAATATAGGGAACCTGGACAATCTCGAAGATTTTCTTCGATGGATCCATCATTAGGATTAAGCACTTGGCTGATGTTTCTGTCTTGCGTCTTTCCGTCTGCTCGATACTTTTAACGATGCGAGCAACCATAGCTACCAGATGTTTCTTCTTGCCCGTGAAACCCCTTTCCAGGTTAAACTCAATCGGCAAATGAATCGACCCTGAAAGGCTAGAAAGGTCCGATGGGGCTGCGGACAGATCTTCTGAATCGATGCGTCTGAGTTGACGATGCGCTATTTCGAACACAGGAGGGCGATTGCTGGAAACTTGGCTTGGGTTTCTTTGTGTATTCTCCTGAAAAGCAAACGACAGTTTGGATACTCGAGGGTGTGCTTCAGTATTCTTGTTAATGTTTGATTCCGGTTGATGTACGAGCTGGGTGCCATTAGGAAGTGCCGCTCCTTCCAGTTCCTTCCGCAACAAATCAACCATATACTGCTCATCCTCTTCCGCATCGAGAAGTCGCCTCTTATCTCTGGAAGATAGTGATTTGTTCTCGAGAGATGCTATATCTAGCAATTCTTTGTCAAGTACTCGTGACGCATTTTCAAACATTTCTTGCGCCAAAAGAAGACTCTCGTCAGTGGTATCCATATTGGAGGAATCGGAAGCCAAGTCGATGCTTTGAAACATCGGCACCGGCTTCTGAGAGGGGATATGCTCCTCTTCGTCCGTATCGGACATGTTGGATGAATCCTCGGTAGAAGAATTCTTCGTCTTTTCCTGGAGTCGTTGAAAAAGAGTTCCAGGCGTTGTCATTTTGTGGGCCTGGTTTTGCACGTCCCCCTGTTCCTTTTGGATTGATGACTTTCCAATGAAGAGTGCGCCGAGTTGGAGAATGGGCGTATCATTATCGGCTGCTGAGAGTCTCATCTTTTTGGCTACAGGCATACCTGAACCTTTGTCATCTGAACGTCGTGTATGTTCGAGTATAGGAGTATTTTCGACACTGTCGTCTGCAAGCCTAGCCCACGACTTCTGCTTTGTTGGAAGCCATCCTCCTTTCCACCACGTCTTTCTCTTTCGCAGGAATCGGGTGGAACTCGATACAAACCCTTCACAACTCGTATTTACACGAGCCCAGAGTTCAAAATCGGATTTCATATTATTAGCCCTTCGTGGTGAGTCAGCTGATTCCGAAACGAGCGAAACGCAAGGCGAGTTTTGAACTGTAGACGAAGTCTGGCTTTGGGTGCCATCGACGGCGCGGTTGTTGTTGCTGGCTTGTTGTGTTAACGGCTCATGGGAGTTAACAACATCATTTTCATTGGTTGAGCACTTCAAGTACGTGAGACAAGTATAATCGAGGACATATCTCAGTCGAAGATCCTTCTTTAACTTACCAACCAGCCACCACAGTGGGATGGCCTGGGTGCCCGGAGGTCCAACATCGCTGGATAGGAGATAGGTATGTTTAGGTGAAATATTAATAATAAAATGTTGGTTCTTCTCTCCCACGGCATTGGCTGGGAGAGGAACTTTCTTTCGAAAGATTGCCGTTCAGTCACCAGTCGTTCTAAAATAATTTTCTTCTGCCATTGTGGGTCGCCGATTTTGGCATCTCGTCATATCTTGTAAAGCTTAGATGAGAAAGCGGTATTTCATTGCAGATTCCCTTTGTAATTTTGGTGACGGACTCGTCTTTACGTGACCCTCGACGAAAACCATGGTGGGGCTTATTCTAGAGATTTATATAAGTATTCAACAATGAATATCAGGAATTAATCGGAGTGCGAGACGGCAGGAGATTTGCCTTCTTTCTTTTTCGACGGCCGGCGGCGTTGAGCCGGAATTTTTGTCAACTGCCCAACCGTCGCCCGGTACACTACTTGGAAAATTGTGTTGACTAAAATGATTTTATTGTCCGACACGTTCGACCATAAGCTGCGTCGTCATTCGTCATGACATCTCAAGGTCCACCCAAAACGGATGCGTGGACAAGAAGCCAATTTTGATTGGCTCAGACAGTGTCGCACCTTGACAGCGGCCGAGACGAAGATCGGTGTCACTTTTTGGTTGACGACCCGCCGCCGAGACGACGACGCTTTGCATTCTCAGTTCGCACATTGTTTCTTCCTCCGAGGGATTGTAAAACCAAACAAGTACCAAGCTTTCCCAACCAAACGGCAAATATTATAACCGACCATGTCAAGCAAGGAAGAAGTTAAGAAGAAAAACCCGCTTATGCATCTCATTGCGGGAGGAGCCGCGGGTCTCGTGGAGTCCTCGGTTTGTCACCCATTGGATACGATCAAAACTCGAATGCAACTCCGAAAGAACGCTGTCGCTGTCGATACGACCAAAATCAGGAATTCCCTGGTTGAACCAGCTTTGCGCATCAAGCATAGTCTCCAGGAACCCTTCGCTCGACCAGAGCCTTCCCTCAGTGGAGCTGGCGATGCTGTGTTGTCGAAGGCACATGTCCACGAGCCTGG
The DNA here is from genome assembly GCA_956465555.1 of Nitzschia sp. pyKryTriq1. NCBI lineage: Eukaryota > Bacillariophyta > Bacillariophyceae > Bacillariales > Bacillariaceae > Nitzschia > Nitzschia sp. pyKryTriq1. Next base: position 796,551 of record OY101129.1, read on the forward strand.
TTTCGTCGGCAGGGCAGCGACCGCCGATTTCGCTGCTGGTCACGCCAAAGTGATCATCCAACCGACAAGTCGTGGCACGGTCCAGGCGTCGATGGGACCATTTGGTACCGCCAAGCGCATCGTTCAACGCGAGGGATTCTTCGCTCTCTACAAGGGGTTGACTGCCGTTTACTTCGGCATCGTGCCCAAGATGGCGATACGCTTCGTTAGCTTTGAGCAGTACAAAGATCTTCTCGCGGATCACACGTCACTTGGAAGGAGTACGACTGCCACGTTCACTGCAGGTCTTGCTTCTGGATTGACAGAGGCGATTCTTGTTGTCACGCCTGCGGAAGTCTGCAAGATCCGGATGCAATCGCAGTACCACTCTATGGTTGATCCGGCCCAAATGCAGCACCGAAAATACAAGAATGTCATCCAGACTGCCTTTACAATCGTGCGTGAAGAAGGTTTTGGTGCACTTTATAAGGGTGTCATCCCGACGATGCTGCGCCAAGGATGCAATCAAGCGGTTAATTTTACAATGTACAACCTGATGAAAAAGGAAGTCATGAAGCATCAGCAAACAACAGAGCTTGCTTCGTGGCAATCTCTTATGATCGGAGGTCTTAGTGGAGGCATGGGTCCGATTGTTAATAACCCGTTGGATGTCGTCAAGACTCGTTTGCAGAAACAGGTCGTACACGAAGGCAAAACACCAAAGTATACTGGCTTGATGCAGGCATGCGTAGTCGTCGCAAAGGAAGAAGGAGTATTGGCTCTTTGGAAAGGTATTACACCTCGTTTGCTTCGGATTATGCCAGGACAAGCCATTACATTTATGACCTACGAATTTGTGAGTGGAAAGATCACGGCATGGAAATTACTTTAGAGAGGTGAAGAAAGACTAATACCAGAACGCCGATTTCCAGATTTCTAGTATTTAGCAATCGAGTTATTTTAAAATGAATGTAAAGCAAGCTTATCGAAGAATTAGGGTTATGCTTCAATACTTTGACAAATGGATGAAAGTCTACGATATAGGATGCTGCAGGTACCTGTCCTTGTCATTCTAGTTTCAAGAAAGGAAAAAGAAATTAATCTGCGCGGTCCGGGAATCGAACCCGGGGCCCAACGATGGCAACGTTGGATTTTACCACTAAACCAACTGCGCGTATCGTAAAACGGCGAGAAAAGCAGTCCACATACCGTGGCACAAAACGTACTTTCAACGTACAGACAGTAGTCTTCACCGTAGAACGGTCATGAAAATGCAAGCTTCATTACTACTTGTACTAGAAAGTCTCTACTATGGATATTTCGAGGTATGCGCTGCATTGGACCTCTACTCTCTAGAAAGGCATGGTGAAGTACAGCTAGCATGGCCTTTAGCTGCTCTACTACTAGCGCCAGCACTAGTACCACTCCTCATTTGTTGCTGTCAACTACTAGTAAAACAAGAGACAACTAAGCCTCGTAACATTTCCAGTTACAACGACGACTCATCCAACAATCTCCACCCAAATAATCTTGTGGAGTCCTTCTCGTCCACCAGGTGTAGGTAGATATGATATCGCTGCTCTGCTGCTTGGTGACTGCCCAACTATTACTGCAACGAGGATGGACCGTGAGGAAAAAAGAGATTTACTGCGCGGTCCGGGAATCGAACCCGGGGCCCAACGATGGCAACGTTGGATTTTACCACTAAACCAACTGCGCTTGTTACATCCAACTACGTAAGAAAATACAATACCTTAATAAATATTCCATTTTGGTACAGCGCGCAGCGTGACTCACGACGCGTGGCATCAGGGGTAAATAAGATTCTTATTTACCCCTTGGCGTTTGGCATAGTAAATAATGAGATCGGTTCAGTCAAACGGGGTGTGAGTCAGTCAGTCGTTGATGATGAAAAGGTGGTGCGTGGTGGTCCAAATTGCGCCTCATCATCATCATCATCATCACCATCACCATCACCATCACCATATCATCGCGAAAGAATTGAAAAAAGCAAGTTCAGTTGCGCTACCATTTTCGATCATTTCCATCTTCATTCCGTACAACAACAGCAACACACCATGAGAATCTTGCAAGGTGCGATCTTTTTACTTGCGGCAACAGAGGCCCTAGCGTTTGCCCCGGTGCAACACAAGTCGCTGAAGTATTCGAGTCAGCAGGAAACGAGGGCATCGACTTCTTTACAACTCCAAGCAAGTGATGTGACGAATGGGCTCAAGGGCGCCTTCGCGGTGGTGGACGATAAGCTGAAAATGGTGGTTTCAAGCTTGGACAATGTGAATACTGCCATCAATGAAGAGAGTAGGGAGCTTCTCAGGGCGTTTTTGAGCAAAATCCAGACAGTGTTGGAGGGAGAAACGGCCCTTCAGCAAGAATTCATGAAATTTGTGACGGCAATCTCACAACAGATCGACCAGTGGTTGCTCACTCAAAATCCTGCGGTCGAGGCAGTATTCAAGCAAACTCTTGGTCGACTATCTGCCGTTACCCTGAATACGCCTGAAGCGATTGGTATTACAACAATCGTCACATATTTCGTGGTATCGAGCGTTCTTACATGGGGTGAGGCTCCGCCGCCGTCCAAGCCCTATCCTTTGCAGCGGTATGATCCAGTCGCGGCTCAAGCATATTTCGATAGTAGACCTGCTGAAGCTGTAGCACGGGCATTGCAAATCGCAATCAAATCACTGGGATTTGGCTTGTCGTTCTTGCAGGATCAAATCAGGTACGTACGATGCGGTGACGTGGTGAAGAAGCGGCGTGCGAGTATTTGGCAGCCAATGGTTCTGAATTTTCCATTCGTTTTATTGTAGCGGAAGAACGGAAGAAAAGGATGAGCAGCGTGGTAATGAATTGGCTCAGCTGCTGACAGAACTCGGCCCTACGTTTATCAAAATAGGTCAATCCTTGTCAATACGAACCGATTTGTTGAGCCCAGGATATGTGCGTGGTCTGTCGTCTCTGCAAGACAAGGTGCCCTCATTTGACAGCAAAACGGCAAAAGATATCTTGGAAGAGGAGTGGGGGCAGTCGGTCACATCGGTCTTGAGCACAATCAGTGATGAACCAGTCGCAGCGGCATCGTTGGGCCAAGTTTATAAAGCTACCATGCGAGACGGTAGAGAAGTGGCGGTGAAAGTACAGCGCCCGAATATTATGAATCAGATTGCGTTGGACATGCACTTGCTTCACGAGTTTGCACCTTTCGCAAAACGGACGTTCAATCTCAATACTGATACTGTCGGTACAGTTGACGCGTGGGGAAGTGGATTTGTCGATGAGCTGGACTACATTCAGGAGGCTGAGAATGGAAAGTATTTCATGTCGAGGATTCAAGACACGCCGCTCAAAGACGTTGTTTTAGCCCCTGCCGTTATAGACGAGCTTACCACACCCAAGGTTCTGGTGACGGAATGGATTGATGGTGAGCGCCTGGACAAGAGTAGCAACGAAGATATCAATATCCTGTGCAGTATTTGCATGAACACCTACCTGACTATGTTGCTTGAGCTTGGAGTCTTGCATTGGTAAGTGGAGGAAATCGTCAAAAGCCAATGACATTCACTAGTTTTCGATCCTCACATTTTATTCCTTTCTTCAGTGACCCCCACCCTGGTAACTTGCTACGAACTCCTGACGGAAAGCTGTGTATTCTAGACTGGGGAATGGTAACACGTTTGCCGCCCGAGCTGCAGCTTACTTTGATTGAACACATGGCCCATTTGACATCGGCAGACTACGAAGAGATCCCTCGCGACCTGTTGCTCCTTGGTTTCATCCCCCCAAATAGGGCTGATGCGATTAAGGATAGTGGCGTCGTTGAACTCCTCGCTGATATCTACAGCCAATGGACTGCCGGAGGAGGAGCTGCCGCAATCAATGTCAACCAAGTGATTAACAATCTACAAGACCTCACGGCAGAAAAGGGCAATATCTTCCAGATCCCGCCCTACTTTGCCTACATTGCCAAATCATTTTCGGTGTTGGAAGGCATCGGACTGTCGAATGATCCAAAGTACAGTATTATCAACGAATGCTTGCCGTATGTCAGCAACCGACTCCTCACGGACAAGGCAAGGATGGGCCCTGCCCTTTCGACATTCATCTTTGGACCGAATAAGAACAACCTCGAAACGAGAATCGTCGAATATGATAGGGTGGAGCAACTGGTAACGGGGTTTGGAAGCTTTTCGACTTCCGCCTCGGGTGCGTTACTCGGAAAAGAGGGACTTTCTCGAACTCAGAAGTTAGATGCGGCCGCCGACCAGGTTTTGGACATTATTATTACGGAAGACGAAACTCCTTTGCAAGAAATTTTGCTTGAGCAACTAGCCAAGATTGCATCTGCTGGATCTCGGTCACTCTGGACCCAGGCCAGAGAAAGGTCTGGCACACTCCCGAATGGCAGAACTCTTTTGGGTACCATTGTGGATCCTCTGGGTCTCTTTGAATCTTCGCCGCTGGTCAATTCCTGTGACCAAGACGAAAAGACCGTGGAGACGACGAGAAAGCTCGTGTCACTGATGAGCAAGGAACTAGGCGAAGCGGAGGGTGAGTCGGATCTTTCCGATCTGAATCGAGACGAAGTACTAGAACTTGCATCCATCTTGGGACGCAAGGTGTGGGATCGCCGGGTGGCCTTGTTCCGAACTGGCAATCGGTTTGCGAAAAAGCTTTTGGAAGTAACCGCCAATAGACTGGACGCCGGGGACCGAATAGTTCGTGCTGGACGCGCCGAAGCCATCGATCCACCAGAAAAGGAAATGCTACGAGAAGCTATCAAGGAAGAAATTGTAATAGAGGCTATTGAGGCGGAAAAGAAGAGGGAGGAAACGAAAATGCTACGAGAAGCTATCAAAGATGAAATCATAATAAATGCTTATGAGGCGGAGGAGACCAGGCAACCATCCCGCCGGCTCAGCGCAGCAAGAAGTCGCTTAGATCTTTTGGAAAAAGAAGACGCGGGCATGATTCTCTAGAAGAGACTATCTCTGGAACATATAACTGGAATATATACATTAGACAATACAACTCGCGACTACTACTAGTAGCCTCTTTCTACGAGTAGAGTCTGTTCTTACTTCTATCTCTCTCTAGCTTTAGAGGGCAGTCTCCGTACTCACTCGCGAGTCGTCCTATCGGTTTTTCTGGTGAGCCCTTCCCCAAGAACCAAAGCCATCAAACATCTGCACTTTATGGGGGGTGGGGAGGACGGAGGACTCGATCGCAAACATCTCACTCAGCATGTTCTCATAGGATAACCAAGCCTATCCGGAGCTCAACGCGCCGGAACTTAGTACTCTAGAGGATGATGCTGACATCCTTCTCCTTCTCCTCATGTTGCTGTGGCACCACCACGAGGAGAATGAGAAAAACGTGTCGTTGCCCACTGATAAAGCTGCACGTCATATGCGTTCACTTCTGCAAGAGTCTGGAGAACGTCGTCTGAGATCTTGTGGGGACGTCGTCGTCCCCTGTTTACTACTTTGTTGCTGTCAAAGTTGATGGAGGAAAGACCAAATCGCTGAGAAATATCACGGGCGCAAGTTTTGAGATCGTTGATAAAACAGACGAAATCAAAAGTCTCTATCCAGGCCTGGGCTTCTTCAATGACTTGCTGGAACCGTGCCGAATCATTCCGAGGGAGATTGCCCTGCACCAAGTAGGTCTCAATGTCATACTGATTCCAGGTGGGACCGTACGCCGACATTTGCCGAACCATATCATTCTCATACTGGTACCAAGATTTACACGTGTGGTTCCAACAAGCCGGCCATTCGGGGGTCTTGTGCTTGTGGTAGTAAAATGCCGAGATAACCCGCTGGATTGGTTCTCGAAGAATCGTTAGCTTGTGACAGTTTTCCGTTCGCGTCTGCTTCTCGAATAGAGGTGTAAAGTGACCAGCATGAATCACATGTTTGGTGTAGTAGTTCCCAGCAGGTGGTATTGTGGGTTTGACGTGTTCCTCACCATACCAACCCGAGTATCTCCAATGCATTTGCCTTGCAATCTCATTTAGGGTTGCATTTAGGGTTGAACCACCCGTCTTGGGTATGTGATAGACAACCATACAATCCCCCTTCGCCGCCGCAGTCTCGTTCCGAACGATTGCTGCTGCTGGCGGTGAGGAAAAACAACTTGTTTTGGTCTTCACTTGCTCCTCCTTCTCCTTGTTGTTCTGCCCCCATTCTTCTTGGTCTTGCAATTGTGGACGGACAGTCTTCGATGAGAAGCCCCCGAATTCCACCAAGGTGGGGAAGAGTTGTAATTGAGCATAGCAGCATACCCAAACAAAAATTGCCATGACAGAAAACGTACACAAGGCCAGCACGCCCGGCCTCCTCCTCCTTCTTCTCCTCCTGCTGCTGCTGGAGTGTAAAGCAATGGCGTCGTCACTGTCGTCCTCGAGGAGGCTTTTTAAGTAAGTCATGGTTGAATGTGTCTAAAACTGCAGTCTCAGAGTGGCAGCTCTAGTAGAGATGCTAGTAGGTATGTCAACTACCTGCTGGTTGGTTGATATCTGAGCTTAAAACGTCGGTCGCGAGATGCGAGATGGACGCGACTTTTGCTTTGACCTAACTACGGCATACCTGTAGACTCTTATTAGACTCTACGAGTAGTAGAGAGAGAGTCCATTGAACATGGTAGACTAGAGTCTACTTGTACATTTTTTTGTTCTACATCAGTAGCTCATCTCGCCTCTCGCTTATTTGATTTCTATCATGTGTGTCGGTAGCCGCCCGGCTTGGAAAAATAATGAAAATACCCGCACGCAGTTGTTAGTCCAAAACGTACCGGTACAAGTTACCAGTACTTGTAGCCGTTGCGGGGGGTACCCCCTGCTTGGTAGAAAATTACCCCTTAGTGATATTGTCCGACTCGAGTTGCATATATCTGTTCAAAATTATTAATATTTGGATATTTCAATTTCACTTCCTCAAATAAGGGGTCACAGGAGCCTGCCGATCTCATCTCGGCATCAACGCATAAAAATAAAACATCATCAACATGTGCTGCGATGTTGTTGTTGTTGGTACTGTACAGAAAATTTTTGTCATTGTGTCTCTTTCTTCGCATTCTTCAACGTCCCGAGGATATTGAAGCTCGGGGTTCTTCTTCGTACTCTACTGTAGTAGCAGAGCAGAGTATTTTGGGAATCATTGGGCGTCAAGAAACAGGGAACGACAATGAACGGGTCGTCTTCTTCTTCCTCCTCGGATGTCAAGGAGGACGCTACCGAAAGTGGCAGGGTCGTTCCTACTTCGCCACAATGGATACATAGGAGTTCACCCATGGCGCTGTACAGTAACGGTAGTGCCAGCAGCAACAACAACAACAACAGCAGCAGCAGTCGGAAGGGAAACCAGACGACGCCTGCCAGCACGAGTACCAGCACCAGTGCCGAGCTCGACGAAAGCGTCGAAGCCGATCATGGTACGAGTACTGCAGAATATCCTCCCAGCCCTGTCGTCGTGTCTCGAGATCAAATGCTGCTGTTAATAGAGAATGCCGAGATAACAAGGCAGCTGGCTTCCGTGCGAGGACAACGAGATACCGTCCAACGAGAGCTAGTAGATACCCAAGATGAGCTCCAAACAACCCGTCGTAGTCTGCAAAGTCAGATTACAAGTCTCCAATCCGAGTTATCAGCGTTAAAGAAGATCAGGGATGCGCCATCGCCGCAAGCATCTACTCCTAAAACGATGTCACCAGATACTATTTGTACAGCTACCCAAGAGACACAACAGCTCAGGGAAAAGTTGGCGTCCAGCATCGAGAAGGAGGCCCAGCTGGAGAATGAGCTTTTTGAGGCTAGAAAACAAGCTGACGCTGCTCGTGAACAACTGAAGGAGTCGCAACGGGAACTCAAGGAAACAATGCAGTCGAGTATTGAGAGGGAAGCAGAGCTAGAGCATGAGCTTCTCGATGCTAGAGAAAAGGCTGTGACTACGCACGAGAAACTCGAAGAGTCGCAGCGGCAGCTCGACCATTTGAGTATGGAAGTCGAAGTTTCCGAGTCTGCGCAAACCCCTGATTCTCAGGTTGCTCTGTTGCATACGCAACGGTCAGATTTATATCAGCGCGTGAAGAAATTGTTAGACATTAATGCAAGGTTTCGGGCGAGTTCGGTGAACTTGCGGAGGAAGATTCGACAACGCGACATTATTCTCGATGCTTTGAAGCAGGCATACACAGAAGTCAAAAGTGAGAGTAAAATGAACGAAGTGATGTTCGAGCGCCAGATCCTCGAATGGCGGAAACGATCTATGAGCTTGGAGCAAGAGCTACGGGAATGTAAACAAACACTTGCTGCTGGCACAAACAAACGATCGGTGAGAATTCACCACGCTCGACTGATCGAGCAAATTGAAGAGTTGAAAAGTGAAAATGAAGTTTTGATTGTGCAACAAAAGCGACGACAGGAGGATTGGGACCAACAAAAGGGACTGCTCAAGCGCAATATTAGCTCGCTCGAAAGTAAGCTCCGGGCCATCGACGAGACCAGCAGACTGGACACTGGCAAACCAGATCAGCCTTCCCCAGCATCTGCGGTTGGCAAAAGTATCAGGTCTTGCGATGAGACGGTCGAAATCACCCACACCATGTCCATGTTGACCGACGACTCTCCAAGAAAAGAAGAACAGTCTATTTCCCTTGGGCGTCGTGAAAGTCTCAAAACTGGAGGGTTTACCTTTTCAACTTTACAGGACCAGATTCGTTTGCTGGAAACTCAACTCAAAGAAAAAGGGATCAGGGAAATCGCTTTGATGGAGCAAGTGGCCGAACTCGGCCAAACTGCCCAGAAAGCCCAGCGAGATGCAAAGGATGCTGAAGAACGCGTGGAACTACTCCAGACCTACTTGGATATAAAATAGTTACAGTGTTAGGGGAACGGCATCGCGTCGGCTTGCCTTGGAATACTAGTCGCTCCCAGCTTCATTCAAGCTGCACATTCCCGAATACTTGCTGCCGCCATTTCGGTGTTTGGATGGTCAGCTCCCAAAGCTGCTTGCCAAATATTGTGCGCTTGATCAAATGCTTCCTTTGCATTGCTCAGATCTCCTTTTGATTTCCAGACGAGGCCCACATTGAAATGGCATGATCCGGTGTGAGGATGTTGTGGTCCCAAGGTAGCCGCAAAGATTTTTGCGGCGGATTGGTAGGCCGTCAACGCATTGTCGGCCTGACCTTGCTGACTCCACAAGAGACCCATGTTGTTGAAAGAACTAGCAACTTCTGGATGTTGCGACCCGAGCGCCTTTTCGATCAACGCATGGGCTGTCTGGTATTCGATCATCGCTTCATCGAATCGGTTGAGGCTTTTGAGGACGTTTCCGATACTTCCAATGGTTGTAGCCACAATGGGGTGGTCTGGTCCAAAAGCCCTGACCAAAATTTCGCGACCCTTTAGATGGCATTCCAAACTTTCCTCAAACTGTCCCATTTGATACAAGGCCAATCCGACATTGTTGTGCGCTGCGGCGACGTCGGGATGGTCGGGATTGGCAACTTGTAAGATCGCCAGAGCTTTCCGGTATTGTTCCAAGGCGACGGTGAAATTTTGCTTCTGATAATGGATTGCGCCCAAGTTGTTGTACCCTGCTGCCGTAATCGGTGACTCCTTGCCGTAAAGCTGCTCTTGCAGTTGCAAAGCGGACTGATATTGTTGCAGGGCACCATCAAAGTTTCCCATTTCCGACCACAGCTGGCCCAACGCATAATGAGTAGCAGCCACATCGGCTGCAGAAGATCTCAAGGAATCCACATGATTGTTTTTGGCGACATCTCGCTGCAACTCCAGCCGACTCTGCAGTGCCCTTTGCAAATGCTCATTGGCTTGGTCATACTCCCGAAGATGCTTGAGTGCCACTCCCAAATTGTGATGCGTTCCCGCTGTGTCGACATTTTGTTCGCCGCTGATTTCTAGATTCATATCCAAGGCCTTTTGATAGCTTTCCTTGGCATCCGGATAATTTCCCATCTGGTACTGAATGGCTCCAATATTGTTGTATCCCGAGGCAATCATGGGGTGCTGAGCATTATTTTCTCCCAGGTCTTTGATTTGCAATTCCAAAGCGGCTTGCATATGTTCCAACGCCTTGGGAAGATCCCCCGTCTGCTTGTATATGGCTCCCAAATGGATATGCGAGGCGGCAATATGCGGATGAGTTTCTCCATAGGCCTCTTGGCGCAACTTTAAGGATTGTTGCAATTGTGCGAGTGATCCATCCAAATCTCCCAAATTGTAAAGCAACACACCCCAATCGGTCCTCGTTTGCGCTTGCTCTCCCTTTGCTTGTTGTTTTTCTTGTTGCAAGTCGACAATTCGTTCATACAGAGCTAAAGACTTGGGAAGGACCGTCAACCATTGCTCTCGAATACACTTGACAAGTTGTTGTAATCGAAAGACGTCGTCCAGTTTCAAATACTCTTGTAAAAAGTCGTGTTGGACGGCTCCCTTGTTCGCTGCCAAATGCGCTCTCCATGCTTGTTGATCTTCTTGTAGAAACTCATGATCCAATTCCAGCAGCGCATCACCAATTTGAATCGTATCCGAGGGGGATGCATACCATTGAGTAATGCGACCCGTTTGTGGTGCGGGGACTTCAAATTGTTCGCCTGTTTTGTTGTTGTTGTTGCTGTTGCTGATATCGTCATCCTTTAGGGGTTCGACGAGAGCAATAATATCTCCTTGTTGGACCGTGGAACCAACTGGCATGATTTGACGTACAATACCGCCATTCGTAGTAGAATTAGAAGCACCACCCAGAGACAAGAGTTCCACCTTGGCCTGAACGACAAGAGTCGGTGTGGCGAGCGCCGAAAAGTGTCGGATGGAGGATGGGCGAAGCGATGACGACGACAACGACGACGGCGACCAATAGCCGAGCGAACGTCTTCCCGCAGTGCCGGCAATCGAATCCACCAAAGTCTTGGACCACTTCATATTATATTATATTATTATTGCGATGCTTAAAATAGGATTGGGAGAGGATCGGGATACTGGTGAGAAGTTGTCACTCCAACTAGAAGGTGCACAACTGCACAATCAACAACAACAACAATATAAGGAATTAAGCTTGTGGTCGGTGGTCGGTCGTTGGGCTTATTTGGCGGGTCGTTGCGTTTTGGTTGTTTTGGATCCTTCGCCCTTTTCTTCTTCGTTTTCATTTTTTGGCAGAGCAGCTGGCAGGTCAAACGGCGAACGAGGCCAAGAGCCAATCAAAACTGATTATTCACATTGAGAAGTCGAACTAATCCATTTTTGTGGTTCCACGTGGCGGATGGAGCAAAGGCCAGCAATAAGCGCTGGCGAGAAAAACCAACCCTGCATGCGCTAGCTTCGCATTGCCGGACTTTTTTACACGGCAAAATGCGAACAATCTCAACATTTTAGTCGAATTGCCACGACCAATTTTCAATTTCACACCAACTGTACTGATGACTTTTGCTCTCGCTCTCAGCATTGTTACAAACTACTACTAGAGTAGACTTCTATTTGGACCTTGGATAGAAGCAACAATAGACCTACAGTACTTACATTGCAACAACCATGTTCCATCGACGTGTCAGTGCGGCTACTACAGCGGCCACGGCTCATGGGGATGAGGCGACAAAATCGAACGGTATTTCCTCCTCGAATCGACCCCGAATGATGGCAGTGGCGGATGGATCAGCAGCAGTTCCAATCGCCGGAAGCACTTCGACACTTCCCAAGCGCCGCCGTCGCATCCGACGTGCTTCGTCTCCCATGTCGGGGGATGGTTTGACTTGTATCATAGTCTTGGTGGTGTTGGTCGCTGCCTTGATCGTCGGGGGTGTGGTCATTTTGATTCGATTGCTCCGATCCACTGGCGCTGCAGAGGAGTGGATGAGTAGAAAAAGTCATGGTAGCGGTGGTGGTGGACGAAACGCCGCCTCCTCCTCGAGAAGTAGGAGTGGTCATGAACCACATCATGGTGAGGAGGAGCCAGTCCAATTTCCAGAGCTTCCCGCGTCACCTATCTATACCATTCCACACTCCATGGCACACATTGGTGACAGATCCGACGAGTATGCTCGGCTGAGGAAAACATTTGATGCACAGCTGCCCTACGATCCGGAACGATCCTTGCAAGCGCAGGAAGCACTCCGGAAATTCCCTCACTTGGAGACATTTGCAGAAGATCTCGTCTACGATATTCACAATTGCCCAGATATTCCACCTCCCAACTACCCTCACGAGTGGGCGACACTCGATGTCTTGGGACACTGGTCGCCGGAAGATACGAACATTCCACCCAAAATCCATCAAGGACTTTGTGTCTTTGATTATCGTAAGGATTACGTCAAAGCCTTGACATACCGAAATGCAGAACTTCCCTTTATTGTCAAAGGCGACCCCGAAGTGGCGGCAGCTGTGGAACGATGGAATACTCCCACTTATATGGATCAGCTCTTGGGAAGTGAAGTCATGCATCGGGCCGAATACTCGGAAACCAACCATTTCATGTACTGGAGGCCGGGAGATGCCTCACGAGTAAACCCCAAACCACCACGACGACCAGGTGGTCGTGCTCGGCGAGGACCTCCCGACCCCATCAAGCCAGGCGGATGGTCGGCTCCTACCCATAATATGCGCATGACATATACCAAGTTTATGGAACAAGCCAATGTCACGGAAGACATCCCCCATGATGATATTCATTTTTACTTTCGATTGATTGGTTGCGGTGAGACGGGCACGAGAGGAGACTGTGACGAAGGATCGAGTGAATGGTTGTTTGATGAATTGACCTTTTTTCAGCCGCGACCGAATTTATTGTACCTGACGGAACCCTCCCAGCAGCGAGGAATCCATTGTCGATTTGGAATGCAAGGTGTCACGATTGCCAATCATTTTGACAGTTCCCGGAATGCGATTGCCCTCTTGGGAGGTGAGCGGCGCTATATTTTGAGTCATCCCAAGCATTGTTCCAACTTGGCGCTCTTTCCCAAGTTCCATCCATCCGAGCGTCACTCGGAGGTGGATTGGAGTGATCCCGACTTGGAAGACTTTCCACAGTTCGCCAAGGCGCAATCCAATGAAGTGTTACTCCAAGCGGGAGACGTCTTGTATTTGCCATCCTATGTAAGTACACATAGGACTTGGTGGTGCTGGTTTGCTGAGTATCAACATCCTGAACATGGCTTCTCACACAATCCTGATTCTCATTCATTCATTCATTCATTCATATTGCCTCATTTCTTTTGTGTACAGTGGTTTCACTATATTGTGAGCTTGGGATTGAATTATCAATGCAACACACGAAGTGGAACCGAAGAAAAGTATCTGCCACCCATCCAAGAGTGTGGATTCTAGCTAGTCTACTAGCCACACTAGCCTACGGCACTGTACAATTAAAGTAATGCATTTTTTAAGACAAGATGAAAACTAGAATTTTCTAAGAATATTGCTGTTGTGCAGGTATGGTTGTAGGAGTAGCGTCGGTCTCCGAAGTTGGTTGCTTGTTTGCTTGCTTTACTTTGCTCCATACTTGAGATTCAGCAAGACCGTACTGACATCTTGATCCCATTTTTCCCGATAGGATGTAATCAATCCAGTCCGAGGGTCTCTGGTCATTATTACTCTTCCGCTTAGATTACACCTTGGCAACAAGAAAGGTATGTTAAACGTAAGGATTTCGGAAAATAAAAAGGTAGCCTCTTGATCCGTGACTTTCAACGTGTCTGGGACCAACTCCACCATACTCTTATCAGCCACAAACAGCCGTTTCGTGCCCCGGATCCAAGGATCCAATTGATATGTGTCGATTTCATCCGTAAAGGTAGCGGATTCATCGTAGACCGACCGTGTCAAATCGGCACGGACCATGAATTGATTGTCTCGAACGTCACTGGTAATGATTTGTGCCAACTCTTCATTGCTAATTCCAATCTTCTTATCTGTCATAGCAGCAGCAGCTGCTGCTGCTGCTGCTGCTGCTGCTGCTGCATAGGCCGGAGATGGAATAGAACTTAGGGAAGCAGCGGTTGTCGAGGATAAGAGAGCCGCCTTGGCAACGTTGGCGAATGCGTCTCGTCGCGTCCAACCACTGCCTCCACCGTTGGAAGAGGAGGGGGACCAGCTCCGGCAGGCGGAAAGAAGAGAAAGAAACAAGGTGAGCTGTGAAGGGATCCTCATTGTGATGGAGGCTGAAGGGAAGTGGTTTGCAGAGAAATAGTAGACAAGGAGGGGGGAGGGGGGGGGTGAGTGGGGCGGGTGCAATAAGCTCCTTTCGATGACTGGGCGATGGCTCTTAATTTTTGGGATGACTTGAACGCTTGATTATTTCCCGCAAGTGATGCGGGTGGGGGCGAAATCGAAATCGATGACCATCACCTACAGTACCGACGAACGATGAGTGGATTTCTCGCTCTCCACATCAGTCCCTTATTTTCAATAATGTTGCGATCCAAAGTTTCCCGCGCGGCCAGCGGAATTGTAGGACTCCGGCAATAATAATGTCACCGAGTGGCTTCCTTCGTGTTCTGTCCGTCGAATGGCATCATAAAAAATAGATCAGGAGATGATGAGTACCGGTACCAGGTAGTGTCATGGGCTTATATGATAACCCACGCGATGACGTCAAAACAAGGCACAAACCCGAACTCTCACCGACCGCCCAAGCAAGTCGAAATGCATGAGATCAGCATGATGGTGAGATCAAACTTCTCAATCTCATTTTTGCGCAGGCACGAGATGAGGGGCACGACGGCATCATCGGAAGGCTTTTGTTCTGCCGTACACGTATCGGCCTGCTTGAGGCTCTCATTCTGCTTCGTTTCAAATGGACAACCTTTGATGATTATTGATCTACCACGTAGCGAATATTCCTGTTGATCATTTTTTGGGTTAAGAAATTGCCGACCGCAAAAATGCATCATCGACCAGCGTCGTACTCGCCGCCACAAAACTGGGACATTGGAGAGCGCCAGCAAAAAGAAACTGAGATGTTACGGATCGGCGCATGAGATGCGAAGCAAGCTGATCCAAAGGATACGAGTAGTATAATGATGAGACGTGATCCACACAGAATCATGATCGGCGGCGACGAACCGTGAGAAAATGCCCACAAACAGCGCTGTCGTCGCTGCATTTGTACACCGACAGTCACTTTGAGCATGGGATGAATCCATTTTTATAGCGTCCAATCTTGCCATGCTGGCCCTTCTGGTGATTGCACTCATGGCGCTAGCGCATGTCAGGGGTCGGCAATACCAACAGCCGTCAAACTTGCTGGATGGCTTTCAGCATGATCTGGTCGATTAATACGCGGGAAGCACCGAAAGATATTCTGGATTCTTCACGAAATGGGAGACTCGGTGCTAGTAGAAGATGCTTTTGTTCTAATACATTATAGCAAGGGGGTATTAGTAGTGCGTGCACAAAGTCGACTTGCTTTCATCGTCCCCTTTATTGTAGCCGGAATGTCGCTTCCACACATTAGACGACTCCACTCGACGAAAAATGATAGCCTGGTCAAGGTCCGGACCAAAGACGCGGCGACAATCCACTCCTTTAATGAAACGGAGTGTATTCCTGACGTTGCTGCAAAAGTCGGGTTCTTCTACATCTGGCGACGTCGAAGTTCTTCGGATCATTTTCGAATCTGGCATTCGAAGATAGTCGTGGAGTTTGTCAAATACTGCATATTCGAAGGGATGGATGATAAAGTCATTGCAGGTCGCCTTGTGGACCACCGCTAGCCGACCATTGCCCCCACCTGACCAGATCCGCGCCGAACGCAACTGAGACGAGGGCCCCACTACAGACGAGTCTGCCTGCGCCAAAAAGGCCTCCCCGCTCCGAAGATCCACGCCCATGCCGCGTCCAATCGGACCGAGATTGCCGTCACCATTCAGGTAGCTTATGGCGCAGGTGCGAATGTTCATGTTCAAGATGTCTTGGTGATCCTCTGCCAAATACGCCAGGGCCTCTAAAAGCCAAGACGAGATCTGTGCCGAGGCTCCTCGATCATCGTCAAACCCACCAACTATGTCAATTACCAGCTCAAGCTTGGCCTTGCCTCTTTTTTGAAACACTGCGTTTTCTTCCTCCCTTTCCTCACCCAACTGATGATGGCGAACATGAATCTCAATCATTTCCATAAGGCACTCGCTATACAACGAGCCATCAATGTGAGCCAAGCTAAATAACGTCGGCGATTGACCCGACGAAATGCTCTGAATGGATAGGATGTGGCAAGTGGTGGCCCGGTCACTCAAAATTATATCACATTGGGACGGGAGTGCATATCCCACTTCACCTTGATGTATGTAGAGAATGCGTTCAGAAGATGAGTGGTCGAAAAAGAGGACGGGTTTCCGTAAAAAGATCTCGCTCGATGTACGAAAGATACGTTGGAGGTGCAAAAAATGGTCGACTCTCCCTTCGATGGGCAGCAGGAGACCACGGGTCACTTCACCTCCGCCAGGTGGTGAGAAAGAAAGTAGCGATTCGTAGAGGGGTGTGTGCTGAAAAGAAGGTATGTTGCCTCGTTCTTGTCCAGATTTCCGTGGGAACGTTTTGATTTGTCGATTCCTTTCGTTGGCAAGAAATGCCGTAGAACTACGGTGATCTCTGGATCGAGTCGTTGAAGATGGGCCACGTCTGTTCGCCTTGATCGCCTCTCGCAAAGCCAGACATTGTCTTCTGTATCGTTCTCGCGCCTCTGACGGCAGTGAAACTCGAGGATAGACAATCCGAGCAAATCGCCGAACGAAATCCAGTCGATAATCCGACTCTTTGCGGCTCCTCGGTAGCCCCATCGCCATCTCGCTTAACTTATGACCATTTTCTCCTGTAAGGGCCTTGAGATCGGCGTCCCACTGATCTTTTAAAAGTTCAAAAGAGGCAGTCCATATCTGTTTACCCGTCACCCCAGTAAATCTGGCTCGTTCCATGAGCAGCAGGAGATGCTGCCAACATTCGTGGCGCTTAAACAACTTTAAGAGGGTTTTCGCGGCCTCGGGAAATATCGCCCAAAAGTCCACAATCATATCCAAGGTAAAAGTCTCGACTCGATTCGATTGAAAAAGATATTCGGTGAGATGTAGTAGCTCATCAATAGATCCAGACGCTGCTACCATTTCAATCACAGAGACGTTTCGGTGCTGGAAGACTTGAGTCCACTCGCGATATTGCCTCAAACGAGCGGTACTTGTACTTGACTGTCGAACATCGTGTTCACCATGATCCAAGAGACACGTTTTCTTCGGCTCCACTACTACGGTCACAGGGGCATCATCGCGAATACGCTTTTTGGCGCAAATTTTCTGCTTTGGTCTGCCAGTGATATCATGCTCAGTGCTCTGCATGCTTTTCAAAGTGGACCCTTTCCAGCCGTCATTTTCATTTCTATCAAACGAGCTCTGACGAAGTCTCTCATTGATAGAGTCACGAGAAACCATGGATCGTTCGTTCGTTCGTTCGTTTCTTTGACCCTTCGATCGTGCGAAGAAATAAAATCCCGCTTCCAAATGAATGCATCTACCCGGAGAGATGGGATAGTTGCACTGATAAAACATGAAAATAGACAAAGAAAATAATACGATCGGCGACAACAAGCGTTTCGACTGAGTCGTCGTCGTGTGTGCTGTAGAAAATAGACCGGCTGGTACAAAACGCATCGAGGTGAAGAGCATGGCAGGCCAAAATCATGCTGGTACAAAAATCTCGTAGGGTCTACGGACACATGCCCAGAATCTGGTGAGCGCGTGCGTGGTCGGTGGCCCCGAATGATCCAGCGGACTACGAGACTAACTGACCAGCTAGAAAAAGCCTTAGGCCTACTGTTACGATACGAGATACGAGCGAGCGCCGGTATCATACCAGTACAGTGCGCAGCGGTACTTGTATTCTCCATTCTCATGCATCAGCAGTAGTGCTTGTAGACTTTAGGTGCGTTATTGAATTTAGTATTATTGCCCTTCAATTCCTGCGTTCGTCTTCGCATCTCATCGTGCAATCAATCGTACCGGAAAACTGTGGTCTCACAGTACCAGCAGTTGCAGAATAATTACAAGAACTTCTCGTGCCATGCATGACGGCGAGACAACTTCCCGCGCGCCTGAAAAAAACACCTCTCGACTTTTACTAATAATTCTCTGCATCGCATGCGAATACAGGTACGGTACCGTACCAACAGTCGGTACCAGTACCGGATGGAATACACGTATGGCATACCTTGTACTGTAATATACGAGTACCTTGATTCCGTGAAAACTCCTTTAAAAACTCAACTCAATTCAATTCAATTCAATTCACTGTCAACGCCTTATTATTGTCGATGGTCGACGAGACAGCATTCAGTAAAAACTGTAAGGCAGAAGTCAAAAAGTATACATAGCCCAACAAAGCATCTTCACAATGCTGGGCGGCAACGACGATCACCATAACGATAACCCCCCTGGTGCAAGCCATCCGGGGCAAGGCGGTAGCGGCGACAAAAAGGCGCAACAACAAAGCGGCGACTATTCTGAATTGAACGAAAAGAGACTACATAATTCACCCGTGGGGGACCATGATGAGGAGGGTCTATTACAAAAACCCTCTTCAGCTACCAAACCGTTAAATGAGCAGACCCGAGAACTCACTGGTAGTGGCGCCGCGAAGGAAAAGGCCAACGGAGCCGGCGCCTCCGGACCTTCGCCGTCGCATAGGACAAAAGCCTCGGCCGCGCTGAGACCCCACAGAAACGATGTGATTCTCGGTAGAGGGAAACCATATCAAAGCTTCCCAGGCAACCAGCGAATGCTTCAGATAGTGGCAGGCTACAAAAACGAGTTCTTTTCGCGGTCTCGCGAGACAAAGAAGAAGTTTGTAGACACGGTGCTAGATGCTGTGCTGGAAGATGGCACTAGGTTTCTGCGACGAATCGAAGAGCAAGATGGAACCGAACGATGGGAAGAAGTTACACGGGCCGTATCAGCGGAAAAGGTATGGCATGCTTTACGGTGCAAAAGTCGAAGTAGCGAGAAGACCGCAAAGCGGAAACGGAGCCCGATGGAGGAGGCATTCACAAACTCAGCACTAGAACAACAGCGGAAGAACAACAACGAGCAGGAGACACCGCTCTCCACCATTTCTATCCCCACGAGCAGTTTATTGACAACAAGCACAACCACCGCCACCTCAGCACGAGGTCACCAAGATTCAAATATCCGTCTTCCTCCAAACTCCTCCTTGGCCTGGCAGCCGGCGAGCGAAGGAGGACGAGCTCCTCCTCCTGCAGGCGGGGCCGCGATGACAGCAGCGTTTCCAGGGATGTTGGCATCAACAGCTCCTCCTACTTTGGCAAATTTGCTACGGCTGCAACTGCCAAATGCGGCATTGGCGAGCATATTAGCGGCGAACGGCATGGGTATTGCTGGTGTACCCGGAAGAGCTTTTCCGGTCGGTGGTGGTGCTGTACTACTACTACCGGGGGGTTTCCCGTCAGCACTGGCGACAGCATCTCAGCAGCAACAACAAGAGGCACGATTCTTATCTAATCTAGTGGCATCGGGAGTCTTGCCGTGGGGGCAGACAAATCCTGGCATGCTACTTCATTCCTCTTCGCTACTTCCTCCTCCTCTAACTGGCTCCGCCACCAGCAGCCTTCTTCACATGGGCCGCAGAGCTGGTCAGGAGCCAGCACCAGCAGCTTTCCAGTCAGCACCATTTTCATTTTTCCCAAGCCCTGCAGCCTTGGCATCCCTTGCTCTTCAGTTGCCGGCTACCGCTGTCACCGCTGCCTCCACTAGTAGTAGCAGTGGTGCCGGCGTCGTAGAACCTCCCTCCTCATCTTGGACGAGGACCGCATCATCCACCACCACCACTTCATCGGTGGTGCACCAGCCCTCCTACTATGCGACCTTGCCGCTGAGTATGGTCCAACAACAACAATCCTCGCTCCAGCCAAATCAAAATGAACTGGTGCTTCAACTACTGAACAGTCTTGCCAACAACAACAACCGATCCTCTTCGAGCACGCAAGAACAAGATGAAATGGCTCCTCGACCTCCTCCTGGTGCGTCTTCTTCGTGACTGTAATACTAGTAGAACAAACAAGTAAACAGCACCTCATGATGATATTGGACGATACGAGAAATCATACGAGATGGTGCTTACACCAGCGGCGGCCTTACACCGTGTCGCCATTTCCATGGTACCAATACTACTGGTGTGGTCGAGGAAGAACAAGACGTCCGGTCGAAATTTGTCGCATCGACGAGGAGGACGAGGACGAGATTTGGCTGGGATTCTTGCTTGGTCGTCGTGGCGTAGTGGAAATGCCACATATTAGTAACTACAAAAGCTATCTAGCGGAAATACCCTAAAGATATTATTGTAACGTGTGCTTTTACTTGGGAGGTTCATCTCTTTGGTATTTCTGAATAATAGAGGAGGTCGACTCCTCCAAGCTACTACATTACTTCTACCGTACTTTCTCTGACCCAATATTCGAGTCATTTGGGTCGAATTCAATTCAAAAGGTGGCCGGCCTGCGCGCAGCATTGAACTTGATGACTCCTTCGACCGCTTATGTCTTCCCTCCCTGAAGAATGAATCTAGAGAACGCAGGTCCTACGAAACGTACCTCGGATGACATACAAACCGTTTCCGGTAGGCGTACGGACGCATTCTGCTCGTTTTGACCCGATCTTCGCCTCTTGTCAGCTCTTTTATTTTCATTGTTATTATTATTTCACATCCTTCACATCATCAATACAACACATTGCTATTGTTCAACTACGCTAGTCAACCCCCCTCAGCTGACAAGTTGAAATCGATATCGTCCCCTCCGCGAATGGTAAAGGACTTGAGATCAAATCCAGTGTAGTCCAGTAGATAATCTTCAGGGGCGCCATCGGGCCGTTCGAGAAGATGTCCCATGGCGGTCCTTGCCTCCTCGTCGACCATCAGTAAGTGCTTATAGTCGGAGAGTGTCATTGGAAGTACCTTGCCAGTAGCGTTACTCACTCTTTCCCCGGTATATGTATCAAGGGTGGGCATTGGATGGGTTCGTTTGGGGATAAGAAAGGGGACGATGTGCCGAGCCCGGACTCCGGCCATCAAAGCGAGTTCGTTTGCTTTGACGACGGAGCTAATAGGGACCTTGCCAATGTGACGGGCGGTAAGGGTCATGCCTGTCACGCGAGTTCCAGCGTTGGGTCGTATATCACGGTCCATATGGACTGTGATATTGTTGACAAAGTCAAAGGTACGTACTCCCTCCATTGTTTGGGAGGGCGTCAACAAATGGTTTGCAATTGATTTTCGTACTCTAACAAATTCATTCTCCCCGTCTTGATGTACGGCCTCGATGTTCGATTTCATCCGTCCCGCGCGCCAAAAAGATGATGGAAAGTTTGACATGTCCGACTACCTTTAGACTAAATGGACTAAAATGGATTGATTCTACGCAACCTGCGCTCTCTAGAATCATCATCCTGAATATCTTCCTTCCGTGACTAATGAGTACATACCGGTGTCAATCATGTACTTGTTTCAGTACGGGACTGCTCTGCATGCGTAGCCTACGCTATACGTGTACCGGTACAGTATGAATGGAAAGGAGCGAATAAAGTGCATTTTATTAGAATGGCAGTACTTGTAGGGAAGCAAGGTATCATACAGTACGTATCGCATGCACCATGGTAAGAGAAAAACTCGTTCTCATTCTACAAGGACACTACTACTAGCTAGAGTATAGAGTAGAGTTCCGCGGCAAACCAGCATAACCGAGCCTCATTTTGGTTGAATCGAGTGCGGTGTGTTTGCTTGGTATAGTACTTTTTGACGAATTCACTAGCCGAAGCAACAATGGAATCCTCCCTTTCTGATGACGATGCCTCGTCGAGCGGCGAGGGGGGGGAGGAAACCCAGGCTGACACAGCTGGGGATAGTCAAACTAGAATATCATCCCATGCTGCAACAGACTCAGAGCGCGCAGCAGGGGACGGAGATAACAACACCTTTGGACCAGGACAACAGTTGGGTGAAGGCCCGAGAAGTCGTGATGTTCTTCTCGGACGAGGGAGACCGTATCAAAGCTTTTCCGGTAACAAGCGAATGCTCCGAATAGTTTCGCAATACAAGGAGGAATATATTGCTCGCCCTCGGGACCAGAAGCGCGCATTTGTGGAAACAGTTCTTGATGTTGTGCTCAAAGATGGTACGAAATTTTTGCATCGGGTCGAGGACGAGAGCAACGGGTCTTTTCATTGGGAAGAGGTTGACCGGTTGGCGGCTGCTGAAAAGGTGTGGCACGCTTTGCGATGTAAAGACAGACCGAAACAAAGACGAGCCAAGCGCAAGGCAGATGATGCCGAGGAGGCTCGATCACCACTACCTGCCACTGGTACTATCACGAATCATGAGCAAACACAGTCTCTTCCGAATACACACTTCGCTGGTAATAACAACATAGCCAATGCCGGGGATTCTAACAGCACGATATCATCGCAGACAATGCACATGCTGCAATTGGCTACTACAGCTAATACTATGACAAATGCGCAAGCACTGGTGAGGGATATCCAATTGTATTTGTCAAATGCGACTGCTGCAGCCAACTTGTTGGCCTCCGTTGTCACTGCTCTACCAACAACCGGCAGGCGGATGGGAAATCATGCCGTCCCCTCTTCATCCGCACCGATATCTGCGCAACAGTATGCCCAACCAATGGTGGGTAATCACGCTCTGCCGACCCAGCTGTCTATCGACACTGTCACAGCAGGTCTTCTTAGCTACGATTTTCTTCGTGGTGGCGCTCAGGGTGCATCCTCGGCTCTACAAGAGCAGGGTGCCCAACAACCATTTCCTTCTACTAGCTACACCACGAACATGGCGGGACTTGCATCTCCTCCCTTTGCAAATCCTGCTGGTCATCTTCCGGGACCTGCTGTAGATCTGAGTGGAGCTCCTTTGGCTTCAATACAGGCCCAGCAACAAAACAACCCGCCAAACAACCAGCAGCACCCTACTCAGCAACCATCTCATCCAACGAGTCCCCCCCCCCAACCAGCAGGTTCTCGCCCAAGCGCTCAATTTTTTGATGCAGGCTGCTCAGCAAGGAGGGGCTTCTTCGTCGCTTCATTGACGACTCACATGCAGCAGAGTAATGTACTCAGCATTGTGGCTTTTTCGCGGACAACAGCGAGGGGCAAGACGGTAGCAACATTTCTCTCTTGCTACTAGTACTGCTGGTACTAGCTAGTAGTAGTATGTAGTACTAGTAGTACTATTGGTACTCTCCTCCTCGTCTTTACTTACCAGGCAGGTACTAGTAGACCAACTGCAATTGACGCTCTACTCCTCTGCTCCTCCTACTGCTCTCTACTACTCTACTAGTAGTAATAGACTTCGCTGCTTTACGATATAGTAGAGTAGTAGTAGTAGTAGTAGTACCGGTAGAGAGTAAAGAGTAGAGAGTAGAGAGAGGACTAGCTACATGATACACAACTCTGCAGCAGCGCCGGCTGCAATCGTATTTTGGTCCGAGCTCAAACAAGAAGAATTACGAGCAATACCCGTACACATTGTACTTGTTACTTGTACCGGTACGGTACAAGTACCGGCAGCAGTACCATAGGTACCGGTACACGTACTGTAGAGCAGGGGAGTGAGTCGTCAGGGTCAGTCGTCATCGTCTGTTTTATTATAAAAAAATAATGTACATGCGTCATTCCTGTTCCAAGCCCCATTAAATAGAAAAACAGCAACAAAATATTTATAAGTAATAGAGAAACCTCCTCGAATGAAGGCAGGATGATCCATGTCGTCTATTATGTATGTACATACTGGTATCATACAGATAGTAGTAGTCGAAACCACTCGGCTAAAAAGGGTGCGGGCATAAAAAAGACCCCCGGCGATTAAAATCATGATGCAGATGCAGATCGTTCATCTAATAGCTGCCGCAGCAGGCGGCAGTCTTCAACACGAAACGTCCCCGCGGGACGGCATAGCAAGAGGAATAATATTATCACATATCACACTGTCAAAAGTTCTCTGCCCACTCTTTGTGGCCCATGATGCGTCCTTATCCTCCAGCAGCAGGGTCGCCACTTTGCTAGTAAGACACGATGATGATCTCCTCGTCCTTGTTCTCTCTAGCTATATCGTCGCGAACGATGTATGTCGGCAAATAAAAGAGCGCAAGAAGTAGCCTTCTTGAGGCTTCGCGCATGAGTTGTTGAGGTGCTCCAACTTTTTGCACCACGAATACGAACCAACAAAACATGGCAAGTGTCGAGCAAGTCATCCCTACAGTCTTGGCATTTCGATCCGGCGATGAGGATTCTTGAGCGAGGGGCGCGATGCAAATAGTATGTTTCTTCGATTGGACTCCTCGTGCTGCTGCTGTTTTCTTTTCCTCCACGACTGCGGAGCAATCGTGACAACCGTTCTTGAAAGGCATACCGCAGCGGAGCATCATCAACCATGATGATACTGGTAGATCGGAGCTCATCCTGGCGTCTCACACCACTGGCTTGTAGCATCAGTGCTTGTTCCCTGGTGGCCCGATGATGTCGCCCCATCTGCTCGGAGGAGCAGGAGCGTCGTGACTGCAGCAATAGCAAGACGGCGCATTCTTGTCAGCCCTGTCCTCGATATGCACCTTGATCACACCAGCGGCAAGGAGTGGTACTAGTACCAGTCGTGTTGCCTAACCACCACCAGCTCTGGCGCCTGATAAAACCGACGAGGAGAAACTATCGTTATATTTCTATCTATACTACTGCAGCCTTTTTTTGGCATGCTGGTAGTGCTCCGCCACATGTGGGTGGATGGGTTGTTGCTGCAGTGTGCAGCATAGTCGACTGCGGGCGATGGTCTCCACTGCGCATTGGGTCATATTCAATATGCGTATCCTTTCACCTTTGCTGCTAGAGGAGGAGAGGTCACTCCTGATACCATCTCCGCATATCTGGTGCTTGCACGACTGCTACTAGCGGCCGCTGCGAGGATTTCCTTCTCATTCTGCCTCGAGCGGAGCGATTACACAACAAAAGGCAGGCAGCAGAAGCAAGCAGATATTTGGGGTGGCTGGGATGACTCACTCCTCACTCGCTCAATGCGAGCAGTCGCCTGTACGTAGTACTGCCGCTGAGTCATTATTTGCTTCTGATGCTGGTGGATTTTATCGAGTCGTCGCCTTCATTTGTGTTCCTTTGGTGCTTCGTCGTATCCTTGCAGTGAAGTCGTCATCATGGTCACCAGCCGCACCATTATAAAGATCAAGGATCTACGAGAAGAGTATTCAAGCATACATGCTACTACGTGTGGTATTTTTGCAAAATACGAACGGAACAGGTGTCGCGGCGTGAGCGTGAGCGATCAGTGCTCTAATTTTTTTGGTCCCTCCGGTTCCGTCCTCCTTCTTGATAGTGGATGGCGAGCTCGCCTCATCACCATGGCCATCGGTGCTGATCTTGTTGTCCTCAGTCACTAGGAGTCGACTAGAAGGAATGTCTGCCATGGCAGCCCGTGTCACCTTGCTTGCTGAATGCGGTGCTGAAAGAAAAGACATACGTCCAAGAGAACTGAAAGATTTTGGTCGCTCTCGTTCGAAATAAATGGAGGCGCCGCCTTCTTAATCAAAGGGCAACAAGCAAGAAACCACAAGGCAGGAATCACGCCATGAATGTTTCGGTCTCGACGACGGACTAAGCTTCAAGATTCTTCTAGAGGCGCGCCTCCTTTTATCGAGAGAATTGCCAAGAGAACCTTCCACGTACAGTATCACTCGACGACAAGGTCTGCAGGGTCGGGGTGTACCGGGGACAGTACGAATAGTAGGAGCACCACCCCAAAGCTATCGCTCTGAAGAATCTTGTTTGGGTGGCAGTGAATTTCTTTTGGGACCACGCCACCGGAGATTTTAGGTGGTGTTGCTGTGCTCGTACCTTACGATGAGCATGCTGCAAGGGTTTTGGCGACGTTTTACCCCTTTGGTGGAGTCTACACTTTTTTACCGCAAAGTGCACATATTTTATCTCACGACTAAAGGAACCGAAGGAACTGGGGCGACGAAAAACTACGATTGATATATTAGTGCATAGCGCGATGAGATTCCAGTTAAAATCACGCGCGGTCTCACGACCTACTTCGGGTTATATCGGTACGAAGAGTCGCTAATAACACTGGCTGCACGTGCGAGCATTGAAAAAGCAGAAGCCCTTACGTACTTGTTATTCGTTACGAATGGAATAGAAGAGAAGGTGAAACACACTTATTTTGATCGATTGTGCTTCCTTGGCATAATCGAGTGAAACTATATAAAAAAGATAACAGTCAAGCGCTGGAATGGACTCCTCCCTGTCTGGCGACGATACTTCTTTCAGCGGCGATGAGGAAATCCGGGCTACGATGCCTGGGATCAGCCAGAGCAAAGCAACAACCAGTGTAGGCCCGGTGCGTGTGGCTGACGGGTATAGCACTTCTGGTGCGGGTAACGGAAACACCGCGTCTGGTATTACAGGTGACGGAAATAACACATCTAGAAAAGGTCAACAGTCGAGTGAAAGCCCGCGAGGTATTGATGTTCTTCTCGGACGAGGGAGACCGTACCAAAACTATTCCGGTAACAAGCGAATGCTCCGAATAGTTTCGCAATACAAGGAGGAATATATTGCTCGCCCTCGGGACCAGAAGCGCGCATTTGTGGAAACAGTTCTCGACGCGGTCATTAAAGACGGTACGAAATTTCTGCGGCGGGTCGAGGTGATCAACGGGTCCAACTATTGGGAAGAGGTTGACCGGTTGGCGGCTGCTGAAAAGGTGTGGCACGCTTTGCGATGTAAGGACAGGCCGACACAACGACGGGATAAGCGACAGGCAGGTGATGGTGAGGGGGCTCCGGCCCTACCTGCGGCCGGTGTAGCGAATCATGGAGAAACACAATGCACGGGCAACTCAGCCATGGGGGGAAATGCACTTAATACTTTCGGAATGCTGTCTACAATACCGGGTGTTGATACGCTTTTGGTGGATATTCAAGTACATTTGGCCAAGGCAGTCACCGCATCCAACTTGTTAGCATCTATGCTCGTCGCGCCGTCTGCCGGGATTGGAAATCACTTCGTGCCCCCTAAGCTTGTACCGAAACCTGCACAACAGTATGCCCAACCAAAAATGGGTAATCATTTGCCGACCCAGCCGTCAGCTGGCACGGCCACAGCTCTGCTTGGCCACCATGACTCGTTTTGTGGTCAGAGCGCACCCTTGGCTGTACAACAGCGAGCCCAACAATATTTTCCGTTGAACTACACGAACACACCGGGGCTTGCAAATCATGGTCTTCCTGGAGTTGTAGATTTCAGCAGATCGCCTTTTGCTTCAATGCACCAGCACGGTCAGCCGCCCCAGTCGAGGGATCCTCGCAATCAGGTTCTCGCTCAAGCGGTCAGCATTCTGATGCAAGCTGCTCAACAAGGAACATTGTCTCCTCCCTAAATGTACTTGTACTTCCTGGGGGTGGAGGCTTAAAAGCATCCGTGCTATACGTCTTAGGTACCTGAGGTACCAGTCCAAATAAGTTTTTTGAGTGGCGCTAGTATATACCAAGAAATTTAGTACGATGATTACTTCTATCACGTATAGACTCCTCACGGTAAGGCGGTCGTTTTATTCGTTGCCCTGCTAGTTCTCATAGAAAGTAACAGTAGGCTTTGAGCAAGATTTTCCTCGGTCAATTGTTGCAATAAAACTCGGTTCAGCAGGTCAATGGACCCATCGCTACCAAAATCTCATCGAACATCGAACATCGAACAAAACAAAACAAAACAAAACAAAACAAAACACAGTCTCAGTAGCACGCAATAAATCGATGAGGTGGTGGCAGTAGTGTGTTGTCACGTTGTGCCACCAATATAATATGTATCTCATAGTAGTAGTACGAGTAGACTAGCTAGTTTAATGTAGAATGAAAAAATGAGAATACCCATCTTGGTGGTATACTCAGGTATTATACCCGAAGGCGTGCAAATAATAGTCAGTCAGTCGTGATACGACTGATGATGGGGAAAAGTCATAAGACCAGACAGAAGACACTATGATACCGGTACATCACTACATTGTTTATTTTAAAATACTTGTACCTGGTAAGTTTTTAGTCGACGACGCATTCGACTCAAATGCTCCGTTAATTATGGGGGTGGATGCATGATTGAGTCGTCGCCTGTGTGCGAAATAGTAGAAAAGAGTCTCAAGTCTACTTTAAACTTGGCGGACGATGTTTCATCACTCGCTACGAGAGCTCTACTACTAGAGATCTACTATATCGTAAAGCAGCGAAAAAGTGCACTGTCTATTTTAGTTGCTACCTTGACGGTTGAGAGCAATTAATCTCTCTCCCGCCGGAACGATACCATCCACTCCAGACAGTCCAATTGATTGACTCAATGGACTCTTTTCACCCGTACGGGATCATCAGCGCTAATCTGCACATCTACAGAGACGATGGAACCTGTAGAGTAGGGACAAACAGGAGCACGAAATAGGGCATAATATGGACCAACGCAGGTTGAATCTTAATGGATCGACAACAGTCCCTTCTACATTATTGGGTGGATTGGCCATTAGACTGGCACGGAGCCAACGTTTTCAGTCTGCAAGTTGCTCCTACGTCTTCCAACTTTGCCCTCTTTCACTCTGCGCCTGATTTCTTCGAATCTTTCTTCCTTGAACAGCTCGTGACACCTCTGTTCTTCATGGATTTGCTTCTCGAGAGACTCCAACTGTCTTTGAATTTGATCGGCGGTGCTATATTTTCTCGTTTTGGTCGCCTTGTCTAATTGCATCTGCAGTGTGCAAACTTCCATCGTGAGTTGTTCAATCGTCTTCAAATACTGTCGAAGTCCCTGCAGTTCCTCAATCGAATCTCTGATGTCACGGGCTCGCATAAAGTGTCTCTTCCGTAAGGCAGCGGCCTCTTCTGCTAACTTCCTCTTGATCTGATCCTCCAATGCTACCCTCGTTTCTACTTGGGGACATGGACGTTTTGAAATGCGGACTAAATCCAGCAATTCCGTCTCGGACATTTGCGCCGCTGCCTGCTCAATTTCTGATGGCAGGCCACGACCAATTTTCTCGAATATCACTGTATTCCGTTTTGATGGGTACCGTCCTTCCTTTGACGATCTTCTTGGCGCAAGGGTTTTCGCTAAGTCCGGGCCGGGGAAGCGTTCAGAGTGGACCAGTCTCGAAAAGAGGATAGCCGAAGACTCGTGATTCAGCGGACCCACCTCGATGACACGTGAGGACAACTTGACCTTTAAGGCTCTATTTCCAATAAGAATTATCTTCGCAGGCAGCGCCTGTAAAAGATTTCCGAGAAAAAATTCTAGATTTTTGACTGCCTGTTGTGACCCAAAACACCGAACATCGAAAACTAAAAGCACCCGCTTTCCATCAAGGGCTTCAAACAGATGTACGATGACATCTCTGTAGGCAGGCCGCTCCAAGATTGATATTTTCCCGTCCGCAATCAAAGACGTACAGTAGTTCAGTAATTTTGCGGTTTCGTCGCCGTCGCCTTTGACAGCATTGGGTAACCACACCGCACCATCCATCATAAACGATGTGGTGCGTTGAAGGATGTACTTGGACACAGCTGCAACAAGAGTCGACTTTCCAGTGCCTAGTCCGCCGATCACTTGCACCAGATCAGCGCTTCGTAGTGCCTCTAGGATTCGGTACATATCAGCTTCGCGACCAAGAAAGTTGATTGGCACGCGTTTCAATATTCGTGGCTCGTAGGTGTGTCGGACAACGTCCTCCGATCGAGTACGGTGGTCTGCGAATGAAATTACAACATCGTGGTATGAATCGTCGTCGCATTTTGGTAAGAGAAGGAATTTATCGGATTCGATCCGAGCATTGGTGACAAGAGGGGACAAGCTACATAACGACACGAGTGAGACAATTTTTGCAATCACAACAAGAAATCGGACGATCCAATCCAGCAATGGGTGACTTACCGCACCGACTCTTTAGCCATCATGAACGCTTGTTTCAAAGTCTTTTTACATGCCAATGCGCGATAGAAACATCTTGCAAACTCAGCACAAGCTTCGTCCCTAAATGCTGAATCCTGTTTCGCGCAAACAACGTGTCTCACGCCGGCCTCAAGGAATGCTTCACCAGCCGGGAGGGAATGACAGGCCGAAACGAATACAAGATCGAGGCTGGTGCCTCCAGCTTCAATAAATCCCTTCAAATCCTCCACAAACAATGGCTGCATGTCTCCGAAGCCATTCTCCAAAGCAAGCCACTTCGGATGGCCATGACATGACAAATGCAGAAGCCTCCGTCCACCTTGGGCGAAGAACGCACTTAGTCGATCAGTTGTCGCGATCTCGTGTTCAATTTCAATGAGAGTCCCCATTGTTTCTGCATCCTTTAGTGCTTGTTTAAGAACGCGTGATTCGTATTCGAAGTCCAAAATTGGAAAAAGGTGACGTCCATTGGTATTACGATCAAAGTATGATAGTGGTGCTGCTTGAAAGAGTGTCAGACGGTAAGTCGGATCGGAGTACGGGGGCGCCCTCAGCGTAGAAGCCTTGAGCTCGTATCTCGCATTTTGATCCGAATATGTTTCCTCTCCTTCTCGTTCCAGCTCTCTTTCGAGAAAATTCTGTTTGGTCTGCCTTTCGTCATCAAATGAAGTTCTCTGGCTTCCCGTCAAATCACGGAGTACAATATCTAATTCGGTAATTCTCTGTTGAAGTTCTTGCGTCGTGGGCATTGAATCACGAAGTGCGACAAGCTTCACCAGCCGTCTTTTCTGGCGGCTTCTTTCGAAAGTACTACGATCGTCTACCGCGGACAAAAACAATTTACATTTCTCGATCTCTTTTTCCAGATCGTATCGAGTTGATTGCGTGTTGGACTTTCGAATTGGCTTTTTCCAGTCAGTTTCTTGGGAGCTATCGAGGGAAACCTCAATACCTAATTCCGTCGCTTCGAACATCGAAGAGCATTCTTCACTGGTTGCAGCTATCGCTAATGAATTCCCTCTTGTAATGGGCCAAGCGACTGTTTCAAAGCCAACTTGCTCACTTCCACTTGCATTCAGGCACACAACATCTTCGTCGGATCCTTCCAAAAGCCGCTGATGTTGGCTGGGAGAGGCCAAATCTAGAGCCTCAACTGCATTGCGAAAGCTGGCAGAACGGACCAAACCAGTGGAGATGGATGTCGCAACGTTTATGTTGAGACTCGGGAGTGGCAATAATGAAGCAAGGCTCAAAGTTCCTTCTTCCGGCACATGCTGAGACTCGTCGCTGTCAACGGAACTATCCTCCACATCATCACCAGCCTCAGAGAGAGCAGACCCAATGGTTGAATCGTCAGTCTCAAATTTTCTTTCTAGAGACTGAGCATCTTCCGATTCTTCTTTCAGAATAGAAGCAGGCCTTGCCGATTCGCAGCCATTGATATCGGCGCAAAATGTAGTATCAGATTTTGAGGAATCGGAGTTGCTCTTCTTGGAACGCATTTGTGAGAGTGAATCAATAGATATGGGGACGCCAAACGTCGCGCCCATGTTCAAACTGAAAACTTGGGGATTCTGACCGTGTGCTTCTTCCTCATCAGAATACAAAGATCCCGAGGTATTGGAGATGGTGGACGATGACATCATGTCTGAGATTTTGCCGCTTCCTGGCCTTGATTTGGTTTTGAATGGAGAGGATGGATGTGAAGGAATCTGAGAGCTGTCCGAGCTTCTACAGCTGAGGGGCGGTCGACTTGCAGTAGCAACTTGGTCGGTTGCTGACATTCTCCTTGACGGCTTCTCTCCTAGCGTCGTCTTGGCGTCGTCCAACGAGTAGCACGTAGGTTGGATGCAATAACCTTTGTAGACCAGATATGTGCCACTTGCCTCGTCCTCTACCGTGATTGGTTGCCAACGGCCTCGTAGTTTCTTCAGAAACCGCCCAGCCTTGCGATGCGTCTGCGTCTGACCACACAGTCGGCACAACCCTCGTGCTCGAGCGT
Source organism: Nitzschia sp. pyKryTriq1 (assembly GCA_956465555.1). Classification (NCBI taxonomy): domain Eukaryota; phylum Bacillariophyta; class Bacillariophyceae; order Bacillariales; family Bacillariaceae; genus Nitzschia; species Nitzschia sp. pyKryTriq1. The sequence continues at coordinate 828,559 of OY101129.1, forward strand.
ATTCATCCAGCTGCTTCCCCGGGGCCATGGCGATTCCATTGGCGATAATGTTCATGGTACAACAAACAATCCAGCAAAGCAATTCCTATAAAATCATCGCCAGAGAATCAGGTCGGAGGCAAAAATAGAGGGGTGCGATGGCCCTGCTATACTCGTTGAGGCTTCGTTTGGTTCAAGTCGTTTTGGTTTTTATGGACCAAGAACCAAGACCATACCGGTACTGCTTCTACCGGTACTTCTACCGGTACTGTACACGTAGTTAGAAGTTTCAACAAGAAAAATCTTGTTTCTATTCTTTCCCGCCATCATCCAGCAATACTAAAGATATTCAACGCTGTATATTTTTATTTAAACCTGAACGGAGAAAGTGAGGACTACTTCGACCGCATCGACTGAACAACTAATGTACATACGTGTCTCAAGACGTTGGTTGTGTAGCTAAATCGTTTAGCAGACTAGTACACCCGTAGATCGCAACGATTGTCCACACCGATGGTGTGGCTTCCAATGGTCTAGGTAAATTAGATATTCATATTGATATTGATAGTTTAGCAGACTACAGTACTGTACCTTGACGGTCGAGATGGAATCTCTCTTACGCCGGAGCGACAGTCAGAAGTAGTCTACAGTACTTTTTACTTGTACGTAGGTACAATATCTTGTAAAGCAGCGAAACAGTAATTTGACAAGAACTACCTTGAGAGAAGAAACTCTTTACGACTACTGATGGCAAAGGACGGTCGGTCCGTCGAAAATTTTCTATTCACAGTTTAAAATGCACTCCTACTAGGAGCCTACCGGTAGGAGCAAGGTGGGGGAAAATTTAAGCATGCTCCTCACTCGACGACGCGTCGTCCTTTGTGGCAAAGGCGTACCGATCCAAAATGAAATTTTCAATGTCATCCACTGCTGTTCCATGCCGAACCGACGCAAATACGGTCGGTCCAATCATACCTGGGTCGGTCGGAGAAGATCGCATTCGGTCGGCATCCCGACGCATCACGCCAAGATCAGCCCCTACAGCCTCCGCCAAATCGATCTTATTGATGATCAATAGATCTGATTGAGTAATCCCGGGACCACCTTTTCGCGGAACTTTATCTCCCCCCGCCACGTCGATGACATATAAGGTCAGATCCGCCAGTTCCCTAGAAAAGTTGGCCGCCAAGTTGTCTCCACCCGATTCACACAAGATCATTGCGGCTGCGGCGTCACCGCTCTCATTATTTTTAGATTTCATCGTCAGCACCCGAGTCAAGTCTTCACAGGCCGTCAAGTTGGCGCTCACGTCTTCCCGAATGGCAGCATGGGGACATCCTCCCGTTTCGACCGCCCGAATCAATTCTGCCGGCAAAGCTTCATTTCTGGTCAAGAATTGGGCATCTTCTTGTGTAAAAATGTCGTTTGTCACGACACCGACTGAAACAAGAAGAAAAGACATTGCGATAGTGATGGTGAGCATCGTGAGCACGCATGTACGCACAGTCCACTACAAGTGCAAGGCCCTGGTGCTTCCTTCGTTTCGACTTACGCGGTACTTTTTCCGCCAGGCGTTTGGTCAACGCCAACACCAAGGCCGTCTTGCCAGAGCCCACCGGACCACCTATGCCCACGGTGAATCCTCGTTGTTTCCAATCGTGTCGATGATATGTAGTGTCTGAATTATTATTATTTCCAACCCCATGAAAATGCCCTGGACTGGCATAGGAATAGTGCGATCGCGTGCTGAGGATCGTCGACGCTGCTGCGCAAGGGCGGGAGGATCGAGGAGACAGCTTGGAAGCTGAGGAGACAGTGAAGTGGGTCCATTTCATCATGATTGTAGAGCACAGGTACTCCGACTTCTGTTGGGAATGCCAGAAAGAGTAAGGGTAAGAGTGACGCGATGGTATGAACGTCTGGATCTTTGTAATACCAACGTCGATTGAAGGAAGAAACAAGGAAGAAAAGGACGAGACGATGATGCGCAGGAGGTACGGAGTACGAAGAGATGGAGAAGAAGAAAAAGATGCGCAAGATCCTACTTGTACCGGTACCTGGTTCACGTACATACAGTAATAACACAAACCTGCTGGCTCATTTTCTCAATTATTATTTATGCGCTTACCCGCCCGCCTGATGATGAAAGCGTGCTTGCTCGGTCAGAACGAGCGACGGCCGGCGTTCGCCTTGATTCCATGCATGATTTATGCCAAACCAGCAGGGTATCTGTTGCGCGAGGAGATAAACACGAGTACCGGTAGTAATTTTAGATAGGCTGCTTGCGCCATAAAAGTATTATTTACGGCAACATACAGTAGTGTAGTTTCTCCGACGCGCGTCATGTAGTAGGGTAGTAGTACCTCCTCGAGGAGTGCATAATGCTGTATTGGTGGGTACAGTACTGGTACCATCCTCTCTGAGGAAGTCCATCCACTTTGAGGTGCTGGTAGTTGGCGCCATTGATAAAAATCGTTTTTAAAATTCTGCTGCTAGTAACTCTAGAGTAACTCGAAGAGGAGGATCATGTTTTCGTCGTCTCGATGAGATTTCAAATCTCATCGAAGTTGTGCGATCTCATCATCGTCGGATTGGTTTTGTTGTGTTCGTGTGCACAAACAATCACAAAAAATGCACAAACTCACCTCAAACTTCCAACTACTGTATTATATTTACAACACTCATTGGTTGTGACTGAGCTCTCATCTGCTTCAGAGGCTCCAGATGTGTCAACAACACCTGGCACTTGCTGGGCACTAGAGGAATTTTCGTTTTCCATTGCAGCTACTGCTGCAGAAGGAATTGAACAGCCAAACTTGGACAATGAATCAACAAGAGGTGGAGGTCGATGTTGATGCAGTTGAATGGTCGAGAAAGACCATGTGGAGCCCAAGAAAGAGGCACGAGAGTGAGTCTAAGAGATAGATTGATATGACCTGCCGTGACTGGCGACGAGCGAGCGAGCGATGCGACGGACGGACTCTACTAAAATTCGCGCGCGATGTGCGCGGGAGATGAGGAGATGACGCGGGAACGATCGTGGTAACGGGGCAGACAGACGTAGTGGATTAATCCGACTACATCCAAATCCATGGAACAAACCCTCAACTCTCTCGGACACTGTAGACCGATGGTATAGTACTGTTAGTGAAATAATTCGTTGGCCTATGCCCCTGATCGATTCCGATTTGCGTAGCAGGATCGTCCTCTCTCGGGGATACCCTTGGGTACATCTCCTTGCCTCGTCCTTGTCAAGGTGTGAAGGGATGGCGGGCGGGTTTTTAAAGCTAATTAATCTAGAATTCCGAAGTTGGGATTTGCGATACCGAGGTTGACTCGATGATCTTATGAGGTTCATCGGTCGTCTCTCTTGGTATCGGTTTCGGGTTTGGGTGTTCGTTCGACTTCTTGTCTGTCCTTCGTTCGTTGGGGGTGGCCATGGCGCAGGCGCCAACAAACCCTCAACTCTCTCGGACACTGTAGACCGATGGTATAGTACTGTTAGTGAAATAATTCGTTGGCCTATGCCCCTGATCGATTCCGATTTGCGTAGCAGGATCGTCCTCTCTCGGGGATACCCTTGGGTACATCTCCTTGCCTCGTCCTTGTCAAGGTGTGAAGGGATGGCGGGCGGCCATTGAACTAGAAATCCAGCCTCATCTCGTCGCCTTGGTTGTTCGCGTCGGTTCCTGAAAGGTCGACCATGTCCTCAGCGAGGTTGCTTGTGAGTTCGATGATCTGGGGTCTGATGTACGCCATGAATGCGTTGGATCTCCACCGCCCCAAAATCATGATCTTCATTTCTGAGTAGTTCCGTTGGCTAAGTGCTAGGTGGTGCGGTTCGATGTGTTATTTGAGGTGCTGTTTGGTGTGGTGTTGCTGGAGCGGTTCGATGTGCAGTTTGAGGTGCAGTTTGAGGTGCAGGTTGTGGTGCATTTGGGGGTGTGGTGGTCGACGGTGAAGTCGGTGCAGTTGGTATGGTGGGCGACGGTGAAGTCGGTGCATTTGGTCGTCGCGCATTTATCTGGTCAGCTTCATCGTTTCGGTTGTTGTGTTGTTCGTCGGTTCGAGATTGTCGAGTGGCCCTTCCGATTTCGCCTTCGCCCATGATCCTTCCTGTTGGATCCGCTCCTGGAGGAAATCCTTCCACTTCGGGTTACTAGGTTGCGCCATTGAATGGTTTGAAAGTTGCTTTTAAAGCTAATTAATCTAGAATTCCGAAGTTGGGATTTGCGATACCGAGGTTGACTCGATGATCTTATGAGGTTCATCGGTCGTCTCTCTTGGTATCGGTTTCGGGTTTGGGTGTTCGTTCGACTTCTTGTCTGTCCTTCGTTCGTTGGGGGTGGCCATTTCGAAGGCAAGATGGATTTGGATTAATCCATGGATTAATCCATGAAAAAATCCATGGAGTCAATCCCTACCCATACCGGTATACTAGATCGAATACGAAGTAGTACTGTACAGGTGCGAGTGTTTTTGAGATGGATCCTCTGCTTGTGCCATCTACCACACTTCGAACTCCAACGACATCTAATTTCTACTCAATACGCAGAGATACAAAAGTACAACATATCAGTAGCCTACTAAAGAGTTCTCTGCGCTCCTTTTTTACTACTTATTCTTCACCATGAGCGTCCCTGATTTCAAAAATGATCAATCGCGTGCTCTAAACGGTGAAATAATGTCGGCTTGTGTAGGTCTTTCTTTGCCCCCGGGGGTACTGTACCCCCGTCGAGCTCAAAGAGCTACTACTAGCCGGATCTACATAGCCACGAGTAGACTCATGAGAAGTGGTTTCGCCAGAAAGGCATGCTCTGTCTTCGTCCCCGCGTCCTCCAGCTTTGCCTCCCGCTCTGTAGCCTTTGCTACAGCAACAAGAAGACCATCATGCCGCGCCATGTACGCTCGGTTGGAAAACTCAGTGGCGAGTCGCTCAATCGCACGAATAGCAGAGTCCCGGATTTCTTCTGTTTTGGGCCCATCCATCGAGGCACCTTTGACTAAGGCTTCCAGAATCTTCCTGTTGCACATCGATTTCCTGTTGCCACTTTCATTAGTTAAATGCATTAGGGCGCGCATAGCATTATCCTTATCTTTGACATCAGATCCAGGGCTGATGCAAATGTCGGCAAGAGTATCCAGAATCCCAGGGTGGCGGGCCATTCTCTCGCGGTTCTCGGGATCTCGGGCCTTCACTCGCAAAACTGCAGAAACACTGTTCGACACCGGACTCAAGGAAGCAACTACTAAAGCATCCAACAGAGATTCGTGACTGGACATTTTGATGGAGATACTTGCCGCGAGTTTTGTTAGAGCCATTGCAGCTCGAATTTGGACCTCCTTGTTTATATCTTTCGTCGAAACTACTGCAAGTGTGTCGAGCAACCCCTTGTGACTCCCCATCACCTCCGCAGTCTCGTCACAGGCAAGATTCGTTAGAGCCCCTGCCGCTCGTCGTCTTGCCTTATCATTCGCATCGTCGCTCAAGGCTTTTCTCAGGGCCTCCAATACAATGCCCTCACGATAGCGGACCAGTCTTGTTCGATTTTCTTTCGTAAAAGCAAGATTTTGGATTGCGGTGATCGCAGATTCTCGCGCCGAGGCCACTTTTTCAACCAAGACTATCTTGACCAAGGTTCCAAGTAGCTTCTCATCTTTAGCCATCGGTACTTGATTCGCAGGAGCCGACGCCAAGTCCATCAACGCAAGTCCAGCATATTCTCGTGCCAAATCCGATTGGTCTTGGTGGGCGACCCGCAAGATAACATCAAGAAGCCCCGGGTTTTCCAGAAGCCTTGCCTTGTTGTCATCGCAATTGATTAGATTCACAGCGATCCGCATGCGGACTACTCGGCATTCGGGAGTAAGGATTGAAGTGGCAACTCGTTTGACAGCATCCATAACACCCTTGTTTCGAGCGAGAGTCGTCCTGAGTTCAGGCACTCTCGAAATATGTAGCAAAATTTTACTTATGTTGAGAATGCTGATGTCTGTCAAAGACCACGAAGGAGTTAGTATTTGTGTTGTTGACGGCGCGCATCTGCCGAGTCTTGATCCTCGATGAACGTACCAGCATGTTTCATGTGTCCGCTTTCCGCTCGTTCCATGATTCTCAGCAGGTTCGGTATCATCACCGAGCCACATTTTTCAAAAGCAACGTGTACGTATGTCATTTGCGCTCTAAATACCATCTCGGTGGCTGCACAAACCATTCTGATTTCATCTTCATTTTCCGTGGTGCTCAAAATCTTGGTCAACACATTGGCTGCTCCATTCTGTAGCTCAACGTTGTGTTTGGTGTCATCAGCATGGTCGAACTCAGCGCATGCGTTTGTTATGGCTACAATTCTCTTCTCATGGGCGCCCGTCTCGGATGCTCGATTGAGGTCTACGAGTAGTTCGATAGAAATTGACGTGAGAGATGACAGCATCAGAGCCGCTCAGAGTCGAAACAGCACGAGAGCTCACCTTCGATTACTTTTCTTGCCGTTTTTGTATGCCTTAGGGATGTTTCGCTGGATCTTCGACTGACGGGAGAATCGTCACGAACGTGTTTGCCTTTTGGAACGGGGCGCCCAGAAGTACCGGTACTGCTCACGTCGCGGAGTTCTTTGGTGTATTTCAGAGATGGCGCTGAGGCCACTGAATCGGTATCGGAACCAAGGTGAAACCGAGGGCTCATTCTCCCATGACTATATTGAACGTGATGTTGGGGGTTCGTGCTCTGCACCTGCAAGCTTGGATGGCGAGATAAGCTAGATGAACGTCGTTTTCCGACCGAAGAGCTGCCAAACGATGGTCTTCTTCCATGACGGATCGGCGTGTGATGGAGAGATGGCTTTGCGCCGCTGCTTCTGTCGTAGTTGGGAACTACCGGTCTAACCGGGTGTGATTTTGCAGCCGACTGTGGTCGTCGAGACTGCGGTTGTGCCATTGTATTCGGATACATCTCGTGATTTTTATGACGACTCCTCTGGGTTCTCTTATTGTCTCTCTACTAGAAATACCAGTGCATCATCAATCGAAAGTGATACGAGTACAACATAGAACTGTAACATCGTTTCATCAGGTGATTCTTTCTTGGGTGTCGATTGGGATTGCCCGGGCTCTCTAAATAAAAAAATATTGAGACGTTCGAAACAAGAAGACGTTGGAGGGCTTAAATTTTTAGATATGAAATATATTGCTACACGTATATACACTTTATATCAGAATGGGAAAATTCCAAGAGCGCCGGTCGAGCACCTCTTGATCTCACATACTTGGATTTCGTGTGAGAACATCGCTGGTTGATTCGTGTTGCATTCGTGCACCTCTCACTTATTGTCTTTCGGCGACAATAGTAGTCAATAGGCTCAATGGCACCATTCAAGTCGTCTACTTGGACTTTTACCAGAGCAAGTAGAAAGCAAGAAGCCTCATGGCAATTACTTCCGGCGACTGGCATCCTAACGGTAAAGTTTGACAAGAATGTTCTTCGCCGAACAGAACACCAAACGCTTCACTCATCTAATTGATGAACAGGCCTACAAATGTCTACAAAACATTGTTTCGAGCGAGATCAAATCAACTTCTGTCGTGCGTTTCGTCTACTCTACTTTGGATCTTTTCGCAATCTTTGCTGTTTTGTGTGTTCCCAAATTGCAATCGCTCCAGACACGTGGACATTCAAAGAGCGGATGATTCCAAGCTGAGGGATCTCGACGCATTGGTCTACCGCCTGGAGCAGTTCGACTGGGATACCTTCTTTCTCTTTCCCCAGTAACAAAATCGTCGGTTTATTCGGGAAAACCATACTGTCAAGAGAGACACTCGATGCTGTCTGTTCTAATCCAAAAATAAAATAACCCTTGGCTTTTTGCTCGAGAAGCCACGGAAGAAGAACCTAAGGCACAAACGGGAGAAGGCGGGGTGCGGTGAGCGGATGACACAATGTAGACGACGAAAAAGACAAGCTCAAGGGATGGCTGTCATTCAAATAGGGTCAAACTCTTCATGATGTGCTCAGAACAGATCTTGGTAAATTGACGAAATAATCATTCAGCAGTTCCAATCGATGAAACAATCAAGAAATAATAAACGTACCTCCGGTCGAACTTGCTCAATTTCAATCCAGTCTCCAGCGCCTACGCTGATACTTTGGAAATTGTCCATGACACAAACAGACTTGTCCGGAATTATAAGGCGGTCCGCTGCGAAGATTTCTGCTGTTCGGGCCAGGCCAGCCAGATTCGGAACCTTGTCAATCAGGGATGCACAAACAACGAGTTGCTGTTTTCGTTCACCGGCAGCATTTCGACGCTTTATCTCGCGCTGGCTCTCCATGGCCAGATTCAACGCATCGAGAGGCATTATTTTTCGTTGAAAGTTTGCCACTGCGCCATTTGAATGCTTTGGACTGCTTGCAGCGGTGCCCCCTGTTGACTGTGCCTCGACTATAGCTTCCATTTGCTTCCAATCGGGGGCGTCTAATCCATGAGTCTCTTCGTAAACGTTGATCAGTGTTTGTTTCATCACATCGACCAAATGCGCCGGGTCGGCTTCATCTCCCTCGTCAACTGCAATTCCGAGCACCCCCTTTGGTGTGCATACGCTTTCGACTTGGTACGCTTCGAAAAACTTTGTCTGCTTTCTTCGCAGGCGAGCCATTTCGCGATTTTCTTCCAAAAAGTTGTAAATCAATCGCAGAACAGAGTCATCGTCGATTGAGTACGAGTCGTTCTTCAGATTACTGACGTCGATGACGAGAGGAACCATCGCATAGACCAGCAGCTGTGCGATTGCTCGACTGAAGCCTTGTGTGCTGCTTAGCCACGGTATGGCTCCGGCCAAAACTTTCCGAAGTCGTAGGTTGTTACTGCCTCCATCCGGCTTAAAGTAATCAAGCTTGTATCTTCCAACAATCCAATTGCCTCCAATTATCATCTGCATAAAAGCAAAGGGTCAGCGCGATATCTATCCTTGAGAACTGCTCCTGCGTTACTCTTTTTCACTTACTAGCGAGGCGACCTGCTGAAGGGTCAAGTCCGTTCGTACGATTTGCTTCAGAAATGCATCTCCAAAAACATCGGGGTGTATGATACCGCATTTCACAGCAAATACCTCAACGAAGTAGCGGATTTGGCTATGGATCGCTTCTTGTATGCATGTATATGTTGCATTGCAAACTTGCTCAACAATGTCTGACGTCACAAATCTCGAAAGATTACAGAGTGCTTGCCATGCTCGCATCTTTATACAATAGGTTGGAGTTCCTTTCATGATGAGCGACGGCTTTGTAGACTTGATTGGCTCCGCCTTGATCAGCAGCCCCAAAATGACTGGTTCGATAAGCTCTTTAAGAAGTGTAACATTCAAACCCTGATCTAAGTCCGGAAGCTTTTCGAAGAATACGAGCACAAATGCTCTCGTCAGACTCAGCTCATTTGTTTCCGTAGGGATTTCCATGCCACCAGTTTTCTGGCTTCTGTTTTGATTGGATGCGGCTTCTTCTTTTCGAATCTCTTTGTGAACCAGCAGATCCACAATATCATCTCGATAGGGAATCGCATTTAGCCCGATGGAGGATCTGTCGTCCTCATCCGGTCCAAGCCATCCCACAGCGACTTTGCACAATACAGATCGACTGATGTGGGCACGTTCACTTCCCGCCAACTGGATCAATTTTCGAAACCCGTCGCGAATTGGCGTTCTTGATTCTGGGTCTTCGTTGAATCGCTCATACTCCTCTTGCATGAGACGTGGAAGGAAAATAAGCGAACACAAGCGATTGAGCATGTACACACCCTCGAAGCTGAGGGTGGCCTCCTGCATAAGCTCGATGAGGTTCATCACGATCTTTTCTAGAGTGTCGACGTAAAATGCCTCCACCTTTTTTCCACCGTAGTTGGCACCATTGATCCATAGTTTTGCAGCCTCCAAAATACAGTTGAAGACCGGCACCACAGCATCGAGAGCCGCGGCACTCACGGAGTCAAATGCTTGAGAAAGGAGCCACTCGATGAAATCATGAGCCTCTTTACGGTAGGATTCAGAAGCAGACGCGTCTTCCATCGCTTTCCCGAGCATTGGCAATATTACCGACATACTTGCCCATTTGGCGTAAAAGAGGATCGACCTTGCCATATGCTCCCATGTGTTGGACCGATTCCTCGTGTCACCATGAATCTGGAGTGCCACGATGGAGCGGCTGATTGGAATGTAAGATTCTTTGCCAAGGTCAGCTCCGGAGGAAAGAGCAGCGTAGATCAATGTGACGTGCATCACTCGGTGACTGTCGTTACAGCCCCCATTGATAAGTGCCTCGGAACTAAATTTTATTAAAGTTTCCATGGCGGTTGAAATGACTTGACTCGATGGATACGACTGATGTAGCGTGCGCAGCTGAGAGACTAGATGGGCGTATGTGATGGATGTCTGCCTCGATCCGTTGGTTCCTTCGTTCGCCTCAATAGACAAAAGTGTGCGAATATGAAACAGGCAAAAATCAACAGCACGTGACAACATACTCTCAATACTCGCTGGAGGTGGCATCAGTTGTTGTGTGTTCCTGTCCAACACTACTAGATCCCCATTTCCAAGCCCCGAGAGCTGCCGCATGAGACAACCACTTTCAAGCAAAAGCAGTGCCCGAGTCACATGGTCGGCTTTGATATAGCTACTTGTCATGATGGCCCCTGCAGTGTTCGACAGTCCCTTGTTGATAGCCGGCCAGATCAGCTGGCCCGTTGTGAGACGGATAGAAGTATCAGCTGCGAGCGACGCAAATAAGAGAATTGCCCACCCCATTTCACGTTCGTTCGAATTTGAGCCATTCTCTGGGTCCCATGCACGGCTGTTCGAGAGCCCAAGTTGGCCGTCGACAAAGGCAGAGGCTAAGGTCGAGCTAATGTCAGAAGAATTCTGCTCCAGTCGGGCCACCAAAGTCTTCAAATTCATCAGCATCGGCTCATTTTGGATACTCCAATCTTCCGACTCGACTTCGAAGTAATCCTGCTTGTAGAGCGTCAAAAGACGAAGAATCGTAATTGCATTCCATTTGTTGCCTTCCAATGGACGACTGTGTGCCAACATGATTGCCGCATCTTCCAAAATCTCTCGTCGTTCGTTGACAACAACGGAATTCCCGGCGAAGAAAGATTGCAGCATATGGGTGAGAGATTTCAGATCACTGTCGCCGGCTGGGATCTCCAATGGAGACGTTGAGCTTGCAAGCTTCTCGGCTAATGAATGAAAGATCATGACGAATGTTCTGGTTGCGAAATGTTGCTGTAGGGACCAGTCCCAGAGCCCACTCCAAAAGGCTTCAGCGCGAGCTGCATCGAGCCCTTCGATGTAGGAGTGTAGGACTCGCTTCATCATAGGAATCATATCCTCCCTCTCGAGCCTACGATTTTCCAATTCGATGTGCATCGTGTAGCCGACAGTCTTGGCTAGACTATTCCACGATGGCAGAAAAATGCGAAGCATAAAGTCTGGTGGCATTCTGTCCAAAATGGATTCCACTGATGTCTTTAATGACTTGTTCTTTTGCTTGCGCTTGCTCTTCTTGGAAACTGCGTTGGCTGTCTCGCTTGCGGCAGCACTCAATTCGTGAGCCTTGAGTATTCGGTGCATTCCCATCTTTCTAACCACCGGGAGGGTGGCAGAGAGAACGCAGCCAAACAATAGACTCATCCAACCCCACGTCAATACGCCGTATGAATCTCCCTTGTTGTTATCGTCGTCCACTACCCTGTCAAAGAGATCGCCGACGTATTCCCAAATTTGGTCGACAAGATGCTGCTCGCTTTCCATTTCAAGCGTCTCGTAGCACACAACGTACTGTTTCCATTCGTTGGTCGTTACGATCGTGTTCATTAGGAACAGGCCACGCCTACGAAGAATCGACGACAAAGCCGCCATCCCATCTTCTTCCAAGGCCGAAGTTCCTTGCGACAGACACCAGTATATTAAATTCCATAAAGCGGGTTGTTGGACCGGGCATGCCAATGATGTAACTTGATTTGCAGCTGTATCAGCCAGGACAAGAGGCATATCCCGGTGCTCCAAATAAGGAAGGATTGGGCACAGAACGGTGGTGATCACCAGCATCGCAACCCTGTTTTCGTTTTGATTTTTTGACGACCTGGAGGGATTCGACCGCGTGTCAGCCGGTGGGCTTTTTTTGTACCAGAGTTCCTCAAACAGTCGACTCCACAATCGCTGAATATGAGGCCGGTGCGATTCAGTGGTCAGAGCAACTGCTGGCACGTGCTCAGCATCTCCTTCCTCGGCTGGTAGTTGCCCTTGTTGTGGATGGGTTAGAAGTGGCAGCAAGTCTTTGGAGAGCGTTGAGAGAATGGGATGATTCTGAAAGGTTGTACTGGGATGAATGCTGCTGGTTACAGGCGGAGATGCCATGGCAGCCAAAACAGTTTGCCACAACTTATCATACAAGGCCTGGATCAAAAGTGGATCATCTGGTTGACGAGCCACGAGTCGCACCAGCATCCGCGCGGACGAGGGATTCGGCGATGCTACCAAGGCTGCCAAAATATTACGCCACACCGGAGTGTCTTCTAATAACAAGGACGGGATTCCCATCAAATCTAGCAGCGCCAGTTCCAAGTCATCCGAAATGGTGTTGAAAGTAGAAGATTCTTCCGACAACACATACGGAATCAAGACAAATCGCAAAGAATCCTGGAGCGAAAGCGGAAACACCAAAAATTGGAGTACCAGCAAACACTCTGGATCTTTCTTTGGTAGATCAAGTTCCTCGCCCTCGCCCGACTGATTGGGAGTCAGGATATTTTGGCAGAGTTCCCGGTCCGTGGACGAGCCGCAACGAATTCGAATGATCGCGTCGATGGATCCAGGCAGCTTTTCCGACAAATCTTGGTGAGCAATCCCCTCCTCTACTGATATCATACATTGACACAATGTCTGATGAACTGGGACTAGTTGGCGTAAGGACAAGAGCCCATTTCCGTGAAGATTTTGTCGGCAGTGGCTTAGCAACGAAGCCAGCACCGATGTCGTCGTCATTGCCGCCAACGACGACGACTCGTTGTTGGGTTGCGCTTCGGTCATCGTGAGCCCATGCGGTGTTGAGAGAATGACAAATGTATATTAGATTCGGCTAGCAAGGAAAATGACACAGGGGAGTTGAGATCATTCACGATATTATGATACATCCGTTCTTACCGCACACGGTGCGGTACACGGATATCCCAACATCCATCATCAATCATCATCGTCGCCGCTCATTTTTTATTGTTCTTTTCGTGGACGGGGGCCACTGACCGACGTCAGCAAGACACTGTTCTGTCCATCGACCGTTTTCTTTTTTTAATCCCTCCCACAGCCTTAGTCCAACGGGTCGATCTAATTGTACCAGCAGCAGGCAGCATCAGCAGCCACCAGGCAGCATGGTAGTAATTGCTTATCTCTCTCCTACTAGCTAGAGTAGTAGCTAGTAGGAAATAGACGAGGATGAAGAATGATAGAGACGCGAGACCAAGAGACCAGAGACGACTTCCTCAGTCCGAAAGAAATCTAGGAGACCTAGTTTTGGACGATGTGTTAGTGTGGTCGAAAGTCGAAATTGCATGTCATCTACGCTTTGAAGCAAGAAAAAGAGAAATTTATTCCGCTACTTGTCCTCAACCCCGTGTACCTGGGCGCCAGGTGCATACATTATACTTCGTAGCACAACCAATTGTCGTTCGATCGACCTATCGCTCCAAGAGCGCTGGCCCGTGCGCTAAATCAAAAATAATATCGGCCTCGGCCATGTTTAATGAATGATCCTTTGCCGTCAATACATAATGTTGACAGTGTTCCAAAATCAGCGGCCACAATCCCAGTGGTACCCTTGGAGCCGATTTGCAATAGCGCCCACTACGATTCAAAGCCAAATAATACCAAATCTTGGGAACATACTTTTCATGATCGATGCATAGATCGACCAGTGTCGGTTGGACACTCAAGGCAACCTCCAAGTCTTCCACGGATGTTTTCCCATATTCATTATGAGACAAATTCAAGTACTTCAGTGATGTTAGTTCTGGCAAGCTTCCAACCAGGACTTCCATGCCTACATCCGTGATGCGATTGTCTCGAAAGTTCAACGATTCTAGGCAAGTATTGCTCCTCCGCAGAGCTCGTATCAAACCAATGAATTGCTCGTCTTCCACAAAGTTAGACGACATGTTCAACTCTTTCAATCTACAGTTTGGATCGGAAAGAGCGTTCGCGTAGTGAACAAAATACGATCGATCGTCCCATGTATCCTGATAGGACAAGTCTAATATTTGAAGAGATACCGACGGACTGGTCAATAGCCTCGCAAGCGCCAATGTTCCTTCTTCTTGGCAGTAGTTCATACTGAGACACAACTCCACCAGGTTTGGATGGTGTTCGAGCGCCTGGACTAGAACGCCAACTTCCGCATCTTCCAGATGACAGGATCGAAAGGATACCTTCTCTAAACCACAGTGCTGCCTGACTCCTTGAGCCATAGCTTGGACTGCTGCCAAGTCCTGAAAGGATACTTCTGAAATCTCCAGTCTCTTGACCGTACAAACCTCACTGCTCAATCCTTCTCCTAGCGTCAGAGCCATCGCATTAGAAATCGTCGTGCATCGAATAGCTATATCTTTCACAGTAGCGTATTTCAGTTGATGATTGCCCATCCATCCCGCCAAGAATTCTAGAACGCGTTCGGAGGGATCCTGGACAACCAAGCTGTCTACTTTTCCCCGCCGCGACAGTACCTCCAACAATCGAAGAGACGACTTGGAAGACGCATGCAATTGCACCAGCTCCCATGTGTCTTGGGAGGCTAGAATATCATGCAATGTCCCTACTAGCAAAGCATCAAGTCGCTTTCTTTGCACGACCACCTTCGTGGGAGGCGAGGCTCGTTTGCTTGCGAACAATTGGCGCCGCAGTTCCGAACAGATGTGGCCTGAATGCCCCGCCTCCTTCACAACAATCCTCTCGCAGCTATGATCTCCTGGTCGACCTCGCTTCATCCTCCCGCCTACGAGAGAAGTCTAGACTAGGCATCGATCGAGCAATAAATATTTCATGAGTTGTTGTGTACCGTAATGGGTTATGTTGTGACAAATAACATCATGCGGTCGGTGTGGTGCCTGCTATTATTCCTACAGTACTGGTACCGCGGTATCATACTGTACCGGGTTCACCATCTTTTTCGCATCTCGCGTTTTTGCGAAGGACGCGACGCGCGACGACCCCGCAATAACGACTCCCGACTAGACGGGACTCGGATATCGCGCACGCCGCACGAACGCGCGAGACGCGAGCGTTTGACTTGACTGAGACGATCGGTCAGGACACGGTCCGTCTGGTGCTTCTCTCCGCCTCCCGGTGCTACTGTACTCGTACTGTATCTGGTACGCAGTATGGACAAGGTATGGATACCTCGTACCGATACAGCAATAGTACAGTACCAGTACCTCCCCTTGCTGCTCAGAGTATTAGGGAGGGGTACTACCGGTACGGTACAGTATGTGTGCTATGGAGAGATCGCTCGCGTTGATAGCTCCGCCCTTTTCTCTGCTTCGATCTTTGCACATTATTCCGAAGCTTGTTCTCTCTCTCTACTAGTAGAGAGTATAAGCCCAATAGCCCAAGTATTAGTAGAGTATATTGATGAGGAGACATATAAAAGTATACTAAAACGGGCTTCCACAAAAAGTCTCTAGAACAAAAAGTATTTCTGAGCCAACGGAATCTTGCTCACAGGATCGCACAAAAGAACCTCGCCATTCGCTTTCACTTGGAATGTTTCCGGATCGACTTCCATCTCGGGAGTCGCATCATTGAGAACCATATCCTTCTTGGTCAAGTTGCGGCATCCGTTGACACCTTCCACTTGCTTGTTAAGCCCAAAGTTATCCCTGATGCCGTTGTTGACCGCGGCCTTGGAAACAAAGGCGAAGCTGTGACCATTCTTGCTCGTGGCTCCAAACATTGGACGCATCTTGACTGGTTGCGGGGTCGGGATACTTGCGTTGGGGTCTCCCATTTGACTCCAGGCAATCGTTCCTCCCTTGATGATCATTTCTGGCTTGGAGCCAAAGTATCCTGGTTTCCACAAGACCAAATCAGCCAACTTGCCCTTTTCGACACTGCCAATCATGTGGGCCATACCGTGAGCAATGGCAGGGTTGATGGTGTACTTGGCCAAGTAGCGCTTCACGCGGAAATTATCATCATCCTTATCCGGACCGAGGGCTCCTCGTTGAAGCTTCATCTTGTCGGCAGTCTGCCAGGTTCTGCAAATAACTTCCCCGACGCGTCCCATGGCTTGCGAGTCACTGGAAATCATACTTATTGCGCCCATATCGTGCAAAATGTCTTCGGCTGAAATGGTTTCCGCTCGGATTCGAGATTCGGCAAATGCCACATCCTCGGGAATGGAACTATCCAAGTGGTGGCACACCATCAACATATCCAAGTGTTCGTCCATTGTATTCACGGTATACGGACGTGTCGGATTTGTCGAACTGGGCAACACGTAGGGTTCCTGGACGATTTTTATTATATCAGGAGCGTGGCCTCCTCCAGCTCCCTCGGTATGATAAGTGTGGATGGTACGGCCCTTCATGGCAGCGATACTGTCGTCGACAAAGCCAGACTCATTCAAGGTATCCGTGTGAATCTAATATCGACACCGAGTAGAATTAAAGACAAAAGGGTGACAGGTAAGTCATCAGCATGCACATACATCCCAAGGCAAAGAAGCCAATCCTTTCCTATACGCACCGTCACTGCTACATCGTTCTGTTCCGCAAAGTCCAAGCACGCATCAATAGCGCTCGGGGTGGTCCCCCAATCTTCGTGCAACTTGAAACCACAGGCTCCCGCCAAGAGGCAGTCTTGAAGTACGCTGGCATCACTGGTGTTACCCTTTCCAGAGAAACCAAAATTGAGAGGCAAATGATCCGTGGCTTGGAGCATCATTTCGAAATGGGCCGGGGACGGTGTGCAAGTCGTGGCCGAAGTTCCAGCGGAGGGGCCTGTGCCGCCACCAAACATCGTGGTCACACCACTGGCAATCGCATCCTCAATCTGTTGAGGGCTAAGAGTAAGCATGGGCAAGTTGTGAGATGCTTTTACATCGTGAGCTCCACGCACCACAGATTTCGTGTGCTCGGGTATGTCTTACCAAATCCAGTGAACATGCGTATCGATACCACCGGCAGTCAAAATCAACTTTTCACCAGCAATCACATCTGTGGTAGCCCCAACAATCATGTTTGGATCCACGCCCTTCATCATGTCTGGATTTCCAGCCTTTCCAATACCAACGATACGGTTCCCCTTGATACCAATGTCGGCCTTGAGGATACCCGTGACCGAATCCACAATGAGTGCATTGGTAATGACCGTATCCAGCGCATCTGCCGAGTGGATACCCGTGGCCTGCGAAAACCACAACAACAAAACG
The DNA here is from genome assembly GCA_956465555.1 of Nitzschia sp. pyKryTriq1. Taxonomy (NCBI): domain Eukaryota; phylum Bacillariophyta; class Bacillariophyceae; order Bacillariales; family Bacillariaceae; genus Nitzschia; species Nitzschia sp. pyKryTriq1. The sequence continues at coordinate 846,005 of OY101129.1, forward strand.
GCAAGAAACGGCACCGGCATGTATAATGTAAGAAATTCGACATATTCCAGTCCACAGAAAAGCAATTACTAGCCACAGCAACGGTAATGATAACGCAACATTGCACGTACCTGACCCATTCCTTCTCGCAAGGATTTACCTCCTCCAAATTTACATTCGTCGCCGTATTCGGTCAAATCATATTCGACTCGAATCTTGAGATTGGTGTCTCCCAACACCACACAATCTCCTGTTGTGGGACCGTACATATCGGCATAGGAGCTGCGTTCAATGACAAAGGCAGTTCCCTCGGGAACCTCTGCTGCGGTAGCATGCTTGAAGTTTCCAGCAGCAACCCGGGCCATGATCTCATCCACACGATCTTCACTGGCAATACCATCGGTCAGTCGGTTGCCCGTGACGACACGTTTCTTGCCTCCAATTTCCACCAAGGTGACTGTCTTGGTCTCACCCGGTTCAAATCGAACCGAAGCCCCACTCGGAACATTGAGACGTTTGCCAATGGCGACCTTGCGGTCGAATTCCAAGGCCTTGTTGGTTTCCACAAAGGCGTAGTGCGATCCGACTTGGACGGGCCGATCTCCCGTGTTGGTGACGCTCATTTCCACCAACGGTGCCCCTGCATTCAGAGTGATCGGCTTGCCTTCCTCGACGATTACTTGTCCCGGATAAAAGTCCTCGTCTTCCATCTCGACAAACTTATCGAGGGGCGGACTGGGCAAGAAGGATCCTTCCAGGGCCAGATCCATGTCACCGTCCAAGGCAGAAATGGGAGAGTGGACAGTGAGAAGCTTGGTGCCGTCGGGAAAAGTCGCTTCGACTTGGACGTCTTTAACTAGCTTAGCTACTCCCGGAAGAACTTGGCGTCGGCCTAGCAAAGTCTGCCCCATGCTCATGAGAGTAGCGACATCGTTGTCTCCGTCGCGAATCTTTTCCATCATTTGCATGGTAATCAAGGCCACCGATTCCGGCACGTTGAGCCGTAAGCCTCGCGCTAGACGATACTGAGCGAGACGCCCCACATTGTGCAACTGCAAGTGATCGATCTCGCGAGGAGACAAGTGCAGTTTTCGACGAAAGACAGAAGACGTTACTGGCGTTGTTGCCAATCGTCGAAAGAGGGATGACTGGAACATACTACTGCGCGTAGGACGTAGGAAATTGGTACCGGTAGATAATAGAAGAAATACTCAGAACTCTGGGAGAGCAGTACAACAGCAGCAACCCGTGTGTTGTGAAGGGTGGGAAGGGATGATGCGCTGCAGGCGGGGAGAGTATGATGAGTTTATCGATTGATATGCTCGTATCTGTGGGTGATGCAGGTGGATGCACCGCGATGCGATGATTACGATGGGAGTGTCTCCAGCTTCGCATCGTGCGGTCGGAACTTGTGCACCATCATGATAGATGGCAAAGATACGGTTTATGTAGGTTTGGTACTCATGATTGCGTACAGAATCAATCATCATCAAATTTTATGTACCGTACCGTACCGGTACAGTATGTACTGTACACGTACTGTTGCTGTGCTGTACGAGTAGGTGGGTGGCCGGCCAGACGTTGTTCAGACTGATTGGAACAAAAAATACCGTCGAACGAGAGTCGTCGAACCGTCGAACCTCGAACCGGTACATAGGACGTAAGCGGTACTTGTACTATGGTACGTACAGTTGGTACAGTAGGTAGGAATATGCGTCCATCAGCCGACCGTTCTTCTTCTTTCCACGTCATTTTTTCTTTTTCGCCTTTTACGATGATGATTGTTGATTGTTGACGAGAGACGATGATTGATTGTCGACCATCGCGACAGCATTTACCGGATATTGACGACCGACACCTTTCCAAGTTGGTACCGGTAGGAGTAATCTACTACCAGTTGGGTATGATGCATAGAGAACGATCCACTCTACTTCTAGAGGGGATACCGGCACATCATTTCTGAGATCATGGCCCCTTCCGATTTCATCCAAGCGCGGAGCGAACCCAAAAATGACGAATTCTTTCATGTCTGCGTCGACGGTAAACCCTACTTTCCGTTTCTTCACGTGACGATTGAGGATCCATCGAATAGTGGTGGTGGCGGTTCTTGGGTTCCGTCATGCCAACGAGCAGTAGCTGCCATATTTGATTTGTCCGAGGAATCGTCGTCGTCGTCGTCGTCGTCGTCATCGCTCACTGTCCAACGAGTCCAAGGAGGCAACACCAATGTCTTGTTTTGTGTCTCTCAAACAGCAGCAGCAAACGAACAGAACAACAACAAAAACAAAATCATGCCAGAAAAGGTCCTCGTACGAATTTTTGGAGGACATGGATTGATTGATCGGGATATCGAAACGTCTACGTATGCGGCTCTGGCGAAACAAGGGTTGGCACTTCCCTACTATGGTCGATTTGGCAATGGTCGCATCGAAGGATGGTCCGATTGGAAGTGCTTGAAAGAAGCGGACCTGGGCAAACTCCAATGCTGTCTTCCTATTGCTCGAACAATGGCGACGCTTCATTCCACCTTTGAAATTCCATCCACACTACAACAATATCACAATCCCAATACTCCTCCCACCATGTGGGTTCAATTGATTGCTTGGATCCAGACAGCAGTCCCCGCCAACTTCCTCACGCCTCACGACACGGAACGTGCCCAAGCCTTGAAACTAGAAACATGGCAAAACGAATTGACATTTTTGAAAGAACAGGTCATTGCTAAAGAGGCGACTATAGGATTTTGTCACAATGATGTCTTGGCGTCCAATATCATGTTTGATGACCATGAGGAGCCCTCTTCCTCCTCAAATAAGTCAGAGCAACAACAACAACAACAACCCGGACGAGTGCAGCTTATTGACTTTGAATATGGAGGTATGAATTACTGGAGTTATGATCTGGCGAATCATTTTAATGAATTTGCTGGGGGGACGGATGCAAGTGCCACACCCAACTATGATCGATTTCCTTCCAGAGAACTTCAAAAGTCCTTTGTGACGGAATATTTGACGACGCGGCGACGACTTTTATCACAAAAAGCCAATGACAAGACTACAGTAACAATACAACCATCGGATGCAGAGGTGTCGGAGCTCTTGAAGGAAATTTCTGGATTTGTACTTGCAAATCATCTAGTTTGGTGTCTATGGGCTGTCAACCAAGCATCCACGGAAGGGTGCGCCGATTTTGACTACTTGAAGTATGCCCATTTTCGAATCCAACGGTACTTTGAGGTTAAGAAGCAGTGGGAAGAAGATCGAGCATCGTCATTATCATCGTAGTTCTGATCATTTGTTATTTTTGAGCTACTGTTGCAACCTAGTATCGGTCCGTCAAGGAGGGTGATCATGACGAGGATGATGATGGGTTAAGCAATGGAAGCATTTATTTCTCTATTTTATCATTTCGTTTCATTTCTACGGGAACAAGTGTTTGATGGTGTTCGATGAAGTTCTTCGATCGATCGATCCAGACACGTTACCTAATGGCATTTGTTGCGACTACAGACAGGAAGATCGCAAACGTTTGATGACGACAAAAAGATCCAGCACCACATTTCACTGTGGTTTTAAGGAAGCTCCTGCCAAGACGAAGAAGAACGAGCAACAGCACTCGGTGTCCGACAGGTTTGTCGGGTCTCGCCGCTCGCCAAAGTCTCACAGCGGCATATCTTGTTGGACAAATCAATGGCGGTAAAATTCATCTCATTTCCAGATGTCTGGCAGATGACCGCGCTGGGTGTTCGGACTTCGCAGTAGCCGCATTGAGTCACATTTGAAGCACCCGTGCAGCTGCAAGCATACTTGGGCAACATGCTGCAGGAAATGGGGGTACGCTCGCAGAAATCGCTGGCTGTCCCAGGATTTTCCGAGCACACCCGGACATTGAAAGAAGATGTACCACGGCACCCTGCACCGGTGACTGCAGTGGCTGAACTTGTACTGCCACCAGCTGGTGCGGGAAAAGTTGGTCGGGGAGCAACAGCGGTGGGTCTAGCGGTGGGTCTAGCGGTGGGTGCCCGGGGAGCAGCAATGGTGGGTCTAGCGGTGGGTCTAGCGGTGGGTCGAGCGGTGGGTCGAGCAGCGGGTGGGGGAAAGGTCGGCAGCGTGAACGGTGCCTCTGTGGGATTGTAACAATTTTGTCGGACCTGACCGTTCCCGATATACTCGCAGGTGCAAGTTGTGAGTTTGCGGTCAAGGGAGACAAAGGTACTAGATGATCCTGTCACCTGGCAGAGAATAGAGTTGGCAGTCCGCGATTGACAGTAGGAACACGATGTGTCGGCGCTACCCGAGCACGTGCAGGGATATTGGCCAAGTTTTGCAGCGCAAGTGGCGTCGCTGTTCTTGCAAGGATCGTTTCCGCCTCCGCCATATCCACCACATGCATAGGCAGTGTGCGGGCGGTCTGCCCGGCACTGGTTTGTGGTTTGCAGTTGTCTGCTTCGAAGATTGGAGTGGTCTTCGACAATATCATCGAAGGGAAAGAACACTTCGCTCACGATCGTGTTACCATCGTACCTCTCATCGTCATATTCGATATCATATTCCAAATCATGCTCGAAATCATCATGGGCAGAATGCAGTGCCAAGAATGAGAGGGAGATGAGAAAGCAGAATTTTTGAAAGAGCATCGTGTGGGTTGAGTATTTGGATCGAAAAAAGAAAGTCCGAGAGAGAGTTTTATATTTTATGAGAAGAAAGTTGCGAGGAATCTCTGCGGTCTGCGTACCTCGTAGGGAAGGCGAAACCACGCATTATTTTATTTACAGTACGTGTACTACGAACGATTGACGAAATCTGCATTTTCTCGATGAAACGGGAATCTGGCGCAGCCACGAATTTTTCGATGGAGAAAGAATAAGCCCTCGGCAGCCGGGGACAAGATGAGGCACAATAAGGACGAGTAGAAGGAGTAGACAGTCTGCATAATGCACCACCGTTCACCCTGTCAAGACGGGAACACGGACGGAGTGGCCAATAATGTTCCGTTGTACGAAAATTTCGATACTGAAAGTATAAGCCCTTCCAAATTCGACGAAAATCGAATTACTAAGCCTTTTCAGTCGGGGATTTCCCATTTTTTTTCCCATTCATGTGGGTCGGTAACGGTACCGGTAGGCAGGGCTCTACCGGTAGAGCTGGTAGTATATACTACTACCGTAGTATTACTGTAGGAGTACATCGGTAAATGATATTAGTTGGGTGTTCGACGGGTTTCGTGGTACTAGGCTACAAGTACCTGCGGTACTGAAGGATTTTCAACGTACTTGTACCGTATCTCCTGGGCATTGGGCATCAGGGAGCCCTGATGGGCGACCTTGCTTTCGCATCCCACAAGCCTTCTCGTCGGCACCTTGTACATACTGGTACTGGTAGATTATTTTTTATTTGGTAGACCCACTCCGTTCTCTCAACATAAAATCATAGCAGGACGAAAAATTGGCATTTATGAAAGAACACGATGTGGACGGTAGCATTTTGTCACAATGATTTATTGGCGCCCATCACCATATTCGACGAAGAAATCACCATTGCTGTCAAGGCGACCGGTCCTTTCATTGGCGATGGCGAAAAGACTGAATATTGGACGTATCTATATCTCTATTGTTGTTTTCATGTGATTTTCTACGGGAATAGTGCTTTCAACAGTATTGCGATCAGTCGCACCACCCACACGTTTGTTCATGGTGGCATCGGCGACCAGAGCGTCGTCCCAGCCTTTCACGAAAAAGGTGTAGCATCGCCAAAATGAATTTAGGGAAGTTCCTGCCAAGAAGAAGAACGGGAATTAGAGGTCGGTGTCCAGCAGGTTTGCTGGACTTCGCCGTTTGCCAAAGCCTCACAGCGGCATATCTTTCTCGAGAAATCAGGGGCGTCGAATTCCAGCTCATTTCCAGATGTCTGGCAGATAACCGAGTTGGCGGTTCGAACTTCGCAGTAGCCGCACTGACTGACGACATCTGCTGCACCGGTGCAGCTGCAAGAATATTTGGGCAACATGCTACAGGAGATGGGGGTAAGTTCGCAGAAATCGCTGGCTTCCACTTCATCTTCAATGCAGACCCATACATTGGTAGGATTTCGTATGGAGCGACATCCTCCACTTGTGATATCGGTGGTCGCAGTTGTTGTAGTGCCACCAACTGGTGCAACAGTCGTTAGAAGGGGCGCAGCAGTGGTTGGAACCGGAGCGACCGTTGTTGCGAGGGGGGCAGCAGTGGTTGGAGCGGGAGCGACAGTCGTTGGGAGGGGCGCGGTAGTGGTTGGAGCGAGTGCGACAGTCGTTGGGAGGGGGGCAGCAGTGGTTGGAGCAAGAAGTACCGGTACGGAATCCCCTTGAAATTGTGGTACCTCGACGGGTGTGATGGATGATGCGACAGGTGCGATGGTCGGGAAAGAAGGTGCACTGTACGGCGCCTCCGTGGGAATGTAGCATTGTTGGAGAACCTCGCCGTTCCCGATATATTGGCAGCTGCAAGTTGTGAGTTGGAACTCCGGGGAGACAAAGGTAGTGGATGATCCTGTCACCTGGCACAAAATGGCGTTGGCAGTTCGGACTTGACAGTAGGAGCATGATGTTTCAGCTACACCCGTGCACGTACAGTCATATTCACCATGCTCCCCTGCGCAAGTGGCGTCGCTGTTCTTGCAAGGATCATTACCGCCTCCGCCATATCCACCGCATGCAAAGACATTGGCTGGTTTGGTGGCTCGGCACTGAGGTCCACCTGGGGCTCCGGTTTGTAACAGTCTGCTTCGAAGATTGGAGTGGCTTTCGACAACACCATCGAAGGGAAAGAACTCTTCGTTCACGATCGTGTTACCGCCGTACCTCTCATTGTCATAATCTTGGGCAGAAATCAGTGCCAAGAACGAGAGGAGAAAGGGGGAATTTCGAAAGACCATTGTGCAATACAACTTGGATAGAACAAAGACTGATGGCGAGTTTTTGATTTTTATGTCGGCATACTGTCGGTGCCGATGATGAGAAGCCGAAGGACGCAGTTTCTTACGCGCGGAAGAGATCGATGGATCGGAGTCATTCGTTGTGTGGGTGTACAATCTACTACTGTACAATACCGGTAGTACAGCAATCTGCATTTTCTCGATGCAACCGGAATCTGGCGAGGCCTCTTGCTTTCGATTTTGGACGAATGAAAAAGAATAAGCCCTAAAAGTCCGTTTGACAATGGAAACTACCGGTACTTTATTAAGTGACGCATTATACTAAGAAACAGTTGTTGTTTGTCGACGGAGAACTCACTTCTCACATTATTGCGCGAAGGCGGGAATTCAGAGAGGCTGCTGTTTTCAGATACACTGTAGGTTTGACACTGGAAATATATGCCCCCACAAAAAGATGATATTCGAATTGCAACTTATTTTCAGTCTTGCTTTTCCTCATTTTGACGACTCCGGCGGTTCTCAGGGCGGTTGCCACCTGCTCCATCGCCGGTTCTCTCCCTTTTCCCGCGCTCTTTGCCAAATCTCAAAATAATGGACGACGTTGGAATTTCAAATCCAGCAAGCAGCTACAGTACAGTACCTGGTACCAGTACTAAGTTCTGGTACTGTACCTCTAGTACTATGTTGTAAGCGCGCTGGCGCAGATAATACAGCACGAGCAGAATAGCATCCCACAAGATAGCACGCGTCGAGGAGTCGTCGTCGTCGTCGTCGCGTGTGGGGCGGGACCCTCAGCACAGGACCACCCCGGATGGAACCCCGGTCTACGGTCTACTCACTCAGGGGCTAATCAGCCCCTGGGTCTACTTTACGTACGGTACCTGGTACCTGAACGGTACTACTACCGGTACTTGTAGCTTGTACTGTACCGTTCCGGTCTGTACTCTTGTGCCAGGACGGTCCACGGTCGGTCCACGGTCCACCCTCCCACCTCCCACCAAACATTATGGCCATGGTCGTCGTTACAGTAGGGGCTTGATGCTCGCTGCTCGAGCCGGAGCCCCTTCGGCGACCGTACCGGCCGGTCATTTCAATGTCTGCCGTCTGTCCTTCTTCCGTCCCTCCTTCCCGACTACAACGTTGTCAACTGAAATCTGCGCAGACTATGTATGCTGTACCGGTAGTAGATTACCCTATTTTTTTTATTTAAAATAATGACGATGATGAACCATACCGGTATAGCGCTAGTAGGTTCAAGACACAAAGGCAGGACACACTATAATCCCCCCCTACCACATACGCATGCAATATGGCACCAAGCGATTACATCTCTGCTCGAAAACAATCATTGGCGACGACAGGCGACGGCGAGTCGTCCTCGTCGTCGTCGACGGAACCTCCACGATATTCCATCGACGGGCAAGTGTACCAACCGTCAGTGTCCGCAATTGATGGGGACGATGATTCCATTCGGAACGTTGTAGGAGCCATCTTTCAACTGAGTGCAGACGTGGTCTCGAGTCTTCAAGTGAAAAGTGTGACAGGTGGTATTACCAACAAACTGTATCATGTTTCGGGGATATCAGCAGCAGCAGCAGCAGCATCGACGAAAGATGCTACGTCACCACTGCCGGATGAGGTTCTGTTTCGCATTTTCGGAGGTCATGGTATGATTGATCGGGACGTGGAAACGTCCACCTATGCCGCCCTCGCCAATCAAGGCATTGCCCTGAAATATTATGGTCGATTTAGCAATGGTCGATTAGAAGAATGGTATCCCAATGCCAAGCACTTGGCGGTCCGTGAATTGAGTAGTCGACCCGACCTCTCTCGAGGTATTGCTCGGTCACTGGGCCGCTTGCATTCCAAATTTGTCATTCCCCAAGAGCTACAAGAGTATCATAATCCCGGGGCACCTCCCACGCTCTGGACGCAGCTGGAATCATGGCTGGATCAAGCCCTTCACGCAACCTTTACTAAAGATTCAGATACCCGACGTGCGGACGCACTTTCCCTCTCGCGGCTGAAGAACGAGTTGACGTGGCTCAAGAAGGATGTGTGCAAGAGCAACGCCAAGATAGGATTTTGTCATAATGATTTGTTGGCGGCCAACATTTTGCGTTCTTGCCACCAAGACGACAGCAATGAACAACCACAACAAGAAGGAATCCAATTGATTGATTTTGAATACGGAGGAATGAACTATTTGGCATATGACATTGCCAACCATTTCAATGAATTCGCCGGAGGGACCAATGCCGAAGACAATGCGACTCCGAACTATTCATTATTTCCATCCCCGGACGTGCAAAAGGCCTTTTGTGAGGAGTATGTGAAGGCATGCGGCGGTGGCGGCGGGGACGTCCCAGCACTTTTAGAGGAAATCAAGGGCTTTGTTCTGGCCAACCATTTGGTATGGGGACTATGGGCAGTCAATCAAGCGGCCACAGAAGGCTGCGAAGAGTTTGATTACCTGCATTATGGATCCTGTCGAATACAAAGATATTTTTTGGAAAAGAAGCAATGGGAATCGGAACACAAGCACGACAGTTGAGAACGACTGAAACAACCAGCCGAATAGAACGATAAATTGAACTATTCATAGATACCAACTACGAGTATAACATATTTACAACACGATCTGAACTACCGGTATAATAGAGCTGTGCCTCGTTTGCCCATCCACGACAACCCCTCGGTTCCGAGCGACAGATTTTGAATTTTGCTTCCCCTTTGGGAGTCGTGGGTGCAGTCGTGGGACTCAAATGAAGAGGTCGTATAGGTCGACCTTGAAAAGTGAAACCGAGGAGATTTTTTGAACTTTGAACTTGACTCGTATCAGCTCACTTTTTCATCCTGACTGCCATACGACTACTACAATCATGACGACATACCACTACATTGTGTTGCTACTGGTTTGTTCGAGAGCCCTACCTGTAAAAGGTAATTTGCTTCGAGGCCAAAGTTCCGCAACGCTCCTACTAGAACAAGAAGAAGAATCCAAGAAACCGATATCGTTCCCAAAGGGACTTCTCGGGGGAGCAGCATTCTCAGCATCGTCTTCATCATCAATTGGACTTTGGGACTACAAGGAAAAGATAGTCAGAAACACTTATTATTATTACGAGGAGCACGTGGTATCATCCTCGCCTACTCGGGACTTGTGCTATGGAAACATGGAACGAATTGCCTACAAGAAATTTTGTCATTCGGAAATGCCCTCTGTTTCTTTGGAACCTTCGGAGCAGCCAACCGCTGCACCAAACAATGACCACCTAGGGAATCCATGGGACAACAATCCAACATTGCCGAAAGAGCCTACGCTGCTGCCGACTGGGTCTCCCAATCCTAGCCTCCTTGTACCATCCTCTCGTCAACCTTCGTCGACTTCGATGCCTCCTTCTTCTCCGGCCTTCCCTACCGATATTCCTCTACCAGCAGGCATTGGATTGTGTGCAGGAGATTGCGATTCACCTGCGGACTGTGAATCGGGTCTGTATTGCTTTCAAAGAATGAATTTTGAAGCAGTACCTGGGTGCCCCGGGACCGAGAGGGATGAGAGCAGGACAGATTACTGCACCAATACCACATCACGACCGTCCCCGTTACCACCACCGCCACCACCAACAACAGATGACGATTCTCCCTTCCGACTGAAGCTGTACTGGAATGCATCGTACTGGTGGCAAGAGTCCAATGAAGAAATCGAATGGTGTATGGCTTGTCTCAAGCAGGATCCGTCGGTGGTGTCTCTACATCCATCCGATGAACGACGACCACCCTGCCAAGAAGGTGATGCCTTGTTTCTTCACTACTGCTCGAATGAGGAATCCGTCGTCTACTTTGATTTTGATTTCGTTGTATCCTCGAATATCAGCAGTGGCCAACAGGTGGTAGAGTGGTTGATGCAAATTACCGGGACAGACTTGTGTTTGGAACTGCAGCAGCAGGACACGGGGGCCACGCTCCAAGTTTGCAATGCCACGAATCCTTTGCAACACTGGACGTCGCCGCCGCCGCCGTCAACAACACCAACAACCGACGACGAGCCCTTCTTTTTTGAAATAACTCCTCAACGCCCAAGCCACGATACCGGTATGATGGATTGGGATAACATGTTATGTTTGACGACACATCATCATCCCAAATTGGGAGAAGAGGTGGAATTGTATCCTTGCGATGTGGCGAGACATGACAATTCGTCCCTTTGGATCATGTTCTAACTGATCATGACAAATACCACGCAAGACAACCAATAAAATAGACATTAGAGAGTCAGTACATTATAGTACAATGTGACAAGTTTTATTCTGAATCATCCCCCCCCTCGTTAGTCTACACACCACCTTATATATAATGCCAGACGAATCCTCCCTTCGTTCGTTTTTACTAGACTAAAACCACGGCAGCAGCGACTGCTTCTTCATCTATACCAGAAGCGGCGGCCAATCTCGCTGCCGCATCCAAAGCTTCGGAAGTGGCCGCGTGCTGCTGGTTACTTGTAGTATCCTCCAATGGATTGTGAACCATGGCGTTCTTGTAGTGAGCACTTTGGGTATAGGATTCCGCGACTTTGACGGCAGCTTCGACCGCTTCAGACATGTTATCCGCGTCGGATGTGGATGTTGCGACAACATTATTGTCGTCCTCTTCTTCTCCGTTTGCATTCGGATGCAACAGCGTTTGGTCAATGATTTGTGAGGCTACCACTGATGACGCTGAGGCACCAGCACCATTATTATTTCGCTGCGCTCGGTGGTGGTTGTCGGTAGTAGACTGATTATCATTCTGGGGCGTGGCGACGTGACGTATCTGGTCCACCAATTTTTTGTTTTCTCGTCGATAACGCATCCGTCTCCAAATATTCTTTCGAAGTAGCCAATCATGACCTTCTTGTCCTTTGACGTACTTTTGATTGTATACAAAGACGGCGCCATCCTCCAAGGACAACCAAGTCTTGTACGATCGAGTGGCCTCGACGGCTGCAGCATCCATTTCCTTGGCGACTTCCGCATCACTAAAGAGAGTCGAGGGACGCCTTCTGCGAGTAGTAGTCGTCGTCGGTGCGGGCGCTGTAGTGGTTGTAGTGACCATATCTGTTGCCGCCGTCGCGGATTCTGTTTTCAGGACTTTGGCCGCAGGCGCGGATACCTCGGACGAAGCTTCCTCGCCGCTGCTCTTGTGGGTCTTATTATTGGCATCGCCGCTGCCACCACTCGTCAATTGACGAGCCCGCTTGAGCGTTTGATGATCCCGGAGGTTGTTGCGACGGGCAATCATGATCCGTCGCATCAAGCGTTCTTCGTCGTCGCCTTGCCCCTTGATGAACTCTCGACACGCATATTTGAGCTTTTCACCATTCTGGAGTGCTTCCCAACGTTGCATAGTAGGACTCTGTCGTATGCTTTGTTCGTTGAAGTCCATAGGACGAGGTCCCATCTTGGGGCCTGGCATTTTTGTTACTTGTATTAGGGCACCAGTAGTGTCTACTGATAATCGAATTCTGTCACAAGATGGAGCGACGACAGTAGCAGTGTGGTGAGATATTATCAATCATCGAACCGCGAGCCGGAGCTCAGTGAGCGTCAACGCAGCATCATGATGTTTTGCAGCCACTTTCTCTCGAGGAGAAGGAAACTAACTACCGGTACCGGTACAGGAACCATAATCGTTTGGTTCGATATCTAGCTTTCTTCACTTACCCGGCTCGAAGATGATGGCAAAGATACTATTCGATCGGTGTCGGCGTTTTCAACTTTCGAACAATCGAGAGAGCTGTTCTCGTACGGTACAAGTACATGCTTCGATGCGAATAAGGTTATGAAGCGTTGCGTTGTTGGGGTTATGGCTCCATTGCGAGCGATCGTCCTCATCGATCGTTCGCATCTCCCTTTTTGTTTTCTTGCGTCTCTTTCGCGTACCCGTACGTACCGGTACAGTACCGTGGGCTGCGGCGTCGCGTCGTCGGTTGAAGAAGAACGTTTTGTTGTTCGTTGGTTTTGCGTGTTGCTTTCGTGTATGTGGTGTGTGGTGGCGGGTAGTGCAGGCTCGACGCTCGACGTGCTTGCGTGTGAAAGGGTTCTCGATTTTTTGCCTGCAAGTAGAGCGGCTGGGCTCGCTCGCTCTGCTGGTCTTCATTTGATGTGACGTCATCATGATGACACCACCATGCCATACGTACCATACTCGTATGGTACCACACCACGCACAGCGCGCATAAATTTAAAATGGAGAGGTCCCCCGCTAGACACAAAATTTGGTACCGGTACCTGGTACCTGGTACAGTAGGGACCTCGTCGCGCATCATCGAGAAGGATCCAAAATCGAGACAAGGCTCGCGAGAAACGAGAAACGAGAGCGAGAGAAGCATCCCATTGATAATAGTATCTATCTGTTGCAGACTACACCGGCAGTAGCTACGGTACTATAGTAGTAGTAGAACGAGAAGATACTACTTGGTCCATTCCATAGTGAAACATCGCCGTCATTACTGACTGAAAGAATTGACTTGCAAGATCCCGACAGAGTCATTCAACGATCTGTCGCAGTTCATACAGACAGCAGCAGATAGTATCATGACGATCCTCCTCTCCTCGCCATCCTCGCTACGTCTCGTCGTGTCATGGATGTCCGCTGTGATGGTATTATTGTTTTTACCTTTCTTCTCGTCGGCCTTTGCTGCTACAACTTCCACACTGTTTGACGAAAACAAACAAGTATTTCGCCTCGGTGGTGGTGCTGGTACTGGTGGTGCTGGTACTAGTAATGATGCAGTAGCAGGCGCCGCTCGTATGGTTGTGGATTTGAATACGGGAGCGGCAGAGATCTTCCTTGATGACAACGGCAAATACAGTGACGACGAACATAAAAAACCGTGGTTTGTGCTTCCCGGTGGTATGTCAGTGGTGGGATGGTCGCCCGAGGACCCCGACAACAACAACTCCTCGGCGCTTTATTTGAAGGCGGCTTCAGCCTCGGAAACGGATCATCCACTTTTTGGATCGTACTCCCAAGTTTCCTTTACCTGGGCGGCGGCCCCTGACACTACTCCCAAGACAATCGAGACGAGCTATTGGATCTTTCATGAAAAACAAATGGTTATTTTTGACCAGTACTTTCCATACGGCTGGACGCCGCCGCCTCCAGCCACCGACGATGGCGAGCGTCAATCATCTGTATTACCCACCATTGTTGCGCCCTTTCCTTCCATCCAGTTAAAACTACCCGTGGTCGACGACGAAGAGAACGATAGTGGTATCTGTCTTGGGTATCTATTGTGGGGCGAATGCTTTTTGCTTGATACCCGCTCGGGAGATTGGGCGGATCTCACTAGCAGTGACTTTGGGCAGCTCTTTACAGGAGACACGTATGGGCAACCTTGGGTAGTGCATGACGAACAGGGACGAACGGTCGTTTGGAGCAGCTTGTCCAACTTCTTCGTCAGTGGATTTGCGGTCGATGATGCCAACAAGACTAACGGCAATGAAACATTACATGTGGGTTTAAGGACCACCTTGACGTCGATTCCGTCCGACTTTCATCACACATCGATCATGGTGGCTGGAAACAATGGAATCAATGCGACCTTGATGGACTGGGGCGACTTCTTGTTGGAATATGGCAGTGGAAAGGATAGGGCCAATGTTTACGACGACTTCATGCTGGCCCATTTGGGGTACTGGACCGACAATGGGGCATATCACTACCGCGGTGCGCATGAGGATACGTATGCCAACATGGAAGAGGCATTGTTGGCGGTCAAACAAGGATTGATCGAAGATGATGATATTCCAATACGCTACATGCAGTGGGATGATTGGTGGATGGAAAGCAAAGGGGATATTCCGGGAATGCTGTCCTGGGACGCAAAGCCCGAAGTGTTTCCTTCTGGTTTCTCTGATTGGCTGGGGCTGCCTCTTGGTAAGTACTGACAAGCATCCCCTTCTGGAAAAGGAATATCGCTTCGAGAGATGATATATATTCTTACTTTATCTGTTTTGCTGATATTGTCTCTATTAGCCATGTACGCTCCCGAGTACAGCGGAGAAAATGTTTGGATCAACGATTATACATGGAAGACAGTGCAAGTCCCACGAGGATCCACGTCGATTCCACTCGACCCCAACTTTTACATGGACCTTTTTCGCAACGGTACGAAGATTGGAATGGTAATCTTTGAGCAAGACTTTCTATGTTCCTATGGAATCGGTGATTCTGGACTCACCAGCACCGACGTGGACTCCGGTAGCACATGGATTCGATACATGGATGAGGCAGCCCAGAAATTTGGAATCAAATTGCAGTTCTGTATGCCGGACGCCTATCACTTGTTGGAGTCGACCAAAGTACTAAGTGTCACAAACGCTCGAGCCACAGAGGATAACGTCCGGAAATATAGGAGCATTCTTTCCATGGGTCAAAATGGTCTGCTTTACTACGCATTGGGTGTATTTGCATCAAGGGACAACGTTTGGACTTCCAACGCCGACGTTGAGCAACCAGGATGTGGCAACATGAAAGAAACTGGCTTTTGCTATGAAGCCAACGCTCACTTGGACAATGCTGTGGCGGTCTTATCCGGAGGTCCATATGGTATCGCGGACGCTCTGGGATTCACCAATAAGACACTTGCAATGTATTCATGCCGAACTGATGGTTTGATGCTTCGTCCTCGCTGGCCACTTGCTTCATTGGACTTTTCATTTACCCTCCCAGAAGCCAAAGGATCTCTGGTGTGGGCAGCACATGACGACTTCGGGCAGTACCGATGGTCTTACCTTCTAGGAGTGGAATTGGACAAGGAAATTCCAATTACACCCAGTCGACTGATTCAGGGCTCGATCGATGATGATTCCTACCCGAAGACGATGGTTGCATGGGAGGTTGTTGTTGGTAAACAAGTTTCCGAGGTGACTCTGTTTTCGGAATCGCGGCCCTTTCTGCTGCCCAGATCTCCGCCTTTGAATCTACCCTATGATATCAAAGCTTCATCACATACACATTTTGCCACTGCTCCTGTACTCCCAAATGGTATGGTCATCCTTGGGGAATACCAAAAGTGGGCAACCATGTCGTTTGGGCGAGTGATATCTGTGGACGCCACCGAAGGGCCGGTCATTCTCAAGATCAAGGGAGCTCCCTCCGAGACAACTTCATTTGCCTATCTGCAAGGAGTTTCTACTCATTTCTTGAAAAATAACATTGGACCAGTGCTAACCAAGGGAGTCAGAAAGGTACAATGCACGTTTCCACCCTCATGCTCCTCAAAGCTCATAGATCAACATGGGAATCCATTCTGCCATCTGTGGATAGTTTGTCAGACAAGTAATGGCTGTGAGTGCAGTAATGTGGAGAGTATGAATCAGTTGACAGAATATAAATAACGGTCTCTATTGCCGTGCGCCAGGGTGGGAGGGGGCATACCATATCGCATAGCTACTCTACTAGCTAGTAGGAGAGACAAACTTACGTCGCGCCTCTCAGTAGTACTAGTAGTCTGAAGAGTCACAATAGTAGACTGACCCGAATGATGATCTTCTTTCTTCTAGAAGTTCGAAATAAAGAGTACGGTACGTAGTAATCTTGTTCCTGGTGGTCTGGTATACTGGTATGTGTCTCTCGAGAAAGGATATCATCGCCTGGCTGATGCGGCATTTCGCGATTTTTATTATTGCCCAGTTTTTTGGTTTTGGTTTATTTTTTTCTTGTTCCGTAATCATTCAAATATGCCCAAATGACTCGGAAGTTGAAGTCCTTCAATAAACGCTATTTACGTATTTCCGGGATTGTTCTGAAGAAAGAGCAATCTTGTTCCTGGTGGTTCTGGTACAAGACAAGTAGTCTAGTATGTACTAGCTAGTACATTCTGGCATCGCTCGAGAAAGGATATCGCCTGGCTTCGATGAACAATGATCGAGGGCAACGCGTGCCGCACGCAGCATGCAAGAAAATAGTTTTAGTAGGACACAACCGATCCGAAAAGTGTGGTGGTACTCGTACGGTATGTATGTGTCTCTCGAGCAAGGATATCGCCTGGCTGATGCGGGATCTCGCGATTTTTATTACTGCCCAGTTTTCTATTTGTTTATTTTTTTCTTGTCTCGTAATTCATTCAAATAAGCCCAAATGTCTCGGAAGAAGATAAAGTCCCTCAATGATAAGATATTTCTGAGATTGTTGTGAAGAGTAATCTTGTACCTACGAGTACAAGTAGTGTATTATTCGACGGACGATACCACCCGCCACCACTGCGAACCATAAAACTCGACCTAGCTAGCATATCTTTCTTTTTATCACATAAAATCAGAAGAACCACATTATTTTATGACAGTCCGTGTATTATGATCTTGCATCCTCCATCTACCATGCCTACTTCTAGCAGTCGTGATGGCAATGAAACTCTCGAAGACTCGTTACTGTAGGACACAACCGATCCGAAAACGTACAAGTGTGTTGGTACTAGTATGTATGTGTCTCTCGAGAAAGGATATCGCCTGGCTGATGCGGGATCTCGCGATTTTTATTACTGCCCAGTTTTCTATTTGTTTTTTTTTTCTTGTCTCGTAATTCATTCAAATAAGCCCAAATGTCTCGGAAGAAGATAAAGTCCTTCAATGATAAGCTATTTCTGGGATTGTTGTGAAGAGTAATCTTGTTCCTACGAGTACAAGTAGTGTACTATTCGACGAGAACGAAGCGAACCAAAGACTGTATTTTCTGGCCACTAATCAAAGAGTACAACCCCAAGACGGAACAACTCGGAGCAATCGTGCAGTTCCGACCAGAGAAAGTCGACAAGATCTTGGAAGAAAAACACTACCGATACATGTGGTACCAAGACACCATCAACCTAGCAGAAGAAATGATACACGGACCGTTCGATTGGCAAGGAGACCCACTGTACACGGTAGCCACGGAACATTGGGAAGCACTAAGAACCAGAGGATCAGACAACCATATCGATGTCGGCAACATCAACCGAATCAGCCCTTTAAACACGAGCAACAAGCGAAGACGAAAAGAATAACAATTTAACGCCCAACAGAAAGCAACTGACTGCGAATCAGAAGAAACTATGACGAGACAAAACGAGGAACAACAACCACACTAACACGGAACAACAACAACACCCACACCACCACAACACAAACGAACGGTACGATCACACGGAAACAATTGCATATTTATACTCACAAAACCACAGGAAAATTATCAAAAACGAAAGCACCTCAAGCACACTACGAACACGACGAAGCCACGCCATTAAGCTAGGTTTCACTTTACACCGCCAACCACGAATACTACTACGAACTAGACCCCCAAGACCAGGCATTGACTGCACGCTACTATGACAAGGGTTGATCACCTCGTCTGAGAGCCCGCAGGGATTGAATGGATCCGACTTTGTGAGCAAGAACAGACTGGCCCCCGAGAATCGCGATTTGAAAGCGAGAGAAGGTACTCTAGCGAATACGGCCGCCTCCCAGCGACTCCGTATTGTCACCTAGGACGGACCTCCACTGGTGACTTCCGCGTTGAAACTAGAGCCACCGGAAACTTTGCCCACGGAAATCAACGTTCAGTGAAGGAAAAGGCCTGCGCTTGAGTGCAAGGAATCATACGCGACCCAGCTTCATCTTTTCGGTTCAGCGTTGTCGAGCCAAAAGAAGTAGAGGGGACGTAACGTGTACGGATAGGCGACTGCCCGCCATACTGAATCCAAGTAGTCATAAGGACATTTGACAGGGTCACTTGGATCTTGGCAGCCAGCCATCAGAGATGGATGGACCGTCGAGCAGTATCTGTGCCCAACCCAACACAACAATCCGCCATCGACAATGGACGACGATTACCTAGATAGTCTAGCCAGTACGGCACTAGAGCCGCTAAGCACCCGCCACCACTGCGAACCATAAAACTCGACCTAGCTAGCATATCTTTCTTTTTATCACATAAAATCAGAAGAACCACATTATTTTATGACAGTCCGTGTATTATGATCTTGCATCCTCCATCTATCATGCCTACTTCTAGCAGTCGTGATGGCAATGAAACTCTCGAAGACCATGAAACCGGCTCACTTGGATCCTCCGCCCGGGGGGGAGACGTGGGAGGCAGCTCTACCGGGCGAACT
This sequence comes from Nitzschia sp. pyKryTriq1, assembly GCA_956465555.1. Lineage (NCBI taxonomy): Eukaryota > Bacillariophyta > Bacillariophyceae > Bacillariales > Bacillariaceae > Nitzschia > Nitzschia sp. pyKryTriq1. The sequence continues at coordinate 865,028 of OY101129.1, forward strand.
CCAAGTGAATCAAGCTATGGAGGAGACACCCATGCCGCTAAGGCTTTGGGAATCTCCGAGGCTGAGCATCACAATGTCACCTGCGCACGATGGGCGTTCATCCTTTGCCTCATGGTGTCGGCTTCGGTTCTGGCCACAGTCATTTTTTTCTATGCCGATGGAGAGGAACAGGATGACTTTGATACTCAGGTACGTATGTGATGCCGGTAAGAAGGACTCATACTTGTAACTCTGGCGTGGTAAACATCGTCTCACACGTCTGGGCCTATCTCTGGTTTGCGTCTTGGTGTGCCTTGACTGCCTATGTAACAAATCGAACACAATGTAATCTGGTAGTGTGTCAGCATGGCTCATGATATCATCGATATTTCGAACAACAATATCAATCGAGTCTTGAATGTGCTCCAGGGCCTCTCGGTTATGACAACGTCATATTTGATCCAAGATCAGAAAGACGGGCAAATCATAGATGGCTTTGTGACAATCCCGGATGTAGAACAGCATTTCGGCACGGCACGGGCGTCGTCTGGAGCTCTTGTGATTGCCTATTTGCCAGAGGTGAGACCCTCTGAGTTGGAGGCTTGGAATCAATACTCAGAAGCCAACCAAGACTGGATCCAGCAATCCCACCCAACTGTCAACGTCACCGATATGATCCTCCCCCATGTCTGGGAATATCCGGAGGATAGGAGGCGAGCGTTGAATGAAGATTCTACATGTGACAGTCTTCCTGGACGAATGCTTCACTCGGAAGAGGAACGCGCCGAACGGATCCCTCTCGAGGCCGATAGGGGTCCCTTTTCTCCCGTGTGGATGTTTTCTCCACCACCCCTCGCGGACGATGTAGCCATTGTGAACTTTGATTTGCGGGGCAAGAAAGTCTTCCGAAAGGCTGTCGACTATATTGCTGCGACCAAGAAGCCTACCTTCTTAGATGTTTGTAATCAAGCAGCTTGGTTCGACCATCAAGATTTCAAGAATATCTTGCAAGGGGTTATTGCCTTCCCCGTGTTTGACGGATATGATGCTGAAAGCTCAGATGTCGTAGGCCATCTGGTAGCCATTGTCCCATGGGAAATTTTCTTTGAAAACATTTTGGCTGAAGACTCCAGTCCCATGACGGCGGTCCTTGAGAATACGTGTGACGAAATCTTCACCTTTGATATCCAAGGTCACCATGCTACCTTCGTGGCGGAAGAAGATATTCATGACATTACATTTGACGAGATGGCGATTGTTGACTCATTTGCCAATCTGGAGAGTTATGAGGCTAACGCTTTTCACGACGGTACCCACCGAAGATCCTCAGAAAATGAAGACAATACATGTCACTACACAATCGCGATTTACCCGAGCCAAGAGATGGCGGATGAGTTTCAGACCAACAACCCCATTTGGTACGCGTTGGTGGTTCTCGGAGTTTTCTTCCTGACTTCGATACTTTTCGTAGTCTTTGACTGTTTTGTTCGGAAGAAAACACAAATGGTCATGAATGCCGCTATGCGTCAAAACGCCATTGTTTCAAGTCTTTTCCCCAAGTCGGTCCAAGCCAAGATGATGGCCGAAGCGGATCAAAATCATAAGCTTTGCAAGATAGGCAAGGCCGGAATCAAGCACTTTTTAGTTGCCGATAAGGAAAAGGGCGATCCCGGCCCAGTAGTGGCGGGCAAAAGCAAACCGATTGCCGGTGAGTGCAGCATCATGGCAGTGATGTGAGACTCTAGCGTTCTTTGCTCACCGTAGCTTTCTTTTTCTCCAACCGATATTATCAGATCTTTTCCCAGAGACAACGATCATGTTTGGTGACATTTCCGGATTCACAGCTTGGTCGTCGGCGAGAGAACCAAGCCAAGTCTTCGTGTTGTTGGAAACCATATACGCCGAGTTTGACCGCATCGCCAAGCGACGACGTGTCTTCAAGGTGGAAGTCGTGGGAGATTGCTATGTGGTAAGTTTTCCCGAATGATATTGCTTTATTGAAAAAACTTCTTCTTCCCCAACACATCTCACAAACAACATCATCTGCGCAGGCTGTTTGCGGTCTACCCGACCCTAACCCACATCATGCGGTAGTGATGGCCAAGTATGCGAATGAGTGTGTCCAAGAAATGAATCGATTGACCCATGAGCTCGTGCTCGAATTGGGCCCTGACACCAATGATTTGAAAATGCGTGTTGGTTTGCATTCGGGCCCAGTCGTAGCCGGAGTCTTACGGGGAGAGAAGAGTCGTTTCCAGCTGTTTGGTGATACAATGAACACAGCGAGCCGGATGGAATCGACGGGTGTCCCCAATTGCGTCCAAATCTCACAAGAGACCGCTGATCTATTGATCGCCGCTGACAAGAAGCACTGGGTTGTTCAGCGCGACGACACCGTGAGTGCCAAGGGAAAGGGTGAACTGGTTACCTACTTCCTCAAGCAGTCATTTAAAAACGGCGGGGCTGGATCCATCACAAACTCCGAGAGCGGTAGCAAGCATACCAGTCTAGATAGGCTCTGTCTGGACGACTCTCAAGTCATCGAGAGCCGCAATCGTATTGCTGACTGGACGGCCGAAGTCATGGGAAGCCTCTTGAAGGAGATCGTACTCCGCCGAACGGCCATGGGTGTAAAGAGCGAGTCTCGCAGCAAGATTGCAGAACTGGAGCGGGCAATAGATAACAATACCACCAACGGATTCACCGTGATTGAGGAAGTTGAAGAGATAATCGAGCTTCCGGACTTCAATGCCAGGGCAACCAAGCTTGAAGCACAGCTCCACGGTGAGGACGTATCGCTTGGTCAAGAAGTCACTGATGAGCTGCGAGATTTCGTCCGTACGATTGCATCGCTGTACAACGACAATCGTAAGTCATTACTGCGCAAATCCGAACGACGCTGGATTCCTTGTATCCCCATGCTAACTAGTCAATCTTTGCTTTCATTCCGCGGTATTTCCAGCATTTCACAACTTCCACCATGCCAACCATGTGACCATGAGCGTCGTCAAGCTACTCAGTCGCATTGTAGCACCGGATATTGACGAATTCAGCAACAAAAGCTTGCACGACCATACATATGGGATCACTTCGGATCCTCCGACTCGATTCGCGGTGCTTTTCTCTGCCTTGATCCACGACGTGGATCACTCTGGAGTTGGCAATATGCAGCTCGTCAAGGAAGGCTCACCACTGGCGACGCACTACAAAAACAAGAGCGTTGCCGAGCAAAACTCGGTCGATATGGCATGGGACTTGTTGATGGATCCCAATTATCGGCATCTTCGCAATGCCATCTACACCACGCGCGCCGAGTTCCGTCGATTCCGTTCGCTTGTTGTGAATGCCGTAATGGCCACGGATATCATGGACAAGGATCTGAAGAAGCTTCGCAACGACCGCTGGGATGCTGCGTTCGAAATGAACGTGGACCAGACCAGTCGCAAGGCCGTCAATCGCAAGGCCACAATTGTGATTGAGCACTTGATCCAAGCCTCCGATGTCGCCCACACAATGCAACACTGGCATATTTACCGCAAGTGGAACGAGCGCCTTTTCCGAGAGATGTATTGCGCATATGAATTGGGGCGATTGGAAACGGATCCTTCCGAGAACTGGCACAAGGGAGAGCTGGACTTCTTTGACTTCTACATTATTCCGCTGGCGAAAAAGCTGAAGGAATGCGGTGTGTTTGGAGTATCGAGCGACGAGTACTTGGCTTACGCGCAATCCAATCGAAAGGAGTGGGAGCGACGAGGGCAGTCGCTGGTAGAAGAAATGATTGCCACAGTGAAAGATTCCCAGCATGCCAGGACGCTCAGCAATATTTCGAACCATCGCACGGCAGACGAGACGGTTACCGAGGGCTCCAGCATCGGCTCCAGCAGCTCCAATCTCGAGCCGAGGGAATGAAACCTTTGACAGATGTGCTTCAACTGGGGATATTGAACTGAGACGAAATAGGGTAAGGGACCCTTTAAATGGGAAATGAAGTAGTCTGTCATACCTGTGGCTATAATTGAAATACATGAGTCGTATCTGTTGTTAACCGTTTCCCGGGCTTGGGACACGTGTAGGTAGGGACGGATGATGCGAGGAATCTCAACATACTGTGGCCACTCGAATCACTCGAATTGCTCCCTTAGGAGGCCCCATACGGACGGCAAAATAAGCGCAACCTTATCCGTTCCTCTCTACCATAGTGAGTGAGATCATTCCCCCGCTTGATGGGCACTATCTGTCTCCATCGCTCGATTTGTCTTGATGGGATGTTGAATCAGCATCGTCATCGTCATCTTTATGGTTGTCACCTTTATTCGCTGGGGCATCATTTTGGGGGCTTTTTTCACCGCTGTCGCCGTTCTTATTGGTCGATTTGGAGTCTTTTTTGCCGTTGTCAGACTCAGATTTGACAGCACCGCCACCACTTGATTCGTCGGCATCTTTCTTCTTTTCAGTGCCGGTGGATTGGGCATTGTCTGCTTCGGAACCCCCTTCGCCACCATCGATGGATCCTTTAGGCTCATTGCCATTACCTTTCTTTTTGTGACCTGATTCTTTATCCTCGTTGCCGGATTCATTCTTGCTAGCGGAGCCATCATCACTGTCATCCGTCCCCCCTTCCTCCTGAGCGCTGTCCGTCTTGGGAACATCTTTCTCCTCCTCCTCCTCCTCGTCGTCGTCGTCATCGTCGTCTCCTACTTTGTTATCATCGATGAAATCTTGCTCTACCCCTTCTTGGTCACCATCGCCCCCTTGACTATCCGATTCTTCGGGGGAAGCTCCAGAATTCTCATCTTCGACGTCCTCACCAGCATCGTCCACGGAACTCCCATTGTTTTCAGTAGTATCTTCATCCGTCGATTCGTCGATCACATTGGTGGAGTCGTCACTCGCGTTTTCATCCGCATCGTCGTCATCATCGTCGCCCTCGTGGTTTTGTTCGGCATCTTGATCCGCTGGCGTGTCGACCTTATCAGTAGAGTTCTCACTCGGACTACCTTCCGTGCCGTCGCCAACGTCGCCACCATCATCACCATCGCCCTCCTCAGTGACACTATCATTTTCTTCTGTGCCTTCATCCTTTGGTACGTCAGTCTCATCGGTAGAGCTACCATCATCTTCCACGTTGTCGTCGGTATCGTCGGCGTCGTCATCATCTCCCTCATCGGTGAAATTCTCATTTTCTTCGATGCCTCCATCCGTGTCATCGCCCTCATTGGTGGAACTCCCATTTTCTTCAGTACCGCCGTCCGTTGATGCGCCAGACTCATCGGTAGAGCTGGCCGCGTTCTCTTCAACGTTGTCGTCCGTACCAGTATCGTCGGCATCGTCATCATCTCCCTCATCGGTGAAACTCTCGTTTTCTTCAGCACCGGCATCCATCGGCGCGTCAGTCTCATCGGTAGAACTACCACCATCCTCCACGTTATCGTCGGTATCGTCGGCGTCGTCATCATCTCCCTCATCGGTGAAACTCTCATTTTCTTCTGTACCTTCATCCGGCGTAGCGTCACCCTCATCGATGGAACTCCCTCTTTCTTCTGTCTCTTGATCCGTGGGCGCGTCAGTCTCATCCGTAGAACTGGCCGCACTCTCTTCTATGATGTCGTCGTCGATATCATTGATCTCATCGGTGAAAGCCTCATTTTCTTCTGTCTCTTGATCCGTGGGCGCGTCAGTCTCATCCCTAGAACTAGCCGCACTCTCTTTCACGATGTCGTCGTCGTCATCGTTGTAATCATTGACCTCATCGGTGAAACTCCCATTTTCTTCTGTCTCTTGATCCGTGGGCGCCTGGGTTTCCTTCTTATCATTGCCTTGCTGTTGTTCGTGAACGATTTCATATTTCGCAATTTCCGTATCTCCCCAAGCTGCATATCCTACTAGCGCCTCGGCTTGCCAATCCACATGAGCTTCCAGATAGTCCACAAATTCCAAGGACATGCCCCCATTGTCATCACCCCCATTATTCGCCAACGACAGGAGTGGAGCCAGTACAGTGGTACTACAAGCACGTTCCCAGCCCGTTACCTCTTCGATCGAATCCAGTATCCGTCCAAACTCCTCTGCCATGGTTTCATAGCGTACGGTGATCAGCTTTTCCACGGATCTCCAGTCGGCCACTGCCTGATGATTTTGAAGTTTGGCCGCACGTAGTTTCAAAATATTGGAATAGGGCGTCCCGTCCGGTTGTAATTCATAAATAGGATTATCCACCCCCGCTCCCGAATCGTCTTCGATACAACTCATGACGCGATGATATTCAAAGTCCATTTGACACACATGCTGGTCCGTATTGCCATCTTGATACGGTAAATCCCTCGCCGGACGTTCCTCCAACGCCCAAGGAGTCGTCAAAAAGTCACGCCAGGCCAATGGCGTCACATGTCCGGTTTGGGCATTTCGTGACAGAAGATGCCGTGGCATGTACTCGGGAGAGGTTCGCATTTGCTCGATCCAATCGTAAACATTCAATGTCATGTGAACCACCACTGTGGGATGAGGAATGGGAATTTCATCCTGAAAAAAGTAACCAATTCGTTGTAGACTGGTAGAAATAATAGCACTGTCGGGATAACATTCCTGCAATTGAGATTGGAGCCACGGAAGTCCAGAATGTCGTTCGCCAATGATCGCCAAGTGTTGGACATTTTTCTTGGAGGAGGATGACGAGTGAGATGGGGTTTTGCCGTCTTTATCGCTGTAATAATCGTCATCATCATTGTTGTTGCTGTTGTTGTTGCCGTTGCCCGATAATAACACCAACAAAGCAAAGGCTAACACTGCCACCGCAAAATATCGTACAGGTGGAGAAGACAAGGGAGACGGGGAAATGTCGCTGGTTTTATGGGGCGACTGCTGCTGCTGCTGTTTTTGGTAGCCATTACTATGGCTTTTTGCACTCGCATAAGAAGTATTAGCAGTACCAGTAGTAGTACCAGTAGCAGCAGCAGCAGTCGCAGCAGCAGCGTGCGGCACACCGTATTCTTGGTCGACCAAAGCGAGTTGCTCTTCGACATCGTCGTCGTCCCAGTCATCCCATCCATCATTATCGTCTTGCTGGGCGATATAAAAGGGGTTGACTTTTTTAGTAGACATGCTCGCTGGTGAATGAAATAAATGTTGTTGTTGTTGTTGATGTTGTTGTTGTGAGCGCAAGCAAGAATAGAAAGAGAGAGGGGAAAGAAGAAGAAATAAAAGGAAAGGATCGCATCGCGCCTCGCGTCGCGTTCACGACAAAATTGAAACACGGCCGGCGAGATCTCGCTTTTCGCACACGCGCTTCTCATGTTGTGCGCGCGGGCTCAACCAAGGACCAAGGAGGTTAAACCCGCTACAACGCCCACACCGCGCGCCTGCCCAACGCACTCCTGGCTCGTGGACGACGTGGACCGTCTTTCACATTTCAATCGTTGGAGTCGTTGACTACTAACTGTATGGACTGATACTGTAGTAGTCGTACACGAGTACGTACTTTTACCGGTACAGAATGATAGGCCCGTCGAGCAAAGGCAGCACACAGCACACAATAACAAAGCTAACAATCCAGCAAAACTTCATTGTCTTCGAAAGATCGAGTCTATTTTAATCCCTATTACACCTGGCTTTGACCAATTTCCACCACAAAATGTCTTATTCAAAGCAGTTGACGATGATGATGGAGCAGCAGCAGCAGCAGGGTATAGCAAAAGAGTGCTTGGATACGATGGAATCCTTGGTGGATAAATTCGGTCGCACATGCCGATTTGCGCTCGAGGTTGCCTACTCCAAGAAGGAAATAAAAAGGCGGCAGCAGGGGAAAGCCGCAAGCCGAAATGATGACGATATTACGTATGTGATGAAGGATTTTACGTGGAAAGGCCAAGCAGGTCCTAATACTGACGGTCGTGATCATCGTATGACTGTCCTTGCATATTTCTATGCCGAGAACCGCACCGAACCACTGAACGAATTTTCGATTCCTCGCGTTTTGGATGAGGACGAGGAAGAAGCGATTCTTCTCACATTTTCACACTACAATAAGATGCGTCTTGACCGCTTGAAAGATAACAACAACACACAAGGGAGCGATGCTCATGGGCGCTGGAAGCAGCTAAGATTGGGAAGTAGTATTGAATCTCCTAGCTCCTCCAGAATACTCGAACACCCCAGCATGGAATTGTTCCAAGGGGTTTGTATCGGAAAACCATCTTTCAAAAAGATGAGAGTCTCATCTGGACTCATGCTTACGCTTCGAAAACTCTACGCGCGAGGTAAGCATGACACTCTGCAAATCTTCAATTTGTCACTATCTGCTGAAGATGCAATTCACCTGGGAGAAATTATTGGATCCAATTGCCTTCGTGAAGTGGTTTTTAGCCATCTTTGGTTTGGGAATTCTATGGAGTATATCCGGCAAGGCCTGCATCAGCTGGAAGCATTGCCTAGCAACAACGAAACTAACTCAGCTCGGCTGAAAAAGATGACAATTGCATTCGAGCTCCAGGCAGACGAGGACGAGGCGACTCGCCTTCTAGCTTCCCTTGGACGATTAAGATCCCTGAAAGAACTGGATTTATCCAGTCCATTCGAGGCACCAATTGCCCAAGCCTTGGTTCAAGATGTTATATCAAGCCCTACATGCTGTATTGAAAAATTATCATTGTGCTGGGTTACCTATTTATCGCTGAATCTAAGGGAACATCCCGCAATGTGGGAAGCATTGTGCCGAGCTGTGGAGTCGAACCACAACATTCGAGATTTCGATTTGACCGCTGCTGATATCTCTAATGACCACACGACTCCAATGCCGAGTCTGTTTCTCATGATCATGTCCTCGAATTGTACTCTTCGTCAGTTCTGCTCGAAGCACCCGTTGATGCCGGGGCTGCGCTGGTCCGACCTCCCACCCTTTATTGGCGACGGCCCTCCATCAAATCAACGCCCAAGTCAAGTTCGTCGGGTCGATTTTGGAATAATGTATTGTTTCAGTGAGTTCATTCATGATATCCAGATCGTGCTGCATATGGTATCAAATTGTCTCCCATATGTTTACGACCTCATGGATATGGTACCGGGCTGGGGTTCATTGAACCGTCGTATGGATGAACACATGAAAAACAACACCTTGGATACCGAGGCCGACAGCGATGTGAGGATGCTTCAGGTGTGGCTAGAGCGAAATCAAGTGGGCCGAGCACTGTTGCTCCCCGCAGTTGCACCAACGGTACCCATGGGCTTGTGGTCCATTGTCTTGGAGAAGGCGGCCAACAGTCGATCCGTTCTATTCAAGGACGACAAGGAGCGACGACGGCCCCCTGTGGATGGAATATTCTTTGTCATTCAAGGCTTGGTTCACCAGGGCGGTGGCCTCGGCTCAAATAGTAATGCTGATGTCGAAGTAGTCCTTACTAGGAGTAGGGAGCCACAAATTGAGCAAGCCAGCAAACGACCCAGACTGAACTGATCATCGACGCCTTCCTTGCCCAAAAGGCTAATGTATAGAAACTACCATTAAACCGCGTAATAATGTGTAGTTTTCGAAATTTTAGAGCACAGTCGCCTGTTTCTGATGAAAATCGGTTTGACTAAACGGAACGGATTTCTGTGCACTGTGCACCGCGTGTTTTATCGAATTCGCGGGATGGACGATGCGCTTTTGATGAGATTCTTCTCACTGTACGGTACAGTATGATGGCGCTGCAGCAGAGCCTGCGGGTTCGGTCCATAGAATGATCCAGATCAGATCTACTGGTGGAATGTCCATTCTCCTTGACTCTACTGTCAATACAGAAAGATCCCCGTGTCTTTGAGTGTCCGACCCTCGAGATGGTGAGACTTGGCGTGATGCGGAGGGCTAATATCATTTTGCTGCTCGTGCTTCCCGCAATTCTGGCAAAAAGTTCTGCTGCTTCATCGGCGACATCCCGAAAATCCCTACGAGCCAATGGCAAACTCGTAAAGAAAGAATTGACGCTAGCGTTTCGACAGCAGCAGTTATATCCTGGGGATAAATCTTCGACCGGTGCCGTTTCAGTGGAAGCCATTCTTCTTCCTCGAAGGCTCCCACTCAAGGGATTGATCCGTCTGGTCTGCTTGGGTGTGATCACTCTGTCCCTACTCCAATGTACGGCAACAGCAGGAATTCCGCATGTCCAAACAATATGGGGGCTCATTTACGGTACCGACTCTGTCATGCCCTATGATTACCGCCCGACTCTCGCAGATATTCATCTTTCGCGGCTTATAGCGAGTTCCACAAATGATCGCCTTCCTCCGATTTCTCTACCATCGGCCGGTCCACTTATGTGTCTTTTATGCTCGATACTTGTGTATGTCGGATCCACATTTTTATTGCCCAGATGGTTCACAGCTGCCAGAGTATTTTTAGACTACCGAAGAGTTCCAATCACGGGGAATGATCATATTGGCTCGTCGCCGTCCTCCAGCGGCATCAGCCAACAACTAGTCAAGAATGCTTCCAGGGCTGCCGTTCTGGTTCACATTCACGACAAACTTTTGCAGCAAGAAGTGGGTGCAGGCCAGGATGACAGAGGCAAATTGCACCTTATTTGTCCACTTCAGTGGTCTATGATAGACACCCCACAAACGACGACTAATAGCAAAGCTTCGTTGAAGAACAAGACGACGACAACGATTGAGACGCATTTTTCCCACCCCGCTCCTACCTTCTTTGATCTCAATCAGTGCCGCTACTATGCAAATGTCGAAACGGGAATTTGCCAGGATGGAGGTCCACTCTTACATTCCGCTCCCTTGCAAGATCTTCAACAGCTTGTGGTGGGGGCAGGGATATCTCAAGAGCAGCTAGCGATTGCCAAGGAGCGATACGAACCCTACAACCGCCCCACGTTGGCTACTCCCACAGTCCGAGAAGCCTTTGTGGCCAGAATATCTTCCCCGTTGGTGGTTGTACAGGTTTTGGGGAAGGTACTCTCGTGCTTGGAAGAGGGGATAACATCCATGTTCAACCTTTTCTTTTTGGGCGTTCAACATTTAGCCGAAGCCCGACAGTCCATTAGCGCTGCAAAGCAAATGGCAAAGGAAGTTCAAACCAATGTGCAAGACACATCGGCGTTACCTGTCTTGATTCTGCGACGACAAAAGGGCAAACAACGTCGACAACCACTTCAATGGGCTTCGATGACCGCGGGAGATTTGATTCCAGGCGATGTCTTTGTCATGTTACAAAACCGAAGCGAGGGCGGGGAGGGGGTAGTCATGCCAGTGGATGCACTCCTCTTGGCGGGCCAAAGTCTCGCCAATGAAGCTGTCCTCACTGGCGAAAGTGTCCCACAAAGTAAAACACCCATCGATTTTGCCGAACGGGTCGAAGAAGAAACGAACGCGTGTCTAGATATGGATGCCGACCGAAATTCCATTTTATTTGCAGGGACTACCTTGGTCCACTGCTCGAGCCAAGCCAATCAAACCACAATACAGGGAATCGTCTCAGTTCCAGCTCACAATCAGACTGCCGGAGTGGTATGTCTTGCCCTCCGAACAGGGACCTATTCTTCGAAAGGACAGCTGTTGCGCACACTCAAGACCAACGCCCATGTCGGTGCGATTTCGAATCCCCAATCCGAAAAGGATGCACTGCGTCTCATTTTGAGTCTTTCCGTGTTTGCCATGGTGTCTTGTGCATCATTGTTTTTGCCTCGAGAAGGGGCTGCTGGGGCTCCGGTCACTACGTTCCGAAGAATTATCCAATGTACACGGATTCTCATTGCCAGTATTCCGTCGGATCTTCCGTTGTCGTTATCAGCGGTCGCTCGCTCGTGCTCTTATCGACTACGGCAGGACTCGGAAGTTATTTGCTCCGAGCCAGGATCTTTGTTGACAGCTGCATATGTAGATACCGTTGTCTTTGATAAGGTAAGAATGATCGAGCACCAAATTATCCTATTTCATCTGATCTCATACCGATTGTGTTATGCATCTATTTTGCTCGATAGACGGGAACTCTGACGGCAGACACACAGTCGGTATCCAAGTTGATACCGCAGCTCTCAAATCAAATTGCGGAAGTTTCGGAGACCTTTCAATTGTCGCAGCTGGCTGGTTGTCACTCTTTGATCCATTTGAACACACCTGGCTCCAAAAGCCAAACTGTTGGCGATCCACTCGATGAAGCGGCCCTTCGGTATAGCGGTTGGAAATACAATGATACTGCTCGATGCTATGAGGCTCCAACTAGAGTGACGGCCGCATTACCCTATGATCCTGTGCGACTTTGGCAAATCAAAGCCTTCCCTTTTGATCCCCAAAAGCGCATGTCCACGGCTGTCGTGGTTTTGGAGAACGTCGATGGTTCTCTTCGGCTACTCTCTTTGACAAAAGGATCGCCAGACACTGTCAGGGACATGTACCATCAACGCGAGGATCGGGAGTTCCTTACTGCCTACGAGACCCAAAGGAAAGAGTTTGAGGTGCAGGGATACAGAAGTATTGCCATGGGTTGGAAGGACTTATCCGCGACTGGGTTGGTGAGGGAACTATTCCCCAAAGGCTTGGATACGGGCGAGATTGATGGAGCTCGACAGCGAGGATCAACTCTCCACAGACGCGACTTTGAAAAGGATGATCTCGACTTTGGGGGTTTTGTCCGATTTGATGCCTCGATACGGCCAAGTAGCCGACGTGTCATCGAAGAGCTCAATGATGGTGGGATCCGAAGCATAATGCTGACGGGCGATGCAATTGATGCCGCGATCACCGTCGCATCTAAGGTTCGGCTCATCGAGAAGCGACAGGTTGCAGTTTTGGAGGTCGTGGAAGATGGTATTGGGGAAAGCTCTCTACAATGGCGATTCGTGAAATTCCAGAAAGGCAAGAAGGGAAGACTGGGCAAACGAAGCTCCTCCTCCGAGACGAAATCTTTCTCAGAATCTTCACTGAAAGACGTCCTTAAGCTTGAGAGGCTTGGTAAATGTGCGATTGCAACCACAGGAGTGGCACTTGAAAGAGTTTTTGAAAACCCATCCGACCCACAGGTGAAATGCGTCTTGGACAACTTGTCTCGTATTTCAGTCATTGCTCGAGCCACTCCCAAACAAAAGAATGACGTCATTTCCCATTTGAAGCACAAGAATGGGCGCACTGTTTTGATGTGTGGTACGAAGCGTCCTGCAAATGTATGGAAATTCAATCGTGGAGACTCTGACCTCTTTTCGTGCTATTCAAATATAGGTGACGGCGTGAATGATGTAACCGCGATGAAATCCGCCCATGTAGCTGTAGCCCTGCTCAATGGGTTCGGGGACGAAAACGATCTTATTGGTGGAGAGGACTTTGACGATGAGAGGCGACGAAAGAAAATTGAATCAATGTTGTTGGGAAACCAAAGGCAGAAGCATCGCCAAGGAATGAATAGCAAACGCAAGGAAGCCCGCGACAAGTTGAATATGAAGATCGAGAAGGCGCAGGCCGAAGTCAGGGAACGTGCGGCCGCCAGGAGTGGTGCAAGCCCAGATTCGAGCGAAGTCAAACTCGAATTTCAAGATGTGAAAGATATGATTTCGGCAACTCTTGTGGTTGTTAATGAGGAGAGAAAGCGAGAGAAAAGTCTAAGAAGTGGTGGGGGCGATGCTGCTCGACTTCTAGCCGAAGAAAGGCGGAAAAGTAGCACGGATGATGGTGATGAGGACGAAGAAAATGAGAAGGCTCCCTCTATCAAACCAGGAGAGGCATCCTTAGTCGCGCCGTTCTCTTGTCTACATCCTTCCATCGAAGGAGTGGATTCTGTGCTTAGGGCCGGCGTTGCCACGGCTGCGTGTGCCCTGGCGACTCAAGAGCTCATCGCCTCGCATGCGCTCATGTCTTGCTTCAACTTGGCTACGCTATATCGAGACGGCTTTCGATACGGGAAGCATATGTCAGTCGTCGAGTCATTGATGTTTATGCTTGTAGACCAACAGAGATATAAAGCATCTTGCACCCCGAGACCAAGGCTTCCAAAGGACCTATCCCTACGACCACCACAGTCCATGTTTCAGCCAGCTGCCATCCTTCGCACAGTTGCTCAAGCGGCGGTGAATTTGATAACCATGAGTGTTGGAGTCCGCTACGCAAGCAGACTTGAACGTGCTTCATCTGTTGATAGCAAATACCATCTAAAAATCGAAGGGCGCAATCCTCCCAAAATATCCAAGATGCTGTCTGCTCTTGCAGCATCCAACGTTGGAAAGGCGGGCGACGGCGACGGCGCCGAAGTAGCCCCATCAGCAGGCCTCTTTCGACGACCTCCCTTCCAACCAAATTACGAGACTAATGCGGTGTTCATTCTCTCTATTTTGCAGAATATGCTGGTATCCTTGGCCAATCACAAAGGCAAGCCATTTTACCAGTCCATTCTAGAGAGCCGGCCCCTGACCACCCTGTCAGTGGCAACGGTGGGTCTCTGCGTAGCTCTCATCTTTGAGACGTCGCCGAAACTAAATACTCTTCTCGAGTTGAAGGCGCTGCCGACGAAGAAGAGCCAAGCTGTCTTCTTTGCCATTGTGATCCTCAACATTGTGTCTGGCAACCTGGTAAATCGCCTATTTTCACCGAGCGATCGAACAGCGAAGGAGGCGGCGGAACCCATTGGGTATCGTAATCGTGCTGCGGATCTCGAGGAGCAGCTACTTCGCGAAGAAAGAGCTCAAAACCTCCGCGGTACTGTGATTGCCCTAGGCCTACTGACATACCTTGCAGTTGAAGCACTTGTAAAACCATAGCTACGAGTAAGAGTTTTCATTCGGGATTCTAAATATTGAATAATCATCCATGAGTCGCCAAGTACCCAAACAAGGAGAGTAAAATAATCTGAACTACACCCCTTCCGATGTGATCGTCCGGATACCGCAATGGAGGTGCAAAGGCAAGTGGCGCATCATGGGTGTACATGTAAATGTTGGCGGGTGTTACTGCCAGCGTCAAAGCAAATAGGAGAAAGGCAGGAATTTGTACCGGAATAGCATTGAGACCTCCCAAAATCAAGAGCAGACCACCGCCCACTTCAGCCACACCACTCCACAGAACATGATATTCTTCGTCTGACAATCCCAACTTGTCCGCACCGGGTGTCGGGACGTTCCAAAGACCACCCCAGGACCCTTTGGGTGGAACAATCGCCGCATACTCATCTTTGTAAAAGAAATGTGTCGCGCCAACAAATGTAAATATGAGACCCAAGGGGAGTGGTACTACGAAATCCAGAATGGTTCCAAGGAATCCTCCCGATACAGTATTCAACCATCCCAAGAAACTAGTCAGTAAAAGGGCACCCAATAGAATGCCCGCTCCGATGGATGCGACGCCTAATTTCTGCTCGGAATCGCTTTTCGCCGAAAGAAGAATCGAAGGATCTGGTCTGGCAGTAGCCGCTGTTTCTGATCCGGAATCATCATTACCCCCTGGAGAAGATTTCAATGCGGTTGGGGTCGTTGTCCTTGCTGAAGGGCGGGATAGGGTATGTAGATTGAAACGATGGCTTACAATACGCCGATGTTGTTGTAATTTCGTCGGAATCATCGTCCTCGCCGCCGGTAATTGCGTGAAAAATGCCGGTACTCTCTCAATGCAAGAGGATGCGAGCACGATGGACATGAGGAAAAACTTGGACATTGCGATTTTTCTATGACATTCAGGTATTTCAGTAGAAAAGGGTTGGGTTGAAAGATGGATAGAGGATAATGAACATGTATATCTATGAAAAGATCCCATGGTCAAGATGCTTGAAGTCAAAAAAGAAAGAGAGATCTTCGCAGGCAGACATCAAAGATCGATATGACGTCAGAGTATTTACGCCTATCACTGTACTGTGGGTTGACTTCTTTGACCGCAACTATGGCTGAAGGCTCCCGGAGCGCATGAGATCGCGAAAACCGAGACCCGCATTTGGATCCTATCGCGTAACCAAATCCATTTTTTGTCACGAT
The DNA here is from genome assembly GCA_956465555.1 of Nitzschia sp. pyKryTriq1. NCBI lineage: Eukaryota > Bacillariophyta > Bacillariophyceae > Bacillariales > Bacillariaceae > Nitzschia > Nitzschia sp. pyKryTriq1. The sequence continues at coordinate 880,933 of OY101129.1, forward strand.
GTCATCGCGACAAAAAAACAGAACGATGATGCTGTGAATATCTCCACATTGATACCATCCTGTATTTCAAAGATATAGTCTGCAGCATGTTGTTATTATCCCAAGGCAATCCGATATGTTCCCTCGTCAAGAACGCGTTGCTGATCGTTCCCCTTTTGGGGCCGACGATCGTCCGAGGTGATGCTGTAGCAGTTCCGAACGCGTACAAAGGAATCATTGACCCGGAATTACTTTCTCTGGCTCCTCCTTTGGATGGACAACAATATACTCCATCTTCGTCGTCTATCATCAATGTGACCAAATTGGACTGTGGGATACGTGAATTCGCGATGGACTACGCGAAACGATTGGCGAACGAAGATCACGATGAAGATGAAGAGACTTGGCTTCATGTGCACGAGGCTCTGCGTCTAGAAGCTCTTTGTGGGATTCCTTTTTCGAAAGAATCATCATCAGCATCATCATCATCATCATCAGTAGATCCATCATCCAGCAGCAAGGACGATGACGATAATTCTTCCCCGAATACTATGGAACGCATGTGCGCTTTCCCAAACCGTTGTATTCATGTGCTCGCAGCAGCAGCAGATGATGATGATGATGATGAAACTACAGGATGGATAGCATTATCCTCCGCTTCTACCAGCCTGCTCCGTCGTAATTTGCAGGATCATGCCGGAACCAGGACTATGAGCGACCATCAACAACATTATTTCACCTCCATTCATGATGCCGTCCAGTTCACCAGAGAGCTCCGACGAACTTTGCATGATATTACCGAGGAGCAGCAACCACAATACAATCTCAAAATTGTGCTTGGTCCTGGAGTTCATGAATTGCAGGGCAAGACGTTGAACCTGACCCGGGAGGATAATGGATTGACTATTGTAGGTCGTCCGAATGAACAAGTCTGGTTGAGTGGAGGACTTGCCGTTCAAAACGTCGACTTTCAAGAGATTTCATCATCGGATGCTGATGCTGATGCTGATGGAGGAGTATACGTAGGCAATCTAACGACTCTTCTGGAGGGCCACCAACTGCCAAACATTTTATCCTTGTTTACAACCACACGACGTTGGATTCGTGCCCGATATCCCAATGCCGATCCAGAAACAAACCAGTGGGGATATGCATCCCCCGATCGTCTAAAATATTCCATCGCGGGTCAAATGGTCGTGGAATGGCACTTGCCACCTCCGGGACCTACGCCGAACTTTACTTGGATTGACTTTCAAGATTCGTCACCCCAAGGCGTTCCCCGAAAGAAAGATTCGACACAACGAGGATACAATTTGTATGCTAGTGGATCTGGTGGTGTCTGTAGTGATGTGTGGGGAATCGATGCTGACTCGTACTGGTGCTCCAATGCGAGTTCAGGAGGATGGGCCGAAGTAGACCAAGAATGTGCTACGACTGGTCAAATGCAACTTCCCATTGGCTTGACGTACAATATTTCCCAGTCTTCTGCATTGAGACGTTTTGACGAGGCCCAATTGGAAGGGGGGATCCTACATGCGTGGCATTCTCAATCCTGGGCCATGCACATGTTTGAAATCACTCATCACACGCCCAAGACGGGCGTCATTGAGCTCGCCAAAGGGGGTGGTCGACAAGGCGGTCGAAACTGGTGTCGCTGTGATCAGTGTACCTATGCTGCGGGATGGTGCGGACAGCATCAAACTCCCGCTTGGGACGACACACGCCTAATAAGTGGCTCATGGATGATTGAAAATGTCCGACAGGAGCTGGATCAGGTCGGTGAATACTATTTCGACCGAAAAACCAAGCTTTTATACGTCAAACCGAATTCAACCAGCGATCTACTTGACTTTCGCGTGGGTCTACTGGAACAAATCTTGGATTTGACAGGAACCAACAACATCACCATTGAAAACATTGGCTTTCGAGATACCGTGCCTACTTACCACCCGAAATCGAGTTGGTCCGCACCAAGTGGTGGCGATTGGTCGCTGCATCGTGGTGGAGCCATCTTTCTTGAGAACGTCACCGACGTGACGATCCGTGATTGTCGATTCCGACGTCTAGACGGAAACGCCATCTTTCTTTCACGACGAACCCGCAACGTGACCATTGAATCGAGTCATTTTGAGTGGTTGGGAGAAAATGCGATTGCTACCTGGGGTGACACTGATGGTTTCGATGCCACCGCCGAAGAATTTCCCATGTATACCACTATTCGACGAAATGTCATGCGAGAGCTAGGGATTTTTGAGAAACAATCGTCCGCCGTTGGACACGCAAAGGCAGCTCACACCTACATCATCGAAAACATCATGTTTAATCTACCCCGCGCGGCGATAAACTTCAACGATATGGTTGGGGGCGGTGACATTGTACAAGGCAACTTGATTTTTAACACTTGCCGTGAAAGCGGGGACCATGGCCCCATTAACTCTTGGGATCGGCAGCCATTCTTGACGACTCTTCGCGATGGTGTGACCAAGAGCTTTGAACCGCTTCCTCGAGAAATAAATGGGAATTTCATCATTGCGAATTATGGAGCGAGTCAAGGAGTCGACAACGACGATGGAAGTTCGTGGTTTCACATACACCACAATCTATTTTACTCTGCCGAAGGATTCAAAATGGATTACGGTACGTGCGTGTTCAGTTCATTGTCAGCAAACTATCACAGCGTACGGCGTTCGTCTCACATGTTACTCTCTTTATCAGGTGGTCACGACTCGGTGTTTGAAGATAATTTGATCATGGCCTTTCCCTACGATGGCAGTCAGTGTTTCAACATGGGAGACTTCAACAAAGGACATGGAGATATTTTGCGAAGGAACCGATGTTTGGTTGGTCTAGGCCACAAAATGGATAGTGGCTGTGGGGATCCATCCTGTTCCAGTCCTACGCCGGAAAGCGACGAATCTCAGCAGATCGTGGGTTATCTATGGGGTAGCTGTAAAGACTCGGCGGTAGTGCTCTCAGAAAACGAGTATTTTACACCAGATGGCAAGGCTAAAATTGGATGCGACGACGGCGCCTTCCCGTTGGAGGAAATGCAGACCAAGTATGGGAGGGAGATCGGTTCTACGCACTCCAAGCTGCCCGATGAGGAAACGATGATTCAATGGGCAAAGCAAATGCTGTAGCTTAATTTCAAAAAGCACGCAATAAGATACTTTACTCGAGAAAGCCACCAGCAACTGCCATGGAAACAAATCCAAAATAGATGCCTTTCCGAGTCTCGTCTGCCAACGCTTCCGGGTGTTTCTTATAGAATTCTACTCGCTTCTTTTCGATCAGTCCCTCCTTCTCCATTTCAACAACAGCGCGTTCCGGATCTGCAAACAGTATTTCCAGTGCTTTCAGTTCATCCAGTGATTGTTTCAACCCGTGAACGATCTCCATCCCAGTGACATCTTTGGCCAAGGCATCGATCATTTTTCCTTCTTTCCCTTGCTTCATTTTGGCAATCATCGCTTTCGTTTCAGGATCGGCCTGGGCAGCTTCAAGGATTGCTGCAATATCCACGGCATCTTGGACATCGATAGGAGCTGCCGATTGTAACCGAATCGCCATTTTGGCATATTTGTTTTCTGTTGTTTCTTCGCCTTCTGCTACAACGTTTCCGCTCCCATCGATGGTGGCCTCCTGCTCTGCGGCTTTAGGGACGCCAAATTGCGCTGCTGTCAGTGGGAGAAACACCAACAATATCGTCAAGGCACCAATTACTCGAAACAACTTCATGATGGTAAATGACGAAAACACTCAACTTTAGGACTATGCCGATATGATACCGCGGTATAGGTTTTATGATGACAATAACACTAAAACATCAAACTGCGCTTCGTCGGAGAATATGTATGTGATCATGCGGTGTGAAACGTCACTCGCCTGTCCGTCATCGGCACGAACACGAAGCGGTCCATCGGGTCGACTTCGTGAAAAACCAGCTTTGCTTACTGCGGGAAAAGGGAGAGGAACCGGACATTGTTATTGTACACAGTAGAAATAGTCAGTCTTCGTACCAGCGGTACAGGACAGAGTATACTGTCGTACGCCCAGGCGGTACGGTAAAGTGTACGTACCATCAGGTACTGTATGTACGAGTACGAGTACTGTTACTACTCGTACCGGTAGTGTCATTTTTGTCATCTCGCTTTATTTCCACGGAACAGCCAGTTTGTACCCTGACAACCACAACAAAGAGCAACCCAGCCAAACAACGAACCAAGACCAAGACCAAGACCACGACCACGACCATGTCGTCCGATTTGCTGCCATTAGTTGCAGCCGTGCTTCAAGATAGAGTGGCCGCAGACGCTCAGAAGGAAATCGCGTCCTTGCAACGAAAACTAAAAGGGTTGCAAACCATTAGAATTGTGCATTATGGATACTATCGTAACAAGGCTACGAGTAGTGCAAGCGCAAGCGCAAGCGCTAACAACAATAATGGGAACGCCGATGAAGAAGGAGAAGGAGTGGCGAATGCTGAAACTACCAACCATGATGATGATGATGATGATGCGGATCTCGTCTATGCTTCTGGTGTGTTTGAAGATGGACAATATGGTGATAATCCCACACACTACAAGTACAATTATGGGGACGAGCCTAACTTGTGGAATATTACCCTCAAACCGGGCACTCAGACTCAGAGCCAATGCCCCCTTCGAGATCTTCGCCATTGTACGGTTGATATGGGCGGCGGGCTTCCTATTTTGAGCTTGAATGATCGGGGAAATGCTATGACGTACGAAGGTTTCCTAGACTCTGCCGATTGGGGCAAGTCACATGGCGACGGAAATTGCGAGATACAATTTTGCGTCGATCCTCATTCGACGTGGCTCACGGTGGAGATTCATGGATGGCCCCGGGAAGAATGGGATCCAATGATTCAAACTTGGAATATTGATTCGGCAATTGAGTACCTTGTGGAAACTGTCGCTGTCGACCATCCAACTGCGACAGTGCAATTCAAGCGCGTTTCGTTTGATATCAGGGAGATGCATGGACCTCTCAAAAGACATTTGCCTCCTAGACCAACAGTTGTGAGGGACAAAGTTACTGAATTTTTGAAAGAGATTGGACATAGTCAAGATAATGAGTACTGGTTCGAGAAAGGAGTGAATCGGGTCAGCAATTTATTGGAAGACATTGGGATGGATGAGCTGACAGACGACGAGGGTGTGCGTAAAATCCGAGAAGTTGTGGGAATTTATCACCGTCTTGGTGATAATGGCGTCAGGGATGCTTTGCGCAGTGAGATTGATAATCGACAGAGCTTATTGTTGCAGAGACGCCAAAGCTCAGGATCGAAGAGAAAGTTGGATGAGAATTGATTAAAAATGACAGTCCCATAATATCGTTCGATGAAGCCATTGGACTCTCATGAATACATATTATATTAGTCTAGTTACAATTTTAAAAAGTTATAATCATCTCCATCCGTCCATGATTACACCATAGAAGTGGACATTTTCGTTGCCCTCTACTCCAGACTGTACCAAAATCTGCTCGGCAGAGCCATCCAGGGCCACAGCTGAGCCGAAATTCGGCGCTGCGAACCCATACTCATCGCGGAGAGCCACTGACTCGGAAATCAATTCGGCGTTCAAGGGAGGATACTTTGGATTATCTTCCCATGCGTCTCCAGTGTCTAGGTAGTATGGAAAGGAATAGAAATTGACAATTCCTGGCGAATCATCTACTGCCTGCTCATCCTTCGAAGCCAGGGCCAGGATTGTGCCGTCCAGATTCAAGTCCGCCGAAGAGAACGAGGTGCCATTCGTAGCCGGTTCTAATTTTTGGCCCCATGCTCGACCACTATAGTCATATACCTGAACGAAGTCAGTGCTTGCGACTGCAAACGTTGATTCTGCGAGAGATAGTGACACGAGCATCTCGCTATCAAATTCGAGTTGCCTGTCCTGAGGCTGCCATACAGGTTCGCTTCCTTCCTCTTCCGACATATGCGTCAAATGGTACATACTCAGGAACCTCGAATCATCTGATTCCACTGTGGTTACGACAATATCAGTCCCTGACGGAGAAATACGAACAGACAAAACATCTTCCAAGAATATGCGTTCCGAATATTCAACCCAATCGTCGCCGTCGAACTTGTAGGTGACGAGAATATCCATCGTTTCGTTCGACGGGAGGTTCCATTGACGATCCCACAAGCCAATCACGAGCAGTGATGCTGATGTATCCATGGAAAGCTGGTCGGCCACCACAGCTGGCGATTTCTGCAATGTCCATAAATCTCGTTCTTCGTCCAACTGTCTTACTTCTGGTCGCTGAGTGCTTTCGTTAAGATAAGCAATGATGGTACCGTTCGCCGAAAAGGCGAGCCTTGCGAGCGCTTTGACTGTTTGACCGACGCGATCCCATACTGGAGGAGCTGCTTCATCATCGTCCAATATTAATTTGCGGTACACTTGAATAAAACCAAAATCGTCTTTGATGGCAGCGAATTCACCATTTTGCGACATGGACAATATTCGTCCTGGCAGAACTCCTTGAATCTGATAGGAGTAAACGGTGGGAGATTCTGATGGTGCATCGAATTGAGTGTCCTTGGGCAATCCGAAAAGAAGTATGTAGGAAACCCCAAGGATGGAGACCACAATAAAGATGGGCACTCCAATGAATTTGATACAGATAATGGCGCGACCTTTGGTAGATTTACGTTTCGCCTGATGTACTTGGGCCAAAGACTTTCTGTTTTGGCTCATTTCTTGTAGGCTTTTAGCGCGGGGGCTAAGCGACCTTCCAGAGTTATCGAGCGCCCTGCCAGTATTGTCCATCACCATGCCAGTACTATCTGTAAACGCCAGATTTTTCAACGGAGGCAGGTCCTTCCCGGGCGTAGCATCCTGTGCATTGGAGCTGCTTTCCGATACTCCTGGGTAAGTCTCCATGTCTGTCATAGGATACACTGTTGGTGTCAGATTCTCGTAGTGATGTGTGTATGTAGGGAGCAGGAGTTCAATACTCTCTTTCACTCTCGTTGAAAGAAAGTCTACTTATATTCTCTTGCTTGTGAATCATCGAAAATGAGGAAAGTGCTCCTCCGTCCGCGCAGGTCGGAAAGATGAGAAGAAGAAAGGGCGAAGGTGTGACTTTCCCCGGGCATTTTGGGGTCATCGATCAGCATGCTCGCGTTTCTGCAGGAATGGGGGCATATTATTGATGAACAAAGCTGACGTAGGTGCGTCTCTCGGGTGCACGGAAAGACTGATGACGTTTACCGCAATACTGGCCGTACTGTATACTGTATGTACTACCGGTACCAGTACTTGTACTCTACCCCGAGAGAGGACCGGACCACAGATACTGTAGAATAAAAAAGATCTTTCCAAGGACAAAGGACGTCATCACGAATGAATGAGCACGCGCGTTTATCGGAGGGGGAGAGAGAATTGCTTTTCCTACTCCAGACTGTAGGAGGGTTAAAACGTACGGTATACACACGGAAGATTTGGCGCGCCGGGCGGCAACACACATAAGGGGCTTCAAGTCGTGATCGGCTTTGTGTGCTCATGCACATGATGCACCAACGTTTCAATCGTTTCAATCAACAACAACACGCCGCGCGCCACCGCCCATATCATCGAGTGTAGCCAAAATCTTCGTGTGTGACCCGGCCAAGAATTTACTATACCACGAAACACAGGATCCGAATGAATGCGACTGAACGAATGAATGGAAGAATTCCAAAGTCCTCGCTCGCTACCAGCTAGAGGTATTGTATGAGAGAACGCATGAGAGGCTCCAATAGCAAACAACAAGTTGGTGAATGAAAACGAAAAATCATAATTCATTGATTTCCAAGCAACTTCTTCTGTCGCGATGGTACTCTCGATGATGCGTTTCCTGGCTTGCACAGTGGCGCTACAAGCACTGTTGCCCTCGTCATCAGTAGTATCGATGGATGAAAGAAGGGGCCCAAGACGGCGCCTCCGTCAAAGAGGGGCAAGCTCTCATTTTGCTGGTGATGCTACACCACGAAAGTCTCAAGATGATCCCATCATAGCGCATCGACGACGACTACCCCCAAAGCAAGAGCTGAAACAGACCCATGGCGACCAACCAGACCGATCCAAATTCTTTCTCAAGCGTATGGTCTTATACTGTGATCGTATTATGGATCTGGACAACTGCTGGGAAGTAATCTCGCACATGGGCGAAAATCTTCGCCTGGTCCATCACTTGCCAGGACTGCATGCACTGGCTGTCGAGAGTGACGAATCCACGGTCGAAGATTTGTCCAACATGGGGTTTTATTTCTCGGAAGATATGGAACGAGAAACTTTGGCACTGAAAGAGTCCTTGCGGTACCACGACTCTCGTTTCTTGAGCCAACAGGGGCAACAAACAAGTTATGCCCTGGACTTGATTCGAGCCACTCAAGTTTGGAGCCAGTATGAAGTGCGAGGCGAGGGCGCACGTGTGTGCATCATCGATACGGGAGTATATGCAAAACATCCCGATTTTGAAGATTCGCATTTGAACGGGTGGAATTCTACCGATGATTTTATCACTCCTTGGAGTGAAGATCTTTTGGGACACGGCACTTTTGTTACTGGAATCTTGGCTGCTTCTGATAACGATCGAGGATATGTCGGTGTCGCGCCTGGAGTGGAAGTGTACTTTATTCGGGTCTTTACCGATGAAGGGCTATTTTATGGTTCTGATGTCGTGGCTGCTGCCGAGGCATGCCGTGTTGCGGGGGCCAACTTTATCAGCATGAGTCTCGGGGGGTACGGATTCGACGAGGGCGAGCACGAGATGTTCAAAGACCTCTACGTAAATCACGGCATCATATCTGTCGCCTCTGCCGGGAACACGGGCGGGCCTGAACTCACATTTCCGGCAAGCTACAACTATGTCGTGAGTGTAGCGGCTTGCGACAGTGAGAAGAAAGTATCTTCGTTTTCGACTTTCAACTCCTTTGTTGATATTGCTGCTCCCGGTAAGTCTCTCACTCCAACATTGATCGAAATGCTGATAGTCAAACCGTTCCAGTGATATCGAGTTTCGCTCATTCAAATCTTTGTTGCAGGAGAAAATATTCCCAGCACTTACATTGTATCGGGTGTCGATGATAGTAGCGAGGAGGGAGTCTACGCAAGTCTGAGCGGCACGTCCATGGCTGTACCTCACGTGGTGGGCACGTTGGCTCTCATGAAGAGCTTTGCTCCCAAAGCAACGGCTGATGAGCTTCTCTACGCCCTCACGCATAGCACGCAGCCATTGGCCACAAAAATATACTTGGGCCTTGTGGATGCATTTGCAGCTGTGCAAATGTTGGAGGCTGGCGTCAACATTTCTGATGCTACCTCAGCGCCCTGCCTAGAAGTTCAACTCTCCATCGAGACTGACCAATGGGGTGAGGAAACGGCGTATCGATTACGGCGGATCTCTGACGATTCAGTTCTATGGAAAGGAATTGGATTAGAAAGCTACATGGAATACATGGAAAGCACATGTGTCAATCCGAATGATTGCTACGAGTTTATCATTCGCGATTCCTATGGCGATGGGATCGTCGAGCCTGGTCGTATTAAGCTCATGTATGGAGGTCAAGTAGAGCTTGACTACGGGGGGTTTGGACGAGGTGGAAAACTCTTGTTTGGGGACGCGTGCTAGTAACGAATTATTGGCGTCTTGAGACTCCTCGAGAGACTACTAGTACTTGCAGCCTTCATCGCTGTGATATGATTTCATATTATGTCGTTCATTTGTATCCCTCTGCTACGACGATAGCCTCGAGCATCGACCGGTAGTCGCATAGTACGATAGTATTGGTGTACGACTGACTCCTCCTCCTCCTCGCTCGCTCTTCTACAGTACGAGTAATGCTTACCCCGGTAGAGCGCAGGGTTATTTGTACACCTGCGAATATTAGAGCGGGAGGTCGATACTTTCGAATGAGTCGAATTCCTCAGATGACCCATTCGACTAATTCCAGTTTGCCATCTTGAACTGATCATTTTCACTTTTGCAGCGAGGCGATAAAGTGGAGGTGGTGTTGATCTCACCATTATAACTCTACTAATATGAACAGATGTCCAGTATAGTGACTAGACACGGCCGAAAGCTATGGGGGCTGTGGCATTGGTTACTATCGTCGAGGTGGAAAGCGGGCCGCACCTCTGAGCAACAAATAATGATCTGGAGCGTGGAGACTCCTCGCACCGTTGCCGTTCAACTGTGAAATCTCGAGGGAATAAAGCAACCTGGCATGGGACTCGAAAATGGTTCCCGTACAACAATCTTGCAACCATTCCCTTGACATTCATTTCAGCAGGATAGCCGTACATCTCCGTCGCGCGGGGATGACTGGCTGATTCCGTCACTTTCCTCCCGCAAGATTACCAAGATTTGTTTCTTCAAGCTTTCGGCAGATTTACTGAACATTGGTAGTACAGCCACTGGAATCAATCGTATCATGGATCACATGGGATCCAATAATAGGACAGAAGCACGAAAAATGCAAAAGGAGCCTCCTTCTTTTGCATTTTGCCAAGGAGAGTCCGCTCTCACTTTTTTCATTCCAAGAATTTGAGAACACACTTTCTTTCTCCCAATCATCCGACTTGATCATGACGAAGCAGTTCTTATCTTTGATTTTTCTTTCCTTGTTCTCCCATGCGGTTCATGCCGCATGGTCCGAGTTTGGACGCTCTCGCCCGCTGGAGGACTCAGCTGGCTGGACCCGCAAGCGGATCCGGGGATGGGAACAAGCCGTATCCAAGACGACCCCAGATGAATCGAGGCACGATGTTGTTGTGCAAAGTCTCCTTCGAGAGTAAGTACCGGTGCAGTCGTCGCCGTCGAGTAAAAGATATTTTGTGACTCACTTCCTTGAATCTCGACTTGCTGGTGCAGCTTGGAAGAAATTTTGGATGAGTCGGAGGAAAACCTCATGGAGTTGTCGCTTTCCTTATCCGTGCCCAGCAATAGTGCAGGTAGTGGAGGGCCCGTTGCTCCCTCTACTAGCATTCCCTCTGTCCCTATTGTCGAAACGCCTACGGCCAGTCCCGTTCCGACCATGGAAGCCTCTTTTATTCCATCCGATTTGCCTTCACTCGCACCTACTGGGATTTCTGATGCACCTATCAGTTTGACTTTTTTCCCCACCGTTGAGGACAATTCCACTGCCGTTCCGACTAGCGCTCCTCCTCCTGTGTTCGATTGCAGCGCCTTTGGAGGCTTGTCGTTGGGCTTGGCGACCGACGAAGGTGCGACTGAAATCTTTCTCGCTGTTGGCTATCGAGCCGAAAGCACGAGCAACTCAACGGATGATTTTGAGGAGGAGCTTGAACGTCAGTTGTTGGAGACTGCCGTCTTGGCAGCCTTGGGAGGATGCGATGATGGTTTCAGGGCACGTCGACAGGTATTGGAGTCACATGAGTGGACGACGCACCGCCAACGTCACTTGATGGTTGATTCTTTGACTGTTGGTGAGTTTTACTGGATACTATGTTTGGCGCGCTATACTTACAAGCCATGAAATCTCACCAATCGCTCTTTTGGTTTTCCATCACAGGTCCCTGCGAGCCTGCACTGAATGAAACCGAGTCTTGCTTCATTATGGAGACGGAAATGATCTTTTATTTGAAGGGAGATGTCGACTCTGATGCAGCTGCGTATGCTTCATACACTGCCATTGAAGAGCACATGGTCCAGGACAAGTATATTGGAATTGTTCCCACGATCTTGTTGTTGGAATATTTGAGTCCCTCCCATTGGTTCCTCCTCCGACCACAACCATCAATGGCACTGGCGACGATGATAGTTTCGGCAGCGACATTGACCCATCGGTTCTCAATTCGACCACTGCAACGGCCGATCGGCTTTCAGTCTCCCCTTGGACCATTGGCGCTTGTGTTGCCACCATTATGGGTGGAGTCATTTCGTTGTTGGTGTACAGTCGTAACCGTGGCCAACGCCGTCACCTACAACTGACGACTCAAGACCGTCGTCGCAGCCATGTCATCACCTTGGGAAGGCGTGCTCGAAACCCCGTCACCATCTAGAAGTACAAGTAGTCGTCCACCTCGATCGATTGACTGACTGCGTGTGTGTTTGGGGCTTGGCTCTAGTAGAAAGAATGCCTCGTGGGTATTGTTCGAATTGGCATTTGAATGAATAGCGTAAGTTTATCCCCGCACGGAGCAGAGACAATAGTACTATACAACCTATTATTTGAAGCTTGTTGTGTGATAGAGCAACAAAAATAGCTGTCGTAGCTGCGATATGGAGTAGCACCAGTCTCGGACTGAGCCAGATCATCTCGTCGATGGTTTGGAATTATATGATAATCCTTTGTTGGTACCGTCCTTTTTCGTATCCTGCCGTTTGCCTTCGTCCACTGCTTCGTCAACAATGACAATGTCCTCCATTCCCATCTTGTCGAGCAACGACTGCATCGATCCTTCTTCCTTATTGGTCAATGGCTGATATCGTCCCTCGTCACTAATATCCCCAATTTCGGTACACATGTACTGAGCAATATTCGTAAAGAATCCAGTTCCACAAAGGGCCTCGTTCCGTTCTTTCAAGGCCATGGCTGGTTGGGGATTCCCTGACATTATTGTCAGCATCAACGTACTTGCCGCTCCCGATACTGTGCGAAACACAGCTCGACGACCCGTCGTCGTCGTTGTGGAATGAGCTGGAGAATAAGTCATACTGTCGTCGTGTTTGCCACCACCAGCAGTTGTGGATGATGATGGTTGTGCTACTGCGGCCAGCAGGGTTCCATACCTGGAAGAGGGATCAGCTTGCGCGGGCGAGAATCCCCAGCAGTGCTCTACAACGGTAAGCACCATTAAAGCCGGAAGGAGAAGCCGTATTTGTCTTTGAAAGAATAACATGATTACGATTGTGGTCGCTAATGATTCCAAATTGATCTTTAGAGAATCAGAAGAGACTTGGAAGAGAGGTCGTACTCATACTCTATTCTGGCGGCATCGAAAGGAGCATCAAAGATCGAAGACAACACAACAACGCAAAAAAGACTAAGAATACCGGTATCGACAAACATCATCTACGACGACGACGTCTCGATGACGTACGCAAGCTCGAACTATAAATAATGAGCATTGGCGAACTCGCGACATACCGCCTACTGTACTACTGTACGTGAGACCACGAGTAAATATCCACGTCTCGAATATCCCTGGATCGGCTGGCGCTTTATCGGCGATCTTTTATTGATACAGGCACGTGGCCTTCGTCCGTTCAACGCGCGAGCAAGGCCAGAATTTTCGGTTGAGAAACTACCATGCTATGAACCTAAAAATTCAGTTGTTGCGTGTCTCTCCCGCCTTCCTCTCTTGTGGAGATCGACGCCGGTGTCGCTTCAATACAAACAACAAACAAAACAAAACGTTACATCAATTTCAATTTGAAATTGTTTGTGCGAGAGAGAGGTAAAGACCCCCCCCCCCGAAAATCAACAGCAACAGCCATGAAGAGGACTTTGAGATTTCCCACCCAATCAGCAGTGTGCCTTTCGGCTGCTGTATTAACGGCAATGGCCTCCGATTATCTCGTGCAGGCGGTACGAGTATCCGCCGATACGCCGTCGCTGCGGGCAGGCAGTATTGGGGATTCATCGTCACCATCATCGTCGACAACCACTGCGTATGATTTTCATGCTGCGGCATCTGGCGTGGGACGAAGGTTAGAAGACACGGGATTTCAAGGCGAGACGGAGGAGCTCAAAATCACGGACTATTTCTTGCTGGCAGGTCTTGTGATTTTTATTGTGGCGTTGGCCTTTCCTGCAATCACCTTGACTTACTGTGCCGTTATTGGAAGGGTGTGTTGTGGTGTGGGACTATCTCCGAGAGATACACCGCCGAGTGAAGTGGAGGTTATGGAAGGTCCCTGCGGGGACTATAAACTGGTTGAACAAGTGTCGTCCACAACCCTCGCGTCTGATTCCAACCACACCCATCCAATTTCGTAGTATTGCTTGGCCTGCTCTTTTTGCTATGATTCTATGCACACACAGTACTTGGGGCTCGGGGGGAAGGCAGGAAGGGAAGCAACCACGCTGCGATGCCATAACGAGAGCTCGGCACTTGTGCTCTGCGACGGAGGTGAGTGAGCGGGTGAGTCGTCAAACATCCTCCACCAACGTCATGGTCGCCAATTGGGAATCGTGTGGCGGCTGCTCTTGGGTTTGATCCATGGATGAAACTTGCGAGAACAAGAAGCGTTGCAACCCCCGCAGCTACGAGTACGTATCGCTCAAAGCAGAAACATGGATATCCGCTGCCTACAGTACCTCTTTACAGCACTAGCTAGCACAAATGTTTTGGGGAAGGAAATTTCCTCTATTGATGTGTCAAATATAATAGAACCATACATAAAGTTCTCGGTCTAACCGTCCACGCCGGCGAATGCTCTCGAAGCCCATTGATCACTCTTGACTGACACAGTCTTCCACCATGGCTGCGATGACGATGGAACTAACTTTCTGCAGTGCTGTCCTCTAGTTATTTCCTTCGTCCCTTGCGTCGACGCGGGCTTGGTACCTAACTCCGCTGGTAAGATATTGACCTTCCCGGAACGTGGCTTCTTCATCGTGGATCACTTGCCCTGACGATATTCCAGCGGAGAAACGGCCGCAAAAGAGCACATTCCGCATCAGTCACAGAGACACTAACACGGAATATTTCCATCGTATCGTTTCCCGTTCAGAGCTATCAAGCCTACGTCGACTAGATCCGTACACCAAGAACTCTTTCCTCCAAGGAACATCATCGTTTCGTGAGGTACAGACGGTGGTACAAGTACCTGTAGTAGAGCGAGTGTTGTTGCAGCAGTGCTGGGAATGAATGAATCGACCTGGAGCCGCCTGGTCAGGCTGCGACACCAAAGGATTGGTGCAATTTGTAATGAAAGTACTCCAGGGTAGTTCGACTTTGGTATTTCGGACCTTCCTCGTTGTTTACGAATTGTGGTAAGGGACCGACCTTGGCGTGCACATTGAAATAAGTAAAGACCGCAGTCGAGTAGCGAGGCTTGGTAGATGTAGTCACAACCCGATGCAAGGCCGACTTGTAGGTGTCGTTGGTCAGTTGAGCAATCTGATCACCACTATTGATGATCAAACAATCTGGTTTGGGTGGGACTGGTAACCATTGATCGTTGTGGTAGATCTGTAGACCAGGTGTCTGATCGGTTGCCAAAATAGTAAAGGATCCCCAATCCGTATGAGCTCCTGCTCCAAATTTCCCTGCGGCCGGATCGGACGGCTCTCCCGCGTACTTCATTTGTTTCAGCACCATGAATGGCTGATGCGCCAGCTTGGTGCGAGTGGGGGAATCAGCATCCAATTGAAGAGCATCAAATAAGAGTTCATTGAGTTTTTGGTTCAGTTGATAGGCCTGGCTTGCATATTTTGAAGTGACGGTAGCGTAGTCGGCAACATTTTTTGGTTCAAAGTTCTTGCTCCCTACAAATACATTGGAAGGATCAATGATAGGCGGTTCTATGGGATCCGCTCCTGCTGTTATCAAGCAATTATTTGTCTGCATAAATTGTTCCTTGGTATCCGTGCTTGAGCTTTCCTTTCCATTTTCATCTTGTGCACCCAAGCTAGGATCCAAATTCTGGCCATTTTGCCCGACGTAGCCAATGTCGAGTTGAGCATCAAAAGGCATGGCTTCTTTTTCTTCTAGCGGCAAATCAAATAATTTCTCTGCCATTTCAAACTGTGCTTGTATTGCGGAAGCTTCGACGAGATTGTGATGATTTTTCACGTAAAAGAATCCAAATTCGCGAAGTGCGGAATCCAGCGTGTCCACTTGGATCTTGCGATCAGCACGAAGATCCACAACGGGAACTCTCTCTATCTCGTTCATCATGTCGTATCCTTCGCGATTATAATATTGTTCGTCGATTGAAGAGAAGTGCAAGACCCACACCTTGGAATTATGGAGTAATAGTCCCTACAAGCACCAGTACGGTACCGTGTTGGTCAGTAGTTGTTATAACCTTGCATCATCCAAAATTTCCGTGGTGCATACTTAGTGGAAGCAGGCAGTCATACATACTGTACGCGCGCAAAAACTGGGTAAGTACCTGGTACCTGGTACCGGTACGAGTAGTAGTGTCTGGGTCACCGGTTTCAGCTTCACCGTGGGTCACCGGTTTCAGCTTCACCGTCGAAGGCGACAATAACAGCCTAAATCAGGCCCTCGTGTTTAAAGGCCTTCCAAGTTCGTACCCCCGCCGGTAAAAGTACGTGTACCGGTACGAGTACCGATATAGGACCAGTGGCGTCTGTTTCATTTTTCATTTTCAGTTGCATCAGCAGGCAGGGGCGACAATGACAGAAAACCACACTCCGGGCGAGGACAAAGCACAACACACAACACACAACACACAACGCACACAAAAATCAACGTTGACAATTGTCTTGCACTGCTGCCCGTAAAGTACCAATAGTATAGAGGAGCACATCCTGCAGCTGATATCGATATTGGCAAGAATACTGTACGGCTACAGCTACATTCACACAGACAGGATCAGTAAAGACGGTAGGATGTTCCCATGGGCAGTAGTACTCCTACTATAGTCATAGTCAATACGTAGCAAACAACAACAACAACAGCAAGAAAGAAGAAGAAGGCAAAAAATGATGAGACGGCTGGTACGAAAGCCGTCGTTCTGGGTGGCGTTGATCGTCGCTAGTTTCGCCTTGAATGTGTTTCTGGCGGTAGCAACATTGCATCGTCACATTCGATACTACGAGTATCCGGAGGACGAGGCATATCATTTTTCTTCATTCTTTTCGTCGCGTTCCAGGATGAGTGACACCGCTTCTTCCTATTCTTCTTCTTCGTCGTCGTCGTCGTCTTCATTTACGACTCCTCAAATACCCGAAAGTGTTCTCTGGCGTCGCATGTTAAAGCAAGATCTTTCTGCGTCGGGATGCGGCCAGCAGGAACGCTTATTGGAATCATCACCAAGAAGGAGTAGTGATGCTACCGCTATTACTGGGACGGAAACGGACGATTCTTCTTTATTATTGCCTCCCTTTGGATTCCGACGACAAATTCAACAATTTGTGGAGTCGTCGTCGTCGTCGTCGTCGTCGTCTTCGACATTATTGCGTGGAGGAACCAATCAGGGACGAATCATCCATCAGGAATGGAAGAACACGACGACGACGACGATGACGACGACGAGCAATCCAAATCATCACTATCCGACCTGTTTTCTGCCTCCCGCGACGGCTTGCGCGGAAACTCAATATTCCGTCATCATGTACTCAAGAGCTCAGAATCTGCGACGACTCTTATTGAATCTCATGGCATTTCAAAGTTATCCTTCCGTCCATGATATTACATTGATTGTATTGCCGTCATTGTCGACAAATATGGCGACGACAACGACAACGACGACAAAGGATCCATGGGATACTCCGTATGGGAGTCGGATACTGGATTGGAAATTGAAAGGAACCATTCAAATGATATTTGTGGCGGAACAACAACAACAACAACAACAATCCTCACCTTTGACGACTCTCTGGGATTCGATTGTAGGTGTAGGTCAACAGCTGCAACAACAATTGTTGAGACCGGCGCAGGAATCATCACCATCATCCGCCATTCTGTGGGTGGACGGAGATGCTAGAAAGGATTGGAATGGGACCATGTTTCGAACCAACTTTCGGATATGGCGGCAGCATTCTCGTGCGTTGGTAGTAGCATCGGCAATGACACGAATGCATCCACCACACGATGCGGATGATGATTCCTCCTCCTCCTCCTACTCTTTGACATCATCATCATCATCGTGCCCCGACCACCACCATCTTGATCGTGCTGGCCTTCACGGGACTTTGATGCATCGACAATGGTTGTGTTTTCTCCAACATCCCGTATTGGGTTCTCTGGGAGACTTTTTGAAGCAAGATGATGGGAATGATGCTTGGGATACGACTCTGAAGGCTCTTGCCATTCTTTGGAATCAACTTGGTGAAGGTCATATCATCCAAACAGCAGCAGCTAAAGCAGCAACAAAAACAACAACAAGCTCTCTGAATCATCATCATCACCATCTTGCATCCAAACGAGTGGCTGTGGCAGTGCCATCTACCACGGCCACCATGACTACCAAGAGTACGAGTAGAATGCAGACCATTTTGGATTATTTTGGTGGTTGTTCGTGCTCTGTTGTCAACACGATCGTTATTCCGACGGCGGTGGGCACCAATGATAATTTTACTACATGCCAACCACGAGATCAGGGAGAAGCATGACTGCCTTCGATTGGCGGGGCATCTACGGCTGTCGCTGACCAGCACTTTTAGCCACCAGGGCAAGGATTACAGTACGAGTCAGTGCGTGTAACAACAGTACTAGTGTGGCATACAATGAATTCTCTCTCCGTCTCTCTAGTAGAGTGGTAGTAAATGATAGCTAGAATACAACTGGAGGCGTTGTTTTGCTGGTTTCCATATTGGACGGAGCAACTTTGAATGTTCGAGCTAACTAGAGTAGTCCAGTAATCTGGTTCGTGTTTATTTTGTAGCGGCGGTCTCCTGCACACAACAAGTAACTCTCTCGGTCCAAGTGATGATGGCTTACGGTCGTCGCCAGCTCGTGCCCGATTCATTCATGCATTCATTCGTCAGAGACTTAGACCATATTATGCTCCGCCACGAAACTCTTCAACCATTCTTCCAATAACATCAGCACGACGAGGATCGATTCGTGCCGTTCGTTGGTATGCTTTTGCCCTAGGTAAATGAAGGACGCCAACGACGCACCGAGTCCATGCACGTACTGTTCGAAGTAGAATGTCTCGCTCGTAGCGTGGCAGCAGCAGCAGCAGCAGCAGCATTACCACAGGATTTCCAAGTCAGGTTTTACCACAAATTTGACGTCAAATTTGTCAATCACTGATTGTTCCACATAATACAGAAGTTCACTCTCTTCACCGTGCGGATTTCCGACACCCCTATGACACTGTCGGCTACCATAAGACATTTCCGATTCTTGAAGCATGTAATGCAATCGAAGTTGGTCGGGTTTGAGAGTGAAGCGATCTTCTTCGTCGACCAAAAATTCGAGGCTATCACCAAACGCCGGCTCTGTCGTCCATGTTGAAAGGGGAGCCAACGATCCATCCTCCTGTACAGCTCCGAATAATTTGGTCCCCGACTCGTCGTCCTTTTTGGAATAAATGACAACATCCATGTCGATCAACGAGTCAAAGGAAATTTCTTGTTCATTCTCGTCTGTCGTCGTTGTGGAAGCATGGAGAGGGCTGGCAGTATCAGAAATGATGATGCTTCGAGGGCAAACCTTATGACCCTTATTATTTTTTGCAAGCGGTTGTAGAGGTGTCGCAGAAAAGGCTTCTACCATCTCTTGGCCGAATAGCGATGAAATTGCGACGCCACAAATCAGCAGGAGCATCGCCCTACTTGGCGATGATTTTAGATCTCCTCGTGGTCGTGAACTCATTATGATTCCTCGCGCGTAAAATAATCTTCTCTGTCTTTGATTTGTAGATCTGAATAACAGTTTACTTCCAATCACATCCTATTATTGGGTTGAAAACAAGTACGGTACTCTCAGTCACCGTGTGGACGAAAAAAGAAGCTCGCAGCTCGCAGTGATTCAAGAAACGACGCGAAACAACGCGAAACATACCGCGAAACAACGCGAAAGCAGTGACAAAGATAGAGCGCGA
The DNA here is from genome assembly GCA_956465555.1 of Nitzschia sp. pyKryTriq1. NCBI lineage: Eukaryota > Bacillariophyta > Bacillariophyceae > Bacillariales > Bacillariaceae > Nitzschia > Nitzschia sp. pyKryTriq1. The sequence continues at coordinate 900,643 of OY101129.1, forward strand.
GAAAGCCGAACCGTGCAAAATGAAGGCAACGTAGACCACGGTACTGAATGTACACGTCAGAAGCTGAGTCACTGGCCAATCACGGGAGATCGCAGGAGCGATGAGCGAGCGAGAGTGATGACGTGTGCGCGTCGGATTGAATTCTGATGCAACTCTCACGCTACAGTATCAAACCTGGTACGGTACCAGGTACCGTACCGCGGTAATATCATCGTGTCGACACGCGACAGTCAGTCAGCCAACGATGACATGGTGGCAGCATCGCCTCCTGTTTGCTGATGCAAGGATTGCCCAGGTGGCTCCATTGCGGTCTGATTATCTCGCTACAGTTAGTCGGTTGTGCATCATCCTCTTTGTCAACTACAGTCGTTGATTCTGGTGTTATAGTTAATTCGCTGGCCATTGTAGTTTCATTTTAGAAAACAAGCCAGACACCAACAATCCCCGTATAATTTTTTTAGCACATCCAGAAAGCAAACAATGAAGACTTCCACGACGCTTCTCTTAACTGTTTCCACTGTTTCAGGCTTTGCCGTCCTTCCTCAGAGCCAACATTCGCCATCGACGACGGCCTTGAATGGATTGTTCGATGGTGTGAAGGAGGCTTTTTCTGCCCCTGCCCTAGAGCGATCTCAAATCGACTCGGAGCGAGAAACGCCTATTGACCGATGGATGGGATGGAGTGTCGTTTCAGAACAAGATGGTTCCGTCGAGGCAGGATCAAAAGTTGCAGCAGGTACGAATAATTCTTGAATGGCGTCTATCGTTTCGTCGACGGAATCAATCAACCGTCCGATTCTTCCTGTGATTATTATTTCATTGCTCACCTACTGTAATGCTTTTCGATGATGTTATTTGCGAATATATCAGACTTTGTGGACTCTATGGATGAGAAAAACTACGTCTCTGTCGAGCTTGAAAAGCCGATGGGAATTATTTTCGAAGAGAATGACTCGGAATTCGGTGGTATCTTTGTGCAGTCCTTGAAAGAAGGGGGTGTCGCAGCTGCGAACGGTCTCTTGCAATCGGGTGATCAGCTAGTCGCCGTAGGCACAAAAAAAGTCAGTGGTCTAGACTTTGATGACGCTTTGGGAGTGATCATTGACTCACCAGACGCAAAGACGACACTTACCTTGTTCCGAGGCACGGCAAAACAATTTTACGGACCGACTGGACCAAGCAAGGAATGGCTTGCAAGCTTTTGCGAGAAGGGAGGAGTTGTTGCCGCATCCTCGTAGAGTGACGAAAGGCTTGTCCTCAGGTACAGCGCGATGATGGCTCGGTGTTATGCTCCATTACATAATAGAATAGTATCAACAGAAGGATTGATTTGATGAAGTTCCAGGTTCATTGGCCGTAGAATACTAGACTGCATGGCAATGCCTCCATGAGAAAACGGAAGATAACAGGCATTAGGTTGTGCACCACCAGTACAATATCGAGCAATAGAGAGCTCCAACTAGGCAAGATTTACTAATACTTTGTGACAAGGGCGTTACCATCTACCAAACAGAGTGCCTTCCCACGTACTTAACTCTTGCTCTGCTTCTCCATCGTCTGGCATGCCCGGGCTCCAGGCTCCATCTCTTGCCACAGTCAAATGCCCATCGAACCCACCCATGCATATACTACTCATCATAAAGTTTCTAGAGCTACGTAATTAGCAAGTTTATAGCTGGCGTGCATTCACTCATTTTGCTACTCGGCCTTGCCGCGCTAATAGTGTCGATGGTTCGATCCCAAATTGACAACCTAAGCCACTACTGTGATCCCAAATTGACAACCTAAGCCACTACTGTACCAAATCTCGCTCCGCCAAGCCTGCCTGATATTTATTTGTGGCTTGCAATGTAGGCATCGAGCTTTTCATTCTTAACTCCCGACTCAGCCAAGAACTTTCCAATCAATGCCTGGGCCTTCTTGACTCGGCTGATGGATTCGTCGATCGCCTTCTTGTCCGCCAAAGCAGCACCTCCCGCCGCGAGTTGTTCAACTGATCCGATCAAAGTGCACGCCTATTTTATTATTCCAGAACATTATTTCAAGAAAAGCCAAGCAAAAAAGAATAATTTTGTGAGATATAGCTAGAAACTGAAACAGTATTTGGACCATCGATTGACAGTTGACTGCATAAACCATCGACAAATTCACTAAAGGCACAAACGTTGCGAATACGTACTTGTTTGATGTATCCTACACGAGGGTCGGCATCGGCTGATTTTTTGACAGTCTTCGAAATAAAGTTCTTGGCGTATCCGGGATAAAAGTCAGGATCCTTATTGAACATACGAACACCGTCCAAACCCGCTTCGAGGGTATCAGGATTGGCGAGCTTGTCAACTAGCTTATCCAAGGAAGCTCCCAAAAAGTAAATTTGCTTCAAATCGTCTACCTTGGGCTCGTATTCCGCAAAGGCGGGCAACGGAGCAGCGACAGCGACGGCCGCGGCGGCGGTGGCCACAGTCTTCAACACCGCCCGACGGTCGGCCATGGCGGCGAGGGAGGTGCTGCTGGTCGCTGTCGATCCCGAGGGAACGACAGTGAACGCCTGGGAAAGGCCAAGGGTGGCAGCAAGAAAAGTAGCAATAAGCTTCATGGTCAAAGATAAGTGTTATTGGTAAAAGCAAGATTATCCTTTAGATAGTGGTGAGATTTGGGTTGTATCCGTTGCGACTGATCGGATGTCTCTGAATGTGTTGGTTTCCAGTTGTCATGATGCCGCCATCTTGCCGCCGAAAAGATACGGATCGGATGAGGGCCCCAGATCTTCCACTTACGCAAGAAGTTGAAGTATCGGTACTGTACCGGTACGGTAGTACCGGCACGAGTAGAGTACCGGTACTGCGCGGTACTGTTACTGGTACATACCGGCCGTAGAAGTATTCGTAGGCTCGTACGACGTACGCACAACATATACTTCAAGAGTTGACCAATACGATCGAAATCGACGGACGCGTGGCAATCCTAAAATCCAATCGTCAAACAAAGGATTGAAAATCTTTCTTGTGGGCTTCGCCGATCATTGTTTTCGTTGTTGGAAGATGTTGTTCTGGCGAGGAGAGCATCTCAAGACAATCGACATTCCCCCTGTACAGGTACAACATACTACTAGTAGGGACCTACCAGTACCGGTACAGTCCAGTATTATTTTCTAGAGAGACTACTACCTGGTACTCGTACGACTAATCCTTTGTTGTGTCTGTAGCCATCCATAAGCCAGTCAAGAAATTATAATTGATCGCTATGAGTCGTCTCAAGTTATGGGGATTTCTTCTCGTTGCCAGCATTGTCAGTTTGGTCTCATTGATGAGCGTTCTAGGACCCAGATACGACTCAGACGGCAACAAGAACTGGAACTCCGACGAGAAATGGATCATCTCGGTCACTTCCATTTCTATTGGATTGTCGTTCTTCGGTGCATTGGCTTCCATGCTGCCTCCGGAAAATTCTCTGAAACTGGAATCCCCCTTGGTACGTGGTTTCGTCTACTCGCAGTTGCTGCTGGATAATGATGTGAAGTTTCGGCCCCATTCTCATTAGTTTAACTTTTCTCGATTCAATCGACAGATTACATTATCCCTGGCAATGTGGGCCGCTGGAATGCCTGCTTTATTGAATCCTAAAAACGATCTTGCTGTCGGAGAGGGATATGTAATTTCCAATGCCAACCTTTACTTTTTCGGATGGGTAGGTGCTGCATACGTACGAGCGCTGCTTGGTGTGATTGACCGAATATATCGGTACCGTGCAGTTTTGACTCACATTATTCACTGTTCCACTATATGCTTGTTTTGGGACGAAGTTTGCCATGATTTCTTGTATCTGTTTGGCGGGTAACTTTGCGAAACAGATCAACGGCGACGAAGCTTCTCCCGTGACGTTGAAATGGATTATGCTCGGAGCCACGAGTTTTATCGTCATGGCTACATCTAGCGCCGTTTACTCCAATATAGACTGCAAGAAGGTCGATACTACTTCCGAATATAAGCAATTGTGTGCAAGAACCAATTTTGCCATTTGGTTTGGATGCTGCAGTGCAATTCTGGCCTTGCTCGTGGCCTATTACAAAACCGCGCCGTTCATGTGTCATGCCATCGTTTCTTGTCTAATGATGGCCGCATGGTGCTGTGCGGTTGCCTTTCTAACCTTTGGGAGTGGTCCAGGTACCGTCCTTGGGAATATTTATTTTGCCACCTGGACTGGATTCTTCTTGGCTCTCAACTTGGTCACAACTTCTGTAAGATACGCATTGGAAGAGCACAAGAACAAGCCGTCGCAAGAAGCAGGAGGAGGAGCGGCAGCGGCTGGAACCCAGGCCAAGGAGAAAACAGACGTTGAGAATAATTAAAAAGCTACTCCAGTCGATACCCATTGTAAGTAGCGTCCCGTGTCTACCTCTATCTCTAGTAGAGAGCTACAAGTAGAGAGATAGTACGGTAGATACTTCCTCCGTCGAGCTTCAGTCCCGCATTCGCACCTTCTCAGTCGAAGGAGGAGTGAGTCGTGAGTCAGCGCCACTGACCGACGGACGGACCACTGCTCCGAGTTCAAAAAATCCGGCGTCCTCGCGCTCACGATGAGAAATGAGAAGGAAAGGGTTGACGTTTGTACTTGTTGTCATATATTCAAGCGCTCATCATTGATTATCATCCTTATCTGTCCTGGTAATGGTCACCCATCGTCAACTCTGAAGTCTCTACTAGGAACACTACTGACTTGATCACTGCTGCCAGTAGTCTAGGCTTGGCGAAAAAATTCTAGAGAAGACACGACGTTTGTCATTTATTTTTTAGCCACGAAGCAACCGCATCAGCCACCACCACCATCATGAACTTGTTTCGCTCCTTATCGCACCAGCCTTCGAAAGCATCAGCATCCTCTTTTCCATCGACGACACAATCCCCTTCTCCAGCCGGTGGAAGCCGCTTCTTTCGACGATTATCCTTAAAAACGGGAACTGTGGCTCGCAAACTCCGATTCGATTCGTCCATGTCCGAGACGGAAATCTTGGAGTGGCTCCGAGAAGCCAAGGAAAATCCGCAATATTCCAATGTCTCCTTTGATGAAATTTACATTACCAATGACATGCTGGCAACGCTAGTGGAAGTCTTCTCGGGACTTTCGAAACGGCATCAAGCGTACTGGGATCGGATCAATTTGGAATTCTGTTCCGGAAGAAACGTCGATATGATTGCGTCCACCGCTTTGTTGATGGATTGTGTCAAGCACTTGTTTGTGGCGAGTGATGAGGGTGGAGAGGAGACAGAAGGCTTAGTAGTACGAGTGGCAGCTGCCCTCAGGGTCAATTTATCGCTCAAGTCTTTGTGGTTGTTACTGCCCTTGACGCTGGAAAGTGTTGTGGCCCTGGGAGAAGCATTGGCTGTCAACAACGCTTTGGACAAGTTCAACTTGAGTGGCAGCCGGTGGATTAATGAGGATGTTTTCTTGGACGATGGTAATGAAACCGATACGTACGCTACGGATACCGATGATGAATATTATAAGGACTCGTCCCGTTACTATACGAGTAGTGACGATGACGATGAGGGAGTTGTGGCTGCAAATGTGCGAATATTACGGTATACAGACCCCCAGCTGGTCGAGCAAGCTTTGCGGTCGGCCAAGGCGTTGGCGGAAGGATTGCGCTACAATACTTCATTACGGACGATCGATTTGAGTTCTTGTGAATTGCCCGATGCTGCCTTGGGGGTCATTATTCAATCCTTGGTGGGTCATCCCAGCTTGGAAACCCTCGACGTCTCTCGAAATAGGGCCGGACCCGACACGGTACAGGCCTTGGCAGAATTGGTGGGGCACCCAGAATCCGCTTTGACTACTCTAGATCTACGAGAGCAACGGAAAAAATCCTCTAAGCGACGCAACAAACCAAAGAGCAAGGCGACACGTCGGCGAGGGGGGCGTTCGGGGGAGAATGATGACAATGACGAGGAGGACGAGGACGAAGATGATTTTGATGCGGCCGCTCGGAATGGCTTGGATTTGACTGCTCTGTCGCAAGCACTCTACAACAATGAGGTAATTCAAGTTCTCAGATTGAGTCACAACCAGTTGACGGATGATCAGATTGCTGAACTCGTTCGCAACCTACAAGGGAACGACAGCCTCCAGGAAATTGATTTGCAGTTCAATTCGATCACGACCAGGGGAGTCAAGGCAATCACCAAGGGGCTGAGTGAGCTGCCGGCGCTAAAAGTCTTGTTATTGGGTGGGAATGACTTTGGAAAGGAAGGCAACAAGATGCTGGCGCAACTAGAGGACGATGATGATAGTGTCTGTACCATTATGGAAACGGGCCGCGGCGGGAAGGACGAGGACGATGAAGAGACTTTCCACAGTGCAAAAAGTTCCAATACTCGCCACAAAAGTCCCACCAAGTCGTCAAATCGAAAGCCGGCCGTGGGTGGATTTATGGGAGGTCTGACGGGGATTTCGGAAAGGTAGTGAAACGTTGCAGCATAAGTTACATGTTATTTCCACTACTACCACTCCAGTTTTTAGGCGACGGGGGGATTTGGGGCCTTCCAACTGTTTCGGGACCACCCCCCACCTTGCCCCGAAGTATTTTTCTCACTTGGAGTATTCTTATGGCGTTTGATGATTGATGATCTCTCGACTCTACTAGTTGGTCGGCCAGACAGGTACTATATAAGACTCAATATAGTACCTATTATAGTACCCATCAATGTCTTTGCATTCCTTTTCTTTTCAAATGACGATGATGCGATTGTCATGCATTCATGAAGCCTACATGAGCCAAATCATAGGTGCATAGCATGGGATTAAATATTGTGGTCTCTTGTCGTTCGTAAATGACAGGGATATTGTGGAGACCGAAAATGGCGCGGTCGGGTTTGGGCTGGGCTCGCGATAGCCAACGAGAAAACCGTTAACTACAGAGCCAGCCTAGCTATGAGTTCGCCATCGTACCGATACAGTACCCATCGTAGTTACGTACAGACTAGGGACAGACCGGTACGATATAGTACCGCGTACCTGTCTGGCCGACCAACTAGTAGTAGTAGAGATACCTCCTGCTGTCCGAATGTGAATCAGACCTTGATCAACATTTACAGTGGGAGGCTTCACCCTTCCAAGGCGACAAAAACAGCCTGAATCAGGCCCTTGGAAAGGCCTTCCAGGAACGTTCGTACGTACCGGTACTGTACGCCTATCTAATATTCTCGCTTTCATTATTTCTCCTACTCTAGTAGACTACTCGTACCGGTAACTACTTTCGCAAGACCCTACTAGCTAGTAGGGACTACGAAGGGAGCAATACGCAAGCGCAATACGATGCGATGGTGATTTCTGTCGAATTATCCAAAGATCGCTTGAGTGCTCTTGAGTCGTTGTCGGTCATCATGCTGATTGTTTGTGGTGAAAACCGTAGCTAGACAACGAATAGTATTCCGCTCTACTTATTGGCAGTGGTCAACCCAATTTGCCTCCTTTATACCAATCTACGAGCAGGCTACTAGGAGTCTTAAAATCAAAGTTGCCAAGCTAAACTCAGAATGCTAATCTATTATATACTATCGGTCATACCGAATCGCGCATCATATTGTGTTGTTTGATTGATTGATTGATTGTTTGTTGTTTATTTGAGTTGCTTTTGCAAAATGGGGACCAAGTATTCCGCAACCTTGAGGGTTTCGACGGCAACTCCAATAGTGGCAACACCTTCTGCCGGTTGTCCGTCAACAGTGTGCTTGGCAACTCGTTCCTTGACGGTGATGTAGTCGGGGTCTTGTGTGAAGAAATAAGGCATGGCAGTGGGGTATTGGGCTTGCAATTCGGCGACGTGCTTCTTGTCTTCCTCGTCGGGCATGTAATAACGGAAGACTTCCTCGCCGGTAGCATCCGTTACGGTGGCATACGAGTCGGTTCCTCCACATCGGTCGGCGGCCACACTGACTTCCTTTCCGGTCTTGGTCTTGATGGTGAACTTGATCTTGTCGAAATCTGTGTAGGGTTTTCCGGAGGGTCCGGTCAACGTTTGCATGGACGAGAACTCCTTGTCGGCAATGACTTCGGCAATATTGTCGACGGAAACGTCGTAAAAGGAAACAAGAAGGGCAAGTTCGTGGATGGCCATGTTCTTCAACATACCCTCGGCGTTACGTTCAAAGCACTCTCCCAACGATTCGGGGGTGTTTTCGTAGGCATTGTTGGAGACAAAGGTGACATGCGAGTTGGGGACGGTTTCAGCATATTCTCGCGTCTTGCGAACGTACTTGCACACATTCTTGTTGTATCCCATCAAGACTTCAACACCAGCAGCCTCGGCTTCTTTCTTCATCTGCTCGAGCTCAGCCACGGTCGGAGCTCCAGGCTTTTCCAAATAAATGCACTTGGCACCATGGGCGATGGATTCGGTCAACAATTTTGGGTTGTCGGCGGTGCGTCCCGAAATCAAAGCGAGACGGGGGGCCTCCGGAGGAGGAAGGTCGTCCAAGGAGAGAGCGAATTTAGTTCCGTACTTGGTTTCGGTTTCATCTTGCCAGGTCTTGAAGTCTTGTCCGGCAGGGGAATCGGCTCCACCTCCCAAGAACCAAGGTTCGACGATGAAGTCCAACGAAGCGCTGGGGCACCTGAAGAATTAAAAAAGAAGCGAGAAAGTTAGTGTGGTGTGGTGGGTGTGAATTTTTCAAGAAACGACGAGACGAATAATTGTTTTCTCGTGTTTGTTTGGTCATGAACAGCGTTCGCGACGACGGACGAAAATCTTCCAAGTTGAAGTGCACACGCAGAATGCACGTAAAACCCGGTACCAGTACTGTCTGCAGGCAGATGGCACGTTGTCCTTCAGCATGACGACGGGAACCCGCACACCTGGTTCGGGATCATGGTCTCTGGACCTTTTCACGATGGAAACTGAATGGCTGCATGTACCAACCCAATCCAATAGCAGAGAGGAAGGAGACAAAAGCGCTGATGCAAAGAAATAAAAAAGTGGAACTTACTTGTCCTCGAGCATTTGCACAGCGTGGTACCATCCCATACCACGGTTGGGCGCTCCACATCCGACCAGGATGACTTCGGCTTGTCCTTCCTTGGCGAACATGATGGGAGATCCCCCGAACGCACGAGAGAGGGTGCGGGCGCCGCTGCGGGCATTGTTGATGGCAAAGGCCGAGCCTCGGGTTGCAAGGGATGTGAACAACATGGTTGGCAATTGGAGTTTCATTATGAGGAAAGTTGCGGTGGATGGATTGCGAAGATTATTTCGACGATTTGGATTTTTTGAGACAGACGTATGCAAAGGTCAAATGTGATGAGGGGAGATTGAAAATTTATGGGGAAGCGGAAGTGCCGCACCTTTTTGACGAATGTCTGTTCTCTGCACGGCAACATCTGGCCGTCCTCTACGTAGACTCAGTACTGGCACCCACGTACGGACAGACAATGAGAACCCATCAAAAGGCGAAGAAAGAAGTCAACATCCTCTGCCCGAAGAAAGATCTTGCCGGTCTTTGCTCTCCATCGTCGAGAAGAACGCCTGCATCGTTCTTCTCCATCCCTCTCCGACTGCCGACAGCCGAACAATGTCAATGATAATGCCGGTAAAAGTACGTCCTCTCTTCTGTCGGAAGATGGAGACTTCGACGGTCATCCTTGTGAGTGAGTCGTTCCGGCATCCATCACCAATCCGCCGGCAATGATGCTGTAGGCAGAACAAAATACTCATACCGGCACCAAGTCATGAAGCATTCAAAGACATTGGACTACAGCTCTCACACTACAACAACCCACTTGTCTGGATGTTGTGTCTGTTGCCCATGTTCGTAGTACATGTACAGAAGACGCAGTCCGTCGTGTCTGTGGTGTCTCTAAACTTCAACGATGGAGAAGCGTCCTTCTGTGTGCCAGGAATACACGAACAACATCACCCGAACTAATTCAATCAAAAAATGATGACAATACGCCGTGTCGGCATCTTGACGAAAAATAATGGAAATCCGCAAAAGAAGTGTGTACATAGCGCCCGTGACGACCGATCGTATGCCTGGAGACACTGTTGAAAAAATAAATCATTCTTTCGACGCATTGCCGTTTTTCTGCTCGATGATCGACAGGGCGCTGACTGAAACTGCAGTCAGATATCCAACGATCAAGGTCTTGTGGTTGATTTGATTTTGACGGTAGGAATGATGTGTTGGATTGGCTCGTTCTTCGATGGAACTTGACTGCTGCATGCTCAGTAATAATTTCAAGTTTCTCTAGCATAGATTGCGATTAGGCGCTTCAAAGAAGTTCTACCGGAACATTATACAACATCATATGACGTTTCCATAATATAGCTCTAGCGATTGCCTCGTTTTATCTTCCACAGCCAGTAGCTAGACTAGACTATCTACATCATCCCGACAGTGCGCTTCATGTTCACTTTGATACCTTGGTTGGTCTTGTAGTATCCATCCAACGGTGCTTTGAAAGTCGTTTCATACACGCCATCTGACCACTGAACCTTTACAGAGTCGTTGGGAGTGTAGGTGGTGGTAATGCGGCCTTTGTCGAGGTTTCGCGAGTAAGATAGCGACACATCACCGGCCAAGTTGACCGTGGGGACAATGGTGTCCCTGTCACTGAACGAGTGTGCCACCGTCAATTTCTTGCTTTGGGCATCCAACTGGAAGGAAGTTCCATCCATGGCATATCCCAAGCGAATATCTCCTTTGGAGCTGCCCAAATCGTACTTGGGAGTCAACGTCAAAGTGCCTCCAATGGTGCTAATGTCTTTTGTGACTTGGACTTTGGACAGGGTCACTGACTTTGTGCCTGTGTGAGTAAAAGGAGCATGGCCAATGTCAACCAAAGACGATTGGAAAAAGAACACAACTGTGCGTGAGGAGCATTCCAATCGCATATGCCAACACTGCTCCTAGAAATCAAGCTATACAATAACATTTTAATCGCACCCAAAACAGTACAGCCAATGGTCCTGTTTTGTGATCGACAGGCATGACGAGACGGCGGGCATGGTATGGTACAAACAAACAATTTTTTTACTCACCAGCTTGGCCAACCAACTGGACGTCCGTGCCAAACGCGCTGGCTCGAACATCCAAATCAACAGTGTCCGGTGCATTCACATCCATATCACCGCGAATCGAAACGTCTCCATATCCAGAGATCGTCTTCTTCAACTTTCCCCAGACGCTGGTGACAGGAGGCGCATCGACGTCGGTAATGGTCAGATCGACACCGCCCTGAAATTCACGTCATGACGAATAGATTATGACAAAGGAAAAATGTGAGCTTCACTGGAATACGGAAATGAATCAAGGATAGGCCACTTCTATACTTTGAAGTTTCCAGAGTTGCAGTTTTTGAAACTTACCGACACATCGACTCCAGCCACCTCGCCACTGTTGGACCACTTGATCCTGGGTTCGATGCCGCCCAAAGTACCCGACTGGTCTTCGCCAACACTAATGCCAATCTAAAAGAAATAAAAGACGGGGAATACACTGATGTTAGATGATTGATTGATTCATTCATTCGTGCTCCATAGAACTCAATTGGAGTGGAACACCGACCACTTTTGGAAGGTGAAAAAGTGCTCCATCATCCGATCGGCCGATATCATCATACTCACCAGAACTTCAGGCTTGGGGAGTCCCGCCTCGGCCAACGCCACGAGAGCCAAAAATGAGATGCCAACAACTTTCATTTTCTTCAAACACTGAGTTTATAACAACCGACTACTATCTATAGACTTTCGATAAACTCGAGAATATGACGACGGTTGTCGGCATCTTGTCGGTTGACATCACCTCCACCGACCGAGTGGATACGCAGTTACTAGTTTCTGGATCCATAGAAAATCCAGAAACCCGTCACCCGTCATCGATCGTGCGACGAAAGACGTCATCGCCGACGCTCGGATCATCACGCGGTTTTGCGGTCGATGATGTGGGATCTCAGATCTCAGATCCCCCTTTTGGGATTGATTCGAATGAATCATTGATCAATCTACACGTGGCATGCATGCGTTCCACGGATGACGTCATTCATCACTTTGGATACGCTCTTTCGATCATCTTCCATCTTCCCTTTCTTTTCCTTTTCCTTTTTCTTCTTTGACCGTGGTCGATCTGAAAAAAAGGCAGGCAGCCTCCTTTTACGTTACCAGCACAGAAAATTGCCTAAGGAGATATTCCTCCGTAGAATAGTCGCAAAATGGGAACAAAGATCATCGTTCTGGACGACGATCCAACCGGATCGCAGACGGTGCACTCGTGTCTGCTCTTGACGAAATGGGATACGGAGACACTGAAAGGCGCTCTGCTGGAAACATCTCCCCTATTTTTCGTCCTAACAAATACACGAGGAATGTCTGCAGAGCGGGCCGCGGACCTGACTCGGGAAGTCTGCTACAATATTCGACTGGCACTGGAAGAATTAAGCGATGAGGCCAAAATAACCCCGATTTTGGTGAGCCGTTCAGATTCGACACTTCGTGGGCACTATCCAGTCGAGCCAAATGTTATTGCTGAAGAACTGGGACCTTTTGATGCGCATTTTCTGGTCCCCGCATTCTTCGAAGGAGGTCGAATCACTCGAAATTCCACGCACTATTTGGTAGTCGACGGAAAAGAAATCCCATGTCATGAAACCGAGTTTGCTCGCGATTCAGTTTTTGGATATTCCACTGCATATCTACCAAAATATGTGGAAGAAAAAACAAAGGGGACCATTCAAGCCGATCAGGTAGAAAGGTTTCTGCTGGATGACGTCCGTGGTGATAGTTTGGAACGACTCAAGAATCTCAGCAACAACGTTTGTTGCGTCGTGGATTGCGAGAAACAGTCAGACTTGGATCATTTTTGTTCCCAATTGAAACAAGTTGCGGCAATGAATGGGAGAAAGTTTTTGTTCCGAAGTGGAGCATCGCTTTTGACTGCCTTGGCACAGCTACCTCCCCAGCCGATACCCGCCGTCGAGATGGATAAGTACGTGCAGATGCATAGACCAGGTGCGATTCTCGTAGGATCACACGTCAAAAAGTCGACTATGCAGTTGACTGAGCTCTTAAAAAATCCTTCGGTGGTTGGTATTGAAGTGGACGTCAACATAATAAAGATAGGAGAAGGCGATGCCTTGCTACAAGCAATCATTCAACAATCTGAGGCCGCACATTCAGCTGGCAATCACCCAGCTATTTACACGAGTCGAACTGAACTCTCGTTTGACACATTCGAAGCGCGTCTGCAATTTGGTGAAAAGGTATCCAATTTTTTGATGGACGTCGTCCGAAACTTACCCCCAACACTAGGATTTTTGGTCAGCAAGGGCGGAATCACGAGCAACGATGTACTGAGTGTGGGTCTATCACTAAGCGCAAGTAGAGTGCTGGGTCAGATTCTACCGGGCTGCTCGGTCGTCAGGTGCCCCGATACTCATCCTCGCTATCCTCGAATGCCAGTCGTCATTTTCCCAGGGAATGTAGGCGACACAATTGGCTTGGCGACGGTGTTCGAACGAATGTCAAGTGGGAGCTAACAATTTCCTGGCGCTCTAAAACTCCGCAAGTGTTCCAACAGCAGGACTCGATAAACAATGTGGTTCAATCCATCCAAGTAGATTATCCCCAATAGTAGTAAGCTGGTATCCCTTAAGTTTTCAAACCACACTGTATGAGTGTCATAATATTATTTTGTTGCTGGTCGTCTCCTATGAGACGATCTTTACGATTGTCGATCGCTGACCCCTTTCTAGAGTGAGCAGTCACCAATATTTGCCTGTGAAGGACTTCGACAACACGATCCAAAAGTAAATTTTAAAGTAAATCAAGTTCGTGAACAATTCAGGACTTCGACAACACGATCCAAAAGTAAATTTTAAAGTAAATCAAGTTCGAGAACAATTCAATGACTATATGCTTAATTGTGAGTGGGATGTTCTCCCCAGCTGAAGTACCAAGAGTCCTTGACGACTGGAATAGTTTGGTAAAACATTTGTGATACCGCTGGAAAGACAATACTAGTGCACCAGACCTGCAAACGTGAAGGGAAGTATATTATACGACCTCTTCCAGTCGCAAACTCGCCTCGGTATGCACTGCCAGACGTACGATGATCCTTTAAGGCACACCAATTAAAAGCTGATGTCGCGCTTGACATGAACATTGGCTCCGTTGATGTTGTATCCATCCATGGGCATGTCAACATTGGCGGTCCACGCGTTGTCCCGCCATTCAACGTTCAGACTGTCATTGGGCTTCAACGTAGCAGTCAAAGCACTGTCATCGCCAAGCGAGCGTTCCCATTCAACCGAAATATCTCCACGGTTGTTGATGGTGGGGGACACACGGTTGTTGGCATCAACCTGCTGAGAAATGGTGACTTCCTGGTTGTCGGCAGATGCCGTCAGGCGGATGTTGGTATTGTCCATCTGATGGTCGATCTTGACTTCTTGGTTGTCGGCTGACGCGGTCAACTCAAGGTTGGTGTTGTCAATTTTGTGCTTGATATTGACCTCTTGGTTGTCGGCCGAGGCGGTGAGCTTGACATTGGTGTTGCCATTGTCGTATCCGAGGACGACATCGGCTTCTTCGGATTCCATGTTGTATCGGGGGTTGATGGTGACGCGAGCGCCATCCAAGTCAAGTCCCTTGGTGGCTTCGACGCGTCGGACGTTGAAGCCTCCACCGGCAGAAGCGGTGAGACGAAGGGAAAGATCAGCATCTTCATTGTCGGCGTCGAGCTCGAGATCGGCAGAGCTGCGGTCCTGGGCATCCATTTCTCCACGGAGAGAGACACCCCAGCCACCAGCCTTTGTACTAGCCTTTCCCCAGACATTACGGGGGAGAGAGGCAATATCGGAGGTGGGGCGGACGGCCGATTCAATACCGTAGTCAAGATTGACATCACCCGACGACGACGATCCGCTCCAGTTTACGGTGGGGTCGAGTCCATCAAGGCCATCAAAATTTCCGTCACGGAGAGAAATCTATGGAATAAAATACCAGCGACGAAGATTGGGATTAGAGCCTATTTGGAGCCACATTTATTATAAAAAGGTGTCACGTATTCCGGCCGTCGTCCTTTATTGGTCGTCGCCACCACGACGACAAGTATGTCGGCTGGTTCAAAATCATAGAAAGTCGACTTACCGAAAGCTGGGGCTTTCCGGCATAAACACAGGTGCTAGCGATGGCGAGGTAAGCAATGGAGAGCTTCATGGTGATGGTGATGATTCGGATTGAGTTGCTGGAGGTCAAGATTCCTTCGTAAACGAAAAATTATGAGCGATGTGTTGTATAAAACTGAGGACAGAGGGAACCCGACCAGATTGCAATTTCTAAAAAAATCGCAAGGTGTCAACGATCCAAAAAACAACACACTCCGATTTGGTATCTTTGAACTCTGTTCCGACCGTTGCTAAGAGTGTTGGCTGCAAGTTTTAGAGGAGATGACATGTTTTCTTTGGACCTTTGGTGTCAGCGCACGCAAGAGTGTGATACTTGCACAGTACCGGTACCTGGTACAGTGCTGGGTACTGTTCGACAGTCAAAGCAAGGAAAAAGCACGCGGACATTATTTGTACTGCCGGAAGTGCAGCAGCGTACTACCGGTACAGCAATGGTGGTACTCGTACAGCACAACTCGCCGCCGCCTGACATCATGGAGGTGTCAACTCGCGCAGGCCGATCCATTTATGTTCATTTTTTCATGAATCCTTATGTGAAGAAAACCAGTCGAGTGTGCTTTTCTTGGTTCTGACGTCATCAGGAAGAAAAATTTAGAATACAAATCGCTGAAGAGTCATACCTTGGTCATACCGAACGATCCTATTGGCTATTCATATCGAGCAAAAAGTGGCCAAGAGCGAAGGAAGTGGCAGTTGCAATAAGGCGGTAGCCTCAGATCCGAAAAAGGTGTCAAATCTTTGACACCTTCAGCGAGCCGAGGGTTCCGAGCAAGTTGAACGTTAGGCTCTGACGTAATTGCAAGATCTAAAGAGTTGAATGAGCGAGTACATCACTTTGGCGAAGTAACCCTCACTTGTCGGGTGGTCGCTTTCTCACAATTTTTCGGTCTCGTCATCATCGTCATCCAAAGTTTCTCGCAATCATTCCAAAAATGAAATTCTCTGCTCTTGCCCTTGCCTCGATCATTGGTGTCGCCGCTGCTGGACGCCCTCAACTTTCGGTGAGTAATTGTCATTGCATGTTATTATTTATACTGAAGTGCAATATCGAATCCTTTCTCACTTCGTAATGATGGCATATCTGGCGACTTTGTCGTTTTCTTCTTTAGATTTCCGTCCGCGATGGCAACTTCGATGGCCTTGATGGACTCGACCCTACCATCAATTGGAGCGGATCGTCGTCGTCGGGTGATGTCAATCTTGACTACGGTATTGAATCGGCCGTCCGCCCCACCTCCGATATTGCCTCTCTTCCTCGAAACATTTGGGGCAAGGCCAGCACCAAGGTCGCTGGATGGGGAGTTTCGGCACGTGCCGATGTTGACGGTCAAGATCGCAGCTCTGCCGATCTCGAGCTCGATGCCGACAATGAAGATGCTGATCTTTCCCTTCGTCTCACCGCTTCTACCGGTGGAGGCTTCAACGTCCGACGCGTCGAAGCCACCAAGGGACTTGACTTGGATGGCGCTCGCGTCACCATCAACCCCCGATACAATATGGAATCCGAAGAAGCCGATGTCGTCCTCGGATACGACAATGGCAACACCAATGTCAAGCTCACCGCCTCGGCCGACAACCAAGAGGTCAATATCAAGCACAAAATTGACAACACCAACCTTGAGTTGACCGCGTCAGCCGACAACCAAGAAGTCAAGATCGACCATCAGATGGACAATACCAACATCCGCCTGACGGCATCTGCCGACAACCAGGAAGTCACCATTTCTCAGCAGGTTGATGCCAACAACCGTGTGTCCCCCACCATCAACAACCGTGGAGATATTTCGGTTGAATGGGAACGCTCGCTTGGCGATGACAGTGCTTTGACTGCTACGTTGAAGCCCAATGACAGTCTGAACGTTGAATGGCGGGACAACGCGTGGACCGCCAATGTTGACATGCCCATGGATGGAAGCAATATCAGTGGGGCCAACGTCCACATCAAGCGTGATGTTACTTTCTAAGAAGGTACTGTAATATACTCTGGAAAAATTAAATGTATGATGATATGCGCTGTAACACCTGGTAGTCTACTCTCAGATCTTCTGGCAAACAAGGTTCTTCATTGTGGTCGGAGCGACGTAGATGCTTTGTACCGGAAGTTCAAGGCAAAAAATGACAGGATCTCCCTCTAGAACGTATCTCCATTTCATACCTGAGGGGCATCCTGCCGACCCCTGGTGCTCTTATGTATTCGTCGTACAGTAGTTGTTGTCGAAGCACTTCTAATCTCGTCTCCTATTACTCGTACTGAAACAAAGCTTTCGAGGCTGAATCTCGTTTATAACATTAAATTGATTGACACATAATATTTGTGAGGCTTCTCAACGTTTGCGAAAATCCAAGGCATTTATTCGTCGCAAGAGGAGTTCCTCGTAGTTCTTGATAATAAATAAGCTCGCATGAAAGCATGAACACAAGCACGAGGCCAAGCTTGTTGGGCTTCAGCCGTTCATCATATCGAATCAAGAAATGACGAAACATACATCGCTTAGGCGGTCTCGGCGACTTCTTCCTCTTCCGCGTCGTCGCCACCAACCTTGGTATCAACGACCTCGTCTTTGGTGACAGTACCGCCTTCTTCCGCTGGTGCTGGAGTCTCCTCTTCGGGAGTAAAACCCAAGAGCTCGTGGAACATGCTGAGGACAGCATGTGCAGCGACGAAGAGGATAAATATGAGAGACAACCAAGTAGCAAAGTACAAACTTCCAACAGCAGTAGCCGGCCCTTCGTCAAAGGTAAGGTAGGCGACGCCGAAAGCCCATGCCAAGAGGAAGATAAGGGAAATCATCTGGGCAAACATCAACTTGACTTGAAGCCAAGCAATGGAGATTCCCGCGACAGAGGAAAAGGCGCCTAGTGCGATGCCAAATGCGGCGCGGTTGCACATCTCGTCCACTGCTTCGAACTCGGCGTCGTTGCCGCAATTCCTGGTGAAGAAGCGAGCAGTGTCGCACCAGACAACAAGACTAGTAGCGGAAAATCCAACCCACTCGTAGAGATAGTGGTCGTCGAAGCGATTGTAATAGATCTCGAAGTGGCTGGTTGCCAGCATGAGGGACGTGGCGAGGGCACCCCAGGCAGAGAAGAAGATGTTAGCGTTTTGAACGAATCTGCTCCTCTCGGCAACCGCAAAGCCGCGTTCGTCGTCCATCAAGTAGGGAAGCGAGGCGCACCACATGGCCAGCACGACAACAACCTATGTCAAAGCGAACACCATTGAAAGAATAGGCGTCAGAAGAGGAACAGCATTCAGCATCCAAATATGTCCCGGAAAAGGCGAACAAAAAGACTTACCCATCCAATCTCCATACGAGACTTTCCGGTAAACCTTTCTTTCATAGCAATTTGCATAAAGCAAGTGGCTACACTCATAATGAGCGAAATCGAGGCAGCACTGATAACCCAGCGTTGCGTAGTAGACCAGTACTTTTGGTCCATTTCAAATAGGTTCGTCAACGACGATAAGTTGACAAGCGAAAAGAGGGCGAGGGCCGCCCAGTATTGGAAATGTTTCTCCATCATCATCATCGTAAAGGGTTTTGCCTTTTGGTAATTTTGTTTGAGAGAAGATGGTTTGCTGGATCAGCGTTTATTATTTTATGAGAGAAGATCAATGAGAAGCACCGGAAACAACCTGAACCCGTTGATCGTTTGCAGATCCAGAAAGAAGAGAGTTCTCATAAATCACAGTTCCTCGAACCGAAGTCCACGACAGAGTGTCATGGCTTTGACTTGACGACGTTCTGACATTACTGACTGCACACGAAGACAAATTGTTCGGATGAGAGCCGTGTGTTGGGCGGGGGAAGAATTTCGTCGAACTTTTCCATTTGACAACCCAGTCCAGGATTCCTCCTTCGAGTAGGGGTTCTCTCACTGCCGATATTGAGAAATTAAGGTTCGCATTGACATAACCTTGTCTTCATGGCGACAGGGAGTCGTGATTGCTACTACGTACAAAGCTCAAATTGGGGGAAAGAATCATCATGCTAATTGGTGACTGTATCAACGTGTGTGTCATGACATCCAACATCATGTTCTTATGTGTGTCTTTATGGCGGGGCGCGATGAGAGATGAGCATTCTGGCAACCATTGGGAACGTCGCTGCTGTGGCGTCGCTACTGCAATAAATTATTACCAGGTACTGGTACCGTGACGAAGAATAGTCTCCCACGAAAATTGAGATGCTGGATTATCGATTATAGGCGACTGTGCTACTGTGTGCACGCGGGCCGGTCTCAGACAAAAAGACAATGAAGTGAGCTACTATTACAAAATCCTCTCTGTTTGTATGACTACGAAGTCTATTACATTCACATTGGCGACTCCACCTGTTGTAAATTCGATTCTGCATTACATCGCTTATATAAGGCAGTGCGGAGTAGTATTCAGTAGTTTCGGCCTTTTACTAGCAGTTTACATGGATCTTTTGTAGACCTTTCGCAAAAAGGTCTCAAATACTTCCCATGGCACACCGGCAGCAGCCAAGGTTTCACCAGACTGACTATCCTTCAGCCCCATAATTTTGTCGTAGGACGCTTGTTCGTACTCGGCATAGAGTTTCGGCAATCCCAAAGTGGTATACAATTCCTTGATTTTGGTTTCTTCCGGGCTGCCGACCTTGCACTTTCCGTAGTGCTTATCCAAAAAGTCCTTTTGTTCCTTGTTGGCTAGCTGATGGTATGCCTTGGTGAAGAGCCATCCACACTTCTTGTCGGCAATGTCAGTACCAACCTTTCCAAGCTGTTCGGGAGTGGCGTAACAATCCAAATAATCGTCTTGTGCTTGAAAGTAGACTCCCATAGTGACCAAGATTTCACGGGCCGCATTGTAGGCTTTAACATCGGTGACCCCGCCCATCACCATGGCAAAAGCGACACTCAAGTAAAACGAGTAAAAGGACGTCTTATATGTAACGATCAACTCCCATCGTTCGGGAGTGAGGTCTGGCAAATCCAAGACATCGCACAAGGTATCCGAAAGCTGGCCGAGCTCGGTTTGCAAAGTCGTCTCCATCATCAGATCCAACAATTGCAACAAAAGTCCAGAATCGTAGGAGAAGTGTTTCTTGATCATTTTGTAGACCAGAGATTCAATGGTGACGGCATCGTTAATGGCAATGTACCATGCATCACCCAGCGTTTTGTACCAACAAGGCTGTCCACGACGCGTGACGCTGCTGTCCATGATATCGTCTGCAATCAACAACCACGCTTGCAACCATTCAATAGCCCATCCAAGAACAGCGAGACGGCAAAGAGTGGTATTGTCCTTGGTGTTCAAGATACTGACACCCGCATCGACGACCATGAGACCTCGGTTCATCTTTCCACCCTTGACGGTGTAATTCAACATTTTCTCAAGCCATTCCGTTTCTCGCTTGGGCAGGTCGTAGTGCTTGGGCAGATCCTCCAGAATTTCCTCCA
The DNA here is from genome assembly GCA_956465555.1 of Nitzschia sp. pyKryTriq1. Classification (NCBI taxonomy): domain Eukaryota; phylum Bacillariophyta; class Bacillariophyceae; order Bacillariales; family Bacillariaceae; genus Nitzschia; species Nitzschia sp. pyKryTriq1. The sequence goes on from OY101129.1 coordinate 921,250, forward strand.
CCAGCATGTCACAAATCTTCATAAAGCTCCCTTTAGGATCATTCTCGTAGTCATAGGAAGGATACTCGATGCTGCTGTCAGCAGCAATCCCTGCCGAACGATCGTTTTGCGTGGCCGGAAAGGAGCGAGCCTTGGCAAAGAGCTTGAAGTAAGCGGCGGTCAAAAGACTTCCACCAGCAAAGGCGGCGGCGGCAGTGAGCAGCGTGGAATTGGAAGTCGAAGGCATCTGTCGATATAACTCCTTCTATCAATCTTATCCGGGAGAAGTACGAGTAGTGACAACGGCTGCGTTCGAGTACGACTCTTCTTGAACGTGCTCTCTTGCAAAGCTCCCATTTTTTGCTTGGTCCACACAACAACGCACGCTGATGTCGGTCGCCCGCAAAAGCAAAGAAGTGGCGGGAAAAATCCAATGACGGCCGGCGGGAATGACGAAATCGGTTGCATTCGTATGGACGACCAGACATTTTCGACTCTATCGATTGGAACAAAACAATCTTAGTTCGACCCGATGGACCTCAGAAACTATCTAAAATCTAAAGCATGGCAAGCACGCAGAAGCAGCGCGAGGTTCTTCTCGCATCATCCTTTCCTCGACGACCATGCATGGGACCATGGCGGAGAAGACGCAGAGAGACTGGATCGAACACCCATACAACGGTTCTCGTAGCGACCGACCCTGCTGCGTATACACAAAGAGTCGTCTCCTTGTCGTCGCAGAGCAATTGAATCGTCTCCAGTACCGCCCGATTGAGGAGTCTGCTGCTGAGAGGATGAGCGGGCAAAAGGAAGGAATGACGCCTTCTCCCCGTTCGGGCGACCCTCCTCCTCCGCCTCGACCTCACGAGTCCTCGCTGGGAGACATGCCAATGATGGACAGTGCTCCTCCCTCTGGCAACTTTGCCTTCGACGTAGCGAACAATCTGAACTTGAATCCATTGCCACCTCCCCCTCCACCGCCCAAAGCACGGACCGTTGCTGCTCGAACTTTGTCGCCTCCTCGATCCGGAAATTTTCGACCACCCCCACCACCAGCCGTGACGAGTACGAGTACAATTAGTGCATTTGGTGGTGCTGTTGTTTCTCCTCTCCCGCCGCCTCCAAAGGTGGCGACTACGACGTCAGGTATAACAGCACCGGCCCCAGCGTCCCAAGGCATGCAGGGACCACCTCCGCCCCCACCGCCAGTCAAGCCGCTGACGGCAGGCATGGCACCTCCCCCTCCGCCACCGATGGCAGCAGCAAATAGAAGTCCTCCTGCATTGGCGGATGAACTTGATACCGGTCTGGGTCCAGTCGCCTACGGGGACAGTTCAGATTACTCGAGTCCTCCTCCTCGGTTGCCGTTGAAGACGTTCCTGCCGCCTCTGGATCCCAAGAAAGGTCCTTCCTTACTGGCAAGACGCCAAACGCACGTACCGATTCTAGTCATTTCCACCGAATCAGCACAGCAAGTGGCATGGAAAAATGGATTGCAGCTGGTGGATTTGTTTCAAGGCATGGTTCAAGAAGTTCAATTTGGAACTTTGTTGCCGCCCTTTCGAAGTATTCACAAGTCGTTGACTTTGACGGAATTGCCTGTAGAGTTCGTTGATCCGGCTCAACTGACACCTTTGACGTATTCTGGATCGCACTCCTTACTGCAAGAGCACGCCCTGTTACAAGAGTCGGACGGGAATGTCGCTCAGGAACTAGTGTTGCTGGAAGATCGAGTCGAACTCTTACTGCAAGATCCGACCGAGTCGGAGGCGAAGGAAGACCTCAGTCAAGTAACCAAGGACGCCTATCAGTTGACAAGTCCGTTGGATATTCCATGGTTGATTCGATACCGATATGCTTTGGATGCTTCAACGAATGCATTGCCTCACGATTTGATCCAATGCCCTCCCCTGGTTCTTTTGGTGTGCAGTACCGACGAAGTGGAATCTCCGGTGGAAGTCCTTCAAGAACTCCACAATTCTCCTCATATATTGCCGGATGCATTCAAGAATGGATTGTACGACCCTTCGGCTATGCGTCATGAAGTTTTGGTATTGCACGACAATGTAGAAGGTCCTCCCAACTTTGACGATGCCTCTCTCCGATCGACACTCCAATCGCAGTTCGGTCCCCACTCGCATGTCCTGCGTATCAACAATGTGCCAAAGGATGTGGCCAAGGCCTTGTCGGAAGAGGAACATTCCGATATTTGGGGTGGAGGGGGACGTTTAGGCACTCGATTGAGTGTCAATGATCGAGTCCTGCTACGACGTTACTTTCAAAACTTGTTGACATCGGCCTTGCTTCCAGCCTTGGAACGCCGGATTGCCGATTTGAATGCGATTGTGAGTGAACGCAAAAAGGGTGTTCGAAATTTAGTCAAAAGTTTTTGGAGAAAGCCCAAGGAAGAAAACGAAGTCAAGACCTTGGATCTATCGTCCCCAACAACGTCTTCTAGCAAAAACGATGACAACATGTCTCTGGTGGTCGAATATCGATACGATTCGGTTGAGAGTCAAACTCGACTCTTGGCGGATACGCTGTTTTTGATGAAGGACTATGAATCGGCGCTAGCCACCTATCGCCTGATTCGAGATGACTTTAAATCCGACAAAGCTCTGGTCCACTACGCGAGCGTCCAAGAAATGATGGCTCTCTGTCTGTACCATCTCGATACTTTCGGCAGATCCAGGGAAATTTTCTCCTTCCTAGAAACCGCCTTGTTGAGCTATACGCGTGCCGCAGAAGAAGAACGAAAACTCATGATGGTTGGCAAAGATCCTTCTGCCCGGCCCTCTACCGCCCCGCACGCCACACGGTTGGCGACTCGCCTGTGTCTCTTGATGGCTACGGCAAATGATGCTTTGACTAAAGGACGAGAATTAGAAGTCGCTGATTTGTTAGCCAGCGCGAGCTCCCATGAGTCTTCCCTGGGAGCGGCAGTCCTTTTGGAGCAAGCTTCAGCATTTTATTACGAAGCAACCATGTACCGCAAGTACGCATTTCATATGCTCATGAGCGGACACATGTTCCGGACGGCAAATCAAGATCACCATGCCTTTCGCTGCTTTACTTCCGCTCTATACATTTATCGGCACGGGAAATGGGCCGAATTGCACAATCACTTGAAATCGGCCTTGGCGGCCCAACTATATTCGATGGGACGCATGTCAGTCGCCATGGTTCTATATGCCAAGTTGGTGGGTGGAGCTGGAAAGGTTTCCGCCAAATCACAACAAAAGTTCCTCAGTCACCTGTTGGAGATTTGCTTCGAACATCCGAAATCGGCATTGGCCGGCGCCGATCGCATGGCGGTACCCCCCACTGTCGTCACCGCTCGAGACCGAGATGCTGTCCGCCAAGAGAATTTGGATCGCATCGTGCAAGTCATTCAATACACTCCGGGGGCGTCTCGAGTGCTGGAACTGCCCCATATGAACCTGCCAAAGATTGTGGATATTAGCGTACGTATTTGGACTCATGCCGAGGACCATTTTGTCACCACGTCAACGAAATCGGAGCAGCCCACAATGTCAATAGAAACAGTGGCTGTTACGTCTGAAATGGGCGGCTCATTGGGGAAATCTTGCAGGGGCGATGATGCTGTTTGGAGTGACTTGGAGCTATTGGCAACTGCGGAGCGGAATGCGGTCGATACTACTGTTCGTGGACTGGACGAGACCGTCACGGCCGCCCTGTCCAAAATCAAGGACCCACAACATCGACATGTGATTGCACAAATCGACAAGGAAAGGCAAAGCAAGGCCTTGCTAGAAAGAAGTCGACGCAAAGGAAATATCCATCCCAAGCCGGCCACTCGAGCGCGACGAGAACCCATCTTTTGTGACTTCTTGCTACAAAATCCCATGGATGTGGACATTACGGTGACGCAGATTCAACTAGTAGCTCGAATGGTGGATGCTCACGACACCATCTGTACAAATCAGGACGCCATTCGCTTGTCAACGGACGACGAGAAGCACGACAGCAAGACCTGGACCTTCCCCAGTACAGAAGACCAAACCTTTACAGTAGCAGATTTTTGTCGCCTTTCGGAAAAGAATCAAAAGACCAGCACACATGCTAACGAAAATCCATTCTTTGTGGTTACGAAACAAGATCTGCAGCTATTGGGTGGAGCCGAGATGGTAGTATCAGCAGGTTTGACCCCTCTAGTTGAGGGCGACCTCGAAATTCTGGGAGTCCGCTGCAAACTCTCTGATCAAGTTTGGGTGTATCATCCATTTGATATTCCGGGCCCACTCTTGAATGATAGTCGAAGCAACCGCGCCAATCGTGTTCGAGGCGAGTCGCTTGTACTCAAATCGAAAATTGCTGTCGACATGCCCTGCGTCACTGCCGAGCTTGTCAAACGAGCCTCACCTACTGCCACGTCCTCCGTTGTTAATACCGACGATGGACCGCTGCTGGACGGGCAAATTAGTTCTTGGACCCTCCGACTACGAAACGTGGGAAGTGCCCCAGCCTGTCAACTACTTCTCAAAACGAACCTCCCTTGGATCAATATTCGACAACAGGCGATCGATCAGGGGGAATCCGAGGAGGAATTGGAAAGTCGAGCCACTTCGCATTGCATAGGCCCAACTGGGACCTTGATGGGGTTGCCGTTGGAGGGAGATGCTCTAAAAGAAACTGGGACAATTCACCCCGGAGAGACAGTGGACATTCCCATTCAAATTCGAACATCCGGAACCGGGAAGCAGCGCTTTTACATGCTCTATCGTTACGCACTGTATGCGGACGACCCTGCAGAATCCAGTCGAACCAGGTGGCTGCGGAAAATGTATGAAGTTCCGGTAAGTCTAGTTGTGTAAGGCAGCACCATTGTGGACCAGATCGATTTACCGAGTCGCGCATTCTATTCTTAACACTCGCCTATCAGGTTTTCCCGTCTCTAGCCCTCTCCGCCCGTGTGGTGCCATCCTTCCGGAAGGATGACGTACAAATGCTATCCGTGGAGGTAAGCCGACCACGTGGCCTCGTTCTTCAGCTCAGCTACAAACGTTGAAGTCTAACCCGCCATATTTTCAGTTTACAAACCATCGCACCGATCGACCCACAGATCTTTACATAACGTTGGACAAACTATCTTTGGCTAGTCGGCGTTACCGACTTGAAAGTCTTCCAGGGCAGTTCAGCACGTCGGACCAGGTAGCAAACGTTTTACAGATCGGTTGGCAAGAAAGGCTGACTGTTCATTATCGGGTATTACCTTTGGAGAAAGACAACATGCTTTGCAAACTTTCGGAATGCCCCTTTCTGGAGGATGCCGTGGCGACGAGTCAAGACTGCGTGAGGAGCGATGCCATGGATTTTCTGTGCTTGGAAAGGGCATATGAAACTTTTGAGGTAAATGGATGCAGGCCGATCCCACGGTGACCTGTCGCGTTGTTGACTCCTTCTTACACAGTGTTTTGCGTATCCAGGCGGCTTGGGCGAGCCACCAGAATGAACTATTTCGAGCCGAACACGATCAAGACGGCGGTGGCAACCACCCCAGATCGATTGCTTCTATTCGACGGGCTAACACGGCAGATTCTACGAATATGTCCCAGGAATCTGACTTCGAAATCGACCCCACCTCAATTGGGAAGCTCTGCCCACCCGAATCCAATTCCTCAAATGCGCACATCATCTGCAATTGGAGAGCGATTCTTGGGGATGAAGTCATTCACGGCGAACACCACATGCGAGCCATCTCGATCCGTCCCAAAACGTACTTCAAGGGATGCCCAGTATATGCTTCTGCAACGTACCCCTCAGCGCTATCTCACGACTTTTCCAAGGGTCCAGCTGTAAGCCCAATTGAATCTGAGACGAAGCCGTCTTGCTATCTGGCTCCAGACTTACTAATATCTTCTTCTCTTGTCCTTTGTACTTGCAGGTTGTACCGGTTCGTGTCAACTTGCGCAATCGAATGCTCGAATCGCCAGTCAATTTCTTTGTATCCGTCCTCAAGAATCCCGGCTTTGAATTGATTGGATTGCATACCCTACTTCTCTCGCTGGAGCCCAGTGAATGCATCGAAATCCCCTTTGAGGTTCTTATTCCAGAACAAGGTATCCACAACTTGCAAGCTCTCCAGCTGACTGTTCGACATGACGGAGACGATCAACCCTATCCCTTGGAAGACCAGTGGCTCCTGCACGTGAAGGATTGCTCACCAACGAGGCAATAGATCAAAGCTTGCTGCACTTGCACCGCTCCTGTCTACGGCGCTCCCCTTGTTGGATGCACTCAAGCAAGCACCGTGAATCCTGAGCATGATAATACCGATTGTCTCTAGATTATGGACGTACCGATCTGCTGCTCTACGGGTGCTGATCTAGCCCCAGGAGAAAGGCCGACTTAAGAGCGCCTGTCTTCAGTTCTTGTCGACAATGGCCATTCCGACCTCACTCTAGTAGCTAAGTACTCTGCTCTAAATAGTAGTACATGTTGGTCCGCTCTCTCACATATCTCTACTAGCTCTCTACTAGCTAGTAGTAGAGAGTAGTCTCTCTCTCTAATAGTAGTAGAGTAGAGAGACTGCTTGGGGTACTCGATGTACCGGTACTGTAGTACTGAAGGGTCCCTCTGGTACCGGGTGCCGCTATACTGTACCGGTACGTGGTACAGTACGGTACAGAAGTCTACGGTACAAGCACAGGTACAGTACGCATACGTACAGTACAAGTAATAGGGCTACAGTACCGTGTGTGCTGGTACAGTATGGATACTCTGTCTAGAGTGGGTGCGACCGGTAGGAGCTACTGTACGAGTAGTAGTTTTTGAGGGCTTCGCTCTTCGCGCCCAACGGGATAGCCAATCAAAAGACTAATGGTCTCCGGGTCCCCCTTGCTTGATTGGAGGGAGGTCAGGCGGGCAGGGCGGCGAGCGCGCGTGAGGTTTCAAAATGAAAGGCTGCCGCTCGTCCTGGCCGGGGACAGCTCGTCGGTGAGCGGAAATCACGTGGAACCTACGTCGAAATCATGCAGCTTCGCCGCCGGCACCGGTCTGTAAGTAATTCTCGCCAACGCCAGCCAAAATTGTCTTACATAGGGGGAATTGAGATTTACTTAGAACAATTTGAATATGTAATGCTATATCAATAGATCGGCTTGCTTTATGTTTAGTAATCACGAATGTATATACGAAAATTGCCACTTAGACGATCCAACGGAGATGGTCAGGCGGGAACAAGGAAATTCCAAGACCAGCGCCGCAGCAGCCAGCGGGCGTGGAACGCAAGGCAAACAGCGCCCTCGAGCATGCTCGCTGCAGCAGCGCCGGATGATCACTTCGTCTCCTCTGCTGGACGTCCTTACTATCTCTATTTGCTATTACTGATAGCAAAAGCAAGAAGGTTGAACCGAGTCTCGACGATTGGATCGACGAGATTGACGTGACCCTTCCCCTCTTGAAATAGAAGGAGGGACATTGCATCGGTGTCACTGTAAAACGAAGCGAACGAACGAAATTTTGAACCGGACGCCGTTGTTGGTTGCCCCGTACTCGTGAAGCTAGTGGAAGAACGCGTGCTGTTGACTGATTGTGCGCTCCCACCTGTGACTCTGTAAACAACTCAATCTACTGTACCAGTAATATATTTCTATCTGACGAGAAGGTCGGCTTTCGAGAGAACCGGATTGAGTAGGTAGTTGTCGTTGGAACGGACTGAAATGCTGGTCTGAAAGTACTCGATTATTTTGTATCGAGACTAATTGCTGAATCAAAACTTGCCATGTCCAAGGAGGACGGAGAAAGCGCACCGGCGCCTGAAGACAGAAAGAAAGAAGCCGCGGGCGGGAATCCCAGTCCCGCTGCTGCGGCAGCTTCTGCCTCGCCTTCGCAGCGTAGTGATGGCGCTGCAGGCCACCCGCCCAATGATCAGAAGTATCCACCGCCTGGGCGCGCCCCAGAAGGCTATTATCAACCTGTGTACCCGACGCAGGGAGAAGCTGGGGCGCCCTACCCGCCCCCGAGGGGCTACGAAGGTGGCCCTCCGCCGTATGGAATGCATCCGCCGATGCCTGGCTACCCGATGTATCCATATCAGCCACCGATGTACCCTCACTACCCGGGCTACCCGCCGCCGATGTACGGCTACCCTCCCCCAGACCCTAACATGTACGGACGGGGAGGAGAGCATGGATACGCTAAGAAGGGCGACGATGACTCAAAAGCAGACGACGGCGAGGGTGACGAGGACGGCGAGGACATCGTACCCGGCGCTGTCACGGCGCGCCTGAAGACGTATATCAAGCCCCGCATCCCCACAACGCAGGACGTCTTGGATCGCCGGGCCCGAAAGAATGCGCAATCGCGAGCGCGTGCGGCCAAGTTGAGGCTGAGAGTTATTGACATTGAGAAGAAGCAGGCCGAGGACCGAACGGAAGAGGAGCAGCAGATTTTCAGGCAGTTTGAGAATCGCCGGCAGCGGAAGAACGACCGGTCAAGAGAGCGGGCGCTTGAGAAGAAGGAAGAGATCGATCGGATTCTCGCCAAGCCAGAGAAGAAGCGAACAAAAATCGAGAAGCAGTTCTTGGACAACGCGCTCAGCGCCAAGAAGCGGAAGAACGAAGGAGATCGCATGCGGCGCCAGCGTCTCAAGTCCATGGGTGTGCCCGCCAAGGTTGGTCTCAAGGGCGCGATGGCACGAGGAGTGCACATTCCGCCAGCAGGCCGCCACGGCTACCACCCGTATCCACCGCCCTACGGTGCTCACATGGGAGAGATACCCATGAGCCCGATGCCACAAATCATGGGTGGGCATCATCCTCACATGCAATCCCCTGGAGGGTTTGGATCACCAGGAATGATGCCGGGGATGGGTTATCCAAGTCCCCAACACGCCCGCAGGGGACCTGGAGGTCCACCCGGAGCCATGGAGACTCCGGGAAGACCTGGTCCCGGCGGAAATATGCCCTACATGCCCCCCTCTCAGTCATATGAGCACCAAGGATCTGGCTCCAGAGTCGAGCAACGCCGCAATGCTGATGGCTCGATGAGCATTTCTATTGGAGGAGGATCCGGGGGCGCCGACAATGAAGGCGGCAACGGCTCGAATAACGCGGGCGAAGAACAATCTTCCATGAATATTTCGAATGTCGCACACCTGTTGCTCTACGACGAGGAAGAGCAAGGAAAAGGACAAGATTCCGCCAATGCGGAAGAAGAAAACGAAAAAGACGAAGTCTAGCGAATTAGGACCGAGCGAATGTCGTGGTGCTCCCGCAAACCATTGAATGGAGCGACGGTGACACCACTGCTGTCAGAAATCAACCAAATGCAAGTTGACGACTCGCCATGATTCCGCGTAGATTATTACTTATATCTGTATGTTTGAAAAAGTGCTAGTGAAATACAAACAACTACTGTGTGAAGAGGGACTTTTACATTCTATTGTATTGTAGTCGAGTATGCTGGCTGTATGGTAGCATCATCTCCTGCACTCCTCCAGTACGTACGAGAGATGAAGTCGGACTCCTACAGTACGCTCTCTCCAGGCGACTCCTCTCTAGTGAGAGAGAGAGACCCCCGAGAGAATAGGGGAAGACTTTGTCACCTTGTCGATCGTTTCGATGATGTCTCTACTAGTCCTCCCCCCTCGTGCATGCATTTGAGACTACGAATACATACTTTTTCTACCCTCAAATATAGTACTCGCTGGACGACGACGACTCCATTACCCAACAGCTAATTGTACAGTAGTATCATATCAGTACCGGTAGTCTCTCAGGTACACTTGTACAGCCATGCCAGCAGATAGTACCAGTACCCGGTAGTGATAATATTATGTAGCGGTACATACTGTACTGGTGCAGGGCCGGGCGGCGGGCGGTACAGACCCAAGCGACTCACTCGAGTGGAAAGAAACATTCTTCGTTCCTTCCTTCGTCATCGCGTCTTCTATTATGTACAGGTAGCCTGTCGCGGCATGCTTCCTTTTCCTTTGATCCATCAGATGATCTAGCGTATGATGATGGATATCATCCATCATTGGGAACCAACAAACGCTTGATTCGCACATAAGTTCCGTAAAAGCTGCAGTATTGTAGGACTCTTTACCATGGAGGACCACCTCCCGGCTGCCGAGAACCAAGATGCAAATGCGGAGGAAAGCGACAAGGATCGATGGGAAGCCTTTGTCACTCAGACTGATTGGTCGGGCCCCGTGATGCAGGAGAGCTGGTACGGCCACCGGAATCCTTGCCGTCGAATTGCCCTATTTGTCCACCTTTCTTCCTTTCTCAGCGCCGCCGCGTTGGCCTTTCACGCCTTTCCGAACTGGCCTATTTTGCATCCCTATTTGTCGCCCCAAAGCTTGAAGCGAATCAAGGAATCTCACGCCGATTGCTTGACCGCGATCTGCCATACCGTTGAAGACATTCAGCTAGAATGTGAAATGACAACGGACATGTTGGTTGTTATGGATTCCTCCACAATTCCCGAGGATCCGTTGATTGCCTTGCCAGCCGAGTGCCATGAGGCCATTCGCCTTTCTTTGGGTGACGGGTTTGAACACAAACTGTTGGCACGAACCAACGATGATGATCGCGACGCCGCCTCCAAAGCAACGGAGAAGGACGACGAACTTCCCCCAAGAGAAATCGATCTCATACACTTTCAAGATTCGACTAAGGGCAACGACAAGGAAAAACCCCACAATATTCCCATCTTCAAAGTGTTACCCGAGCACTGCATCGTGGAAGAGGGTTTACTCGAGGCTCTCTTCCTTGGCGAAATTTTTCGGGGTCCTACTAGTGGCGCGGCGCTGATTGACTTAGTGGATAGCTTCTCCATGAAGCCGGGGGATCGGGAAATTATTGAACTTCGTTCGTATGCTTGTCCCCAATACATGTCCAGAAGTATGAGAGAAGAAATTTTACCCAAATCAACGCAGGTCTACGAACTACTCTTGTCCTGGCGACGGAGTGGAGCCATCGCCATCATGTATTGGTTCAGTATGATGTACCACTCGGCAATGTGTGCCACTCGGATCTTCTTCTTGACCCTACCGGCATTTTTCTTGCGGCTCATAATCATGCCCAAGAATGAGATTCGAGGGAAACGGATAACTTTGTTCCACACACTGTCGACACTCCTTCTACTTACGACCTTGGCGGACGAGGGATCAGGCGGACTGGACGAAATGATGCGGACCGGTGTTGTTGTTTTGAGTGCTTTATCATTTGGGAACCATAAAGCAGCCCTCGAGTGGTCCTTCCTTTTCTTTTTGTCCTACATGGACCTTGATAGTCTTTCTGAAGTCTGGGATCAAACGGTGGTTCATTATCTCTACCGCCTGGATTCTTCGAAAAGACTTATTCCATGGATCGAAACGTCTGTGTCTTTTCTTGTTCCTGGCTTTGGGCTGTGGAAAGTAGTGACAGTCTACGTGATTTACATGGCGTTTCCGAGAATACAGCGTCCAAGTCCGCCGCCACGCCAAGATATCAAACGAGATTGAGAGTTTACTCCTACTCCGAGTGCAATGGAGAAGCACTACTTATCGGTGTTTCCTATGGCAAACATTTTGCATGATCACGATTCAGAATTTTTCGCTATCTACTACTCGTAGAGTGGAAAGCTGCTCGGCATATGTCGTCTTTTGACCACCGAGGCTGAGGAAGCGGTCGTCCGACTTGAACTTTGAACCTTTATGCAGTAGAACATCTGTAAGAGGGAGACTTAGCAAACAAAGACTCCTCTTTCCATCTTCCTACGGTCAAGTGAATATAGTAAGCTTTTGACAATCGACAAAACTCCTTCCATCTCACATCATACATCATCGTCATCGTACGAGTACATATTATTATGACAGCAATCCAACAGAATCTAAACGACCAGTATGACTTCAAATCAAAAGCCAATCCCAGGAATCATCGCATCATGAGGGAGTGGTGTCTGCCCGACTTCCGATAAGAAATTTCTTTTCTCTATCTTTTCGCACGTTTCCCAGATCGCGCGCGCACGCGTTGAGATGATTCCGTCTGTACTTGTACCGGTACCGCAGGCACTGCTTGTACTGTAGGTACCTGGTACTGTACATACGCCGGTATCTCATATCGCGATGACGACGAGAGCGCGAGAGCATCGGTATTGCCGTACGTGTACCGGTACGTAATACCGGTACAGAGAAGTAGGTCGGTGCTTATACGCGGTGCGGTGCTCGCGTCCAAGCAAAAACTTCTTGTGCATATTGCATTCATTGTTCATGCATTTGAAGAGCGGCTTATTTGGCTGTTGCCTATGTTAACTTCTTTAAAGAGTCTTCCAACTCTCATACTTACTGTCTCTCTCCCAAGAGTAGAGACTGCCGTCTTGACTTGCTTACACATTCTGTCTCGAATTATTGTCGCTTGAAAGCCGAGCAATTGACTTTCAGCGACGATAGGTTCTGGTTTTTGTCGGGATCGCAATCGAAGAAGTTTCTTCGCTGGAGTCGTCAGTGGTTTTGGCAGCAAGACCTTCATAGTACCCAACATCCAACAATCAAGGTTCAGAATCATCCTGACGTTGCATGTGGCGTATATCTTTGCTACGAGTATTCTGTTATTAGGTACACGTATCTTTTTCCACCAAGGACCTTGCCAGTCTCACTCGAAAAACACCAACTCTGTGAGGAGTCTAGTACCGGTAGAGATCTTCCCGAGCTTCAGATCATCACGTTGCAGCCACGATGAACGATCAATCTTCGCCAGAAGTGCCCATATTTTCGGCCTCCATCAGTGCCCCCAATAATAGTAGTACTACTTTCGAGGGTCAATCCTCTTTCGATTCCAACAAGCCTCTCCCTCGACGACACCATCACGATATTAATCGCCATCATCGTCATCACAGAAAAAACAGTGGCACAGGCGTCGGCAGCGGCCGACTGTGGCAACTTCCTCAATCTTCGATTCAAGAATATGCCGCTTGGATTGAACAGAAACCAAAAGAGACACAAACCCCTTCTGAGCAAAGATTTCTATTGAAGTTCCAACGCCGAATGCTGATTCGGCAGCAAAAGTCACCAATGGAAAGTATGAAATATTATATTGCACGACTCGAAGCCAAAGAGAATGCCTCGGACGTCGAAATTCAACTGATCGAGCAATATCACAGACGAAAAGCCAACAAGCGGGCACAACGCTTGCGAAGAGAAAGCAATCCTTTTCGGGGAAGTGGCATACCACCGGCTATATTTTGGAGGCGGGAGAGTTCGCGAAATAAAACGCCACCTGCTGCTGGAGCCTTAGCCTCATCATCATCATCATCATCATCATCATCTGTCACACTATTGTGCAACATGGCGAACCTGCAGGAGAGTATGAATCGAATGGGTCTGTCCAGCGACAAGCTTCGAGATATTCCAATGGACCATAATAGTTGTGAGAAGAGCAACCACACTGCTCCAACCATGATGCTGTTTCAGTCCAATCCCTTTTCCACATGAATGTATGAGCTGATCCACTTTAGATATCTCAATACTCGTCATGAACACACCCGATGATGGCAGGCAAGACGCGGAATGCATAGCTAATAGTCCTTATTATTGCGGACTTCTACATAATATTGAATACAACGGCATATTACTATAGAAATAAACACGGTCGTTGAAATTAACAAGCTACTCGTACAGTATTAGTTCGCTGGTGGCAAGGCGACCTTCGAGAGAGAAAAGGTCCTGCACGCGTTCATCCGACATGCCCATCGTTTGGGTCGTGTCCAGAAGAGATCCGAATACCCAGTATACATCACGTTGGCTCCGGGGATGTTTCTTGGTGATACCAGTACCCTGTGGCTGTTCTTTATTAGTTGCGAGGAAGGGTGCATCCTCGGGCATGCCAACTTGCTTGAAAATCACAGCAAAACTTTCTTCCACTTCCAGTGATGTTTGGCACGGCAATCCCAGCAAATCTTGCACATATTTAGGAGACCACTCATCTCGTCCAATCTCCAATAAAGAATCCAAATCCTCGACTGCTTCCCCTTTACCAAAGCTAACATTGTATTGCTGACATTGGCGATACCTCCAGAGTGCCAGTCCAGGCGCAAGGCAACATCGAGCCAGGATGGGCAGAGCTTGTTGCTTCGATCTGCGAAGAACGGCAAAATATTCCTCTCGTAATGTACTGGCGGTCAACTGTAGTGCCTCTTGATAGAGTGGGTAATCTTCCCTTCTGGATGTTGATGATGATAAAGGTGGCACGTGTTTGGTATAGTCCAAAAGGATGGTTCCCAGCGTACTCGTACTATCGCTGCTGCTGGTCGCTCCCGACGATGATTCCATACTTTGCGACAATCGGGACAAGGCCGCATAACACAGCATTTCATCATCCAATTTTGTATCAACTTTCGTCGTTTCCGATGAAAATGATGATGATGATCTTTCCACTGCTATTGTAGACCAATAATGATCCATGGCCGTCGACAGCATGGTGTTTAACGTTTGTATCATGAACTTGTCCGGTTGTCTCCACGATGGCGGCATCCAATACCGCACCCAAATCACAATACGAGCCATTTGGACGTGCCACGTCGACGGAAGTATTCTTTGCAGTAATGATGAATTATGTTGTTTCTGTCCAAATAGTCGTGTAGCATCGGCTTGACAGGCCCGTAATCGATCCACCAAGAATTCCGACCACGGTCCTACCCAATCATCGGTAATGGTTATACCAGGATGATGTGGAACAGGCCTTCGCGTGGCAGCAATGACCGATAAGTGTTTCAAGAGAGACTCTAGTGTTTCTCTGGATTGAGCTTGGTGGACGGTTCCTGCTGCCGATCTTCGATATTTGGCAATCGCTAGAGAGGGGTCCAATTTACGTTGATGTTGTGGCAACATGCATGTTTCGGCGGTGGCTTCCAAGATGGATACCTGTCCCAGTTCCTGCCTTTCCTCGTATTCCTTTTTAGAGCAGAATTGATACGGCAATACCATAGATTTGTTATCATCCTTGCTCAATGATGACGATGCTGCTGTAGCTGACGTTGATGATGAGATAGGTGCGCCAATCTCAAATGAAGTGACGGTCGTCGTCGTGGTGGTGACGCTGGATACCGTTTTCTTTTGGAGACGAGGAGGATGATCAAACCAGCAACCAGATCGGGTACATTGTTCCCCAAATTTACAAGGCCCACGAGATTTCTTAATATTATTCGGTGTTGCCATCGATGCTGCTGGATGGTCGAATCGACAAGTAGCGGCATTGCGACACTTGGCTCCGAAACGACAAGGTTTCCTGAGGTTCATCATGTCTTCATAAATAAAAATAGTACCGTCAGCCACTCTGTATGCGTGTTGATTTAGGCTAAGAGTACCGGGTACTGAGTTTGCACAAAGATGTGAAGTGTGAGCAAGCAAGCAAGCAAGAAAGGGAATGTCAATCGGCCGCCATGGTCGAACAGCGAAAGTGTATAACCAATGCGAAAAGAAGCACAAAATCCCAAAAGAGGGCACCCAACATTTCCCCCGCCGCCACATATGCCCCCCCCAGCGCCCCCCCAAGTAAATGTATACATACCGTACGTATGATACCTACATAAAAGTCTGTCCGTCGCCACAGATAATCAATCCGCCGGATTTCCTCGCGATGATTTCATTCATTGGTTGTGCGGAGATTGGGACCATGATGGTGTACTGTTCTCGTAGCCGCACTTCAAACCTCAAACTTCAAACACAACAACACAACAACACTAAGATTCAAACACGTTGTGTACCCCGGAGGACGACGATTCCTCTGTTATCAGATCATCCCGCTCGAGAGTCTGTCAGAGTTTTCTTCTCCCGGTATCTCCAATCAATCATTGAGAGATTCACCAAAATGTCCAATAAGGCCAAGATTTTGCTCGTAGGATCCGTCGGAGAGCACGTCGAGGTCTTGCAAAAGAAATTAGAATCTCTCCAATCGAGTAAAGCGGGTCCTTTTGATGCTTGCTTTTGCGTGGGAAGCTTTCATCTTCCTCAAATAGAAACAGCAGCAGCAGCAACAACTACAACAACAACTGAATCCGATCTTTCCTTTCCACTACCAGTGTACCTGCAAGAATTCTCCGGTCCAGCATCCAGTCTCTCATCATATCAAGAGAGCAGCAGCAGCAGCAGCAGCGCCATTGTGCCACTGCTGGGTGCTGCTGGAAATTTGTTTTATTTGCAAGGCGACAAAACAAAACGCGACAAGGCTGTACAAATTATTGAGATCAAATTGCCGAATTCTGAGAACGAACTTGTGGTAGGATGTTGTTCCAAGCACATTCGGTTAGATTCTTCTTCGAGTGCTACAGAAGCGCAGGAGCAGCAGCAGTGCGATTTACTATTGTCGTCCGACTGGCCACAGGGAATGGAAGATGTAGTCAATGTGGATACGGAACCCATGTCGTTTGATATCGCGCAAGTTGCCTTGCACTGTCGGCCTCGATACCATGTAGCGCCCTCTTCGCAGCACTACCACCAGTCGCCGCCGTATGCATTGCCTCGGAGTGAACATGTGGGACGATTCATCGCTCTGGCCCCTGTCATTCCAGACAAAGCATCCAAAACCACAAAATTCATTCATGCCTTGGGCTTGGTACCACTCTCCGCAAACCCTCCTCCCACAACGGCACCTTCGACTCTCCCCTGCCCGTTTCTGCCTACCAACAATTCTCTTTCCACCTCTAGGAAAGCTATCCCTGGTTTTGTGGCAGCCGCCCAGGCCGGGGATAACGGGAGTTATTCTAGATTTGCAACCAATCATCGCAAACGAAATCATCGAGGTGACGATAACAACAACAACAACAACAACAACAATCATGAACCTGCCTCTCTCGAACCACCCGACGATCCTACGGTCAAGACACTCTTTTTGTACGGACTTCACAAGGACGTGACAGGAGAACTGCAGTCCACAACAAATACGGACAATGACAAACACAAGGTATTTCAAGCGTTTGCACAGTATGGTTTGACCCAAGTCCGATACCCTCCCAATGCGACCACTTCGACGTATTGCTTTTTGGAATTTCCCGATCAAAAGGAGGCCCTCGCATGTTTGTTGGATTGTCAAGGCCGCAAGAAGGTGGAGGGGGTGGACTTGACACTCAAATGGGCCACACCGAATAGTGGTGGTGGGACCAAACGACCTCGCAACCACGAACCAGCGGAACGCCATTATGTGACACAGGCGGAGGCTCCAGATTCCAAGACCCTCTACTTTCATCCGCCCAAGGACAAGGAGAACGACGACGATTTCGCCAACTCACTGTGTCAGTATCTACAGCAAACATTGGAAGAAGCCTTGAATGAAGGCAACGATGACGAAGCGGAACGAATTACGGCCGAGACAGAGCCGGCGCTCAAAGTTTCCGTGAGACGCAAGGATCAGTATGGATTTCTCGAATTTGCCTCTCATGCGGCCGCCACCATGGCCTTGGCTGCCGTGACCCAAAGTACCGACGGAGGTTTAGTGAAAGAAGCTGAATCATCATCGTCCACTAAACCATCTCAGCCATCTCATCTTGTCGGTGTAACCTTGCGGTGGGCAAAGGGGGAACCACCCAAGACCAAACGTCAAGAACTTTTGGAGGCATTGGGACTCGAACGCCACTTTTTTGCTGCCGATACTCGTACCGACTGCTGGTTTTGTTTGGCCTCACCCACGTGTGAAACACATCTCATTACGGGTGTTTATAAGGATTGGTACGCCACCATGCCCAAGGGACCTGTTCATCCTGGTCATGTTCTTTTGGTTCCTGTCACCCATACGCGAAAAGGAGCTTGGACTCTCAAGTCGCCGGAATGGGCCGAATTACTGGATCGGATGGCAGAACATGCATCACAAGCCTATGATTGCGACTTACTGGTCTTTGAACGAGCCATGGAAACTAAGGGAGGTTATCACAGTCATGTCAATTGTGTTCCAATTCCTCGCAAGGACGACACGGCAATGAGTCTACAAACAACCATGATGGCTCACGCCAAGGCAAGCGGATTCGAATTGCGGCCCATCCAATCGGATTTGGGAATTGAAGCCTTGATGAAAAGTGGCGGTAATACCGATGAAGAAAATCAATACTTTTACGCGGAAATCCGAACGCGGCGACAGTCGTATCGATTCTTGTACCAGCATGATGAGGACGATGGGTCCCGCTCCACTGTACCACTGCAATTCGCCCGAGAAGTTTTGGCGGCAGTGCTGAAGAACCCCAAGCTTGCTCACTGGAAGTCTTGCGTCGTCGACAAGGAACAAGAAGCACAGTTGGCTGCAGATTTTCGAGAATCGTTTACTTCGAAGGTGATGTCTACGAGTAATGAAGGTTAACGAGTATGAGTTCTGGTGGTGCAGGTGGTAGTCTCTCTACTAGCCAGTCATTGGAATTAGTTGGTGGCGGCGGGATTCGCCGCGTGACTCGAAATGAAGGAGTGGGATAGCGACACCCCACAGTACTAGACTACCACCCGTACTAATAGAAAAGTAAGAATATTCAATTTCTGTTCTCAAATGGCGGTAACAGAGACTACGGTACTGTAGAGTCTATTTTTAGAAACGGAAATGTTAGAATATGAAAAATGCTACCACGTGAGGACAATAATTGTGCCCGCCCGTGAATTGGGGGATCGCCATCGAGGATTCTCTACATACATTTTGGAGATACTCAACTACAAATCAGTATCCTCAAAAGATTGTGAATCGACGACCTGTACTGGTTGCCTTCCAGATGACAAGTTTTGAGGAGATTCAGGACTTTCTACCTCGCCATCATAGCCACTATTGGCCTGTTCTTGAACACCGAGATACTCGCGTATAGATTCGCCCGCCAGGAGGACACTCAAAATAAAGCTGCCCCACGTTGCAAAGTAGAGGTTGCCGATGTTCTGTCCAGGACCAGAGCCAAAGGTGATGAATCCCAACCCAAAACTCCATATAATAACCATCACCGCCGAGCTACACCAATCGGTCCGATGCGAGAGATTTCCCTTTGCCATATAGAGTGTCGCCACCATGGAGAAGATAGTTCCAATCACCCCCGCGGAAATTGCAAATTTTGTTTGGCGACAAGTGGGACTTTTCGCCATGACGTCGGCGCTGCAGGGAAAGGCTCGAAAGACTCGAACGCTCGAACTCATGACGATCAAGGAGGTTGCTATCAAAGCGTACCACTTCCCACGCCTTGACTTGACATGTGGGGACGCGACTCCTATGAAGTCCATCCCGTAAAGTTCTTTGGCCAATTCTCCAACGATCCAAATGGCAGCAAAGAAAGCAAACCACGAGGAAAAATATAGATTTGCATTGAAATAGTCTGTATAGCCGATGGCAATACTGTTGGCAGGATTCATTATCACTGGAAGTGAACCTGCCCAGATAATAATTATGACTGCGGCCTTTACAAAGAGAAATTAGACATCGCGAATCAAGACTACGAATCGACAATCCACGAATCACCAATTGGATGCGACGACTTACCAGAACCACCTCAGGGAGTTGGCCCATGAACATACCCCTTGCGAATATGTAACACAAAACGCCCATCACCGCAAAGACGACGGACAGAGTCGTAGCCGAGAGTGCCCACTTTTCGGAACTGTCCATTTGATGTCGTTGGACTCCACCTATTACGGCAAACCAGGCCACAGTACTGAAGACGGCCAAGGCAATCCATTTTGGGAACCGGCCTGCAGCATATGTTGAGGATTGTTGTTGCTGCGACGCCGGAGGTGCTTGTTCGGGATCTTCCTCATTGGTTGTCATCATGTCAATATTGTCTCAGTCAAATTGTTGTTTTTTATGTCGTACGATTTGTTTCTTGCGTTGTAAGAGTACCGAAGAACAGCTTGAGTCGTCTTGGTGCATGCGATAAAAATGATGTTGACACAGATTGATTGACACAGACTGCTTTACTTGCCGTTGGGAAAAATGGCGGGAAAGAAAAATAATATGAGAAGCCGTCGTTTCATTCCCGTGGCAATCACGCATCATGTTGAACTGGTGTGTTCGCGATCAAAGATGATGATTCATTCGACTTTTAGATTTCGAGCTCTCATCTACAATGGCGGGCAAGACCTCTAACACACTTCTAACACCTCTCTCTCCACTCTCCACGTGTCATGCGATGTTCATGGGATCCGATGATCCGTTTTGTTGATGAGTGTTGAGAGCTGAGAGCTGTTTATTATGGTGTCTGCTTCTTGTTGTCCTTGTCCTTGTTGTTGTTGTTGTTGTTGATCACTTTACATCCACACCTACCGTACTGTCTTTTATCTCATCTAGAGAAAAGGATAGCATCAAGCAATATCCATCTTCATTTCTCCATCTATTGAAAGTGCACGTGGTTCCTCAGCACTCAGAGAAAGCAAAAAATGAAATCCTTTCTATCGGCACATCTGCTGGGCCTCTCGTTGGCGATCTCTAGTTGGTTTCACTTGGAGGGGGCTTCCGCTGCCGGGTACATGGATCACAATACATACTCAGCACAGGGACAAGCTCAACGGGTCCGTCGTGAACGAAACCTCGATCACTGGGATTCGGATACTTTGGCTTTCTACCTCGACGAGTACCAAGGCTTTGATGTCGCGATCATGTTTTACGCCCAATGGGACTCTAATTCGCGTGCCTTGGCGCCGTATTGGGACCGCATCGCTGGAACCTTGGATGCTGGGAATGAGCGTTCCAGACTTGTCATGGCCTTGTTTGATTGTGAACTGAACGCTGCGCATTCAGAGCTCTGCCATGCAGTGGGCATCACTCACTATCCTACACTAATGTTTGTTGGATCGGGGCCATACCATGACACAGATCCATTTACGAAAACGATTTTTGGAGCCCAACGATCGGCAGGTATGATGGGGGAAGCTCCTGTTCCTAACACTGTCAAGTTCCAGGGAAATTGGAACTACGTTGACTCGATTACCGACTGGATTAGGACAATGCAGGCCTTGTCGAACTGGCACACGTGGACCACCGAGGGCTTTGGCAGGCGATTGCGCAATTTCTTTCTTCCACAAAAACCTCACAACGCTCCATTGCCGGTAGGAATACCTGGAACTAAGCGAGCGGCAGTGCCAGGCCCAGCGGGTGGAGACCTGTCGGGCCCAGCAGGCGGGGCCGACAACTCCTTGAGAGTTAAAACTCTCGTAAGTCAGGTTGAAGAGCTATCAAGTCTGACCGAACAGTATGAAAAAGCGATCGGTCGTTCTTCATCCTTCTTGGACACTCTTCTCGTTGGTCCTACCCATGATCAAGACATGTTCACCGTTCTGCACCAAGAGAAAGCATGGGAGAAGTCGGACAGGGTAATGGCGGAAGTCCTCCGCAACTGCGTTGCCGAGCTCTCACTGGACTATTGTCAAAGGACAAGCCAAAAGGCGGCAAATAACCTGGTGGACGACCTTACCAATCAAGGCATGTCTGTAGAGGAGATGCTTGCTCTTCCTGATCTTGAGCAACAAATCCTTGACCGGGTTGCCCAAGCGGAACCCTATTGTGTGCTCTTGGACGCTTGTATCGTTTCAAACTTTACTGGAACCGAATGCCAACCTCAGACTTGCCCATTTCAAAACCCGGCCGCGTGTGCCTACCTTACCTCGTGTCTAGATCCAACGTTGCAGGAAGAGTACGCCGATGCTCTTGGTCTCTCACTGACGGCGGAACCAGAAGCTTCCAGCACGAAATCAGAAGAACGCGGCAAGAAAAAGAAGTGGGGATTTTAGTGCAGCAGTACATCGCCTCTCTGGCTTAGAATAAAATGTTTTGCTGTATGATATACTGCTATTTCGTGAACACGCTATTCTTCTGCCACCCGTTATGTAGCATAAACAATTTTTTCGAACAAAATTGCAGGAGCCGACTTGAGTTCATGATCTGATGGTATTGCATACTTCTCTAACTTAAAATATATCACAGCATACACTCTATTTCATCGTTACGCCCAATCGTTTTGTTTCTGCTACATAGTGAAGATAGACTTTTCTGCACTCATCTGCAGGAGTAGACTTCAATTCCACGTGTGATCCTCTCAATAGTATTAAGATTTTATGTGCAGCAAAATACAGTATGCTATATTTAC
This sequence comes from Nitzschia sp. pyKryTriq1, assembly GCA_956465555.1. Lineage (NCBI taxonomy): Eukaryota > Bacillariophyta > Bacillariophyceae > Bacillariales > Bacillariaceae > Nitzschia > Nitzschia sp. pyKryTriq1. Next base: position 943,264 of record OY101129.1, read on the forward strand.
TCATGGTTATTCTTCCTGATAGTCTTCACCTGCTCCATCCTGAAGTACTTGTTTCAGATCTACCTTGATTTCATGTATGTCATCCCCCCGAAGCGGGGACTTGACAAAGGTACACTCGACCTTGTAGTTCAGCATCTCGAGTGCTCCCCGAATGACCCCACAATACAGAATATTGTACTCCAGCTCATCCTTGTAATTTTCCGGTAATTCCACGAACATGCTTAGAGGGTTCTCTTGAAAGAGGACGGAGAATGTCGTTGCTGTGTGCTGCTGCACGTCGGCCGTGATACCCAAGAACATTTTAAAGGCCGTCTTGCCGAGGACTTCGGCGGTTTCCGCCAAGGTTTTGCAATAGGGCGCATTGGATTTGGCGAGAAATTCATCGACGGATCGGATTCCAATGCTGTATCCAATTTGTTCCAGCTGCTCGTTTACTTTGGTCAAGTTTTCCTCTTGATCTCGAATGACTTCCGTGACCAATGCGCCGTAGGTCAACGCAAAGAGCTCAGCGTTCACCTTGGGAACCTTGCCCCAAAGAAATTGGCCGTTGCTGGTAGCAGAAGTCTTGGACATGGTGAGACCTTTAGTATGATGCACGAAAAAGAGACTTTGTGGTGATAGTGTGGGACGTGGAGCAAAGGCAAATGCATCTCACCATTGCGCTACACCAGGTACCATAGACACCATGGTGGGGCGAGTTTACGCGTTGTTTCCCTCCTACCGGCGGTATACTGCTGGTTTCCCGTCATACTGTACAAGTACACGTACAATAACCGCTCTGGCGGATAGTAGCCAAAAGATGGGATCGATCGAGTGAGTCTTGCGGCGTCCGGCCTCGTCCGATTATTTTTTCGTCGGCCAAACCCATCTGCGCGATACAACGTACTGTACGATAACATAATAAGCGAAGCGTGTGCGCGGCTGACGATGCGACGAGAAAATCTTTTGAGACGCGAGACGCGAGGCGTGAGAGCGATCCTCTATTTTCCTCTTTCCATGATAATAATATACGTCCCCTCTTCTTGTTTCATTCTCGCCATCGCTCACACCTCTAGTATGAACATATTACTGATGCGGGGGGAAACAACGAACCGTTCGTCCCATGCACTTCTTGATGGGCGTCATCGTCTAGTCTCTAGTAGTGCTACGAATACACACAGTGTCAATGTTGATGCGCACTAAATCCCTCCACCGGCAAGAAGTGCGGTCGGATCGCCGCAGCAATCATAGGCGCAATATCAATGAGAGAAATCGCCACCACCACCGGGTATCTACTACCGGCACGCCCACTATAGGGCGCAACGCAGTCGTCCGATCATCTTGGGGAGGAGTTGGCAAGTGGCTGGCATCGTCGTCGACGACATCCCCCATCGCTTCCGGCAGTCCGTTGCAGCCCTTTCATGGCGGCGGAAGTTACGGCTTGACGGCAGGCATGTCCGTCTCACCACCCCTGCAAGAACGACAACTACTGCAGCTGCACAAACAGACTCCGGCAATGACTCTTGTGCTTCGAAAGTTGAGAGAGCTTCTGCCGGAGTATTGCCAAGCAATGGCGGAATGTCAATTTGTCAAGTGTTGCTCGTTGGTGGATACAGCCGTGTCGTCCTCGGCGGCAGCAGCATCCGCAGCGGCAGCAAACTCATCCTCGTCGGCGTCTCCTCCGGGAATCTTTGGAAGTCCCATATTCGGTGGTGGATCTCCCTCATCGAGATCATCCCCAGGCCGAAGTCCCATGCGGAACTGGTTAACCCGTGGAGGTGTAGGAGGACTGGAATCGTCTCGTAACGACTCGTCTTCTTCCGTGGAGGAGTTCCATGCCGCAGCCGTCCTAGAATCCAAAATGGATGTCTTGTTTCTTCTCATCGGTGTCGAAAGCATGTACGCCTCGTAAGTAATAGTGGACTAACTGAACTGAACTGAACTGAACTGATTGGAGACGTGGCATATGACAATTGGAAATCGTGGCTAACATATATTGTTGCTCTGTGGCGTCTGATGCTCCCTTATAGAATGGCACACGCGGTATCCCCGCAATTTGGTCGGCTGTTAGCCACTTGCTATGAGCAAACAATCAAAGATCTTCAACTCTTGCGTTTGACTTTTTGCGACGCCTTTTTAATGAATATCGAGGGTGGCAATACAATCACGAATACTGCTACTGGGACTGAACAACCACAGGCCCCGCCCAAAAGTGCCAAGAATCTTTCTTCCTCCGAAAGTGTGGCCGCTCTTGTGGCATCCCTTTTATTCTTGGTGTCCTTTTGTCAAGCGCGAATTCAGTGCATTCAACTGCAATCGGCCCTGTGGCACCAGCCTCCCGGGTCCACGCCCAACTTTGCGGAACTCACTGCTCTGTTTAAAAGTATCCTCCCAAATTTGCTGGCGGCCTCGCAAGGCAATAATCCAAACAAATCGTTTTCGTCGTCGACGACGACTCCTCCCTTGCCAGCGGTAAAAGTCCTGGCCACAGCCACCTTGACAGAAATTGGTGCATGGAGTGGACTGTGTCAGACCGCCTTTGCGGTACAACATTGTCGGTGAGTACATACTTCTTGATTGATATCACCATGATGATGATCATGATCACTATACTACAATCGCATTTGTACTGCGAGGACCTTGTATTATTGCCTCTATAAAAGGTCTCTCTAATCAACAGTGCGAAGAAAAAAGACCTATATGGCGCACACCAAAAGCACTCGCTGTGATTCACTTCCCAGAATCCCGTGAGCCGTCGTACGTGCAAACAAATCAATCGTTCTCTCGCTAATATTATTGCGTTTCTTCCTTTTTGTTTTGTTTCACTATTTTATTTTGCAACAATACCAATTACGACAAAGATTTGCCGAGAGTCTCCTGGGAGCACAATCTACCAAACTCAAATTGGTGCAGCTTCAAATGAATCGAAACTATTTGACAGCCGAGAACAACAACAGCAAAAAGCCACCTATTTTGGAACTCTGGCTTCGAGAGACGCTTAAGGGCATAATCGGAACATTCCCTATCATATTTGATAAAGTTTCGGCCTTTGCCAAACCTCTCTATGGATTTGACGAAGACATGGAGGTATCGAATGCGGCGGGAGATGAATCATCCGTGACCACGTTCCGGACCCATTTCATGGCAGATGCGTTCGAGGCGGAGGTAGTGGATGCTTTGCACAAATACGAAAGAATCGGTGCCGTTTCCGTCGCTGTTGTTGTAGATGCGGTGCGAACATCCAATCCACGAGTGGAAAGCGGCTTTTGTCCTGTCGATGCTTCTGCTTCTTCTCGTGGTGGTGGCGGTGGCGGCGGCGGCGGTACCGACATTGCTATTGGCTCAGATCTCGAAGCTGCGACGCGACAAGAATTTCCGGCCGTCTACATGCGCACTCTCTCTGCTCCGATAATATCTTCGTTGCCTGGTTCGCCTCGCAACGTTGCAAGTCCAGCACAATCTCCATCTACAGATATTTCCGGAGGCTTACTGCTTGTTGGGCGGGGAATGCGCAGAGATACAAGTAGGAAAGATCGACTGAAGAGAGCGGGAAGTCTACAATACGACGACGCTTCGACGTCTTCACCTCAGCTGCTGGCAGGCGCTCGAAAAAGCTGGTCAACTAATAATGAAGATGCAGCAGTGGGGAGTCCTGCTCCGGGAAGGAAGAAAAAAGCCATGAATACATTGCAGTATGGCTCCGAGGACGGCAATTGGCCACATTCTGAATGGACGTCCCTAGCAGCCGTTCTAGCAGACTGTAGCGATGCATCGGTCTCACGTCTGTCCCATACCCACCAGACTTTATACTGCGTTGAAAGCCTCAGTGATTCAATGTGGTTGGTGGCCATGATGAAGAATTCGGAACATGCGACTAGCGGATGGCATTGGCAATCTGCACGACCAACCACGGAAACGGTTGAGGACGATTTGCGCGACCTAGTCTCCAACCTTGCGCAAATGGTTCGAATATCGGATCGTTTCCACGCGCCGTCTGCCCAGCTTTTTCGCGACAACTTCTTGGATCGATCGTCGGATGAGATTGGGACAGGCCTTTCCGAGGAATTGAAGGAACGTGGATTTGAGAAAGGCGAGATTGGAGAAGAAGGAATTTTCCGACTGATAAAGAATCAGCTGAAGGTTCTGGCGCAAGTGAATTCGCCCAACGCCACTCCTGGATCCTCGTCACTTCCTACTAGAAGTCGACTCCTGCGACGGGGCAGGCGAGGGTCGACGCGCAATCGAAATACGGCGCATGGCGAGAGTGCTGCTGCCTTTTTCTTGGGCAGAGACTTGATGCATACCATAGACTAGCGATTTCCACCATATCATTTAATAGCATGGCTTTCATTTGTCGGTTAGACCGAGACGCAGGGAAAGCTAGACGATAACATCAGCGCACTAGCTAGCAGAGAGAGCTGTTTTATGTGCCTACAATGCTTCGAAGCATTGCTTGACTACTGTTCTTGCACGAGTGTCCGTTCGAACATTGGCCACGAAGATTGTCCTCGGCTATCGCAACCATGTGGGTTCTGAAATACTCACGAAGCTCTCGAATTCGAATCGGCGATAGTCGAAATACGTGCTCGACAACGTCCCAAAGTTTAGCTTGGTATCGACGTTGTTTGATGGCACCTTGGTGATACTTTTGGTAGAGTTCGCTTGTTTCGACAGTTTTTTTCTCCCTGTCGCTAGTATTGTTATTGATAGCGGTGGTCGATGTCAGATTATCTGCCGCATTCCAATCCCATAATATATTCAACATTCCAGCACTGGTTGGAGTGCGAGCTCGCAGTACCGACGGATTCAACGTCAAAAATGATAGACAATTCGTTTTGCGGGCAGGCATTGTGCCCTTTGAACCACGACACTTGACAACGGTAGCTGCCAATGACTCGTGGTTTTGGAGGGTGGGAATGGTCTCAGTTTTGTTCACTGGAGGATCAAAATAAGCCATGCTAAGGCCAGCAGATAAACAACCTTTGAATTGCAAGGAAACCAAGGCACCGACTCCTATTTCACCAGCTTCGTCGCCGTCGCCGTCGCCGTCGTCCTCTTTATCGTCGTCTGTTTCCTCATCATCGCTTTCATCCTCCTTTTCCTCTTCTTCACCCGTGTTGTCCATGGCACTTGATTTCTCGACACGTAGCTCACTGGTACTTTGCTTCTTCGAACTTTCCAGATCCCAAGGCGCCATGTATTGCCACTCCAAATATTTTCCGGCGCACCATATTTTCCAGGAGCCATCACTCGTTATCCTTTTGGAGTCGTTGTTGGGCTCGTTTGTGTTTCCAGAATGAGAAAGCAGCAGTGCCCTACGAGCTTCATTCTGCAAGATCATCACGTACCCTCCATGCAGACCATCGTCTGAGTCCAGTCGAGTCTCCAAAATCAATCGACGCGAAGCCGATCCTCCCTGCAGATATGTCCACGACTCCTCCATCGTGCCACTCCAAAGGCCCTCGCCATCTTTGAGACGTCGCAAAATGTCCTCATATTGATGCGATTTTGGATTTTCGTTGGTCCCGACAACCAAGTATCGGAAATTATGATGTTGTTCGTGTCCTTTGGTACTAGAAGTTCTGTTTGGAAATAGTTCCAGTAATGGTTGCTTGAGAACTCTGTTCAGCTCTGGATCGGTTCTAATGACGACCAAAAAGTTATCGGTCGTCTGACCTTGTAGCGATGCGAGAAAGAAATCTTTCAATAATTCGAGTCGAGCCAGGCCCAAAGACACCAAGTCTGGTTGGTGCTGCATGAATCGCGTATAAACAATATGAATGATGGGGAAGGGATCTGAAGAATTTTTTGTCGCCACGGCTGATGAAGATGGGATGATATATCTCGGGTGGTCTTTAGGGCCGGCACCGAAAAGAGGCACGGCCATCATTTTCTGATTGTGCAGTTCGTGCTCGAGTTCATTGTGGGATAGGAAGGTGAGGACCAAAGATAGAAATCCAAATCCTGCAATGGCGAGGAACCCTCGATATAATTTGAAGGTCATCGATGATTATACACAACTATTCGTTTCTCATTTGGCATGGGGTTGATGGTAGTACTATGATATCTTCAGCAACGAGAAGAAGAAAGGAATAATGACGATCGAGAAAGATGATGATCGATGACGAGGATCGCGAGAACAAGAATAAATCAAAGAAGTGTTTTTTTTGTGGCGGGAAAAGCAAAAGGGGGACCGTTGAGACTTGGTTGAGACATCGTCGTCGCATCTACCGGTACTGGTATGATACCTGGTACCTGTACCGTACACACTGCAGTACAGTACCATTACCTTTTACCACTGTTCGTGTACCAGCACCACCGCGCCCGAAGCCATGCCATGCACGCAACGGCACGGGGAGAAAGATCAAGCGCAACGATTAATCCGACTGACATCTTGTATTTTCCCAACTCGAACTGTTGAGCACGCCTCTTTCAAAGCTACAATCAAAATATTTCATGGCGCTCACTACATACGTATGTAGATGGCAATCTAGAGACTAATAGACGTATGAATGAATCATTTTATTGTTGTTGGGCCGCCAACACTGAGGCCATTCGTTCTCCGGCTTCGAGGCCGCTCAATGCGGCAGCCTCCCACGGCGTCGAATGCACGGACGACTGCCGAATGAAATCTCCACAAATCCCCAGTCGCCAACTCGCCAAAGTGATGGAGTCTTCTTGTAGTTCCAATCCTTTTCCACACAAGGCGGCGCCCCATCGCTTGAGATGAACCGAAGTAGGAGTAGGAACCTTTTCATCACCAAAATAGGGACTGACAAGCTGGGCCAGCTCACCTGTCAAGACGCGTTGTACATGCTCTTCTTTTTCTTTCGGTGTCATATCTTTTGATTCTAGAACATGGGCCGCCAATTGCGAAGTCGAAATGGCGGTCCAAACGTCGCCTTCCCCCTCCTGTGATGGTTGTTGTTTCGTCCCACCAGGTTTCGATGCTTCGCTTGCCAAAAACTGTAGAAATGGCGACCCTGGAACACTGACGGCATCAAATGGGATTGAGTTGGAAAATCCAGGAGGATACGTAGCTTGTAGTGTATAGAGAGGCATTCTACCTTCGTCTCGTACTTGTTGCAAATGCCGTGAGAGGGAAGAGAGTCGCTTTAATAAAAGGGGGAGCGTAGCTGTCTTGTCATTACCAGAAGTCTTTTCGATGGCATCGTCAACCGAATCATACCCCCCTACTTCCACCTCGGCATCGACAATACTCTGAACGATAGTACTCGCCAGAGAGGGATTATGTGTCGCAAGAACCAACGCGTCGAAATGTTGTTGGACGTGGGTCGGGTGGTCACTGGAGGAGGAGCTTTTTCGTTCTTCTAAATCCAATATCCACCCCCCTTCCGAGGCCATGGAGGCACCTAAAACGGTGGTCCCTTGCATTGCAGAAATATCCGCCAAGGTGGCAATCTGAGGGCACAAATCGAGATTGGTCGGCACCCCAACATAGGTTGGACTGTTGGAACTCTGCACAAACCGGCAGAAATCTCCCGCATCCGTAGCAGCAGCGGCTCCCGCAGTATCCGATTCGTTGGCAGCCACCGCGGGATCGGCAGGGGCTAGACCCGCGACGCCTCCGGACCGACTTCCCATACCCGACGTGACAATATTCGCTGGCAAAAATCCTCCCCCCTGACTTCCCAACAAGCCAAAGCGTCCCCTCCACGGTTGCACCACCTTCGCATTCTCCAACATGCCCATGACTGCTTGCAAGCGAGGATCCGTCGCTCTCAGGAATTGAGCTCCCACTCCTCGCAGTCGTCCTCCCAAACCTCCTGTCGGTGTATTGGCGCGGTCGCCTCGGCCGACGGCCTGGTCGATGAGGATCGGCGTCAGTCCGCGATTCTTGAGCACCAGACTGCAGAGCGTTCCGGCGATTCCTCCACCGACTACCGCGACGCGTGATATTGGTTGAGCCATTCTTCGAATCCCTTTTTGTATAACTTGGGACAAAAGATCAATCCAAAAGGAGTATAATCACTTTCGCAGCGGTCCGAGAGGATAGAGCGGGAGGAGAAGGATGCGACAATATTATTTTATGATGAATGGAATGATATGCGGTGGCGACGACGATGAGAGAGAGGGGAAGACTGCGAGAGATATGGCGCGAGAATAATACCAACGACCGCTTCATCGGATGAAGCGGTCGTTGGTGTCGAATCTGATATCTTCCGACTCACATGATCAGAATCATTTGGTTCGTACGTCGTAACGTACTCGCGCGCTCTCTCTCCCTCTATCTCTCTCTCTGTATTCTAGAGAGTACGGTAGGCCTACTGTAGAATAGAGAAGAGCCACAGTTTACTTTTTATTCCTGCATGATATGGCGTCTTGATGATTCATCATATTGCTGGATACTTTGTTGTCAGTCATGGTGGATGAAGGTACTACCGGTAGAAAGCCGTCGTGGTACAGTACTTCTATTCCAGTATAATTTTTGTCGAGAGCACGGATAGTGACCCGAATACCGTAGTCGGAGTCGTCAGTGGCTGCAATCATCAGTGTTCTTGCTATGTCTACTAGCTATGACAAGATGTCATACTCATTCATATGTACTACATCGTATCTCTCTACAGTACTACTCGTACTACAGCTAGATGAATACGAAGGTGCAGTCAGTCTTGTCAAGTAGTAACGTTTGCCCATTATAGTACATACGGCCCCAGCCAATGTCATCATCTTTCAAAAAGTTGAGGTCCTCCTTGTTGCAGGATATGGTAGAGCGTTGTTGGCTCGTTGTTGCTCTTCTTTGCGAGCAGCAAGGGCCAAAGCGGATTCTGTGCTGCAGTTTCACTTCGCAAAAGACACCGGCCTGCTCGATTGAGCGATAGCCAGTGGAGAATTTGCGAGTGCTGCGGATGATGACTGTTGTTATGAGTATGAGTATTGGAAGTAGTAGCATTTTCAAAAGTTGTTTGAAGGTGAATGTAATGTAGCGATGTGTTGTGATCTTCCAGGCACTTTTCGAGCGTTGATAGCCCGTCTAGAGTGATTCTGTGGCATCCAAGCATATTGAGGCGATGGAGGGAGTTGTTTATCCTCAGGCCGTCGCAAAGTTTCTCAACATCCTTGTCTCCGATCCAGTTGAAACTGATATTCAAGCTTCTAAGGCTGTTCGTCGTCTCTAACAATTCCCGGAGTGAACTTGCGTCCATGATACAGTTGCAACTTACGTCAAGGTGCTCCAGCGCAAGATCGCAACAGTTGATGGCGCGTACAATGGCCCGGACCCCTTCACTCCCCATTCGGTTATCGCGGAGGTCTAGCTTTTTCAAGTTTGGGTTCAGGTGTATGCACTTGGCGAGTTCTTCCGCCCCACTGTCGCCGAATAGTCGGATGCTCAAACTTACAAGATGACTTTTGTGAAAAAGCAGCGGCATCACCTCAGGAAGAAGGTGGAGGGCGTTGCGTAGATCCAAGTCAAGATGCGTAATTGTAACAGGTAGCGTTTCAATGGCGGCTAGCACAGTCCTAGAACTCTCAAAGACAGGACCCAACCACAATTCTTCCAACTTTCTTTCCCCAGCTGCCAGCCATTCCACTGTCTGATCACACACCAGTCGGTGGCGAAAGTTCATGGTCCGGCAGGGCGTTTCATGTTCCAGTAGTGGATCATCCTGCGTCTCGTGACCATCGGCATAAAGGCTCAGGCACAGTTTACGCTTTTCCCCACGTCGCAATGTTGTATGGCAAGACAGATCGTCCATTGTTGGAACTTCATCTTCAAGGAAATTCAACACCGAGCGGGGAGACAGATTAGCCGCGGGAGTCATGTTGGCTATTGTATTGTATTATAATTCAGGTAGCAGGCTGCTTGCTTCCCTGCCTGCAACGCCGATCGATCACTGCAACCTTGACAGTTTTTTATTTGGACAAAAGCTCCAACGAGCAACTGACCTCCAATGCAACCAGTTTGATATGGTTGTTGTCTATTCAGTTTCAAATGTCCCGGATGCACACACTTCAAACCTCTTTTATCGGTATTGAAATGGATTTGCCTCCGATACATAGGCCCAAACAGCGAAGCGCGCCACATCGAAATTTCATGTGTATGACTGCGACCAGAACAGAGGTTTCATGTTAACGCTGGTAGGAAGTTTTGCTTCTCACTATCGTTTATAGAGTCGTAGGAATCGTAGAAACGATAACTTGGAGCCTTCTTTTTTGGCGGGTAACAGCCACATTTGTAATTTCCGTTCAGATTACGCGGGAAATCCAACTCCACGAAGCCGACCTCGCCTGCGACATGAACTCACTTAAACAACGGAAGGTTTGCTTGGCCCGTTCAATGCGCAACGTTGTTATCTCAAACACAGCCACACTTCGTACGAATACGTGTACTGTATCGAAAAATCGAATTCTCTTGTTGTTATCACTATTTTTCTAGTTATTGAAGATCGGACCCGGGTATTGTTTTAATTAAGAGAGGAGTCAATAATCTTTAATTATTTGGCGGACGGAGTAGTCCGGATGACCCTCGAGATACATGAACGGAAAGTCAAAAAGTGATGTGGGTGGTCGGAGAAAGAGGTGAAAGATTTTGTCGTTCATGTTGCTACTGTACCGGTAAAATACAGATCATGGACGACTCAAACCAAAATTACAGAATCATTCGGAGAGGATGAAGTGTGCTTTGGATAGTAAGGGCTACTCCAAGCACTTTTGACCTCCCAGGTCCCAGGTCCCAGGACTCAAAGGCGAAGGGTGTGCTATGGCGTATCGATATGGTGTATTCTGCAAACCTATGCAAACCATCCAACTACCTGAGTGCAACCTACTGCCCCTTCGACCATGTTGCTATAGTTGCCAATACCATCGGGCGAGGAGCACTGGAAATCCGCCATTTCTGAAAAATCTGGCACCAAATTTTGAGTCTGGATATGACCATGATTTTTTTGAAGAGCATTATCTTTATTGTTGCTGGCGGGAACCGTCGGCGGCAAGTCCAAGTGAGACGCTCAAAGCACGGCAAGCAGTGGACGGACTTTCGATTGGCGAGACGTAGTCAGCGGCGTCTGGCAGAGCACCTTGGTCTTCGTCGGGAGATGCGTATTCTTCATCATCTGGGGAGGCGTAAGAACTTTGATCTTCCCTTCCCCAGACATATTCATTTCCTGTCACCACTACGTTCTTTTTGTTTGACGATGACGAGGAAGCCGACGATGCATATTCTGTGGAGGAAGACGAAGAAGACGACGAGGAGGAAGAGGAAGACGCGGATAGGCGACTCACTCCATCCTTGACGTCCTCGCTCTCTTCGTCGGATGAGTCGCTGTCAACTGACTTTCTGCTAGCTCTTGTGGCAGAGTCAATCACCTCACTGTAGGTGCTCATTCCGTATTCACTGCTTTCGCATATCTCTTTCTCGCTCCTTCCAATGCCCCACGTACTCTGTGATGGTCTACTTCCATGCTCAACTTCCATGCCATCCCCGCTGTGTAATGCTGCCTTTTTTCTTGAAGACGAAAATGCTCGCCCGAGCGTCTTTCGCACCATCTTGTTCAACCTTGATCGGGTAGTCTTCTTCTTGGAGCTTTCCGCTTCTCCCAGCACTTCACTGTCTTTGTCGTCACTCTGGTCAATTGAGGCGTTGCGTTTGGGGGCCAAAATGCTCAAGGGCTCCTCGCCCAAGTCAATTGACAGTCTTGGACTTCTCGGAGATAAAGGCTGAATTGTGTTACTCGAAGTGCGACTGTTGAGATGGTCAGATGATGAGAGGTCGCCGTCTTCATGATGTATCTGCTGCCCAACCCAGTTGGGGTCGTCGTGGTTGTCGACACGCCCTTCAGTATTCACGATCTTTTGTGTATCGGTAGACTCGCTTTGATTGGATCTGTCACATTCAGTTATCGTGGGAAGACCATCCTTTTTCGAACGCCGCGATGAATCTTTCGATCGACTTGACTTGTGTTTTCTCCTTTTCTCTTTCCGAGCTTTCTTTTTCTTTTCCTTGGTGCTACTTCTTTCTCTTCTCTTGGCTCGTTTCTTTTTCCTTTTTTCCTTTGCCAAGTGCATCATCACGAGATTCTCCTTGGCCGTTGAGTTGGCTCTCTTATGGCGAGACGAATTGTTGGGCCCCTTCAGGTACAAACGGATTTCGAGTAGCTCCATTGATTTGTTAATCTTGGAACTGTCACGATACAACTGAAACACTTGATGAAAAACTCCTTCCATGTATGCAATGATATCCGGGGGTGGATTCACGGCCACTGTGGCGGATACGTCCTCCTGAACAAAAGCAGTCCTGGAATGATGTCCTGTGCTACTAGAAGCTCTTCTTTTCTTCTCCTTCTTGGTCGCACCCTTTCTCGAACGCTCGTCTTTGCTGCGTTTGCTGCTCAGTTTATTAGGATCTTTGGACGATTGGCGCTCTTCCTTTTTATTTGATTTCTCGCTACCGGTAGTAGATTTGGAACTCTTGCTCCTCTTTGATGATGCTTTGCTGCTAGCATTACTGCTGTACGATGATCGTGAAGCCTTGCTCCTCTTCGAGGAAGAAGCTAGTGATGCCGCCGAAGCCTGCAGAATATCCATGTCTAAAAGATGTTGTTTCCGACAACTTTTGTTGGCCTTCGGCGGTAGATTGTGATAGATATGAAACAGAGTAGGTGGTTGTGCACCGTGATACTGTAGTTTTGTTCCAGACCGCCAGCTGGTAGCTCAATATAGCTTCCGAGTTATTATAGTATCCTGGTTCGTACCGATAGATGATGGACCTACCAACAGGGCATATTTCTTTGGGTCGTTCCGGGTCCGGTCCGCATCATCAGCGCGCCGGCATGCGTTCAGACGAATTGAGAAAGATTTTTTCTTTAATACTCTGATTTTGGGGGTGACCCCGCCCCCAATTAGCTTCGCCATAACAACCGCGGGCAGAATGCAGCACTGCGATTATCCGAACTCTCTCCTCTGTCTTAATACCTCCGACGTGCATTGCGAAATTATTCTGATCCCATCGCATCAGAATGGTAGCATTATATCATCTGAATAATCTCTCTGATAATGCTTTCGTGTCGATTGGCCGCTCTATTCCATGTTGGTAAACGGGCGCGAGGGCACAGGAACAATTTCCTCGGTCTTTTTGCTGCGCAAGAACAACAGGCACGTCGTGCATCATCGTCATCATCCAACACTATCGTGACGAGCGAGAGCAACAGCACTGCTAGTAGTACGGATCCGAATTCCTCTCCATTCCTCGCTAAAATTGTTGTCAATGGAAATCATAGCCTTCAAGCGGACGAGCCACTCGATGTCGGAGGGAAAGATTTGGGTCCATCGCCGTACGACCTGCTTCTATCCGCACTGGGATCATGCACTGTCATGACTTTGCGCATGTACGCAGATCGCAAGAACCTCAATGATAAGTTGACCACCATTTCCGTATCATTGTCACACAACAAGGTCCACAAGAAAGATTGTGAGGAATGTGCTGCAGCGGAACAAGAACAAGAAGCAGCAACTGAGGACGAAAGAGCAAGTAGTAGTTCGAAGAAGAAAAGTCCCATTTTCGATCGGATCGAGCGGAAAATCCATCTCGGGGGGGATCTTACCGACGAGGAGAGGGCTAAGCTATTGGAAATCGCTAACAAGTGTCCAGTCCATCGGACTTTAGAACAAGGCCAAGTGGTTGTTATTTCATCGCTTGTAGTTGAGCAAGATGACTAGCACGACTAAGAGACTTGTCGACAAAAAGTCTGCAAAGAACAAGGATTACTACGGTATGTATCATGTGTCTTGGGTGTAGCACCAGTTGTGTTCTCGAGCAGAAGAGCAAGAATCCAGCATGATCATCATGTCCATGTTGTAAAGAGGCCAGCGGGGCAGGTACTACTAGTAGTACTTGCCTGCTAGTAAACCAAAGTCTCTACTTGATATTCTCGGTTGACTCAACTACCCGCTCCACTCTTTCTTATAATCTCTCTCTAGAGTAGAGAGAGGGCAGACGAGAGCAACCCTACTAGTTAGTACTAGGTATTCGTAAATTCGTACGAATTCGAGTTCGATTTACTCTGGTAACAGTACCCTACCGGTACGAAGTACGTGTACGGGTAGACCCGTTGTGGTGGTATCTCTGTACACGAATAATACTGGTATTCTGGGGGGGGGGTTGCGAAATCCCCCGAATGTAAAACCGCGACGACGACGAATGTTTGCTAGCTTGCCACATGCAAAAATCATCCATTGTAGTGTGGGTGTGGTCAGAACATTGTATTTTAATGTGATCTGCATGGATGTGTTTGTGATGAAGTTATGAACCATACCTTGACAACTTCGTCAGTAGCGAAAGAAGAAGATTCATCATCGAATAATAAGCAGATGGATGAACCATGCCAACAAGCGGGCAATGGCGAAGAAAACTCTGTCCCACCTAGCGCTGATGTTGTGGTCAATGCTACGACTACGAGCAATCCCACCGGCGGACACGACACGATGAAATCAAAGGAGGAGGACAATATGGCTGACGATTCTGGTGGTGATTATGTCGATTTGGAGGTTACATATCATGAAGATTCTGCCTTGATTCTTCCAGAAGAAAAACAGGAACCTTCTGGAGATGAGGAGGACGCTCTGGATCCGAAGAAGGAACATCAAACGACGCGGACCAATCATCTGGTGGATACTGATAATCTTGCCGACGATGAGGATGAGGATGATGACGAGGACGACGACGACGATGCTGCTACTGCGATTAGGGCACCATCATCAGATGATCCCTCCAAATCTTCGATTGAGCGGCTCCTCGCGCTAGGATATACGGAACGAGAAGCTTTGAAGGCTTTACGAGTTTCCGGCGATGATTTGAATCAGGCGATTGGATTTCTGGTGATGGATGAAGAGTCGAGGGCGGCCTTTCTCACGGAAAGCACTCGGGCGTCCTCTTCGGACCTTGTTGCTTCTTCTACGGCTGCTGCTGCTGCTACTAGTGAACTAGCGGCCCATCCTTCGACGACGACGACTCTGCCAAGAGGAATGACCAAACCACATTCGCCTCGTGCCGCGTCAGGCGAACTAAAGCCGGGATTTGTACAAGTGGATAGTGCCGACACGCTTGTGGAGATGGGATACGATCGGCAACAGGCTCGATTGGCACTGGCGGCTGCCGGCGGTAATCTGGATCGAGCGGTAGAAATCCTCACGTCACCCCACTCGGCAGTCATTCTTTTGAGAGAAAGTGAACGGCAGGCACTGTCGGCTAGAGTAGAAAGAAGGCAAGAATCGGATGGCGTGGTGGCTGAAGTCATTATACCACACAACAGCAGCACCAAGTTATCTCCAGAGGCAAAGCGCAAACTGGGGATCATGTTTGTTTGTGGTATCATTATCCTTGCTGTGATAGTGGTTGTTGTCATTTTCGTGACCAAGGATGATAATGATTCTCCTCCTCAAGGAGTATCGTCATCTAATAGCCATCCCTTGGAGATTGCTCTGTCATCGTACTTTCCGGAGGAAGATTATTTTCCTTCATCCACAGAACAGAAAGAAGCATTGGAATGGCTCATAGAAAGAGACCCTATGAATCTTTCGGGCGAGGAAGATGTGAACCTGATTCTACAAAGATATGTGCTAGCAATTCTCTTCAACACGACTTTCGAACAGATAAAGGAGGATGAGACGATTGACGAGGCCGATGGTGACTGGCTGTCGGCATCATCAATATGTTCTTGGCGAGGGATCACATGTGAAGATGGACCCGATCCTTTGTTTGTAACTGGAATGCTCAATAGTGTTGAGGTGGACTCCACCTTGCGTATTAGCGGTACGATTGCTTCTGAAATTGGGCTTCTGACAGCACTCACGCAGTTGGAACTGACTTCCAGTGGGGCCCTTTCTGGGACGATACCCAGCGAAGTTGGGCAGCTGACAGCTTTGAAGTTTTTATTACTGAACGACAATCGAATACGGGGCACGATTCCTACAGAATTGGGCAACCTGAGCAAACTCGAGATTCTCCTTCTGCATGGCAACCGACTTTCGGGCCAGATCCCGTCGGAACTGGGTCGCCTGACCACCGAGTTAGACTTTGCCTACTTGCAGGATAATGCGCTCTCTGGCCCGGTCCCATCGGAACTAGGATTGCTCACGGGCCTCCAAGGGCTCGAATTGGGATGCAATAACGGACTTGATCCAGTCTTGCCCCCCGAAGTAGCCCTTTTGCTGAATATGACCAGCGTCGGATTTTGCTAGCTACTGGACTATACAGATGAAGCATGACCGTGAAAACGAACTGTCTAACGTCTCTTCATATGATTCTTAGCTCAGATAGTCTACTTTTATCGTAAAGCAGTAGTCTGGTCTCTAGTACTCCGGAGTACTCGTACGTCGTCGCAGTTAGACATGTTGTTTTTGTCTGTTTCCCAAAATATGCCCCCCTTCGTAGCATTGGTGAGTACTTGTACTGGTAGAGGCGACGTCGTCGTCAAGCTCTTCATTGACCGGAACATCGTCTTGACACTCTTGACCGATGGAAGGAGGCAAGAGTTCTTGTACTACAGGAATCGTTGATTCTGGAATTTCCTTGTCGCCCTCTCCCACAATCATATTCTTTGCTCTTGATGCTGCTGATGATGAAGGTGGCATTATGTTTGTTCCCCGAAAGAAAGTCATCCAGATTAGGAATAGTAGGGCAACGCCGACCACCATTCCTCCAATCCTTTTGTTTCTGGTTCGTTTCCGTTTCTGGCGTTGAAACGTCGATGACGATGTCACTTTGCGATCGGGTCGCATCTCGGATGGATCCGACTCGAAACTTGTTCGTGGAGGTCTCCGTCGCCGCCTCGTGATCGTCGTGGCATTATGATTGCGTGCTCCATCCGTTCGTTCGCGGTCGCTGGCCGACGAACTCTGTTCGTATTCCAGTACAATATCAGCCATGTACCGAGTCGATTCCAAGAGGTGTTTGACTACCTCATCTTGTTCTTGTGCCACTCTGCTGCTGCTATTGTTAGAAGAACACTTCGAGGTGCTGTGGTTGTAGTGGTTGCTGTTCTCATCCCCGTGGGATGACATTGGAGATTCCGCCATCATGACTGTACTAGGCGAAGTGGTCAAGTCTGGCAGACCATCACCGTCATCGTCGCCGTCTACTGTGGAAGCATCGTCGCCGTCGTCAACGCCATTCCCAAACCTTAGCCCTGTAGTGCCAGCTCCACTACCACCACTCGTCCTCTTGAGCGGAGTATAGGTATTTCCGCTGTTGTATTCCCATCCCTCGTCGCTGTCACTATTTCGTTTGCGGTTGGTTCGTCGTGGCGTCCGACGTTCATTCTCTTCGTTTTCTTCAACCTCCTCCTCCTCTTCATCATCGTCATCCCAACATGCCATTGGATTATCCGGAAGCGATCGACTTTGAGTCATGATCATCGTCCTCATACCTGTTCCTCCTTTCTTGGATAATTGAGCATCCTTTTCACTATCTTGTTTCGTCGTGGAATCATACCAATCCACAATTTGTTTCATTTCTTCGGCATTCTTTTCAGCAAAGGAAGCTTGGAGTGTCGCCATTTGGATGGCTACCGAAGATAACTTTTTCCGTGGACTACCGGTACACGTAGAAGTACCAGTAATAGAGGAACACTTGGAGCTTAGTTCCGTTTCTTCGGCGGCGGCGGCGGCGGCAGCAGCAGAAATAGAGGAACAACCATCATCGTCGTGATTATTTGGATTACTCATATGATCCAAAGAAGAAACATCCACGTCCACCACAGCAAGGGAAGTGATGTTCACAATCTTGACACTTTCAGCATTCATCTTGCCCACTGGTGCTCGATCAGGCATCATCCTAGGAGTACTGGTGGTAGAAATAGTATAGTCTCCCGATAGTATCCTCTCCAAATAAGCATCATCGTCATCCTCAGCAGTCGTTATGTTCATGTTCATGTTCTCATCAATGAGTGAGTTTGTGAACTTTGAAATAAAAAATTATCCAGAGGACCTGACCTGCTGTTTGCTGTTTGCACCCTGCCGAGGAGGAGTCAGTCGCTAGTCTAATTTTTAGAGAATGGATTGTGCCTTCTGCTACCGTACTTGTATGCTTTCTGCCAACGAACAGAGAGCGAAATTTAGAAGAGTGTCAAGAACGCTACCGTACCAGGTACAGGTACTGTAGCTCGATCGAGCCGTGCGCTTCTCGTATTTTAGCGCCCCGCATCATCGTCGCATCGGTCTTGATCCCGGTCGGTTGGGTTTTCTTGGTCTTGGTGCGGCTTGGCCGGTGCGGGTGTGACATGACTTTCGAAATAAAAATAACCGTACAATCTAGATTTGAACGGTAAATAAGCGTTAGACCAACGGATATTCAAAATATCGAATTTTCGACCCCTTCGATCTTATTGTCTCCCCTCTGCGCGGGCCGCTGCTCCTCACGACGACGAAATAAAGTACGGAGTCAGTCATCAGTCGCGAAGGTTGGTTTCTACTAGACTGCTCTCTGTACTACTATTGTAGTCTATAGAGGGAGAGCTTCTCTCGTACACAATTCGTTGAACAAGTGCAGCACAAATGGATGATTATGAAGTAGATCTTCAAGGCTGAGGCGAGCGGCCTTTGCGAGAAGATTTCGCAGCATTATTTGATGATGGTCCTCGTGATGGCCGGCAAACAGCAGAGACTACAGCTAATTTCCTGTACATCGGCTTTAGTACTACTGTAGAAAATCTATGTACTGTAAAGGTGATTTGATTCTTTTTTTTAAATGGGGAGACGTAATCTTACGTAGTCTGCTAGTAGAAAGGACCCATCGAAACAAGTCTGCTCTTATACAGATCAGCGCTTCCTCGTTGTTCTTGCGTCTTCACCGTCATCTTCTTCCTTCCTTCACCTGAACCACTGGTTGGCCCCACCCATATAATTGATCAGCTTGGTGTAACCATTCGCCGCCGCAAATTGGGCCGCATGGACACTTCGAACTCCGGCGGCACAGGAAAACACCAAGGTTTCGTCGGGGGTTGGCTTGGGGAAACCACACAGTTCTTCAAAATCATCCTCGTCGAGTGCAAAGACATTTTGTTGGGCCAACATTTGGAGGGGTAGAGTTTGCGTATTGGGAGATAACTTTCCAGTATACTCGATTTCGTGCAACTCTCGCACGTCCAACACCAGATATCCGGAATCCTCTCGGCCACCGGCTTCATAATCTTCGATGATTTCTTCCATTTCTTCCTTGCCCACATTACGCAACTGAACTTGTTCTTGAGATCCACCACCACTGGAAAAGAGTCTCGAAGAGGAAGAAGAATGCCGAACCGTCGCAACGAGAGAAGGCGACGAGGCAACCGATAAGGATGATCGGGCCATCATCGCACTGGAATGATGATGTTGCTGGCCGACTAGGTTTCTCGATGCCATTTGCGTGCCGACAAATGCAGCCTTGGAGGCTGCGGCCCAAAGCTTCATGACTTCTAGACTATAGCTGCAATAATAAATGTATTGTACAGATGATGATTCGTACAACACCAATACCAAAACAACGAAACAAACTCAGCACCTTTATTTGTTCATTCAGATGGTATTCTTCATACCGTAATACACCGTACACGGCGTACGACTATAATATCATCGTGACGCGACGCTGACGTCATTCCTTTTGAAGTCGTGCATGCGTGAGACGTCTCGTCGTCCGTGTGTCTCTGCTCGCTCTCGCTACAAGTATCGCGCATCCGCTATCCGCCGCCATTCCTTCATGACTTTTGGATCTTTAGCTTTTATTGATGGGTCTTTAGCTGCAGTCTTGCTGCTTGGGTCAAACATAGCATCTTTCTCAAAGTTCACCGCATTTTACCATGACCCATGACCAGCTCTCTCCAATATCACAATTTCTTCTCCTTCACATTTTAAAATAAAGGAATCAATAATGCAGCAACAACAGCAATCACCAGTCGTCAACCTACCAGAGGCTTTGAATCTTCTTTGTCCTGCTGTACTAAATAATCATGATGGCGACGTCCAGGAATCATCATCATCCTCGTCGCCTTCTACCGGTACTGCTGCGAATATCCCCTTTGAGATGGAACGCGCGCTAGCCTGCTGGGTGTTGTTGACTCGACTATCCGACGACGATGAAGAAGAATTGCAAAAGGCATGGGAACGACATGGAACGATATTACAACGTTTTGCCATTGACATTCTTCTCAAGAAGAACGAGAAGGACATGAAGAATGATGCTGATGCTGATGATCAAGATCAAAGAGACGTGGACATGCTACAGCGCTATTTGCGGTTAGTCTCGCAAGTGACGTCGCGATTGACACCCGAACTGTATCCTGTCGACCTGGGAGAAGCGATTCTTCAAGTATGGAATCAACTATGCACCATCATCCCTGGTGCAAACATTCACAATGGTGGTGAGGATGCTGATGCTCCGATACGACTTTTATCGGTACATATGGACGTTTGTGCCAGTTTGGAGGTATTCCTACTGGCGGATCCAGTGCGAGCGAATGTAGCCTCGGTACTACCTATTATTTGGAATCGATTTCTACACTCGTGCAAAGCGGAAGCAGCAGCAGAAGCTACAAATACCAAAAACAACACCACGGCATCCTCATCGGCGTCTCCACCACCACCACCACCACCACCACCACCAAGTGATGAAGGAGAAGATCCAAGTAAGAAAGGAGTCATGAATGATGATGGCGAAGATAATCGCGATTGGAATATGATGAGGGATACACTGGATGGAATTCTGGCTCCTGATAAGAACCCGGACTGTCACTACTACTCTTGGACGGCGTGGAACGAGCTCATTTTGGGGATATTCACACAAGAGGGTACCGAGGATTTGATCCCCGCCGCCATGGTGCCCTCATTGTTGGAATGGATCACATCCGATCCATCGCAGAAGAGTCTGATGGGGGGCAAGAACTTGCGCTCCGCATGGAATGAATGGTGTCTGACATGGATCACCACTCGGAGCATCCTTCAGCATGCTTCGTCGCCCAATAAAAATCCTGCTAATAGTCTCTTCCACCAAGCCTTGTTGCGCGATCCCGATTCCATCTCGCGATTACAACGAATGTTAATGTCTCACGTCATTTCTCCAGGAGCATCCAGCAACAACAAGGGCGATGAATCGGTTTCGAGGGCCATGGCATGGCAAGCACTAGTGGCATTGGTGGATGTCAATGGATTCGAATGGATGATATTGAAGGACACTGCTACCACTACTGTCACCCCATTGCCGACAACGGCGGCTAAGCTTGGTCGTGCCACACTTTTGTGCACATGGATTCGATTGGCCAGTGGAGAATTGAGAATACAGTTGCAGCAGCTAGTCGCGGCCAGTACAACTCCTGAAGAACAACAAAAGCATCAACCAAAGCTCTCGGCGTCATCTGTACACTCGACCGGCGCTCGACAGGCAACGGGTCTTCCGATTGGACTGGCATGTGGTCGACTTCTCCAGAGCGTGGTCCAATACTTGATTGCACTTGCCGATCAACCCCATATTCAAATGCCCTTGTCGGGGGATGCCCTATTACATTTACGCCAATCTCTGGAACAAACCCTTTGGACAGCGGTCGAATACCTGTCTCTGACTACTAATACAAACACCACCACCATGTCTACATCGTCGTTGTTGCCGTCAATGATGGATACGACTTTACATGACGACCGGGCATCCTTGTTCCACTCCATGCTTCGACTGCTTGGCACCTTGCTCATGGAAGTGGACATTTTCGATTTACTGGAAAAGAATCATCCCCCGTTGATGCTGGAAAATGACGATGATGGAAATTGGGATCATGTCACATCGTCATCGTCACCATCATCCTCACCCGTCGTCATTTTGACATGTCTCCAAGGAATGCTGCCTATCGCGGAAGATCCATCCTTACTTCCAGGGTTGGTGCATATTTTGGGAGATGCTGAAGGCGATCAAGACAAGGAGGTACTCCTGCTGGAGTATTTGTACGATCCCCTCTTGGAGTATCTTGAATGGTATTGGCAACGAGGCTCGACCACAATGACGAGTACTACTGGCAGGAACAATCCGACTATAAGTCTGCTGTTGTTGGACGATACTGTGGCTTGGGCGTGCAGCAGTACCGAACTCTGGGTCCAACTCTCCGTGACGGCCGAACAACACAACTACAAGGGACGAAGGGCTGGTACCACAAATAATTCTGCTGCTCAACCGCAACAACAACGCCGCCGCCTGTGCTTAGCTTTGCTGACATGGATCCAGCAAATCCTGCAAACCAGCAATCCCGCGTCTCGCAACTATCTGGCACTTGCACTTGGGTGCTACATGACTCTCTCGAAAGATCGAATGGAACCTCCCAAAGAGCATGAAAACCGAGTCATCCTGCGAGCCTTACAGTGGTGTGAAATTGGCTAATGCTATTGTATGGCAACGTCGTCAAGTACTCTTAGTTAGCAGTAATCTAATTGGATATCCCGCAAAACAGCGGTGTTTTCAAGTTTGTCAAATGTTGTAGCTATGCAGCTTTTTTCGCATTTATACTACTAAACGACACACGATGTCGTTTCTTTTATAGCATCGAAATGAGCAATTCAGCCTCTTTGCCAATGCCATCCCATCTCCCAAGTGGAGATGAGTGCGTGCTAAAGTCGTTCCGGTATAGCACGTCATACGCGTGCAATTGATTCATTTTAGTCATCACAAAATCGAAAAGAGATTATTCTTCAGTCTGTTGGTCCGCATTGCTGGAATCTTCGTCGTTAGCGATGGGCTCCTCCACATCCTCGTTGGGATTCTCCTCGTCAGCAGTGATGCGCTCCTCCGCATCATCGTTGATATCCACCTCGTCAGTGATGGGCGGCTCTTCATCATTGCGTTCCTCCTCGTCGTTGCGCTGCTGCTGCTGCTGCTGATCGTCGTCGGCCTGGTGATCGTCTCTTTCCTGATTATCGTCCCTGGCCTGATCTTCCTCTGTAGTCATCATAATGTCGGCGTCGGCATCGGCATCGGTGTCAGCGTCCTGCTCGTCCTGAGCCATATTGGTTTGGGGCGCCAATCGTTCGGCTCTCGCTTTTTTCAATTCCGTCAGTCGGGCCTGAAAGGCGTCCAGACTCTTTTTCTGCTTGTCGGGGTCCGCATACAGGGATATGTTGCGGTTTGTCGTACCAGATAAACGACTATTTTTGACGGCTTGGACCAATTCTTCCACCCTTGTGCGATTCTGTATGCCATTGCGTCTGTTGCTGTTCTGTGACAACTGCGATAACCACGGAGCCAGGCGCTCGTGGGCTTGAAGGTTCATCTTTTGATACATGACATGGGACTCCTCGCCACCTCGGAGGGCGCTATTGGCCACCATTTCGTAGACTTTTTGCGGACACGCCTTGAGATCAAATGGGAAGACCATTCGTAGTTTCAATACCTTGCGGCAGCGACGTTCCACTTGCCACAACAAGTGGCCACCAATCATGATACTCCATTTTTCTGGAACTTTCATCCACGCGTCAAACTTGGGATTCTCCTTGAACTTGTTGACCATTTCAAAGCCGCTTTCTTTGTGTGTGGTGGTATTCTTGTGGATTTGGCGCGTGTCTTCGTGCGAGGAGGACACGGGGACTAAATAACAGCTGGGTCGATTGGGGTCCCATTCCCTGGCGGCAGAACACCACACGAGATCGGGTCCCCATGCGCTCGTTTGGTTCACAAATTCGGGTGTCAAAATCATATCAAAAAAGTAATTGGCGAATTTGGCGTCAAACAGCACAAAATACATTTCCAGGAGGGGAACGTCCGTGGGTACCACATCGGAAAATAATTGAGAGCTCCATTTGGTATTCCAGTCTTCGGTCCAGGCTTCGGCAGCGTGAAATTGGAACCATTGTCGTTTGGGATACGAATGTCGATACAACAGCGCCTCTTCAGTATTTTGTCGCAGAGGACCCGAGACGACGGCATTTTCCTTTTGTTTCACAAAGGTCCGCCACGGAAATCCATTTATGCGTTGGTCATTATCTTTAAAGAGGACCAAATCGTATTCGAGCATTCTATCCACAAAGTCTCGCATGTAGGCAAACTTATTGAAAGGATCCGAGCTCACTTCAGTATGAAAGTGTATATTTTTCGGAAAGTTTTCGGTGGCTAGTTGAAAGACTTCCATCAAGACGGGATCAGTCACAACGAGATGAATTTCCCATTCACAATTGTCATGAATTTGCGAAATGGCATGATTGTCTTCCCGAATCCGTTCTATTTCTTTGGTGAGCTCCTCCAGGTCTCGGGCCCGTACGTTCATGAGAATCAGCAAGGATTCGGAACGCTTTTCATCGGCGTAGCTCATAATGTTAAGTCGGGATGCGTCCCCAATGAGACTGGTGAGATTCGAGTGGGCGTTTTTGGATTGAATGGTCGATCCGAAACTGAGCGAGTCCACCCAGAGTCTTGTGGAAGTGTAGGCTTCTCCAATCATATAATACAAAACTTCATCCGCCACCACCATGGGCACCTCTTCGATCCGCCAAATGTCGGATCCATCATCGGGCGACAAGGAATGCACTCGATCCATCAGGGTCTGCATCCCTGCTCGATTGATCACATATGCTCGTGTCGACCAGTGGTAGGGTTGCCAGGTAATGAAATAATCGACCAAATTCACTCCCTGCTTGACCACGTTGGGGTTGTTGGTGGCAAATTGAAGGATCTTCCAATGCAGCGGCGCCCGATCGACATAGGGCTTCCACTGCTTGAGAAAGTTGTGCGACAGTAACGCGTCGTCTTCCAAAATTAACACTTGCGAATGGCCATCCAGGTAGGCTTGCCGGATCGCCTTGAGATGAGACATTAAACATGCCGCCTCTTGATATTCATAAATGTTTTCAACGTGCTTCTTGTTGGAGGGACGTCCGTCTTGTTCATCCAATGTCACATTGGTATGGAATATCAATTGATCTCGACTCCACAAGTCTAACGTACTATTGACGTCCATGGCCGACACGCGATGTGCAATGTCCCCCAGACCGAGCGAGGCAAACATGTCTCGCATGGCGTGTCGTCGAGCGACACTCGAATCGAGGTTGATCCAATAAATGGGTGGTAACTTTTCAATGATCGTCGGCTGATCCATCAAAGCTTCATACGTCAAGTCTATCATTCCACTCTTGCTGCCCGCCAAGGCCATCATGGCGACCACTTGTTGTTCGCCCTGAGTGTAAATTTCTCGCAAATAGCGAGAATTTAAATGTATCACATTGAGGTAGACAAGCAAGAATATTGTCGACACAAAGAAGAGTCGGAAACAAGAACACGGGGTCCATGATCTCCTGCTGATGAAACGTCTAGCATTTGTGTTCGTATTCGTATTTGTATTTGTATTTGTATTTGTATTGGACTTGTTGGAAGTGGACTTGTTGGACTTATTGGAAATGTTGGAATTGGACCGTCGCAATGGCTCAAGGTGTTGTGACGATCCTTGCCGTTGGAAGGGACCCATGATGAGCTCTCGGCTACCGTTCGAGATGCGTTTTAAAAATGTGTATTATAGCTGGCGGTAGCAATAATGTAGCTGGTAGCAGGGTGAGCAGGGACGCTTGCTGTTAACTTGTGGCGATGCTCCTACTCGTAGCGATGCTCGCTACCTGGTACTCTGTCGTTTGAACACAAGAGGTGCTCCGCGCCTCTGTCCCTACAAGTACCGACTATGGTTCCGAATATAAAAAATGCGCATACATAATACGATTGATCGATGCACTTTTTTCTTGGTTCGCCCTCGTCGTCATTCCCTCTCCTCTCCAACAAAACGACGCAACTTTGGTGGTCTTGCTAGCTTGGTGCGGTGCGGTGTACTCGTACAGTAGTATGTGGTTGCTTGGCGCGCTCGGTGCATTTCGTGCCATGGTCGCGATGTGGCGTCGTTTCAGTACAACAAATACCGTACCAGGTACCGGTGCTACTGTCGTTGTACAGCACTGGTTTACAGTACATTCAATACTCGTACTTGTTACACTGTAGGCGCCGCCAGCCAGCCGTGCGTGCGCGTTGGCGGCGAGATGGGCGTTCTGGTGCGCAGCGCCACAAAACCCGGAGTTCATCAACGCTCGAAGTGGTTGCGTCAGTGGGACCGGGTGCTGGACGGACGGACGGACGGTCGTCGGACGGATCGGATGGATGGCCGGCCGGCTGTACCGTACCAGGTATGTACCGATACAAGTACGGTTGCGTCCGAGTGCGTCCGATAAAACCGACCGTCGTCACACGCGATGAGTGCGGGCAAAAATGGAAGGATTTTTTCAGATCTTTTATTCTTTTGGCTTGAAACTTCAATTCCTTTTTTCACTTCATGCGACGATGGTGGATTGATACGTCAAGTACTGAAGGCAAACATATAGGTATGGTTACCATGTTGTTGTCAAGGAAGAATTGGTGTTTCTTCTTGGCGATTGTTTTCCAGCTGAACGTCGGTGGCGATTACGATTCTTTGGTCGTCGTCGTCGTCGACGCGTTGGCACTGTCATCCTCTTCCTCGTCGTCGGCTTCCCGCCCTCCTCGATCTACCTTCTCTTCTTCTGGTTCTTATTCTTGGACGCCACCCCCCAATGCCCAAATTCTCAGCAACGATCCCTTGATCTACACAATACCCAATTTGCTTTCCCTCGAAGAATGTCAAGCCTATCAAGACTATGTGGAAGTGCTCCAAGAACAAGGTGCTCGTGCCATGACACGCTCCAATCCACCCGAAGTGTCGATTGATAAATCGAAGCTGTGGCCACTTCCTCTACTGTCACTCGCTGCAGGGATTCCTTCGATTCTCAAATCTAGCGATACCACTGGACATTGGAGCTCGTCGATCATGAGCATGGATATCATTGGTGCGGCGCTTCTTCCTGTTGGAATCGCGTTCACTCTTTCCACCACCTTGGTGATCGCCGCCCAACCCGTAGTACAAGCGATTTCCAATGCCCAAGACCGCCGCACCAGTGTCGCCATGGCGTTGAATCAAAAGGAAGACATTTCGTTTACTAGGTCTTTTGTGGATCGGATTGTCCAATGTAGTACGGGGCAGTATGTGGATTGGGATTGCTGGGAAGCTCCTGTCGTGACCCGCTACGATCCGGGTGCCATTTTTGCCAAACACGGGGATGCGTCACCGACGTTGGGCTCGGAATGGGAAATGGAGGGAGGACAACGAGTTATTACCTGTATTTGTTATTTGAATGACTGTCCTGGAGGAGGTGGAGAAACCTATTTTGATCGACTCGACTTGACAGTCACACCCGAGCCGGGCAAAGCGTTGGTATTTTTCCCGGCCGACTACGACTCGCGTCGAGCGGACGACCGTACTACTCATGAATCGTTACCGCCTCTGCAAGATGAAAAGTGGATTGTACAGTTGTTTGGAAGGGTAGGACCTCGAGTCCCGCCACCACTGGGTTTGCCGGATGAATTCGGATTATAGTATTAGAGTTGCTGGACGAGCAGGAGCAGAAGGGGGCATCCAGATAGTAATAAAAGTAGCAGCGTCCGTCTTTCAGGAAAGCTATCAAGAAGAAAATAGCGAGGAAAAAAATAATGAGACCTTTATTGATTGATTCGCGAACAAATAGTACTCTAGTAGGTGTAAGAAGGGAATATTAGCTATTTTTTCTAAACAGACTACTACAGTATACAGTCTAAACCCAAAAGTGCGCGTCTACGCCATTTTCACGCATGTCTGAAAAAAGCTTCATCGACGCCAAGACACTGCCTTGCATCGATTTTTTCCAATTGCTTGCAAGTTCACTCAAAAGGACGTGATGCTCAAAGTAGAACACATCCACTAATTTCAAAAGCTCTGGAGACTCCCTTAGTTGCTGAGCAAGAGGGACTTCAATAAATGGGGTGTCAATGTCTAGCTTGACAACCACTGTTAGTATGGTCATAAGTTTCGAACAGTAGCAATACGAAGAGGACAATAAGCATGATGAGAAAAGAATCACATGAAAACGAAGACGATAGGAGACGCAAAAAAAACAACTACACCATATGATAAAGTACTTACCAAAATCATCTTCTGTGTATTCCCGACGAAGCATGTTCCAAGGGTTCATCTTTGACTTCTTGTCCGAGTCCACACCGACATTGATCCAATGATAAGCATGGCCAAGCTCCTCGGGGACCTGTTGAAAGACGTGGGCGGGATCTTTCTTCTTGATCTCGTAGGCATAAACATGATCCCAATGAAACCCAAACCGCTGATAGATTTGCGTCAAGAATATAGCAGGCATTTCTCCACCATGAAAATCTAGGGATGCCCCCATGTCGATGAGCACGACACGCGATGTGGGCTTGAGTTTCCGACAATATGCTGCAAAATCATGCACGAGGTAGTCCAACGACATGAGGGCACGCCGATCAAAACAAAACTCCGGACTGCGCATGGGCGGAAACAGAGGCTCGAGAAACCCGTTGGATGTTTGCGAGAGACTTCCGTCGGTAGGAAACACTCCCCTCAAACCTTCCGGATGTAGCTTCAACGAGTCACATATCGTGCGGTCATGTGTGATGTGGTGTCGCAAATCCTTTACTGTGCCATTGAATGCCGACATCTTTTCTTGATACGCCTTCATTTCCGATCGAAATGCGGCCAGTTCGGGGGCAATTGGCGAGTTATCATCCTTCCATGCTTTGCATCCCGGCGCCGGCTTTACTTCGTTATCAAGTCCAAGTTCTCGAGCATGATCCAGAAAATAAGATTCTATCTTTGATGGAATGTAAGGTTGGTCATTGTGTTGTTTTGCAACGTGTTTCTCGTCCTGCTTGTTGTTGTACACAGCATCAATTCCTTCTGATGTCGCTGGCGTTAAGGATGGCAACAACACAACCGAATGGTTAAAAGTAACGGCGCCAGAAACGATAATTAACAAAATCATGCCTACAGCCACCATGGTGCGTGCACTGTACAAGTCGGGCAATATCCGTGCTGTCCCGCCGGTTTTGGGGTGTCCTGGTGCTGCTCCTCCCTCATTTGTCCGACTCGTAGGAGAACTAATATTAACAACCATAGCAACAAGAACAACAAGAAGTCGTCTCAAACAAGCGGAACGTTAGTTATAGTTGACGATAATGGACAACATGACGTCTTTATCTCGACAACTAGCTACTTTGACGCAGGACGCTGTTCAGAGCTGAGCTCGAGTAATACTACGGTACTTGTACGGAACGGGGATCTGAACATCTTCCTGCGTCAAAACGCTTGTTTTCCCCCTTTACATTTTACTATCTCTTTATGGGATGTGAATCAGACCCTGATTCACATCAGTCTATCTTCGGCACATAGCTAGCCACCAATCAAAAATAGTCATCTCTAAACCAATCACATCATCCGATGCGGAATATTCGAAAGTTTACGAAGACGCCGCTTGGAATTTTCTTCCGACGACTTTTCCCCCCACTAAGGTAGTAAGAGTGCGGGCAAAATGCGCGCGCAAGGCACCCCTGATTCACATTTCACTCAAACTGAACAAGACCCGTCATCGCATACCATCACTACTTTCAAAGCCACCGATGCAGCAGTATCCTTCCTCGGACAGTACTCCAGCAATCCGAAAGGATGTCTGGTGGCTAACCTCCATTTGATGATGAAAAGTAGTCTCATTCGGAACATTGATTGACTCATATGACTCCAATCTTGCCTAGTAGAAATGCAGTCGAAAAGGAAATATTGTTATTGAATAACAAAAGGCCTGCTTTCAGACTCCTTGCGCCTCATCATATGCGACCCTTCACTCCTGGACCCGGTCGAAGTGGAATTTCAGTAGTGGCTTTGATTTTACATGAAATACATCTCTGGTAGTTTTGGGTAGATTTTGTGTCAAAATGCGCGTTGACTGCGTGACCTGCTCTCTTCAGTGGCCCAGTAGTAAGCCAAAAGGGGGGTTACACCCTCCAAACCACTTCGCCCGTCTGCCCCAACGTTTCCGAAAGCAATGTTGCCAGCTGCCATGACCTGATTGGTTGTTTTTTGCATTGGTGACGGATATTGAGCCAAGTAGCAAAATGTGAATCATACCGTGATTCACAAATTAATCCCGTAAGGAGATAGAGGCATACATAAGACTGTGGACGACTCCGAGAAATCTGCGCGGACCTCATGGATTGAGACGCGTTGGGCCGAGCCAGCCTGCGTGTCTGTCGAAAAGTGATTATATCATTCCCTTAAGTAATGATCGACAGGCGCGCAAAAGCCGGCCGACACCTCAAAGGCCAGTAGTATTGTGTGAACGATATTTCGACTCCAACTCTAGTAAAAAAGGTCGCGGGCAGAAAAGACGGAGCGTTATTTTGCTCGACGACGCATCGATCGCAAAAAAGACCTTGTCTCAAGTCCGCAGGACTTGGAAGTGTTGCATATGTACTGTACTTCGTACTCGTATTACCGTACGGTACTGTAAGTGTACTGGTAATACTACCTGCACATCGTACTGTACGAGTACGGTTGCTACCAGGCACTGCGGGCGCCGGGGGGTCGGTGTCTCTCCCGCTCCCCGCCCGCCCGCGCTCGGGACTTTTACAGTGCCGGTACGACTACTATATCATACCCTAGTACCGTACTGTACGCCAAGATTAAGTACAGTAGGAAGTGGCAGCGCGTGATTGATTCATTCGACCGAAATTCTAAACAATGCCCCATTTCTGTTAAGTAATTTCTTGGTTGAACCGATGGGAGAACGGACGTCTTGGCCCTCTGGGCCTTTTAGCTTTGAGGAGGGTCACAATAAAGACCGAGCAGGCCACGCCTCCCCCTTCTTCTTTTTTCCTTTTTCGCAAGATCGACGATGATGATGACTCTCCCGCGTGCGATGCGTGCGATGATGATGATGATGATGTCCGATGATACGAGGAGTCGTAGCAAAAAGCGCAATCTCATAAAAAGACACTTTGCGTAATAAAAAAATTGAACACGACACATATCTATCTTTCTCAACATCAAAACAACTTTTCGCCGTCGTATCATCATCATCGTCATCAGCATCATCATAGCATCATGTGGTCGAATACTCATAATATGTTCAAGTTGCTCTTGGCACTTTCCGCCCTTGTGTCCCTGTCGTCAAGTCAACAATTTCGAGAGGACAACTTTGAAATCTCGGATTCCAACGCCAACAGTTGCGAGACGATTGTGGAGGCTTCCAGATTTGATGGGGATTGCTGCTCTCTCAACTCGACTGATGCTGGTGGATGTGTTTTGAATATTGTGAATGGACGCTGCAAGGTATGTGAAGAATCATGCTGTTTTTCTATGTTCGGAGTCGTGTTCCGTGTTGTTGTTGTTGTTATTGGCTTCTTCCTTTCTTCCAATACACCTATTCGATACTCACAACTCAGTCTATTAATACTGCTGCACTACTTTTGTAGATCACGGGACAATATTGGACTATTGATTGGACCTCTACCTACAAGCAAGGGGGTGCCACATGTCCACCCTCGGAATATCCCGAGCTCGCTTCTGCCGCCTACGCGACGGATGCTCCGGCGGCCGATGACACTCCTGAGGATGGCGCTACTGGTATGGGGGTGTCTGCGGCTCTGATTCTTTCTTCCATTGCGGCTGGGTTTATGGCCATTGCTTTGTAAATCGATCAAATGACGATTTGGTGACATTTATTATATGTTTGTGTATTGTAAACGAAATTCGGCGCCTGGTGGTGGCAGATCTTTAATAAGACTACTTTCAACAACTTGGACTTTTCATAATCCTAAGACTTTTTGTTGGATCGACGTTGAGCACTGTATTATCTACGAGTATGTAGCCGCACGAGCAGATATCTTTATGGTTCTCTTTAGCTACGTACTGATGCCAATACGTTCGCTGATGTGTTGGCTTGTGACTACAGTAGACTGATAATTCTTGTTTTAATCCGCAGGCAAACGAAAGGAGTGGATCGCTGTCAGCGTCACAACGTGGGCGAGTGATCCTTGATCATGAATGGTGTGTAGAAGGAAAAAGTCTAGACTTCACGACCAGTCTCTCGCACTACTGTACCATGATTCTTCTCACTCCTACCGATCGAATTCCCCTGTGTTTGTAGACCTAGTATTGGACGACGCCATGGATTCGGTTCAATGGGAGTTGTAGCCGACGACGATCTGGTTTATTTGTAGTAGTCTTTATGCCTGCAGGCGATCCACTCTTTTTCAAAGTCCCCGCATCGCTCCGAACTACAGACAGGTTTCGAGAATCCACGTCTTTCTCATCCAGGCGAGGTCATGGTCGAAAAAGTGGGTCGAAGAGTGCAGCTGCCATGCAACTCTAGTACGAGTACAGATAGGAGGATACGTACAGTGATATCAAGGTTTGGTTGCAGCATGACGACTCACTCTCTAGAGTAGATGATGCCCCTGCTTCGTCCTGCTTTGAGAGGAATCAGTCAAATATTAGGGACGACTAGCTGCACTGCTTCCTGTTGGTGGTGGTGGTTCGATTGATTCACTTGGTCCAACGAAGATTCGATATTCTTCCCATCACTACTACGAACTGTACTCACTCGTCTTCCTTGTTGTTGTTGGTTGTGGTGGTCGTTGTCATTCCGAGCCTTTCCATTTCCTCCCGGCAAGGCCGGACAGTGGTCGCTAAATAGGACTCCAAGTGATCTTTCGTAAACACTTCCAGTGACCACTCTCGATCTAGCTCGAGTTCTCCGATGAGATGTTCCTTCCAAATGTAGACCTCTGCTGGAACAATACTCGTATCATCCTCTCGTTCAACTTGGACGATCCTTCGCTCGTATTCGTCGCCTTCGAACCAATCCAACATGTTTCGTTCCAATGGTGTCAATGGCTCGTCTTCCGGTAGTAACAAGAATCCGTGGACTACATTCCCGGGTTGATCCGGAGTCGGAATGGTACCGGGATAGAAGAAGTTTCGGACCGGATATCGAGCGTATCCTACGAGTCGGGCGGGAACAAAGCTGCTGCTGCCGGTCGTCAAAGTTGTGGTTGTTCGACCCAAAAGGACTTGCACCACTTGCGGGCTGCACAACGTTCCGTAGACAAAGATGGGGGGCTTCATCTTTTGGTATTGTGTCTATTGCCTCTGACTTTCTTCTGCGTATTGGGGAAAATAATGTCCGTGCTCATCTGCTCTCGATCCGCTTCATTGCCATCTTTTCGTCAATCTTCGCAAGATGCGATAAGTATTACGCGGTACTCGTACCGGTACCGGTAGGCTGGTATGATACCGATAGTGACCGCATAAGGACAGACGGAAGTCGCGTGAGTCGAGTCGTCGCACTAACCCGCGATTTAAAGCTTTTGACAATGGGATCGATGGCCCGACTCTATTTTTTACTCTACTACTCTACTACTACTACTAGTAATAGAGAGTAGAGAGAGGACGGGGATAGAAGGCAGCAGCAGCACTTACTACGTGTATAACACCGCAAGCACATTATCATCACTAACACTACTTGTACACAAGAGACGCTTGTTCGTGCAGTCAGTCCAAACCGTACTTGTACAGAATTCGTATAGCACATACCGGTATCAATGATGAGCGGCAGTTTCTTTTCGTTCCCGGCCTTCAACCTGGAAAAACTTTGGGAAGTTTGGTCCACTCGGATCCTCGTAGCGTTGGTCATCATGGCGGTCTTCGATTACTGGCAACGGAAGGATCGGCATCAGCATCAGCAGCAGCAGCAGCAGCAGCAACATCCCCGTCAGCGATCAAACCCTGACGTCGCTCCAGTGCTGAGCTACGAGCCCATGGACGCCGAAACTACGCCCACGCCCACGACGACAAAGAAGAATCCTCTCCTGGATCAACTAGATCAACAGCGCAAAAATATAAAGCAAGAGCAAAGCCAGCAAGAGGATCACCCTTCAGTCAACGATGATGATGATTCAGATGGAAACAAAAATTCAAAGAACTCGGAATTGTCGTCCAAACCGAAGCCGACTTCACAGACAGCACGAACGGCAGCACCTTCCTCCACCACTGCCAATACTACTGCAATAACTGCCACCCACAATCCACCGCCTATATCCGCCAAAACCAATCACCATCCAGGCATGCAAGGATTTGGACACTGGTATGAAACCGAAACTAGTCTCTATCGTATTTATACGCTGGGTCGTCATGACGGAGTCCAAGTCGTTCCGCCATATGTTCCTCATTCCTATCGAGGAAAGGTTCCGATAAATCTACATGTGACCAACCAGACCAATTCGGTCCTGAGTGTGTACTGGGTCGACTTCAAGGGCAAACATGTACTCAAGGGGACGATGAAACCGAATCACGTATGGACGCAACAAACCTGGATCGATCATCCGTGGGTGTTTGAAGGGCCGGACATCAACGACAACCCCACACCCTATCTCTACTACGTTCCTTATCGAGTCATCCCGACCCTTCCCGAATGTCCTACAGTATATCCTGACGATCCACAAACGGGTCTTCATAAATTTGCCATCATTCCTCCTGCAAATAACAAAGTTAATAATAGTCCGTTCCATGTCGGAGTGAGAGACGATGTCCTTCCCTTTCCAGCCGTGGTCCACTTTACGACACCCGTTCAAGGAATTACATGGACGCTCCAGCACATGTCCCGTCTCAACTTTTCCTGGAACGACCCTGCCATTGACTTGCTCCAAAAGTACTTGACCAATATTGTGGAATCTCCCGAAACGACGAAATATCGTCAATTACGGATAGGAGGAGGACGATCCAAATTTGGGTCTGCCATTTGGAACTACAATTCGCCGCTGCAGGGACTGTTACTGTCCGTGGGATTTGTGGAACATCAAGGCTATGCCGAGTTGGGGTGTTCGGACAAACCCCTGTCGAGGGATCGGATTCAAGATTTGGCACTCTTATCCTATCTCATTGCACAATGGCAACGAAAGGAACAACAACAAATCAGTAATTTGACAGCAGCAGTTGAACAACCGGAAGGTGCCGATGGGTTCGGTAGAGCGGGGTTTGGACGAGTTGGGGGGATGAACTACTAGTAGTACCGGTAGCAGCTAGGAGGATTGGTAAAAAGTGGCAAGATAGGTAGTATGGTACTGTATCATCTAAAAGTAATAGTACTTACTTATGTACTCTGACCGTAGGTTCACTGACTTTCCATTCGTTTGTTTCTACCACCCAACACCCGGACTATAGTCTACTACAAATTTATTTCGTTTCCTCCCTTCCTGCCACATTTGATTGTGATGATCCTCCGACTCACCATCACTAACATGTAACGAATCTTTCTGTCTGTCTTCTTCTTGACTCTTGATTAACAACTCCATTGAATATCAATGTCACTGTAGGCGGTGATTGTCTTAGTCTCGTCATTGGGATCCTCGTATTCCGTTACTTCCAGTTTGACCAAGAGGGAAGTTCCAATAGATTCATCCGAGTCAGTCGTACGAGCCGTCAGCTTGGTCATGAAGATGTGGACCTTGGTCTTGTCGCCATGCTCATCATCATTCAATGTGACCAAAAGATCTTCCATGGGTTCGGCAAAGAGTTTCGGATTGATACGTGCATCCTGGTCGAACCCATCGATGGTGCATTTGTCAAAGACATCTTCCACCTGATTTTTGCCACTTCCTCCAAGAGCACGCAAGTTCCTTTGTTGACGGCGACGATTTGGGTCTGCATCAAAGCTGCATGTCACAGTCAATACTTTGTCATTGCAAAGGCGAGCATCTTGGAAGGATCCCTCAACACTTGATGCAGAGACAGTGCTGCTTATTGCGAGCAGCAGGAGAAGATTGACCCAGATGAGTTTCATGGTGGTGAGATGTATGGATGTTCTTGCTTGGATTTGTTGTTGTTGCGATGCGGGGTTGTTCTTTTCGTTGATGAATTGATTTTTATGAGATGTTGCCTCTCGTCTCTCTCACAGAAAGAGAAAATGCCATACAATAATGCATGGATGTCTGCGTTCTCTTTTCACTTTGATAGACGAAAAAATAATCCGAAAGAGTTCCCATAACAATTGTCTGTTAGGAGTAGTAACCAACGACATCATAGCATATCGATCGATCGATCGATCGTTCGTTTTGGGTGGAATCGTGCCTACATGCCAAAGCAAAAAGCGAAATGATTATCTGTGCTCGAGCGAGCAAGCTTTTTCGATTCCCACTTCCCACGGCCAAGAATGAGAATGAGTTTCCATGGAACGCGTAGAGACATAAATCAACTCGCCGCTAGCGGTTGTTCCCATCGGAAAGGACGAATCATGAATCACCATCACCAGCATCATCATCATCATTATCGATGCGACAAACGCAATAGAATACACGGAATAAATGCATAATGAGAATGGCCTCTGTTCGGGTTGGAAGCACTAATGTTGTGACACCCACATAAAAATAAATAAACAGTCATTCAGAAGCAGTAGAAGCGAAGCAGTTTTATGCCGTCTCATTTATCGTGTCGTGATGCAGAAGGCGTCGCAGCAATCTTGCTTGCTTGCTTATTGGCCGGGCAATCGTGACAATTTATTCCTAATAACCAACAACACCCTCACTATCCCGTTGGAAGTTTGAAACCCGAAGGATATGAGAGAGCAACAACAAAACTAAACAACAACAACAACAACAACTTATTATTTGCTTGAAACTATTTTTTTACGCGCCTCGCGCCTCTTTTCCCTCGTGCATCACGTTGGCACATACCCGGTAGTGAAGTTTCCGGTAGTACCTTGGTTCGTATTATTACTCCGCGGTACTGGTAGTACCGTACTCCGTACTCCGTACACGAGAGGACCACCTCGACTGCAACTTTCGTGAGAAGTCGTTTCGGTCGACTATGCATGGAGCAGTTCAGATTTTTCTTCTTTGCGTTCTGATTCTTTCGTTCCATCAACCCACCGCAGGCAGAATAGCAAGTTTCTCCTTTCCTCCTTTTCGCCCTCAGTCTGAAGTACACGCCGGTACTCGTAGAGAATTGTAGCGGTAGTAGTAGCTCTACTAGTACTCTCGAGAGTCAAGCAACGAAACATCGAGGAGGAGACTGGCAAATCGATTCAAATAATTGTGAACGAGCGTACTACCATACCATTCCATATTTTTGCCAAGAAAAGCAAATCTACTGGAAGTTTGTGCTGCCAGAGTACTGTAGTCTAGATACACATCGTTCTATCGCACTACTGCATGTACTACATCTCTGAAAAATCAAAACTACTACTCGTATTGGTCCATATTTTAAAAAATACACCGTCGTCCAACATCATGATGGACATTCTTCTGCCATCACTCTCTCTGCGAGTCGTTCGTTGAGAGCGACCGTGCTGGTGGAAGGAAAACCATTATCGCTCGTCCCATGCTGCTTCCTTACTTTGAGCGTAATAGCTAGACTCGACTCGACTCGACGCCACTCTAACTAGCTTCTGCCGTCGCAAGTATTGGGTATCCTGCTCGTGCCAGCAGCAAATCGAAATCGATGTGGGGTTCGTAGTGTTCAATCGCCTTGTTGGCTCGGTGCGCATCCTCGTAGTTGAGCTTGGGCGTGTGCCGATGGATCATATCCATGACCTTGTTGGTAGGATGGGGCGCCAAAATGACGGGAGGTGAGGAAGCGGCCTCCTCCTCGGACATGGAATTGATGCGCTCCAAGACTTTTTCCGACAAGGGATACTCGTCCGTGCCGGTCACAACCAAAGCGGCTTGACTAGCAGCATCACTGCTATTGTCCAGGAAGGAAAGCAAAATCTCCGTGCGAGAGGAATGGGCGACATACAAAGTCCGAGCCGGATTTTTCTGCAAGGTTTTCAAAAAGACTTTCTGCGACGCGGCGACCAAATTCAAGTCTTTGATTTGATAGTGCCGCAGGCGATGTTCGTTTCCAGTGAGAAGCTTTGTTCCGAACAAACCCTCCAAGTCCGACAAGGCTGGACAACCCAAGAACGGTCGATCGGGGATGCACCCCAGCAGCGGAACATCACCCCAGTGCATATCCATGGCTTTTTGAATGTATTCTTGTGTCTGATCGAGCTTGTCAGGCTGAACCTTGTTGATAATAACTCCAGCAATGCCGACGCCTTCCTTGTCGCAGAGCACCTTATTGAGTGTGAGCTCATCGAAGGTATTCCCCAGTCCCCCATTGGCGACCAATACCATTTTAGCATCAAGCCAGCTGGCAACTTGAGCATTGGAAGCATGGACAATGCTTCCGACCGCACAGTGCCCCGTACCTTCACACAAGACGACATCCGAAATGGCTCGAGTGGCCAGATAGGCCTGCTGCACCAAAGCTTCTTGATCTTCCAGTCGAATTTTCCCATCCAAATAATCACGAGTATATCCTTTGGGAATCAGAACCGGACTCATGTACCGATAGTCCAAGTGATCGAGACCGAAATGCTCCTTGACCAGCACGGCGTCCTTATCGATGTTGACCCACTCACCGGCCGCATTCTGCACGGTCAGAGATTGCTGTCCGACGGGCTTCATAAAGCCGACTTTGTTGAATCGCTTCTGTAAGCCACTCAGCAGGGCCAAAGAAGTCGACGTCTTTCCAACGTGCTGTCTCGTGGCAGCTACATAGAGAGGAGAGGGATCCACAGGAGCAGCCGCAGCCGAGGTTTTGGTTCCTGTGGTTTGCTCGACGATAAAGTCGTAGTCGTCCTGTCGAGCGGCAGCCGCCGCTGACTGTAAACGGCGCGTATGTTGAAAGGGAGACGTGAATTTAGGCGAAACGCCGCTACTGAAACAACGCTGTCCTCCCGATGGCGATTGTAGACGACGACAAGAAGTATATTGATGATGATTCGTCGACGCGGCGATCCACCTTCTCGCTTGGGAGTAGGTAATAGTGCTCGGAGCAGACATTTTCGTCATTTTCGAATAGGGGTACTTGTAGTTGTTTAACAAGTGTCCTTGGAGGGATTGTCGTTGTCTTGGTTACTCTTTCTGTTGTCGAGTTTTGTCAAGAATACTATCCAAAGAACGGTACGAGTACGAAACACAAATCGGTTGGGAGTGGCCCAAGAGGATAGCAGGAAAATAATGCTGAACATCGAACTTTCCTTTGATGTTGGGACGAAGAGGAGAAGTCGACGACTCCGTGAGAACGCGACCCGAACGACGAGCGGTGGTTGGCCGGTCGGTGCCGTTAGCTTCGAAAAAGTGACGCGTAGTCTAGAGTAGCACTTTACTCGTACGAACAGTATATACTACCGGTACCAGTACGGGTAGGATGGCATTTCTTGAGATGACGTGGTCAACCCTTTTAAATAAAGCTTGTCGTCTACGACACCATGAACATATCAAACGTATCCACGCTTGAATATGCAACATTTTCTCTACGCTAGCTACCATTGATTTTGCTTTCGTGTCGCGGACGGACGGTATCAATCTCGAAAGAAGAAAAAGCAAGAAAGAGCTGACTACTCATAGTACCGCCACGATATGTAGACGACTCCTCTACTACTATTGTACTCTGCTTTACGATATACTCTACTCTAGAGAGAAGTAGTAGTACTATAGGTCCCTCTAGCTACTAGAGAGTAAAGAGCAGCCAGTGGTAGACTGGTTTCAGACGAAAGTAGATTTAGAGTACTAGTAGACAGACGAGTAGTGCATTCGTAGCTAGTAGAAAAGAGTCGTCGAGATACTACCCTTGCCTGGAGTAGGCCCCTACAGGAACCACGAAACCACTGGAGGGCAGCAAATAGGAACAAGAACAAGGAGAAGATTTCTGTCTCTCTACGACTACTACTAGTACTGACAAAAAGCACTACCTTGACTAGTCGAGCTGCATCTGGTTTCTAAACACTGGAAACCTACCGGTAGTACCTGTAGTACCTCGAACAACAAAACAAATCCCCACTGGCAACTACCCCGATCCACGTAGCGGGCTAGTAGTAATACTAGGAGACAAATACTTAGTAATGGCAATGGTAGCAATATTCTTACAGTTCTACTGCTATCATTCTTTTCATTTTTCTCGACTTCAATTTACGTTGCGAAACCCTCTTTCTTCATTTGCTCGTACAGTGATCGGTAATCCACTTGGTTTCGTTTTCGCTTGCGGGTTCCCAGCTCATCCTCGCCACCAGCATCTCCCGGCGAGGAACCCAACAAGGCTTGTCGCGACTGGACCTCCATGAGGCGCATCTTTTCCAACTTTTGCTGACGCTTCCGCTCGCGCTCCTCAATTAAGTGTTTTTCAAACTGACTTTCCCATTCACAGTCTTGCATATCGTATAATTCACGAGACCGTCCCCCATCCACCAATGCTCGTACGTGGGAAGCCACGGAACGTGCAAAGGGACTGACAATACCACCATGGATCTTGTACCCTCCTTCCAAGACACTCACAATCCGGCCGTTACAACACGTGTTGGCAATACGAATTAGCTGTTCCGTAACCCATTCATAGTCATCTTCCACCATGCCGACGTAGCCAAAGTTCATGCTATCCTTCTTGTGGGCATCAAATCCAGCACTAATGAAGATAATGTCAGGATCGAATTCCCGCAAGTAGGGAAGGATCTTTTGGCGGTACGTATCGCGGACCTCGAGGCGCTGCATGCCTGGAATGCTATCGCGACCTGGTAGACCCAAACCACAATTGATAATCTTGCAGCAATTCGATTTGGTCTCTTCTCCCATGCGAGTCCATGTTTGACTCAGCAAGAAGTCTCCCAGATTTGGGGTCTCGACCATGGAGGGATTCTTAATCGCGTCCGCCGTCTGCGTCGTACCCGAGGCCGGATAGAACCAGCCTCCCTGAGGCGTATCGGCGAACTCCAATCCACGAGGACCGAACCCATGTGCGGAGGCGAAGAAGACATTGTGGACGTCGCTTTCGTCCAACCAAGGGCGATACCGCGGGGTGCCTAGCTCACCGACGGCAAAGGGAGTCCGCACAACAGCCTTTTCGACAGCAGGGACCAGTTGTCGAATTATTTCTTCGGTACCATTCCCATGATGGACATCAAAATCGATGATGGCAACTTTCTTGATCCCTTCGTTTCGATACATGGATCTAGCGTAGGCGGCACCAATCGCCACATTATTCAAGAAACAAAAGCCGTGCGAGCCGCCATCTGGATCGTTGGCACATCGAACAATACCTCTGGGGCCGGCATGATGACCCGGTGGACGAACAGCGCAGAACGAGTTCCGAAAATCACCCGAAACCACTTTGTCCACTGCCTCGCACACACTCCCTGCCGCGCGGAGGGCGGCCTCGAAACTCCATCGGGACATTGTTGTATCGGCATCTAGATGGGCGATAGCAGAAGGATGATCGGGAATGGATGAACACATTTGGCTTATCGTTTCAACATAGTTGTACTCGTGACACTGTTGCAGCCAAAATCAAGAGGGTTAATATGGGCCGTGTATCATGTTAAGGCCATCCAGCAGAGAGTTGAGCGCTTACCTTGAGAACATCCACCATGGCCGCTCGTCTAGTTTCATTCTCCCAAGCACACGGACTGAATTCTCCAGTTCTCAAAATCCCCGTCTCATCGTCGACAAGAACAGACAGTCGTCGAACATTTTCTGGGGGCGGATCGGCTTGTGGATCTCGTCGAATTGGAGCACAGGTTCGATGTAGGCCACACAGTTCATGAGTTACCACTAGGGTATTAGAATCCGGGTCCACAATCAAATCCCTCGGAGGGGCCACGGTACCAGAAGAAGGTGGGCCACCAAGCGTCTCTAGCAAATCGTTTGGTATAAGCATTCCTCTCTTGTGCGCTTGTTGTCCGGGGGTATATCCTCTGCGGTCGGC
This sequence comes from Nitzschia sp. pyKryTriq1, assembly GCA_956465555.1. Lineage (NCBI taxonomy): Eukaryota > Bacillariophyta > Bacillariophyceae > Bacillariales > Bacillariaceae > Nitzschia > Nitzschia sp. pyKryTriq1. Next base: position 984,885 of record OY101129.1, read on the forward strand.
GATATCAACATTTGCTCCAGCTTGGAGCAGAAGGCGAACGGCTATCCAATTCCCCCGCAAGCATGCCACATGAAGAGGAGTTTGTCCCACCGAGTTGGTTGCATCCACTTCGATGCCCGGTGTTTTCAGCAGAATCTGAGTGACAAGAGCTTGGCTGCTGGCAGCGATAGTAGCCGGAGAGGGAGGGGCTTGCTTTCCAAGGGATGGTGCTGCGGCTTCCAGTTTTCCTGGGAATCCGGGTATATGGTGATGTGCGTTAGCCACAGTTCCATCGGGGTGGTGGTGGAGTTGTGGAATTCTTGGGTGTCCCGGGGCGACTGCCGTGGTCGGGCCCTTAGTCGCACACACTGAATCAAATTTGGCAGCGGCATGGAGTGCCCGACCTTGTGAACGATCGGCCCGCAAATTTAAGGTTGCTCCCCCAGCCTCCGTCGATAAAATATATTCGACAATTTTGGGGAGATTGTACATGCAAGCGAGATAAAGTGGCGTGTGCATTGCATCGTCTTTGGCAGCGAGGTCGGCTCCGTTTTCATTCAAGAAAACCACACAGTCATAAGCAAATTGAGCGTGCTTCGCTATTGATCCGATGCTGATGGCTGCATGGATAGGGGGGCTACCATCGCTCTTTTTGTGGACCGAAGCACCTGCTTCCACCAGCAACTTAACATGTTCTAGTTTGCGAGCCAGGATGGCGACATGAATCGCTGTGTTCTCGTCGCTGTCGCGCTCGTTAAGGTTGTGCGGACAGTAGTATCTTGGCGCTTCGTCCTCCTTTTTCGGAGAGGGTAGTTTGTGTCCGGGGGTCGTTTCGACGGTTCCGTTCAATCCCGAATCCACTTTCTTCTCTAGTTCGGCGGGAACTTTTGCCTCTCCGTCAACTCCTCCTGGACTGATCGCCATGGGTGTCGCAATACTTTTGGAGGCTGCCGCCTCGGGACTTTTCTCGGCCGTTGCGGCACCCGCCACCTCGCTCGTAGCGCCAGCTGTTTTGGACACTATTGGTTGTGGAGAGTGTCCAATGGCCGCTGCATGAGCCGCCGCAGCTGAATCATTGTCATCCGACGACGACCCAGATTCGTCGGATTCACCTTCTTCATCGTCATCGTCATGTTGCGCCGCCTCGTCTTTATTCTCGTCGTCGTCGTCGTCGTCCTCGTCAGATTCGCCCTCCTCGTCCAGCGGCACAAAGATGATTCTCTGTGGCGGTGCAGAATGAATAAATGATGATAATGATGATGTGAGATGTGGCCGATGGACATCCAGCATACCGTACGAAGCATCCGATGAAGAAGAGATCTCCAAAATGTGAGCCTTCCGCCCTGGTATGCGGCAGTCTGTCGTCCGTATATCGCCCGCCGCGCAGCGCCGCGGTGATGGGCGCTCGCTCGTCTGAAACTGCCTCCGCCTCCGCCGCACCGCAACACCACGTCTCAACGGATGAAGTCAATACCAACAGAGCCGAAAATGGCCGGAAAAACTCGACTTACCCTCAATGTTTCCACATCTTCGTATTCACAACAATCATGGACTGGATATCTCTTGGATTCGGCCATGTTAGCGTCTCCATAAGCGTAGTCGCCATCGTCCGAGCTGGATGCATCGCTCATGGTCGATCGAGGAGGGGTGCGGTCTTAGCGTTTGTAAGGCGAAATTTATCGACGGCCTTAATTGCCAGGTGCGCCGAACCAACCCCAAATCCAACTGCAGGCTACGGACAAAAAATGATCTTGTGGACCGACGATGATGATGATTGGCTTTGTTTTTTTAATCGTTTGTGCGGCGAAAGATCTCTTCCACGCGGCATACGCGCGCTATCATCTCTGACGTTGCCCTTTTGGTACTGAAAATGTGTAGAACAGCCGTTTATAAGACACGAGCCGAAACGGACCCCCTCCGGAGAAGGGTCTGCGTCTGTAAATGGTGTGTACTTGTACTGCATCCTACGCAGCGGTACGTACCGGACCAGGTATTTTACTGACTGTGCTGTGCAGGTACTACCGGTAGAGAATCCTACAGTACCTGGTACCGCCGGCCGGGCTGGCCCCGACTACAGTAGTACACGTGTACGCCGTCAACGCGCGTGCGTGCTGACGTTGGGGAAACCGTTAGAGTCTCATCCTCTTTTTTCCGCGCCAAGAATTGGAACGGCTAGTTGATGGATTTTTCTTCTTTCTGATGCTCCCATCACATCATCATCTATTTCTACCGTACAAGTACTTGCATACCGTTCACTTTTGTTTCTGCTGTGAGCATTCCAACATATATTGGCAGATTGTTTGTTGACCATGGCATCTCATTCGGATATCATGATGGATACCGATAAAGAAAATGCATCCTCCCAAGAAGGGATCACCGGTAAGTTTGGGCAAGCAAGCTAGAGTAGAGACATTGGCATCAGCCCCGACTCACAAAACCTTATTTTCTCTTATATGTCGTGTTAGTGGCAATTCGTATGCGACCGCTCAATAAGGCGGAAGGGGACAAGCAACGAATCTGGAAGGTGCTTAAAAAGTATAACTCGGTAGCCCAGACAACCAAAGGAGGCAAGCCTCTCAGTGAAAGAGCAACGGGCAGGAATTTCTTTACCTTCGATAAAACTTTCGGAGAGGAGGACGATACACTTCAGGTATACGAAAGCGTGGCAAAGGGCATCGTTTCCTCGGCTGTCAATGGATTGAATGGAACCATTTTCGCTTACGGCCAAACCTCGAGCGGAAAGACTTACACGATGCAAGGATCTGGCAGCATTGAGGAGGGAGCCTCGTCAACCGGTGGTGGTGTAGTTCACATGGCAGCGAGGGATATCTTCTCCCATATTCAGTCGCAACCAAATCGCATGTTCCTTGTTCGAGCGAGCTTTTTGGAGATTTACAATGAGGAGGTCCGTGATTTGCTGTCCAGTACCGGTAATAATCTACAGGTCCGAGAGGATCCTCGTCGCGGCGTCTTTGTTCAATCTCAGGAGGAGATTGTTACCGATTTTCAGAGTTTGTTGAAGATTCTGTTTCATGGAGAAAAGTCTAGAGCCGTTGCCTCTACTGGAATGAACGAGAGGTCTTCGCGCAGTCACACGATTTTCCGGATCACCATTGAAAGTCGCGAAAAGGAAGAGAATGAAGGGAACGACGATGAGTACTCGGAGTCGGGAGGATGCGGTGCTGTTCGAGTATCCACCCTGAATCTTGTTGATCTGGCGGGGTCTGAAAGTGTTCGCCATACCGGAGCGACCGGAGATCGTCAAAAAGAGGGAGGGATGATCAATCAGAGGTAAGAATGCCCCATCGACGAAAGTTCTCTGTAAGTTCCTACTGGTAATCTCACACTTGTCGCATCCGTAGTCTTTTGACACTTTCCCGAGTCATCGTCGCACTTGGGCAGCCCAATCAGATGCATATCAACTTTCGTGATTCCAAGCTGACTAGAATCTTGCAACCATCCCTGTCTGGTAACGCCAGGATGGCCGTCATCTGCTGTGCTACGCCGTCGGAATTGTACCTAGAAGAGACTCGATCCACACTTCAATTTGCCTCGAGAGCCAAACTTGTGAAAACAAATGCTCAAGTGAACGAGGTACTTGATGATAGATCTATCATTCGGAAACTCCAGAGGGAGTTGGCCGAAGCACGTGGGGACAAAACAGGACCCGGAACGGAACACCTACGGGCTCTGGAGAACAAGGCCGCCTCCGCCGGTACGGCAGCCATGGAAGCACATGAAAAACTGAATCGTCTCAAAGCATCCATTTTGAACGCGAGTGTTTTGTTCGGTGGGAACGGTGTTGCAGTTGGAAGCGATATCGCAGTTGGCGAGGAGATTCAACAGCCCTACCAGAATCTTCGATCGCGCAAGCGCCGGCAATCTGACGGTGGCGCTCTGCATTCTTCTCGTTCCACTCCTCTCAAAGCCAATGGAAACTTGGTGAGCTCTCCAAAGACCGCCCCGCGAAAAAAGAAAGAGAAAACATACCACCCGGTACTTTCGCCAAGTGCTGAAATGACGATCCTGCGACAAGCTCTGTCGACCCGAAATGCGTTATCGCGATCGCTCAAGGAAACGCTCGAGAAGAATTCTAAAATCATTGACGCGAAGGAAGATGAACTGAAAAATCTGATTTCAGAGAACGATGGCCTTGCCGAAGAGAAGGAGCATGCCTATACCGAGCTTTCCAAGGTACAAGATACCCTTACTTCAGTTCAAGCAAATCTTGATGCTACCATCTCGGAATACGATACTCTACTCATGGAGAAGGAAAATGTGATTCTAGAAGCTTTTCAAAAGGTCGAAGCAGAGAATATGAAGGTAACTGGCTTGGAGGATAACAACGCCAAACTTTTGGAGCAACTCGACGCCTTGCAGCAGAAATTCGACTCCTTGCAGGAAGAACGAGTGAGAAGTGCTTTTGAACTTGCACAAAGCACTGAAGAGAAAGAGAAACTTCAAGCTGAGCGGGACAAAGACCAACAAGCGCTTCATGAAATGAATCAAAGGATGGGAGTCTTGACAACGGCTTCAAATGACGCCGAAAAGGCCCTCCACAAGTCGGAAGAGACAATTCGTGACCTACAAGAACAGCTTTCGACCATGCACGAAGAGAAGAATGCCGCTGTGGAGCGAGCCACAGTCTTGGAGACAGACCTTCTCAAACTCAGAGAGGATTCGGAGGAGGAGCAACGGGTCTCACAAATGTTCAAGGAGGAGATCGAAGCAGATCTAGAATCGGTCGTCGAAGAAAGGAATGCGGCCCAAGCCCGCACTTCAGAACTGGAAGAGACGTTACAGAAAACTGAAGAGGAACTTGCAAGTATGCAACAAAAATCCTCCGAGCTGTCCTCGAAGCAAGAACAAGAGTGTGAAGTCTTGCAAGCGGCGATTTCGGATCTTGAAGACAAGCTCGAAACTACCGTGGCGGAAAAGAATGACGTCCTTGAGCGAGCGTCAGCACTTGAAGACGATCTTCGCGATTATGAGGAAAAGCTCGAATGTGCCAACAAGACAGTGTCAGAAATTGAAACCGCTGCCTCAACAGAGCGCGACCGGGTTGACAAGATGGTCGAGGATTTTCAAGAAAAGTTGGAAGCTACGGCCACTGAGAAAGCTCAGGCTCTTGCTCGTATCGAAGAACTTGAAAGTGACTTGCAGCAAGTAAAAGCTGATTTAGCCGCGGCAATTGAGAAGGAGTCTTCAACTTGGGAAAAGGCCCAAGTGGAAAGCAAAAATCACGAGGTCACCATTCAAGAACTTCGGGGACAACTTGACACCATTGCGGCGGAAAAGAGCGAGGCACTCAACCAAAGTTCGGACTTGAGAAAACAGTTTGCCGAATCTGAAGTCGCTATTCTAGATCTGCGGGAACAACTCGAAACAACCGTAACTGAGAAGGCTGATACATTGACGCTGCTATCATCGCTGAAAAACGAACTCGAAGCATCCCATGCAAGCGCGTGCGATTTGTGCGAGACGGTGCGAGAGCTAGAGCACAAAGTCCGCCAAGGTGAAATGGATCTTTCTCATTCACAATCTACAGAAAGTTCTCTCGCCGCACAATGCGAGGCTCTCCAACTTGAGCATGCAAATCTTTATCAAGAGGTCGAACAAATTGTACAAGAGAATACTGAATTGGAGACTTTCTTGAGTCAATCGCAAGAACAAAATGACCGACGGGTTTCAGAAATTCAAGAACAATTGGAATTAACGATCTCTGAGAAGGCCGAGGCTCTGGATCGCCTCGAAGCGCTTGAAGTTCGTCTACAGGAAGTGCACGCTGATTTAGATGCTGCACTAGCCAGGGCGTCGACAGCATTGGAAATAGCCGAAGAGGGAAGCAAGACACAAGAGGGTACTATCCAAGAGCTCAGGGAACAACTTGACGCTATTGCGGCGGAAAAGAGTGATGCGCTAGAACGCGCCTCGGACTTAGAAAATCAATATGCCGAAGCTGAAATTGCTATTCAGAGTCTTCGGGAACAGCTCGAAACCACAAGTGTCGAGAAAGGTGAGGCCCTGATTCAACTATCATCGCTACAGGATGAACTCGAAGAGGAAAATGACCACCGAATATTGGAACTCCAAGAACAACTGGATATTACCACCGCGGAAAAAGCAGATATGCTCGATCGCCTCGAATCGCTTCAAGCTGATTTTGATGCCGCGCTGGTGAAGGAGGCCACCGCCACCGAAATGGCGGAAGCGGAAAGCGAAAAAAACGCGAGCACTATTCAAGTACTGAGGGAACAGCTCGACGTAATTTCAGCGGAGAAGAGTGATGCGCTAGAACGTGGCTCGGACCTGGCAAAACAAGTGATAGAGGCTGAAATCGCACTTCAGCGCTTGAAGCAACAGCTTGAAACTATCACCTCTGAGAAATCAGACGCGTTGAGCCAGCTATCTTCTCAGAAGGATGAATTCGAAGCGGAATACCACCGCCAAATATCGGAACTTCAAGAACTATTGGAAGCCTCTTCTACGGAGAAATCCGCTGCTCTAGACCGTCTCGAGTCCCTCGAAGCAAAATGTCGGGAACTAGAAGATGCTTTAGCCTCCGCGCTGGCCAAGGAGTCTGCCACCTTGGAAATGGCCGAGGAAGAAGGCAAGAATCACGAATGTACTGTTCGAGAGCTGAGAGAACAGCTTGATGCCATTACGGCGGAAAAAAGAGTTGCACTAGAACACAGCTCAGAGTTGGAAAAAGAGTGCGAAGAAGCTGGAATTGCTATCCAAGACCTGCAGGAGAAGCTTGAGATCACCACCGCCGAGAAAGCCGACGCCTTGCATCAACTCTCGTCGCTACAGGACAAACTTGAAGCAGTCGAAGCAAGCGCATGCGAGTTGCGTGAGTCTCAGGCCGTGCTCGAGTGCCGTTACACAGCACTTGAAAAAGCCAACGCCTCAATTACAGCAGAAAGTGACGAGCTTTTGTCACTCAAGGCAGAATACGACACTAAGGATGAAGACCTACGAACGCGGTTGGAATTAACGACCCAGGAGCTGGAGACATGCGAAGCGAATGTATCTTTGCTTAAAGCGGAGAAGGAAGCCTTTGAAGAGCTCATCGAGAAGTTGCAGAGTCAATCATCATCACACCAAGCCGCTCTTGAGAAGGAGCTGGGCGACTTGCAATCTTTGTACGACGATTCTGATCGCACGTTGAAGCAATGCCAGGTTGATCTTGAATCAGCCATCAGCGCACGAGATAGTGCTCTGTCGACTCTTCGTGATCGGGAGGAAGAACGCGATGAGGCCGTTTCCGCGTTGGAAGCTTTATATCAGAAGAACCGAGAGCTTTCCCAGAACCATTTGCATTCACTTTCAAATGAGAAGGAAATCGGCTTTCAAAAGGAAATCTCCGAGCTCAAGCAAACCAACATGGAGCTCACCCAGCTACTTGCATCAAGCACCTGTTCCCTTAATCACCTCAAAGGAAGAGTTGCTACATTGGAAAGCGAATTAACTGCGAAGAACAGGGAACTCGAAGACTCTCAATATAGATTGTCACAGCTCGAGGAAGAATTGGCCTACGAGGAAAAACTTGCTATGAACCCAGCGGAACATGTTGCGAATCAGCATGAAGCGCTCTTGCAAGAGATCGAATCTCTACAAAAGACCATCGATCTGCAAAAATCAGAACGTCGAGCAGTCGAAGAGAGCCTGAAAAGGCAAATGGGAGAGGAACAACGGATGCTTTTACAAGAAGGAGAGAAGATGATGGAGTCTCTGCGCTCCAAAGCTATGGAACTCGAGCAACGTCTGTCGGAGAGTGAGCAAGAAGCCTACTTATGTAGGCAGCAGCTAGTGGAGAAGACCAGCGGATCAGACTCCCTATCCAACGAGGTCATGCAGCTCAAGGCCAAGATCAAGGAGAAAGACCAGCGAATCAAAAAGTTGCAAACGTTCAAATTAACGAAAGAGTTCGCTGAAGAGCACAAGCAACTCAAGAAGGATAACAAAAGTCTTCGAGAAGAGCTATCGCGGCTGCAAAAGGAGTTAGTCAGGCTTCAATCAGATCTCATGTCATCGGACTCTGACTCAGGGCTTCGAACAGAAATCAGCGAACTTCGTTTTGACAAGGAAGCGCTCGAGAAGAAGCTACGAAAGTTTGCCGCTCATTGCCAAAGACTAGAAGACGACAAGGCTGGAATGGCATCTGCGTTACGTTCATGCAATATTGACCCGTCAGACTTTGACGACGATATCAAGGAAGCTGTCATTTCACTTTGCGATAAGATGACGTCCCTCGACGAAAATGGATCAGTGCGTTCTCGACGTAGCTCAAATGGAAGCGAGAAGCCCGAAGCTGAAAATATGGCTCTACGATTGAAGCTTGAACGCCTTTCGGCATCTGAAGAAAAACTGAACAGCAAGATCGCTAAGTATCAGAAGGAGATCGAGGACCTTCGGAAGGAGTCTACAGGGGAACAAGGCGAGACAGGTCGTAAGCTCCGCTACCTTGAGCAAGAAAACTTGCAGCTCATGCTTGATGTGAAAACAACGAAAAAGCAACTTCAAGTAGCACGAGAAGAAATCGAGGTCCTTCGAATGAATGCAATGGACAACTCGACCCTCGACTTTGGCACTGTGGACCTGGGATCCGATTCAAGTCAGCTATCCAAAGTTGTCAAGTCCTCTCAACCACAGGAGCAGCCTAAGAAAGTCACGAAGACCCCATTGCAAGACAAGACAAACGGCTCATCAAAGGAGAACAATGGACACGATCGAAACGATTTGAAGCGACCCGTTGGAAGATTGCCAAAAGTAGTCGGAAAGAATGGACCGCGCGCCCCGGGGTTGGGAGAAGCTGCGGTGCAAGGGGACGAAACTGGTGAATGTAATCAAAGCTAGCGAGAGAGAGAGAGCGCAATAGTCTACTGGTTGAGAATAAGATAGACAGTGCGATTACATTAGCCACGAACTTCTATCAGTACACAATTTCTGACTATCTCTGTACCATCTCTATCTAGAGTATATTATTTCAATAGCTTCCACGAGTGCACGATTGGTTGACTGCACAGTGCTCATACTACAATACACCTCTAGCTATGTAGTGTAAGGAGTTAATATATATCATAACAGAAAGATTCCTTATAGCAGTATTAGCAGACGGCCGACGACTGGTGCGACCACATCCAGTACTCGTTCGAACTCTCTACAAGCGGAGTAGGTTTGGTGGGTTCGTTCCACTGCTGCAGTTGTTTGACGATGTTGTCGGCGGTCAGGAACTCACGAGCCTCTTCGTATTGTAGCAAAGCCTGAATTCCATCGGAAGGGTCCCAACTAATTTTCTCGGCGGACGAGTTCCAGCCCCAATACTCATCACTAGCTCGATCCGAGGATGGTCTAGCCCTGTTAGGGTGGGCCGCAGCAGCAGTAGCAGCAGCGGCTGTTTCCATGGCTTCAATCGCCGCTCCCGAAACAAGAAGACGGGCACGTTCATCGGCAAGGATTCGATTGATCATGGCATACTTGGTGTCTTCTTCCGCCACCCAATCCCAATACGAGGTACCGAGTTGACGCTTGGGTTCGTGCTCCTCCATGGAAAGATTCGTCTCTTCTTGCTCAACAGTAGCACTCCACTTGGCGGCTTCCTTTTTGAGGTTGGCTTCAATGTGAGATGCCGAAAAGAGATCATCAATAGTAGCTGCCACTTCCTTGACCTCGGCATCGGCAGGCCAATCCCAGTAGGAGACGGTCGTAGACGTATCCTTACTACTAGTAGTAGTAGTAGAGCAGGGCTTCGCATTCGGCTCATTGGCCACTTGTTGAAGTTGCTCTTTGGGGTCTGTCAACGGCAAATACTTTTGCTGAATGGTCTCTTGAAGACCAGTCAAATCTCCATTGGATAGGGTTGCCACAAGGGATGTAACGTTCTTTCGGTTGGGTGCCATGTTGTTTCGTTGTTGTTGTTGTTGTTGTTGTTGTTGTTATCTTTGGTTGTGCTACCGGTAGCGATGTGTGTAAAATAGGGAATACCGGTTTTTTTTTTGGAAGTCGAAAGCGTTGTTCTTTACGAGGTATGAGTACATACCCGGTACAACATCGCTTTGACGCAAGCTTCCATCCACATACGATACATAGTCTACACGACGGACGCGTGAAAAATAAAAAGAACACCAGCTAGCGAGCAATGCTGATGACTGTTCTGAGAGGGCGCAGATATAGGGGAGTCATTTTCGGCGGATGCCTTCGCTCCGGTGAATCTATTACTTAACCATTTTTGTTCGTCTTCCTAAAAAGCTTAAGAAATAATTATTTGTATTCTGCTTCTGCGTTCTTCATTTGAACTTGGGCACATTAATTGTTAAGTGAACTTTCTGCGCAAGACGACGAGTAGTACAGAACCGGTAGTGTCAACGTTTCTTATGTTCTTAGAGACCTCGCAATAATGATGTCACTTCTTTATTGGTTGCGACCCTTGACACCTTGTGAAATTACAAAAGCAACGCAACGTGTGGTACCGTTTTACACAACACCATACAGCGCGGCGGACCTGCATTTGCACTTGACGCGTGACACGCGGAGGATTTTCTCCCAGTGTGACTCCTTCGACTGCGTCAATCTGCAAAGTTCCCAGTCTACAAATGAATTTGTACATTTAAAGACACCGAAAGTGCAAGTGTATTTTACGTGTTCTTGGAGCAGTTTCTACAATACGTGCGTAAGGAACCCGGTGAGATGCAAACCTTGCTTCAACTCGACGAATGTGCATTCTCGGGGAATCTCTGTTCCTCAGCTTTCAGCCTGCGCTGAACCACGGGATTACAACATCATCATCGATCGCTGACTGTTTCCCTTGATCCTCGATCTCGTGGGCACTCTGCAGCGCTTTGACCACCTTGCACCACTCGTACTCTTCTTTTCTCATAAAATCACATCCTCCGAGTAAAACATCAAAACACCAACTCGCTCTAAAATCAAGCACCAATCATGGCACCCAACCGCAAATCCCTCAGTGCCTTGGCACAAACCTTGTCCCTTGGTGACTTGGAGAGCCTTCGAAGCACAATCCAACCAAAGGCTGCTTTCTTGCCTTTGACTCATCCCAGTGAAGAACAAGCAGCACAAGCCGTGGTGTCACAGCAGCCTCAGCAACAAGCCAATGATTCTTCTTCCTCCTCCTACTGGGCATGGTCCGCAGAGGATACTATGGAAACGGAAACAGTCTGCATTCTGTCCACGGATAACATTGTCTCCAACTTGATTCAACAAGCAGCCGCGTCTCAATCATTGTCCTCTCCTGCCGACCAACAAGAAACACTCACCGAGAACGATGCCTACTGGGCCGAAGGAGAGCAACAAGAAGAAGAAGAAGAAGCTGCCGCCGCCGTCGTCGTCTCTGCCCCACAACACGAAAGCGTGTCGTACTGGGAGTGGCCTGCCGAAGAGGCCGTGACTACGAGTCAGTCCGCCTCTTATTGGGCTTGGGAATCCGATGCCGTTGTTCGAGCAGAAGAAGAACAAGCCACAGACTACTGGGCTTGGGAAACGTCCTCGAACGACATTGCAAAACTAGTCCTCGCGACGACAGTTCTATCGCAAATCAAGAAGGAACAAGAAACAGAATCCAACAACTACTGGACATGGAACGACGACCATGATCAATACTGGGTCATGCCGCCGGCCACCCCTGGTGCAGCAGGAGTAGAAGCTACTGGTGGAAACAACAACAACAAGGGATACTGGGAATGGTAAAGCGCCAGCATATTATGATTAAAACTCCTTGTAACTTTAAGAGAGACCCGCTACCTCTACTCAACAGTTTTTACTTATCTATTAGTCTATGTTGTACTGTATCTTGTATGTACCGGTATCATCTACTCTCTCTACTCTCTACCGGCAAGAGCTCTTCTACAGTACTGGTAGTCGTCTTCAAAACGGACTACGGTACTCTACTCTAGAGAGTGAAGCGCACCTACCAGCCTACAGGCCGGCGCTGCGGAGGGCCGGCGCTCGGAATACGTGAGACGCGTGCTTTCAAAAAATAAAACAAAAACACGACAATGCGACAGTGCGACAATGCTATCGCTGATGTTGTTGACAACAAACGCAAAAAGTCTACGAACGTATATACTGTACGACCCACCCACCCATCCATCCACCCATCCATCCATCCATCCATCCATCCATCCATCCATCCATCCATCCATCCATAATTCTATTTCAAAGACGAGTGACTGTCTATCTGACTGACTCCTTCTCTACTATCTTGAGGAGAATCCATCTCTGCTGCTGTGTGAATGCATGTATCCAGACGTTTTTGTCGTTGAGGTTGCTGCTGTTTGTTTCCACTCTACGACTGAATATTCAACCGGTGTACGTAAAAGCAAGGAGAGCACAGCATGATGCTACAAGGAAAAGGCAATCCTACCGGTAGGAGAGGAGACAACCGCCCTCAAAGTACGAGTACGAGCACGAGCACGAGTCGAATTGCTGTACCCCCCTCTGTCGGACGGCGTCGAAACGCTCAATCCTCTTCAGCTCTTTGCTCGAATATCGTGGGTATCTTGGCCTTGGGTTTGTTGCTTCTGATATCCAACAACAACATTGTCATCGATCATCATCATGCGGCATCCCCGAAATCCAACTTGATATTTTTTGGAAGTAATACTAACAACAACAACAACAACAACTACGAGGACGTCGACGCCTTGGAGGAGGAAGACGAAGAGAGGAAACGATTCTTTGTTGATCCGTCAGTGATGGAAAATAGGACAGTGGCTGCTAATGCTGCTGGGAAAAGAACAACCACCACCATATTTTCCTCGTTTACCAATCCGATCCTTCAAACCAAAATGGAACAAGCCGGTTCGGCCCTTCAGCTCTCTCGACGCCAACAAGCCAAATTTGACTCTCAAAAAGGGCGTTTGATGGATGTCTTTCCCAACAAAAACGAGCGACGATTCCAAACGCGATTGGATTTATGGGGAGCCAATATCATCAATGACGAATATGCCTATATTCACATTTTTAAAAATGGCGGAACGACCATTGCGAGTCAAACGGGACGGGACCATACACCCATTCAGAATCGTCAAGTTCTAAGTCGCAAATGGTTTACTTTTGTCAGAGATCCTATCGAACACTTCTTGTCGGGATGGTCCGAATGTGGAAATCGGTATCGGGAGGGTCGACTGAAAAAGTTGCGAGACGAGCAAGAGCAACAGCAGTCCAAGAATACTACGACGACGACTACTACTACTACTACTAGAACTAATCATAACAAGGACGACGAACCAATCCCCCAAGAGTTACTGGAGGACTACGACACACGGATTCGAAAGTGGTTGGAGAAGGTCCGAAAAATGGCCCGACCGGGACATGAATTTTGGTGCCAAACCCATTCCTTTCCTCAAGTCAATTCTCTTCTGGGCGTACTGGGAACGATTCCGAACCGACTGGAAATTGTGGGGGATCTCCAAGAACTACCTGCCGTATTGAAGCTGCTGATTGGCTTTGAATACAATGCGGCGATTGAAACGGGTCGGAATGCCACTGCCGACCCTTTTTTGCAAAAATATTATCCCAAACGAGTCGATCTATTGTCCGACGATACCCTTCGGAGTCTTTGCGACTTTCTGGCGATTGATTATTTCCTCTTGGATTATGATTTACCCACTGCGTGTGACGACATGGAACCAGGTGGTTATACTACGAGTACTAGTACTAGTACTACTAGTAGTACTATAGTGCGGACGCCCAAATCAAATGCGCAAAATAGTCGAAATCAGGTCAAAGGGAAGGATGCACAATCGGATTCTTCAGAGACCATACGTGTGGAAAAAAGCCAAATCCTTGAAAGGATGGAAGAGAAGGGCTCCTCTCTCGAGTTATCACGACGCCAGCAAGCCTCGTTTGACGTTCAACGACTACGTGTCCATCGAGTCTTTCCAAAAGAACGGCGATTTCAAGCCCAGTTGATGAATTGGGGCGCCAACATTGTCACGGACCGATATGCCTACATTCACATATTCAAGAATGGGGGCACGACCATTGCGCTTCAAACGAGACGCAATCATACAGCGGTCCATGATCCCGAAATCGTCAAACGTCGGTGGTTTACGCTTGTGAGAGATCCGATCGAACACTTTCTTTCCGGTTGGGCCCATTGTGGTGGAGAAGCCCGCAGATTTCGACTGAAACAAAAGGGAAAAGACCCCAACCAGCCCTTTGATACGAATAATCCATCCGAACCTATTCCCCCAAGGCTCGGCAACTTGGACTACTACGACATGCGGATTCGAATGTGGTTGAAACGTACGCGTACCTATGCACAAGAGACGAGTGGGTGGAGATGCGAGGTGCATTCCCTACCTCAAGTCAACAGCATCTTGAATGGCAATGGAATGATTCCTAGTAACTTGGAAATTGTGGGCGATCTGAAAGAATTGCCCGCCGTTTTGGAGGACTTGATTGGGTTTGAAAAATACAATGCGACGATTGAAACGGGTCGAAATGCGACGGGTGATCTGTTTCTACAAACCTACTATCCCCGACGATTCGATCTCTTGTCGAACAAGACGATTCGGGATCTCTGTGACTTTTTGGCGATTGACTACTTTTTGCTGAACTATTCCATGCCTACCTATTGCCACGATATGGGTAGCAATGGATATACCAATTGGACGAGGACGAAGACGCCGTTGAGTCGTCACAAGCAACAACAAGAACAACAACAACAACGTCCTCGTCCTAAACATTGGCCGGCCGGTCCTCGTCCCCCACCACCACGACCACCAGCAATGGGCCAGGACAAGCCATGGTGGTCCTTTCAAATTCATTAATCAAAGCGTATTATTAGTATTTTCCCCTGAAGTACGTAGTCGACAACTCTAAAGAGTACATACTCCTTCTAGTAGTAGTCTACTAAATTTCTGTGGCAACACAATATATAATATTCATATTCGAGATCTATCTCTTCGTACCGGTATGGACTACTAGGTAGGTAGTTTGCAATAACTACTGTACACTCGCGGTAGATTTTGGGGTGGAAAGACAAATACAGTAAAAGCGAAAACATGTTCGGGGCTGATTTTTTACTCACGGGCGGAAAATGGTTTTAGTGAGGAACAACTGCGATCGGCAGGTCGAAAAATTCGGGCCTGGAATTTCAAGTTTCAAATCGCTCTGCTTGCGTGGTGACGACGAAGATGAAACGAGTAGTCGACGCGTACCACGAGTAATACCGGTAGAGATAAAAAACGAATACTCCTCGTACTCAGTACATCCAACATCTCACAATTCACAACACTGCATGCCGACCATCATCTCGTCCATACCGGTAGTTTACTATCACCTCTACCCTCTGACAACGGTGACTACAGTCAGTCGGTCTATACAACCCTCGTCATGACGCCTTTCTTTGCATCCTTGTTGACTTCTCTTGCCGTGGTTGGCGGGGTGGCGGTGGGCCTTTTCGTGTTCCTACCCTTACTTTTGGCGTTGTGGGAGACGCTCAAGCGTGGCGGTAGTAATAGCAGCAGTCGCTTTTCGAAATCCAAGCTTTGCGTGGGTCAAGTCTGGCACACACGATTTCACCCCAAACGACACTCCTTTTCGTATCCCATATTCATGTTTGCGCTGGATCTGGAAGAATCCTTTGGGAACTTTTTATCACCCATGGTGCGATTCCAACCCTCCCAACATCACTTGAAGAATGGAGAAGGAAAGGCTACTACAGGTGATAAGGACTCGAACAAAAGTAGCAGCAGCAAGAGTGGTGATGACGATGATGATAGTGATGAGGACTTGGCGCAACGGATATTGAATTTGGTAGCGACCAAAACCAATCACAAATTCCAACCCACCCTGAAGACGCATCAAATCATCTTGTTGACGCATTTGGAGTATTGTGGATACAATTTCAATCCCGTCTCCTTTTATTATTTGGTCCACAAATCTACCCATACCTTGGAGGCAATGGTAGGGGAAGTGAGCAATACGCCATGGACGGAAATGTATTGTTATGTGTTGCA
This sequence comes from Nitzschia sp. pyKryTriq1, assembly GCA_956465555.1. NCBI lineage: Eukaryota > Bacillariophyta > Bacillariophyceae > Bacillariales > Bacillariaceae > Nitzschia > Nitzschia sp. pyKryTriq1. Next base: position 1,000,850 of record OY101129.1, read on the forward strand.
TCCGGACAGCGTGGATCAAGTGCAGTGTCAAGAAAAAGAAGCAAACGCAAAAGCTAAAGTTCAACAACAACATCAAAAACAACAACAACAACAACTGCAACAACTTGATTATCGTTTCCCCAAAGCCTTTCATGTGTCGCCCTTTATGGAAATGGAATACTGGTACGATTGGTCCTTTCAAGGCATTCCCGGTCAGAATGATGAGTTCGTAGTCATCAATTCCCTACGACGACGAAAAAAGGATGATGAAACTATGGATTTTACGGCCAAACTGAAAATGACGACTGTTGACATTACTCCCTGGGCCGTGGCGTGGCAAATGATTCGGTTTCCCGTCTTTTGTATGCTCATTCAAATTTGGATTCACTATCAAGCGGCGTGGCTCTTTCTCAAGGGCGTGGTATATGTGCCGCATCCCCAAGGGAGTGAAACGGCGGCCAGCAAAACCATTGCCACCATCATGACACCCTTTTTTGCCATTCGAGATTACTACAATGCCAATGGCGTTGTTGCTGGTGCTGTTGTTCACCCTACTAACAAAAGCAGGGCCACAAAAGAAGACTGAGACGTACAAAGAGTATGGTTATTCTACTCCTCCTCCATCGTCGTAGACGGAGGACATGTGGTGTCGGCGCGAGGGAGGATATAGTATTGGCTAGCTAGCTAGTTCGAGAAGAGCTGCTCCCGCTTTCCACACGGATTGGAGGTGATACTGTATTGCCCGATGATGATGATGATGATGATTCAGTCAAGAGCTGTTAACACCATATTATATATGGGAGGATCGAGAGACCAGGAGCGACATGGAGCAGATAAATAACAATCATGCTGGTGTACTGAACACCGCCCACAGCATTGTGATTGTGCTTCTCTTGGTGCAATCTAATACAGTAGCTACAGTACCTCAGCGATCCCTTGCTCGCTACCGTGACTACTGCTACGACCCTCGGTCAACAAGCTCGTTCACCACCCTTTCCTAGCTACTAGCTAGTATATCATACTGTCCCCTGTCTGTACACGTAGGAGTAGACTTTTACTGCTCTTTAGAATCTTGTAAGTACGTACTGCAGGTCTCTGCTCTACTCTAGAGTCAATGTAGAGATAGAATACTGTCTACTACCGGTAGTCTCTCTACTACAGAGAGCAGGGGTCCCTATTACCAGCTACGTACTGTAGTACCGGCGGCATTCGATCTCCGTCCGAACAATACTGTAGAATGAATCCAATCAATCAGCTCTATAAATCGATCGAATAACGAATCATCCAAACATCAGCGATGACGTCATGGTGTTTACGCCTATGACAGTACTTTTTTGGACCAACAACTCGCAAGGTGTAGCGAAGCGAACCGCGAACCCCCGCGACGATGCCAACGCGCCAATATCGCAAACGCTGACACTGCAAAGAAAGAAAGAATGAAGTTCTTTTTCTTTTTGTCGTCGCTCTCTCGCGGCAATGACCACCGCCGTCATCCTGCCCGATGCTACTGCTCTGTATGTATCTTCTCTCTTCACTTTGTGTCCAACATATACAGTACTACAGTAAGAGTACTCGAGTAATAAAGAGAACAATACCATGATCCTTCGACGACGATCCCTACTTGCTACACTACTACTGGTAGTCGCAATGGCGGCAAGCAGTAGTAGCAGCAGCAGCAGTAGTAGTGGCTACGACCAAGTCTGCTTTGTGGATCCCGAGCTTTCCCAAGAGTTTCCGATGCTGACGACTCCTCCTCCTCTTCATGGTGATGGGAACCGTAGCCGTAGCCGTAGCCGTAGCCATAGTCGCAATTTGCGTATTACTGGCAGTGATGATCACTACTTGAAAGCCGTGCTACTGGACGACGAGGATAGTCAGCATAGTCGTGATGTTCCGACGAAGCAACATCGTCGTACTATGACACTGCTGGATGATGATGATGAAGCAGAAGAAGAAACAACGACAACAACAACGACAACAACAACGATGGTTCCTTTGTATCGCTGCATTTGTGACAATATGGACTTTCAAGATGCACGGACGACCCACTCGTATTGTCCGCTGGGCTTTGCGTGTGGGATTCCCGCAGACGATCCTGACGCACCCGCCGACTGTGTGAGCTCCGAGGGTGCCGCCATGGATGGAGTGGCACGCATGGCCTGGCCGATTAGCTTGTTTTCGGCATTGTGTCTCGTCTTGGTCGTCTCCGGGACTTGGTATGGAGTAGCCCTGAAACGATATCTTGACAAGCAGCAATATTGCTGCTGTACTAGAAGAAAAACAACAAGGACAGGCGACAATGATGATTCTTTGTTGGAACGATACGAACAAGAAGAAGTGGATGAATTGCTGCAAGCATTGGCGTCACGACAAGAACATCAGCAAGAAAATGATGGAGAAGTACTGGTACCACCCTCGAGATGTCGACAATGGAAGGAATTTCAGCTCTTTCAGTACCATACCACCATTTTGGAACCGGCCCAAGTTGGGTTTCGACGAGAATGGAACAACTACCGAAAAGAAATGGCGGCAGCACCCATCCAACTCTATCTTGCCACCAAACGAGTAGTAGCAGTACAACATTCGTCGGATGACGGCTCGGACATGAACATGACAGCAGCATCATCCACCGAATCATCAAGAAGCACTACACCAGCAACTGATGATCATAATGATGATGCTGATGCTGATGATGATTCTTCTATTACCACATGTTCGATTTGTTTTGCCGAGATTCATATCGGGCAACGGATTGGGGATTTGCCATGTGGACACGATATCGAGTTTCATGCATCTTGTCTCAAAACATGGATTGCGACGGGACGTCGGAATACCTGTCCACTCTGTCAGGCACCCAATATCGCGGCGAGGAGTAGAAGTGAGCTGATGATTCGTGGTCGTGCACGTCTGTGTCTGCAACAGCATCAACAGCAAAAGAATGCTACCGGTACGAATACCACTGACGACAATGATGACGGCGAAAAAGAAGAAAAAGAAAAAGTCACAACCACCACCAGAAACCGGTCTGAATCGATTCCTTCCGAAAGTACCTCCTCGCTGACGTTGCCATCCTCGTCGGAACAAGAAGAGGTGGACGAGGAGGAGTCGGCGGCGGATAGCAATGGCGACGATGAGGATGGAACTAGGCAAATCTTGCGCAATGAAGGAGGAGGAGGAGAAGAAGAAGAAGGAGAAACATACGAACACCACGGCCGACGAGCTTTTCCATGAGGAGGCAGCTTGATCATCATTATGTACCGGTACAGACAGACAACAGTGCGTATCTATCTAGAGCGGCATACTTATGTAGACTCTCTACAATAGATGGAGAAGTAGTAGTGGTAGCTCTACTACTAGTAGAGTAGAGAGAGGTCCTGCCTGTAGCTCTCTTCACTCTACTAGTAGAGACTACTGTTACCAGTTCCTTTATTCAACATCTTCAGTGCTGCGTGTATACTCGCTATTATTGCTATCCATATATTATGCAGACTACAGTAACCAGTAATGTAGACAGTATGATATTATTTCTCATTGCATCCGTCCTCCCAGCATAGCATAGCACAGGCCGCGAATAAGGCCCATACTCCCACTCATGTTTCAGTCGTACTACTAGTCTCCGATGCGTTTATTGGGACGATCCGTCGCGTGGTATTCTACCGGTACTACGTACTGTTGAAACAACAGTGAAAAGCCAGACTATTGTATCAGTAAGATAAAAAAGTCAGTCTAAGCTAAACACACAGTGTAACAATAACTTTCGTAGTGTTAGATTCGCAAACAACAATGAGATCATCATCATGCAGATGATGCTCATGGTTGTTTCCTTTATTCTACCGCTGTGGCTGCGTCATCGGATATGACGTGAGCACGAGTGTCGATCTGGATAGTCGACGTGTCAGTTTCAATGTGGTCCGTCCTTCGTGCGGTATCATCAACTGCTCTATTCCCAACACGTACAAGCTACATAGTAGTATGAGTACTGTATTTTGAATGCCTTCTGATAAATGCTGTGATACTATTATTCTGCTGAGATAGTATACATTTCGTTTTCATTATCATATCAGTCATCTTTATCATCTTATCATTATCAGCGCCATCATCATGAGGAGTTACCATTACAAGAATAATAATATTATTTCCTCGGTGGTGCTGGTGGGAGCAGGAGTAACAATCTTGGTGGGAACCCTTCGATTGTATCGCCGCTACCGCAAAGATATGGAAAACGTCCGTGCTTCCATGGCAGCGGCACCATCGTCGTCCTGGCGCGCCGAAACATTTCTCACCGGTAGTGGGCTTACCGTGCAGTACATGGTACGGGATCATGATAATGGTACTACCGTTCCGAAGAAGAACAAGACGAAGTGGTGCTTGGTTTTGCATCCTGCCGGTGGCGGATGTGACCAAGGAATGTTATTGGGAGAGTGGTTGTTGCCCAAAGAGGACTGGGGGATTGTGGCTCCCTCGCGTGCAGGTTATCTCAAGAGTGAATTCAATACTCGGAAGAAAGATGGCGAGTCGACGACGATACAACATGATAGTACGAGTGTGCAGTTTGACGACGCGTTTGTAGAGGTACAAGCGAAAGCCATCATAGAGCTCTTGGATCATCTGGGTCTGCCACAAGTTTCCATACTGGGTCTTTCCGCCGGAGGTATTCTTTCTGTAGAATTGGCTCGAAGGTATCCATTGCGAATCTCCGGTCTTGTGCTTGTGTCGCCACTCATTCCATACAACCCCAACAGCACCACCACGGAGGAGGAGAATATTCCCAATCCTCCCAAATGGGTTTTGAAATTGGCCTTCGGAAACGACGCTGTCAAGTGGATGGCCGTTCGTCTATTCCCGGATGCCACCATACAATCCATGTTTGGATCAACAATGTCGACATCGAAGTTGACTAGTAGCATCGAAAACAAGCTTATGGAGGCGGATGGCTCAAAAGAAGGCAACAAGAAGAACCAACTGCAAGGTGTTGTTGCACGCGAGGATGTGCTAGCTTTTCTCGAAACCTTTTTGCCTGCTCGAGAACGCTTTCCTGGATTTTTACTTGACTTTGAAGCCATGCGGACGCATCGATTGACTGCCGATCAACTGATGGAAGTCCAATGTAAAATTTTATTCCTTGCCTCCAAAAGCGATGTACAAAGCAAGTTGGAATACAATCGTTTCCCACCAAGCGAAATGATGAAGAAGAAGAAGACGAGGACGAGCAGCAGCACCAACGACAAGAAAAAGAACAATAGTAGTGATGAGCAAATAACGGAGATCATTCGTGAGTCGGGAACTCACATGTTACTCAATGATATCCCTGGCACCAAAATGGCTATCGAACAGTTCTTACAAGACCTCTACTAGAGTATACCAGCCGCCGCCGACGAGGGAATCGCTGGTACAACTACGGGCACGCCCCACGTACTGTACATAGTAGCACCATCCATTTTTTTTTATGTTTTCATCTTCTTGCTTCTCTACTACTAGTAGCTGTCCTACTACTCTTATGAGATAATATTACTCCGAGCACTATAGCAGACTGACTTACTCTCTCTACCGTACGGTATGATCCTGTAATAGTCTACTATGGTACGCGAGTAGTTCATACGGTACCGGTAGATAGATGGAATGGTATAGATATTAGATACCGGTAGCCGGTACTAGCTAGTAGAATGGTGAGGGGAACGGTTGCCTGTGCTTCGTCGGAAGCCTGTCGACGGACAAACGTCAACGCTATCTTATTCGTGACTGGGTCAGTCATTATTTCAGTCCCGTTGTAATTGGACGGAGTTGCACACCGAATGAATAAGAAGCGTCGATCTCCCGGCTTTTGCACTTTCTGCTGTACTTGTACTTGTACCACTCCCACTAATACTTTTTGCTGCTGCGCTTACTATCTGTTGCTGACAGTACCGGCACAAGTAGACTACTAACATGTGTTACATGATTTGAGTATAGCATTAGATACGGTAGATCATCCCTCGTATCCAATAGAAGTAGAAGAATACTAGTAGAGAGTTAATATGAAGGACAAGAATACATCTAGTAGTTTCTGAAGAAGTTTACCAGCACGCTGTGAGAATGAATCCACGGCCACAGAAAAGATACCGCAGGAAACTTTCTCAATACTCTAGCTAGATACTAACAAAACTTCATTTACAAGAGACAGCACTACCAGTATGTACAACAGCAGTAAGAATAAGATTGGTATAAGAAGTAAGTATCGTCTATCATAGCGTACGTAGTTACTAAAAATACAAAAGAAGAAGCAACAGACAAGATAGCGTGTTCTCGTTCTGCGTTCCTTCTCGTCGCCATTTTGTTCCAGCAGAGTCGTTCTGCCGAGACGTTCATGTTTCCTTTTGTGATCCCACAGCCTCGCAAGCTCGTGAAATTCATCCATGCATTCGTTTATTCATCAAAATAATATACAGTCAGTGTAAAAAAAGCTGCCAGCAGCAGTGCAGAAGAAAGTGTGAGACACACCGCCGCAGCAGGCAGGCGTCTGCTCCTCTTCCGGAAAGCCAGCCACGTTAGTGCTTGGTGTTCCAGAGCGAAGACAAGAACGAAGGGGAGGTCTCCGAGAAGGTGTAGTCGGCTTGCATAGGCTGTTCCGGCTTTTTGATTTCGTTGATATTTGCAGTATGATGATCGGGAGGATGAGTGTGAGTGGGGCTGGGGTGTCGGCTATCATCTTGCTTGTGATGGCAGTGACGCAGCATTTCGCGTCTGTCTCGAGCTAGTCCGGAAGCAAACATGGTGATTAACTTTTGTTTTTGTTTTTGTCGTGAAAAGAAAGTGGATGGATGCGGATCCCGTTGGCAAAATAATTGTTTTATGGAACAAAGGAAAGAAAGAAGTGAAGGGTTGTGGAAATTGGAGAATGCCGGATCCTCATCGCGAGAGAAAGTTGCCAATCGATCCCGGCATTTGGGCAGCAGAATTTCACAGAAATGAATCCTGATCGTGATAAAAGTGTCGTACCAAAAAGTGCGTTTGGAACTGACCATTGAAAGGGAATGTCCCGTACCAGGAACTCTTATCGCGATCTGATCGACACAGAACAGAACCCTCAGACGGAAACCGGAACAAACGGATGCGACGCTCGCTCGGCCAAGCTAGCAGGCAGAAAGTTGATGCAGGATTGGATTGGCGAAGTCGTCGTCGTCGGCCGAGCCAATACGTGGCCTCTTCTTAACGCTGCGGTATGTAGGATTTCTACGTGAGCGAAGCGTGATGTTTTGGATGTCAAGTGAAATTGCATCTCGCTTGATCGGGCGTCAAAATTGCGCAGACACGGACACAGACATGCACAGCAGACACAGCCATGGACACAAACCAATAACGTCGTCTCTTCGGAGTGATCGGATTGATCGCCCACTGAATAATACTGTAATACCTGTACGAACTAACGCAACCTCCCACCCGATCGTGACAGCTGAGACTCGTACAGTACGTGTACTCGTAGAGCAGTCATTTAGTCATTTCTCTCGCCTTATTTTCTTTTTCATGCAAAACTGGCACATCCGCTTTTCCTTTCCATTCTTTTACTTTCGATAGAAAGCATTGCTGTATTGCATCACAAGTTTGCATTACTGTATATTGGCTACGGATCTACCCTCATTCATTCATATATCCATCAATTCTAGTGTTAGCACTGTATTTAGCCATACAATCTACAAAAAGATAGTACTGTACCATGGGGGTGGAAAATTCCCACAACAAAAATGCCAGGCTTCGTGGTGGACAAGCCGATGCGAACCGGCGACTACTAGCAGCAGCAGATGATTCTTCAGCTAATAAAGAAGAACCGCAAGCGGGCAAAGGCCCCCCTATTGACCAAAAGGCACCGCAAGCAGATATAACTGCCGGCTCTATAGAAGATGCAGGGGGGAAAGTAGCAGCCGCCGAATCTTCTAAAGAAGGGACTGATGCAGCAGCAGCAGCAACAACAGTGCAGGGAGCTAAGAAAACTCAAGAGGGCGAAGCTTCTATAGAAGTCAAGGCAGAAGATGCGGGCGAAAAAGGCGCAGCAGCAGGAGGAGTAGAGGGCGGAGGTTCTACAGAAGATAAAGTTAAGGTTGCAGGAGCTGCTGCAGCTGAGGGAGAAAAAGGCTCTGCCCCGGAAAACAACGAGAAGATATCTAATCCCGTTGAAGTCGTAGACGGCAAGACCCCAGCCGAAAGCGGGAAGGCACCCGCAGGCAACGATGCAGCGCAAACATCTAAGGGAGTAGTACCAAAAGAGCAAGCAGTACGACAATCAAAAGAAGAAGATGTTGTAGCTGCCCCTGAAGCGACAAAGGAGGCTACCGCCATCAAAGGAGCGGATAACGAAGCTGCCAAGGGCGACACTTCCAAAAATACAGAAACTAAGCAAGACGGGCCAGAAAAGGTCGAGGACGTAAAAGATGAAAAAGTGGAAAGTCCCACGGAGAAGGCCGACGGAGGAGGCAAAGGCAGCGAGGCCGCAGTCACCCCCGAAAAGAAGGAGGAAGGAGTAGAGGGCGGTACCAAAGATACAGAAGCTACTGCCAAGAAGGCTGAAGAGGAACCCGCTGTGGTGAAGAAGCAGGCCGACGAGGAAGCCGCTGCTGCTGCCAAGAAGGCTGAGGAAGAAGCGGCAGCGAAGAAGAAGGCCGAGGGCGAAATTGCAGCGAAGAAGAAGGCCGAGGAAGAGGCGGCAGCGAAGAAGAAGGCTGAGCAAGATGCAGTAGCGAAGAAGAAGGCTGAGGAAGATGCGGCAGCGAAGAAGAAGGCCGAAGAAGAAGCGGCAGCGAAGAAGAAGGCGGAAGAAGAAGCGGCAGCGAAGAAGAAGGCCGACCCCGAGAAGAAGGAAGACGCAAGGACAGACGGCTCAGAAAAGGTTGAGGATGTAAAAGATAAAGAAGTGGAAAGTCCCAACGAGAAGGCCGACGCAGGAGGCAAAGGTAGCGAGGCCGCAGTCGCCCCCGAGAAGAAGGAAGACGCTAAGAAAGACGGTCCAGAAAAGGTGGAGGATGTGAAGGATAAAACCGCCGAAAGTACCGCCGAGAAGGCCGGCGCAGGAGGCAGTGGTAGCGAGGCCGCAGTCACCCCCGAGAAGAAGGAAGAAGCTAAGAAAGACGGCACAGAAATTGTCGAGGATGTAAAAGATAAAACAGTGGAAAGTACCGCCGAGAAGCCCGACGCAGGAGGCAAAGGTAGCGAGACCGCAGTCACCCCCGAAAAGAAGGAAGAAGGAACAGAGGGCGGCGACAAAGGAGGTAACGAAGATGCGGAAGCTAAGAAAGATGGTGTAGAAAAGGTCGAGGATGCTGCTGCCAAGAAGGCTGAAGAGGAAGCTGCTGCGTTGAAGAAGAAGGCCGACGAGGAAGCCGCTACTGCTGCCAAGAAGGCTGAAGAGGAAGCGGCTGCGTCTAAGAAGAAGGCTGAAGAGGAAGCCGCTGCTGCTGCCAAGAAGGCTGAGGAAGAAGCGGCAGCGAAGAAGAAGGCAGAGGAAGAGGCTTCTGCTGCTGCTAAGAAGATAGAAGAGGAAGCTGCTGCTAAGAAGGCTGAGGAAGAAGCGGCGGCGAAGAAGAAGGCCGAGGAAGTGGCTGCCGCTGCTGCCCAAAAGGCAGCAGCAGTTGTCCCGCCAGAAAATACCGAAGAGAAAGGAGATACCCAAATTACCGAGGATCAAGAGGGAGTCGGTGATTCAACTGATATTGAGAGAATGTCTTCTGGAGACTTTGACGAATTTGGAGCAATGGACAAAACCTCCTTGGATTTTGACGGCGGGGATCTCGAAGACGTCCAAGCGTCCTTCGCGAGCAGTGAGGATAACGTTAATGTCATGGATCAAAATATCGGAATCGACAAAGACATGTTTGCCCCTCCTTCCACATATGATTTTAAACCTGCTGCTATCCGCGAAGGAAATCAAGCTCCAGAAAAGTGGTGGGACGATGACGACGACCCTACTGGTGGCATAGGTATGACGGCCATCCTCGGTATGGGAATCGGCATACTTGCAATCTATCTGATTTTGAAGCAAGGAGGATTGGGAGCGATACCAATCCCAAGACTTTATGGATACAGAAAAGTCAATCACGGGAAAAGATACTAGAATCGGTCTCCTTGCTAGAATCCCCTTTTGCAGAGTTGATGGTTAGTCAACACTCCTGCTAGCTAGAGTTGGGCCACGAAAGCCAATCAACAACCCCCATCATTCATAAGCAACCTCATTTTTCAATGTACTGCTGGTTTTTTTCTAGTACCAGCTAGTAGAGAGTGCGTCTCCAGTAGCACACTCCTAGTAGTCTAGAGTGGAGGAAGCACGTCCTCGAATTAGCGCTGTGTGAACCCATCACCTGTAATACAGTATTCGAACCATTGAATTCTCCACATCGAGACTTCAAGAATCAAGTACCTGTACCTGTGGTACTGTACGAACCGGTACCGGTAGGTACTTGTACAGTACTTGTACAGTACTTGTACAGTACTTGTACAGTACTTGTACAGTACTTGTACCGCGGTAGGGAGGAAGAACAAAAAATAATTGCTACTGTACTCGCTCGTATGAATGGTAGAGTTCCTCTTTTTGAAATCAAGTATTTTAAAGTTCTTCGCGCAAAGTACGGTACGGGTACCAGGTAAAGACAGTACTGGTACCGTACTGTAGGAGTTCACTGGATCGCAAGCGTGCATCGCCCATCAACATGTGTATTGTTAAGTAATGTTAGAGAATGTAAATGGTCATGCATATACATCATTGAATATATTATAAAGCTAAATATATCTAATTCTCACCAAGCGAGGCTTGAACGGTCACTTCTTTTTGGCTTATTTTCTTTGTGTTCATCATGCTTTTTGCTTTTCTTGAGGCTTTCGAGAAAAGTATAGAGGAGCAATACGAAGCCGAGTACGTACATACCTGGCTCCTAACCTCGCTCGGTCGTCGAGCAGGTTGGACCTTCAAGTAAATTTTTGAGGCTGTCTTATCTTCTTGCTATGCCTACTCTACGGACACAAGAAATCATGACGATGACCCAGCGGAAGGATCATTCAGGCTCTTTCATTGATCCTGTCGGCGACGGCTGTTCCACCACCAGTGAAATCTCAGAGCTCAGCGATGGTGAAATACTTGAATCTACAATGGAATCCGTTTATCAAATAAAAGATTATCCGGTAGGAATATCGATTCCTTTTCAGGTGCCTCTGCCTTCCCCCAAGACCACCGTGCGGCAGAGAACAACAAACCCCCGATTATCATTAGATGCAAATAACGACAGCCTTCGAAGTAACAACTTATCTACCAGAACCTGTTCGCCCCGTTCACTTCATAATTACAGAGCTCCCCCAGATCCATGTGCTACAGGCACCTCTTACTTTGATTCTGAAGCCTACCGACAACGACGGAACAAACGATTGCAAGCTCTGAAAAATGTGCGCACAACATTTCGCAGCATTATCGAAAAAGGCGCACAAACTGATGTTCCTGTGGATCCATCTAGTCCGCCTGCAGCAGCCATGATGGAGGTGGAGAAAGATTCCGTCGATCGAGTTACCCGTCCGTCCAGTAAAATCGATAATTCTCTTGTGAAAGCTTCAGGAAAAGAAGCAGAACATCTTGCCGAGCCTCTACAAGCACCAGCTCCTCCTTCTCAGACAAGCATTTCAAACGCCATGGCCACTGAAAATAATAACGAAAAGAGCTCATTTGGCTGTACTAAAAGTAATCTCCAAAATGAGCTGGTGTCCGCCAACCGCCTGATTGGGATGCAGGCACAGCAGATTCAGAATCTAAAGATATCGCTTTCTTCGAGAGGGGCGGGGGGAAATAGGGCTAAAGCCGCATTTTCCAATTCTTCGAACTCCTGCCTACTAGATGACCCGCGACAAGAACTGGTGGAAACAAAGCGTCTTTTAGTGCAAATTCAAGTGAATCGAGCGTGGGAGGAGCACATGTGGCGACAACATATTTCCGAAAAAGATGAAAACTATCAACGTCAGATTCGTGAGTGTCAAAAGGAAGTACAGGAATGGAAAGATCGATTTCAGGAAGCTGAAAACGAAAATCGATATCAGATGGATTTGTTGAAAAAACAAATGAAAGACGCTAATGACCAAGTGCTCCAAGCTCAACTAGAAATTGCACGAATGACTGTCAAACACCACGTGGCGATTGAAGAGAGTCACGGACTCAAAGCCCTGTTATCTGGGCGGAAGGGAGAGAAGAAAACAACAGCGACTGCCGACCAAATTTATGATGCCATGCACCTCCAAGTTCCAACTAATAGTACCGATAGCTCATCCACTGTCGGGGGACAACCTTGCGCAGGGGGCTCAAAGGCCCGACGACAGCAGGTACCGGTAATGGTTCGTCCCCCTTCGACGCTGCTGTGTAAATTGGGAGGAGAAAAGCTTCGACGCAAGCAGCTTCGTTCTTCAACTACAAGGGAAGGGCCTGGGGGTGGTAAGATCGAGCCTCCGTCAAAGTCTTATGCTAAAGATATTTCTGCAACCGAGCAACAAGGAATCCGACAGAGCACAACATCGCATCGGAAGTTCGAATGGAGGAAATTTGTCGTTAAAAAGTATTAAACTTGCGGGGGTCTCAAAATCAATTAGGCCAAGGGGAAGTAATTTAAAATTGAACATCTAGGCGTCATGTTATCCTGGTAACGAATTCCGTCTTGATGCTCTACGAGTACCTCCTTTATTCGGTTCTTGACGAACAGTCGCATCCTTCTCCGAACTAGCATCGATCATATCCTTCGATTTGTCTTTTTCGTCGGCGAAAATTGTTCGGGTGCCATGGTACGAAGCGTTCGACGGGCGATCCATCGAAATCCTAGATCTGGGCGGGCGTTCAGTACTCTTAGATTTACGAGTAGATGTGCTGTCACTTCCCTTCAGTACACGTTGCCACGATGGGGCCTCTGCGGGTTTCGTTTTCGGTAAACTGCCTGTAGACGACCGAGGCTGACGCTGGGCTGATCGTGGCCTAATGCGACGGTTTTGACTGGTTTGTGTTCCGTCATGGGCTGAAGTGCTACGAAGGCCACGTCCTTCATCGGCTGGTGGGACTACTGGTTGCTCCTGATTGTAGTCGATAGTATTCCAACGGCCAGAAGCGTGGTTGTCTTCCTGATCAGAATCATCGAACTCCATCCGCTTCCAAAGTTCTGGCATCTTGCCTTGGTGGCGCCCCACTGGTGTAAGAATTTCTTGCGAGTCGGTGTGGTCGGATTGGGACCTGATTAGCTCTTGAGAAGCTCGTGTTTCTGAAACACTTCTGAAGGTCTTAGTGGTTGGCTTTGATTTCGGCAGTGATACCTGCCGTACCGGCACTTTTATGGGATTTTCACTGGCAGCATCCTGGCTAATCGATCCTACACGGTTGGCTTTCAATGGGGAAGCAGGAAGTGGAGGTTTTGGGCCGTCTGGCTTAGATACTGGAACCTTGTCACGCGATACTTTGACCGCCGGAGGATTCTCAGCAGGGAGACTTGAAGTGGACCCAGGACTAATACTCGCAATGGAGATGGATGCCATCGCTTTGACTATCTTTGAGGAGTCATCCTTCTTGATATTCTGGTTTGTTCCCTCATTTTCCGCCCTCTGCTTTGCCTTCAATGCTTCTTGGGCAATAAAAAGTTCCAATGGCGCAGAAACTCGACGAGGAGGTGTCAATGGAAAATTCGCACGTCTTTCGATTCCAGAGATACTGCGTCGACGGAAAAGTCTGGGCCTCGGTGAGGGGGTTCTGTACATCTTAGGATCATCAATGGGTGGTGGTGGGATTGCAGAAGAAATGAATCTAGGATCATCTGAAAGGACCGGCGTCGAGCGCGGCGTCGGTGGAGACAAGAAAATCGTATCGTCATTGGAGTAGCTCCTGACTGGTGCCGTTGGCGTTCCACCGCCAAGTCTACGGTCGATACTAGTACCTGGAGGTTTGGGACTAGAATCAGAGGGCTTCCGTGGTGGTCTACCGTCACCTTCAGGAGTGCTTTTGCGAGCTGATAACTTCCTTTCCTTAGCTTCTGGAGAATCTGTAAGAGGCAACTTGAATCTGTCCGCGACAGGAGAGTCCTCTTCGAACATACTATCAATCGTGTCGCTGCTACTGCTCGAAGATCGTTCACTCTGGGAGCTCATGCTGTGCCAGCTGCCCGTACTGATACTTCTCCGGGGCAAAGCAGGTCTGTCATCCCGGAGACCGCTTGAGAATCTCCCTGGAGCGAGGTCGACGGGCTCGCTCACTCGTTTTGGCGGCGTCAAAGGGTCGTCCCAGCGTTCATTCGATCCAATGCTTCTCCGCCTACGGATAAATCTGAAAGAGTTGGTATCTGCGAAGCGAACTCTCTTTTTGACCAATTGAGTTGGAGTTGTAAAGGCATCTTCTTCGGTTGCCTCGACAATTTCGTCAACCATTTCCAGCTCGTGAGGTTTTGGTTCCAGTGGTGGCTGGGGAATTCGGGTACAAGCCACGAGTAGTCGAAGAGTTTTCTCGTCAATGGTCATGGAGTTACTTTTCATTCGCTTCAATACCTTCCCTGCGATATTGGCTCTATCCGGCAGGCCACTGTTCGCGATCGAGGATAAAAGTTTTTGGAAGGCTGAAGGGGAAATATCGATTTCTTCCAAAGCACTGAGGTAGCTAGCCGAAGCTGAATCGTCGTCTTTGTCATCCGAGATATTATTATTATTTCGTTTCCGCCGAGCTGCTTTTCCAAGTCCATCTGGGCGCATGTATTGAATCACCCCATGCTCTGCAAAAATTTTGGCGAACGTCGTCGTCTTTGGCTCACCGCTTGCTGCTGGTTTCAGCGTGGATGATGATTCCGAAGGAGCATTATCGGTTTTGTCCTCTTCGTCATCGTCGCCACCAGTGAGAATGTCGTTGGGTAAAAATAGTTTTTTTCGGTCGGAAACCGATGGACCGATTGCTTGGGGAGTGATCGTCCCCGGTGATGGCGCCCGAAAAATAGGCATCGGTACGGGTTTCCTGACCGGTATGGGAGATACAGGGACATCACGATAGCCCTTATTCCGACGCAACATGGCCAGGATACTTGTCCGAAATGCTGGCGGAAGTTTGGATAGGTCTTGTTCCATCCTCCAAGGTTTTTTTGGGCCCTTGCTGGGGCTCAGATCAACAGCAGCACCATCACCACCACTACCTGTTGCTACTCTTTCGGAGGAGTACAGGGAAAACTTTTGTATTCCTCGTCCGGAAATAGCGGCATCCTCTTCACCATCACTTTCATCGCCGCGATTAGAAGTAGTATTGATATTTTGAACATGAGAAAATCGATCGATGAGCTTCCAAGTCGTTTCATCAGGTGTCACACCATATTGCTCCATCGTCGCCAACACATCGAGTCCCTTTTGGGCCGATAGTGGGTTATTATCAGTATTATCCGAATTCGCAATCATGGATTCCAAAATGGCATTGTAGGTCGAAACCTTGGATGTATCACCACCACCATCCTCCTCGCACATCATGTGGAGGATATTGACCGGAAGTGCACCAGAGGTGACTGATATTACTCCTTCCGGAGTAGGAGTAGTATTGTGATCGGAGGAAAACGGCAGAGCTAATGATGGTGACGACCGTCCTGCTACGGTTCGGTCGTTGGAAAGGTTTCGACTGGGTGGTCTTGGAGGTTGGGAAGATGCGGAAGACGATGCACTATGTTTCGGCAAATCCTCCGCAGCAGCATTGAAACTCGGCCTGGGTGGTCGTCTCGATCTTCGTGGCTTTTGAGGGCTCTCTGAATCCTCCGAAGAGTACGAAACATTTCTTCCTTTGGGAGATGGGGAACGATCCACCATGTTATTCCGAAACGCTGGTGGGACCTGTGGATTCTGTGCCAATATACTTCGTCGAATCTCCCGAACCGAAGAATTACTATGCGTCGAATCATCAATATTAGTATCCGTCCGACTTGTTGTTGTTAAAGACGTTGCTCCTACGTCTGACCACCGTCCAGCAGCGGATGTTTGACTGTGACTCGAGACCCTACCGATACTATCCGAGCTCGAAGCGACCTTGGGTGTTATACTGACATCAGCAGCAGCAGCAGCAGCAGCAGCAGCCCGGGAAATGGTATTGCTGGATGAGAACCGCCTAGTATGACCCTGCTTTCCGCCGCCATCTGTATCGCTCGAGTAGACCGACCCCGAATGACTACTGCTGTTGGAGACGTTCAGGTCAAAGGAGTTCACCCGTCGACGAGGAGTTGTTTTCCACGGCGAAGGCGGTGGCAGCTGCTGTTGCTCTTCCTCAAAGGATCGATTTCTCGCCATGATCATTTCTTGTACCGAGGATCTACCTGCTGTTGCTGTTGCTGTTGCTGTTGTCGCCGGCGACGGATCCGTATTCTGTGTTTGCTGATTCGACGACGAGGATGCATCATCGTTGATGTCCCCGTCCACCGCCATTTTGGAACCAACCAACAACCAGTCTCACTTTCTCCTTTTTTTAATAACAGACCATAATATCGCAAGGAATGAGGTTTCAATATTAGACTGCTATAAGTAAGTAGCCCTCGTGTAGTTTATGTTACGGATTTACCGGTATGCTGTAATGCGGTTTCTATGCTTTTTCCCACACAGACAGTTTTGAGGACGAGAGCAGGATAATATGGTGGACGTTGGAGATGATGTACGTACAGTATTCTGTCAGAAGGTATGTGTCTTTCTGCGTTTTGTTTTTAGCGCTCGTTTATTGCTATCTGCGGTCGGTGCGCGGTTCTCGTTCTCGCGTTTCGCCCCAAGGGCACGTCGAATTCTCGCCTGTTTTGGCTGATGATCTACTTGAGTGCCGGTACGCAAATAATATGGATTCAATAAGTATGATGTCTTCTGATCGTGATATCATTCCGGTAATTATCCCCTGTACCTCTTCGCCCCCATCCATGCATACAACATTACCAGCAAGAATAGAGAATTCGGATTAAATAGACCCCAAATAATGACCACAGGGCATGTTATTTCTATTTATTGTCATTAATAATTATCAGTGAAAATATCAGTGGACATCCTTCTGGTCATACGAACAAGAAGGGAAAGCGGCCGAGGTCGAAGTAGGACGGTGGGACGGACGTACCGGGACCGCTGGCGACGGAATTGAGAAGAAGAATCATCCAGCCAAGCTGGCCGCTATTGTGGTCGGTTTGTGGGTGGCTGTGATACACATGAATGCATGAGGTGGCGGCGGACCCCTACGCCGGTAGAGGTGTAGTACGTACCAGTACCGGTGGTACATAATACTGCAGAGGCGAGGCAGGGGCGGGGCGGGGGGGCTGGTACAAACGTAGGGGTAGGTACGAGCAGGTGGTCGCGGTTCGGGGTACTCTATTACTCTACTATCGAACCACTCGACTAGTAGTAGGGAGAGTAGTAATCTAGTAGAGTAGAGTAGAGTAGAGTAGCCGATTTCCTTCCCTGCTCACTCCACTACGTAGCAGAGAGAGCGGAATGGAGACGGAAAGTAGACCAGACTCTTGTTTTGGATTTTCAAAACTGTTAGCAGCTTCTTGCGAGAGAGAGAGCGTGTGCGTGTGCGTGTGCAAGACTGAGAATTGCTGGCTAAAGTAGTACCAGCACCACTGGAGTACATACGGCCCAGATGTAGGTCTAGCCATCGTCTCGAACCTCGTTAGAGTAGACTGATCTCATCATTTGCATTTTTTCAAAAGCGCGAGAAAGAATCCGCCCGAATCATAATCTTGAGGAAGCAAGCGCGCACACCGGTCTAGATGCAAAGAATCAGCCACGGTATTTGTAGTATGGTTGCTCATTGGTGATGGAGGTGTGGATGGCCACATGCTCGAGACTGCCTCTTTCATTTCTCCAGCGGCCTTTGCTTCCTCATGAGATTCGTACCAGGTCAGCCTAGCAAGTTCCTCTTCTTCCTTCTCGTCGTCTTTATCAGAACTTCCATTCCGACCAGCTCCAGCACTGGCCGCGTCGTCTACATAGTGTGCCACCTTCCAAGTAGTGACACCCGGTCGATGCTTCCAACCCTTCAGACCGGTCAAGTCGATCAATTCCACATTACCTGTTCGTCCCGCTCCTGCTCCATAGCTTGTCAAGGCGGCCGCCACCACCGCTTCATCTTCTACTGGATTCAGACTACATGTCGAGTAGCACACGACGCCTCCGACTTTAACCAATTCCAATGAACGTTTCAGTATCGCCAATTGAGTACTGTGCAAGGCATTCCCCGCTTGAGGTTTCCACATTGGCAAAATATGGGGATCCTTCCGACAGGTACCATCTCCCGAACAGGGGACATCGCAAATCACAGCATCGCAAGGGGCACTGAGGGACAATTTCGTCGCATCGACTTGCGAATATCGAATGCGTTCCGTATAGGGCGTCTCAGGAACTCCCGATCGACGCACCGCAGCTCGCAACGCGTGCAATCGAGACTCCAATACATCATTGGCCAAGACCAATCCCTGTTTCTGAGGATGTCGTTCTTTGCCTTTTCCTCGAGCTGATGCTACTACTACTACTTGTTCCACAGCTTGGAGTGTTTTACTTCCCGGACTCGCACACATGTCGACAATACAATCTCCTGCCCTCACGTAGCCTCCCATGTTCAATGCCAAGACGGGCAACATACTTCCCAGCTCTTGCCGTGCCAAGGTTCCATTTTGCGAATACGCCAACAGTAATTCCTTCAATTTGGGAGCTTGTGCAGATAGTTGATGTTTGGCCAACTTGCATTCCCATAATCTTGGAAAGGAGAGTAGTACTTTTTTGTCGTGGCTATTGGATTTGGATGGTTCCTCTTCTTCTTGAATGGGGATGGGGGTCACGGCAACAGCATTAGTATCATGATCATGATCATGATCGTCATGACTATTCAGTTCTTTGATGTCTTGCAATAATTTCTTGCAATGATAGGGCGTGGCAGAATGCCGTATCCGAAAGGTGGTCGGCAAGGGTCGCGACATGGCTTGGAAAAACGGCAGCAATGCGTGTAATATCTGATGAGAAGTGTTGTTGTTTTTGTTGTTTTTGAGACAAGAGGTGTTCGTTGCTGCAGCTGCAGCTGCTTGCAATAGTGGAGATGATTGTGTGCTGGCAGCTGTTTCGAAAAGATGCGTTTGGAGAGCCGCCGTCACAGAAGTGGTCGTCTCTGTTTTGGGCGGATTGCTTGAAATACCGGCACCACCAGCCGTTCCATTATTTCGTTTTCTTCGACGCTGGGCGGCTCGAGACATGCCTCCTTGGTGACTGCTGCTGCTTGGATGGTTCTTTTGGTGGTCGCCCTCATCATTGCTGCTGCCGTTGTTGGCTCTGTCTTGTTGTTGTTTGGATATATTATCATCAATCACAGTTGTAGACGTCGTCGCATCCTCAACTGGAACTACCACACCCAAGGGTTGACTGGAATAATATTCCACAAAGAGTCGATATCCAGCCCCCGATCGGCGAAACCAGACATTTGCCGGAGCTTTTTGTTGTCCTCGGGCCTGTGCTAAGGGATTGCTCCTCTTGTGCTTTTTGATTTTGCTTTTACTGCTAGTACCATCATCGCCATCACCATCACCACCATCACTTTGTTGCTTTCGTTTATTGCGAGGCATTCTTATTTATTTGGTTGGTTTTGTGAGAAGAATCTTTTGGATCTCATTTTATGCGGTCATCATGGTCGATCTTTTGCTCCCTCTTGTTCTTTCGCGCGTTTTTGCTTGGATATTTTTTTGGGTGGTCGTCGTCGGTGGACGACCGATCTCTCTCCACGTGTAAGACGTCCAGCACCCAACGTATGTCCGTGTACTCTAAGTCAGTCACTTACGACTGATGATTCATTCACGGATTCGACTTCCTGGTCGTTCGAGTCGAAATGAAAGGTTTTTCATACCATACAAACTTTTTGAATATTGACCATGACACACTTTAAACTCTACCGTATGAGTACTTGTGTGGACCACAACGAAGACGACAACTCGACTCCTCTCGAAGACTCCTCCTCCTCCTCCTCTTCTGCGCCGGCCGCACAAGTACTCGGAACGGTTATACGTGTACAGTACAGTACAGGACAGTGCAAAAGTACCGAGTCAAGATGAATGAAGAGCATCATCAGCTAAAGGGCCGAAGAAGAAATAATACTATTCATGATGTGCTACCGGCATTCGCCAGAATCATCATTGTGCTTCTTGTGGCTAATACCCACCTGGTGCTCATACAATTCAGCCATGGCTATCAACTGTCTTCTTTCACGGGAAGTGCCCTATCTTTGACAACTCATCATAAATCCTCGCAACCTTATCATCGACATCCATGGACCATGAAACTTCGTGTCGGAATCTTGGGTCTTCCCAACGTTGGCAAGTCGTCCCTCTTTAATGCCTTGGCACGACAATCCTTGGCGCAAGCCGCCAACTTTCCATTCTGTACCATTGATCCCACCACATGTTTGGTACCCTGTCCCGATCCCTACCTGGATCGATTGGCAGATTGGTCATCGCCTCAGCCACTTTCTAATAATAATGATCATCGACATGGACATCGAAGACGTGTCTCTTCCACTATGGAATGGGTCGATGTGGCAGGTTTGGCCAAGAATGCTCATCGAGGCGAAGGATTGGGAAATCAATTTTTGGGTACCTTGCGGGACTGTACCTGTTTATGTCATGTCGTACGAGCCTTTGACGATCCCACTATTTTGGTGCATTCCGTGGAAGAAGACTATGGCAATAATGACAATCCAAAGAATTCGTTGCTGTGTGATCCGCTTCGAGACTTGGAAACGATCCAGTTGGAGCTTGTATTGGCAGACCAAGCTCATGTGCAACGTCGTCTAGAACGAATCCGCGGCGGCCAATCAACAAATAGGAATAGCAAACAAGAGAGCGACGATGAAGAGGAACGGAAGGTGCTAGAACGAATTGAATTGGCACTTCAAGAGGGGATTCCGGCAAGAGCTCTCGGTTTGACTGGAAACGAAAAACGTTTGATCAAATCCATGGGTTTATTATCGCTGAAACCTGTTGTGTACGCCTTCAATGTCGACGAAGTTGATTTCTTTCTGAATCGCCAAGAGGCCGAGGAAAAGGCTCGACAAGTGGTCGAAACATTTGAACAACAATCCTCCTCGTTCGGTAGTATCAAGAGCGGCGAAGAATCGTTATTGACGGCGGAACCCAGCTGGGCCCTGGTCTGTGCCAATGTGGAATCACATCTCGCACAATGCACGGCAGAAGAACAATCCGAATATCTCAAGTCCATTGGAGCGGACCAAACACGAAAGGATGATGAGGATGGACGAGATGAAGATGCTCTTCCATCATTGTGCTATCAAGTGCTTCCAAACTTGGTAAAACAACTCCTTGGGTATTCCATTATTTACACTGGTCCCGGAGTCCCCTTGGAACGATCCCAGACGACGCGAGCTCATTTATTTCGGCAGTCATCGTCCTCGGGAGAGGAGGAGAAGAATGATGATGGTGATCATGATGATGATGATGTTGTTGATGATTCTTCTTCTTCCTTTACAGCCTATGACTTGGCGGGGCGGATCCATGGTAACATTCAAAAGGGATTTCTACGAGCCCAGGTTGTATCGGCTGCGGAGCTGTTGGAGCAAGCGTCCGATTTTGTCCAAGCCAAAGAGCTAGGAATTCTCCGAGCCGAAGGAAAAGACTACGCCCTTCAGGATGGAGAAGTCGTATATATTCAATGGAAGCAGGGATAACGCCTGTTTTCTTGCTACTATGATGGTCTGGAGAAAGTGCGTCTCCATGAATACGTAGGAGTATATGATGTGGTACTAGTACTATATTCTGCTTTGTACTAGTATTATTACTTTTCTTTTCTGACCCAATACAACCCTGCCCAAACCAACGGCGAATACGGAGGATACATTTACAATTTTCTTCTCTTGTTTCGCGGCGAGCCATCGACTCCATTTTCGTCGAGGCCTCGTTTTTCTGTACCAGCACCACCCTGCAAGATTTCCCCTTCGTCTTCTTCATCCTCTTCTCCCGGTTCACCTTCGTCATCCCCGTCATTTTCATCATCGTCGGTCGTTTTCTTGTCGTCTTCCGCAGCAGCCGCCCTATTAGCGGTGGTGGTCGGGGCATCCACCAACGCGGGATCGACCACGGCGGCGGGGGTGGTGGTCGGTTCAGCAGTGGTGGAGGCCGCACCACGCTCGGATCCATGCTGCTCACCCACCTGGCCTTCCGCGAGTCCTTCTTCACCTTTCTCGTCCTCGTCGTCGTCCTCTTCTTCTCCTTCTTTGGCGTTTGTTGTTGTTGTTGTTGTTGTTGTTGGACCCGGCACAATGGCTTCATCTTCTTGCATTTGCAATCTCAAAGCCGCATCCTTGGCAACATCACTTTCCAAAAGAATATTGTGCCGTGCCACAACGGCTTCCGTTTCCGTACGCAAGAGTGCCATCATGGCGACCAATTCGATATTGGCCTTGCGACGGGCAATGATTCCCGTTTGCAAATCGCGATTCGCTGTTTGTTCCTTTTCCAATTCGCGTCGCAAAAAGTCGACTTCTTCTCGCATGGCGACCAAGGATTTGGTACGATGGGCGGGTTCGGGAAATTCCGGTTCCAACCAGCAGAGCGATTCGGGCTTGGAACCAAACATACCGGCCGTACTCCATGCGGCGGCAAATCCAGGAGGTTTGGCCAGTTGACTCAACAACAGGGGAACGCCCGGTGGGATCTTGGGGACCTTGAGAGCACTCCAGGATTCCACGGCGGATGCTCCTCCATCCTTACCATTATTATCAGCATCCACTCCTATTCCACGGCAAGCATCTTCGGCTTGCTTGAATTGCTCATCAATCTTGTTCCACACTTCGACAAGATCAACGTCTTGTTCTTCTTCTTCTTCTTCGTCTTGTCCCACAGCTTTTCCTCCCGATTGCCGGTAATGAAGACAAGCCAAGGCTTCTCGTGCTATTTGCAACCGAGCTCGTTGCAATCCCAACAATTTTCCACGCTTTTGGATCAAATCTTGCAAAAAGGCGACCCGTCCATTGACCGTCTGACGATGATTCTTGAGTCGTTGACTCATATAGACGTAGTGGGCACGTAAACTCAAATATTGCGATTCCAAAATTTCACGTTGGGCTTCACATTGTTGAATCTTGGTACGCAAGGTCGATAGTCGTTTTTCTTCTTCCGGATCAATCCGGACGGGCATGGCAATCATGGGAGGATGATGATGAGCATGGGCGTGTGCTTGAGCATGGGCCTGATGATGATGCGAATGTTGATGTTGTTGTTGGGAAGCAGCAGCAGCAGCAGCAGCAGCAGCCGCCGCGGAGGAAGAGCTCACTGGCTCGGCGGCAGCCGCAGCAGCAGCGGCAGCTCCGGAATTTTGATAAATATAATATTGCTGCGAATAGGCAATACAAGCATTGCTAAAGGCTTCCATATGTCTCAAATCCCGTTCCATTTCCTCGGCGGTCAAACTTGTAAAGGGGACATTGGCACCGCAATACCGTGCGGAAAGACCGCGGGCGAGCAAGACTTGAGGATTATTCTTCTTTATTTCCGCACCGTCCATTCCAGCCATACTCATCATGAGGTCGTTACTCATCATGACGTTGCTCCCATGGCCGCCCAATACCTTTTTGGTCTTGATATTGGTGGCCGACGAGGAGGATGCGGCAACACGTGTTTTAGAAACCATGACAATACAATAATAATATAGTAGACGAGTACGTAATAGTGTGCGGTATCCTTGTATCGCAGCAGGGGATAGCAGATCGTGTAATGATCAATCAAGCAATCAATCAATCAAGCAATCAATCGAATCGATCGATCAGGAGTCTGCGTCGTCGCTCGAAGCAAAGCAAGAAGCGAGCGAGCGGTATTCTTGTTCCTATACGGACAGCAGCAGCAGCAGCAGCAGCTACACAGAGATGAGGGAGGGTTAGAGAGAGAGAGAGAGAGAGAGAGCACATCATGTGAGGAAGTCAGTCCGTCAATGCCGAGACAAGTCTCAATCCATCCATCCATCCATCAACAACAAGATAGGTAGAGTACTCGTACGAGTAGTACACACGTGTAGTACAGTTCACTGGATTTATTCCTGGCCATGTGCTCTCGTCTGAAGCAAAAGGGAAGAAAATCATGGCTACCATTGCTGTATATTACAAGTACCGTAGATAACATCGTCCTGGACTTACCACCACTGTCTCTTGTTTGAATACTTGTGAGAGTGAATCAAAGACCGGAGCTGAAAGCGCTGCGTTTGTGTGTGTGTGTGTGGATGTGATCGCGGCACTATCGTACCGTCTTTCCTTTATCGGCTGTCGGCTAATATCATAGGTTATTGTTGTTGTTGTCGGCCATGGTGCGGGGAAGCATATTTTTTGCCTTGGAGTCTTTCGCGAGCGAGCGGGCGAGAGCGGCCGTGGCGGGGCGTGAGAGCCGGTGACGGGACGGCGGAAGTGTCTCGACGAACCCGGTTATTCGCGCTAATGCGCAGTGCGCGCAGAGCGCATTGCCTGGCTAGGTAGTGGCTACATAGTGACTAGGCGTCTGATCGACGTCCTACCCGTTGCAAAGAGCACAGCCACCAACGTTTGATGGAATTAACGGAAGCGAAGCGTCTGTCAGTCGATACTGGAGGCCTTCCGGAAATCCGAAATCTCTCTATTTTGCTTTAATTATTTTTGTGCTTTTGGTTGACAATGTAATCATCAAAAGCATCGCAGTTCCCTCATACATCAGCATCAGTAGCTAATAGCAGCATCATCTCTATCTCTATCACTATCACTATCACCATCACCATCACCACCGGCAGAGCATTCATTTTTATTACAGATCATGTCTCGACATCGCATGGTACGGAACCTCACAGAGGATGACTATTACGATGACGATTACGACGACTACTATGACGAAGAAGACGATGACTATGAAGGCTACGACAACTCGCACGTGGCAGCTCCCAAACAAAAGAAGAATACAAATACCAGTACTGTCAAGCAGACCACTACTGCCAAGAAGCAGCAGCAGCAGCCAGCCACAACCATTTCCGCCAAGATTGCCATGGCGGCTCCCGATAAGAAAGCAGTAATCGTAGCACCGGCGGCATCAGTCATGGGCGTGGTCAAACCGCCACCGGGATGGGGCAAACCATCCTCAGCATCGGCGGCCTCTGCAATTTCTGCTGGAGTCAACAAGCCCCCTCCTGGATGGGGAAAACCGGTACCCGTATCCTCCTCCTCCTCCACCACCACCACAACAACAACAGTAGCACCAGCACCAGCAACGTCAGGGATTTCCAAACCACCACCTGGGTGGGACAAGCCACCGTCCTCTACTTCTACTTCCACCGAAACACCCACCACATCCACGAGTAGTCCTACTTCGCCTAAACGACCCGCGGCAACTGCCTCCAACACATCCCAACAACAACAACATCAACAACATCCTTACAAGCCCAAACCTCTTCCACCCTGTTTACAACACAAAAATAAGCTTCCCTCTCAATTATCCATGGTCGTTATCGGACATGTCGATGCTGGAAAGTCGACATTGACCGGTCAGTTATTGATTCAAACGGGGCAAATTTCCAAGCGACAAGTCCGCGGAGCCGGTAGCAATTTGGCATGGCTATTGGATGAAACGACCACGGAACGAGAACGGGGCGTCACGATGGAAATTGGTACCAAATCACTGGCGACCAAGAAGAACCATCAAATCATCTTGTTGGATGCACCCGGCCATAAGGATTTTATCCCCATTATGATTACCGGTGCTGCCCATGCGGATACAGCCTTGTTGGTAGTGGATGGGGTCACGGGAGAATTTGAAGCAGGATTTATACGAGGAGGACAAACCAAAGAACATGTACTGTTGGCCAAAGGATTGGGAGTGTCCCAAGTGATTGTTGCTGTCAATAAATTGGATGTGGAAGGATGGAAGCAAGATCGGTATGAGAGTGTGACCCAACAAGTCGTGGATTATTTGGTACAACAACGATTCCAACCGGGACGGATTCAATGTGTACCCGTATCCGGATTGACGGGAGAAAATGTGGCGAGTCAATCGGAACTATTATTACGAGAATGGTATTCGGGACCGACGCTGTTGCAAGCGATGGATCGATTCAAACCGGCCAATCGACATTTGGGTGAGTATTATACTGCGTACGAGTCCTACTTTCTACATATACTATTATGTTGGTTGACCTGCTTGCTTATGCTGCTATCCATTGACTTTTTACTTTTTCTTTCTTACAACTATATTGCCTTGCACACCGCACTACTGTATACTATCAGACAAACCACTACGATTCATTGTCTCGGACATGTACGCCGAAGGAAAAGGAGTGGTGACACGAGGCCGAGTCGTCCAAGGGTTTCTTCAAGTCGGTGATAAGGTCACAGTCCTACCCTTGGGAGATCCAGCCGTGATTTCCAAATTGGAACACATGCAGCATCAACAAAATACTGATGATAGTACTAATAATCATCATCAAGACGATATGAGTCGCTTATCCGTGGCCATGGCAGGAGATACGGTAGAAATTGTCTTGGCCAATGTCGATCCGATGCGCATTGCGGTGGGAAATGTCATTGTCGATCCCTCGCCGCATCATTTACCACCCATTGCCAAGGGTGCTAGAGCCAAGGTGTTGATCATGGACGATTTGACAGTGCCCATTATTCGTGGTGCCCAGGTCTTGTTTCATATGCACAGTTTGGATGTTCCAGCGAGTTTGAACAAACTCATTGCATTGCTGAAACCCGATGGAAGTGGTATTCTCAAGGAACGGCCGCGGGCCTTGACAAGTGGAGTGAGTGCCATGGTGGAACTCAAGTTGAGTGACAATACCAAAATTGTTATGGATCGGTTTCAAGAGTGCCGGGCTTTGGGTCGCTTTGTTTTGAGGAGAGGAGGCGACACGATTGCTGTAGGAGTTATTGAAGAAATAATATACTAGTAGAGGCCAGTCAAACGACTGTATTTCATCTTCTCTTCTACTACTAATACTTACTACTACTAGAGAAGTATTAGAAGTGGTTTTGATACATGTTGTGAATCGTTTCCTTGCTACTGGTATAGTTAGTGGGAAAATGGTGTGTGTGTGTGTGTAATCTTTAATCTTTAAAAGTATCTTTAAGTCTAGCGTGTCTATAGTGTTTACATGTTTAGGCGGCACGAGACAAAACAGTTCTTCGTGCGACAGGTTCAAAAGTTTGGGAAAATTTGGTGGCTGATGATGAGACAGTGCATTGGTTGCCTTTGCTGCTGATTTCAATTGGTCTGTCAACGTCCTCTCGATCCATCATAGCTCGATGGTGAGCTTCTTCTTGGCAACTTTTGGTTGCTTGATGGTATAGGACGGCGATTTGGCTTTCGTCAAAGTCGCCCTCCATGACTTGGCGATCTTGTTCCATGAGAACAGTCAATACACCCAGGAACTTGTTTTGGGACTTTTGCTTCCCTCCATCTAGCATGTGTTCGAGGCCTCGGACGGACCACGTGGAATGTTGCGAGAGCGACTGCACCACTCGATCCATCGCCTTTTCGGACGCTGAGGATAGAGCGGTAGCGCCGGCTTGTCGAATCATACCGACTACTTCCAAGTCGCTGACTCTTTGTTGACGAAGCTCTTGGGGGGAGTACCAAAGGTTCTCCTTGGACTGGGTGCTGCGAGAGCCGGTATAGAAAGTTCGAACCGAGACTTGGAGTGAAAACTGGACGCCTCGTCGCTTTCGCGATTGGCTATTCGTAACAGAGATGCTGGATTGAGGCATTGGTGCAGAAGGGGATACAGGTCCTTTCATTGCGAACCGGAAAGAGAATGAATGATTTAGTATAAATGTTTGTTTTATGAGGACTGCATGCGCTTCAGTTTGTGGAGAAAATCCCAATGATCCATGCGGAGAGCTTCGAGATGATGATTCGAGAGCTTCGGAGAATAATAAACCTGCGTTATCCCGATGCGTCAGAATATGAGAACGAAGCGACCTTTCTTTCTTTCTCAATGGCGTCAGTATGTAGTCATTGAAGTGGTCCAGCAGTGCCGGTGCAGGTCAAAAGAGGGGCTCTATTAAAACGATGTACCCATAAGTAAACCAAAAGTCAATATTAAATATGAGTTGTTGGTAGAATTAAGCGTCACCGAGCCACTCAAACCATAAATGTTCCGAAGGGCTTGGGTAATAGGAATGCTGCGAAAGTGCTCGAGCATTTAGAACAAAAAATAACGATCATCGATCTCGAAAATGAAAAAAATGTGAGTTGTTCCAAAGAAGAGTGCCTGCGCCACGTTACCAAGCCAAGTAAGCCGTTCTCCTTTCGCATCACGATGTTGTCTGCGTCCACAAAACAACAAGTACCGGTAGTGCGCATCAGATTGATCGAATGCGATCGAGGAATCATGTTCTGAGTTATGAAGGCGGGCTCATCAAAAGAGAAATCGAAGAAGCGCGCTCACGAATCATGGTGGGAACGTGCTGAGTAAGACGAACTGAAGATGCTGTACAAAACAACAAGTACCGGTAGTGCGCATCAGATTGATCGAATGCGATCGAGGAATCATGTTCTGAGTTGTAAAGGCGGGCTCCTCAAAAGGGAAATCGAAGAAGCTCACGAATCATGGTGGGAACGTGCTGAGTAAGAATGGAAGATGCTGTACTTTTCAAATAACGCATCTCTTGTTCTCAGTCTGACTGAGAGTGACAAGCTCAGCAGGTGGACTTGCTTGACATTCCCTGTCACTGAAGCCAAGTTATCTTCGAAAATGCTGGGGGCAATATTCGGAAGTCCTTCTACTCGCGTACCTAAAAGTTGCGTTTGAATACCCAGCTTTTCTTCTGGGTAATGTCTACTACTATCTACTAATAGCTAGTACTATTCACTTCATCCTTACGTGCGAGTTACTCCACGATCATCTCGGTAGCCATACCACTTGCTGCAGTACAGAGCAGTACCAAGCACTTACTAATAGAGTTGTGTGAAAATAAAGACAAAGACCGGTCAGTCTACGGTAAACGGACGGTATAAGAAGAAGCAACAAGTTCTTCAGTCAAGCAAAGATGTTGGTAGCACTAGAGTAACTTAGGATAGTATTAGATGAAGACTGCAATGGGCTCAAGCGGCTCGAGAAGGAATGATCCTCCAAACCGGTGTTGGTGCATCGAGGAATTTGGAAAATTCTACCAAAGAAGATACTATGGCAGGGTCTTTCATGCTGAGTTTGTTTGTCTCGTGGATTTCTGATCGATCTTGCTCTGCTCGTTTCAAAGCAGACTTGATGCTAGTCTCAGTGGCCCGCTGGTATCTCATTGCGATCAATTGAACATCTTGCTCCCTTTCCATATCTTGGCGATCCTGTTCCATGAGAACCGCTAGAGCAGCTTGTAGCCTATTTCGAGCTTTCTGCTCTCCGTCATCCAGCAAGGATTCAAGGCCTCGAATATCCCATGCCTGGTGATGACTACCAGATTTTGCTGCCACGGAATTGACTGCCTCGACAAGTATTTCTGGAGAAATCGATGATTCGATGGCCTTTTGTCTGATCGTTTCGACGACATCGACATCTTGCTTCAGTTGTCGCGCAACCTCTTCTTCAGTGTACCAAAGGCTTGCTTTCCTTCTGAGCACGGGCTGAGGGTCGAAGCACCGGACGACGGCAACATCTGAGAATCGTACAATTTTTTGCTTAGTCATCTCGTCGACGACGGTTTCAGAGAGAGCTTTTCGTGGAGCTGTGGTATTTGAGTGCGAGGAAGAGGCAAGGTCAAAGTCGGGGGTTGAGATCATCTTGATTGTTCGAAGTTTGATGAATCTATAATTGTGAGTAGATTATACGACTGAGCACAAAAGAACCCTCCCCCGCCCTTGCCTTTGGGCTGAAACCGCAAAAAAATGTGTTGTTGCATCTTGGGTGTTCCTAACGGTACGTACCGGTACCTTCAACTTCTTCGCATGACGTAATGCCGGATGATTCAGAGTCAAGCAAGGAACAATAAGACAAGAAATTGAAGTATTCCTGGTCCATAAACATTTCTAATAAGCCCTGAAGGCACGTTCTCGATATTGCGTCATCGACTGACTTTATTTATCTTGTTCGATATGACCCGCTCTCTGACTCACCCATTTCTCTCACAATAGCCAATAAATGCACTACACCGGCACAATAATTATTCTCCACTCTCCACTCCCAGAAAAGTCTACACGACAAAAACGGCAACATCAATAATCGTTTTCTCAGCCACCTCATTATCGTGGATGCTTATTTCTTTCTATCGTCAGAGGGGCTTTTGACAACAACTTGAACAAGAAGTGTCGCGAGGAGCCAACATTATTACTGTATGAGCTGGCTCATATTCTTCAAATTCAAAAGCTCCCGTCGTCATCGATGCATGCAAGACGAGCACTCGTGCGTACGAACACACAACGCATACTACCGCACCGCCTGTGACACAAGAATCTGGACAACACGAACGAAATTCAATCTCTATACAGTAGGTCTCACGTTTGTCTGGCGGTAAGGGACCGACTGCGACTTCATCAGTGATGAGGTGGCGGGCTGCCGAGGAAGGGTAAACAGAACTAGTATGAACAAGAATTACCTAGCTACAGCGCCCACAACGTTGTCTACCCATCATCCATGCAAGGGCAATAGTAGTAGACTAGTACTAAATAATGTGTTTTGTCTAAAGCCAACCCATCATTACCATTACCAGATTGCCAATATCGCTCGTCGTCGCTGTGCTGGTGTCGTCATCGAATGAGCTCGCAGATGATGGACTTTACTACTTGTTGTACAGTAAATCTTGGGTGTTCTTCTTTCAAAGACCACCACTCTCGCCAGTGGTATTTAGACTAGAATGGTAGCTCTGCTGCTACACTACTACTAGCTACTAGAGGAGACAAATCGAATCGTGGTCTTCTTGGAGAAGGGAGCGATTGCTTGAAGTATGCTGGTGCTGTAGTACCTCAGCAAGCAGCCCTGTGCATTATGCATCTACAGTAAGTAGCATTAGTAGCAATGTGAATATCTAGCTTACGTCGTCCATTGGAGCGGAGGGGTGTCTGTCTGGACAGTCGCTGCTGCGATCCATGGGCACTGGCAGCCCTACTACAGGAAGTAGTAGCAGTAGTAGTAGAGCTGTTTGCTACTACTCCTACTAGTAGCATGTCGTCGCGTTTGTTCTGGTTATGATTGTCGTTGATCATCACTACTGTGACTTGGATCCCACAAATTCTCCAATGAGATAGGGAAGCAACAAAATAGCATAGAGTGGATTCCGTCGGAGAAAATCCAAGGGTCGAAAATGAAAGAGTGATGCCCCAATCGCAATAGTACTCGTATCCCTAGTACTACTACTGCGGTCACCGCCGTCGCCATTGTCCTCGACCGCCACATAATCGACACGATGCCAGGTCCAAGTCGGTACCCACATGGCATCCCCACCGACAGTCCGTACATTTTCATAGCGGGGAACCCTTTGGATCTGCTCCAAAGACGCCCAGGAAGCAAAATATCCGCGACTGTCGGGAGAAACCGATGGTCTCAGCAAGTGCGAGTATTGAGGGTCGATCAAGGTCCATTCCTTGGCACCGGCGAGTTGAACTGCAACATTACCAATAGGTTCGCAATGCAAACCAGTAAAAGGTCGATCATGGGAGGACGTTTGGCTGGTCGTAGCTGCATCATCCTTTTGTGAATAGAAAGTGTTGCAAGTAGTAGTGGCAGTTTCATCCTCTGATGATCCTCCTCCCCCTGTCGTCGCCTTGCAAGCAGAAGTAGCAGTAGCATCCTCCCCACTGGTAGTAGTAGCACTATCACTTTCGTCTTCTTGATCTTGTTTGGTGCTGGTTCTTGTTGCGACGACTCGTCGTCCTCCATTCGCCACAAACAACGGAACTGTCAGAGGTCCTTTGAGGAACGCCCATGGTGATGTAATATGCCCCAGTAGTCGATTTTTGGAAAATCGATCGTCGTTGGATCCATCACCAAACAATTGGTTCACGATTTCCATAGGAGCCACTTCATCGAGTACCGAAGGATTGGCCCGGACAAAGAGTTGCGATCCAATTTTACTATAGGGTTTGCTGGCAATATTAGTGTCATGATTGTCATTGTCATCATTGTCGTCCTCACCCAGCATACCCTTAATAATTTGAGAAATGGGAGCATGATCGTCCGGTGTGAGGGCCCCGTACACCCGGGCATCGGTAAAATATGGAATCGTCATGTGTTCTTGACTCAAACCGTGGACGGAAAGTCGACGATCTTGTTCTTGTTGTTGCAAGACTGAAGCATTCCATAATCCTTTGAGAAGTAACGGTCGTTCTCGCCAATCCGTCCCATACGTTTCTTCTAGATACCTCAAGGGACTTTCGGATGCTATTACCTTGGCGTCTCCAAAATCAATGACTGGAATGGGTAGAGGAGGGACGTAATACTCGCCGGAAGGTACGTGTAGTTGTTGGTCAAAGGCTCGCCAGCTCTTGGCTTGCCAATCTTTGGAAAACTTGAACGATGGAGTCCATTGCGCCAGAGACCAAGCGACCAAGGCGAGTGGCAGCGGCAAGGGACGACTTCTTGATGATGATGATGATGATGATGATGATGGCCACAGAAGAATGAGAAACGTCGAGAGTAACAATGACGTCAACGCGACTCGAGAGCACAGGCGGAATGTGGCGGAGATAAATCCTCCTACTCCTCTCTTCTGTACTAGTAACAGTGTCATGGATTCTACTGATGGTATTACTGGTATAAACCTGTACTACCCAGTTGTGTCTTGTGTCGTCCCCGGAGTTTTGTTGTTGGTGCTGTTTGTGTCATCATCATCATCATCGCACATCGTGACACAAAACAAAAAATTCAAAACTACGCGATGAATAAAACGGCTCTCGGCGCGGCCGACCGACGTACGGGGGTACACATATCTGTCTACTTAGGTACGCATAATATAGTTTGTACGTTTGTACGTAAGGTAGTTCTCCAAGTTACACGTGGATGAAAATGAGAGGACCTTACTGAAAGATTCTCGTCGGGCCGGGCCCGCGCGCACCTAGATCGTGATGCGCGACGATCGATCCGTTGGTGAGGCGTTCAAGCAAGAAAAGAGACGCGTATGCTTGGTTCATGATGATGCATGCCTTTTATTTCAACCTTTCATAGTCTACCGGTACCTCTTCCTTCCTCTTTGTGTAATATAGCATAATTTATCTTTCCATCCGCATCCGACCAACAAAAAAAAGATGAAGCGGACCTTGGCGCAACAACGAAAAAGCTACTACTCGGCATCATCACTCATCCGATCAATGACAATGTCAACAACAACAACGTGCTGCCGAAGAAGAATCTTTGATTCTTCTTCCTGGACGACCGAGAATCATCAGGTAACTCGTTTGGAATCTCCAACAACATCGATGATTCCATCGCGACGATCGCATCATCCACCACCATCTCTGATCGTAGGAGGAGCATGGCAGAGGGGATCCAGCAAAAATCCACCGTCACCAGCAGGAGCAGCAGCAGCCTCATGCCTCCTACCATTTCCTACCGGTATTGCTGCCTCAACAGCAGCAACAACAACAAGAAGAATGATGGTGCCTCTTATACAGCAGCATTCCAATGATTTCTTCTCAAGCAATAGTGCCTCGAGAATGGTACAACGTTGGAAGAACAACAATGACCTCGGCTGCCGCTGCTGGTATAGTTCCACACCAAGAAAAAGGGATCTCTCCTATCATTATTTAACCTCACTGTCTCCACCCGACGAGCACCACTCGCTCCCTTCCCTTCCACTCGACATTTCCTCTCATGCTTCCTCGCCGCTCGTGTCATTTGATACCATTCCACCTGATATTGCGGCTTTGGTCAATACCTTTGCAGCCAAGAATCCTACCATGATTTCTCTCAAGGATTTGATTCAAATGACCAAGGATATTACTGGCAATTCACCCCGGTCGCTGACAAGCAGTGGCCCGGCCGGTCGTTTGGCACGACGGCTGGCGGGAGAACGAGGGTTGATGGAATTTGGACAATTGTTAAAGCAAGAATTACCCATCCGATTGGCGCATCGGATCCAGGATTTGGATGGCATTCCTCGATTGCGAGACATGCCCAGTGTCC
This sequence comes from Nitzschia sp. pyKryTriq1, assembly GCA_956465555.1. Lineage (NCBI taxonomy): Eukaryota > Bacillariophyta > Bacillariophyceae > Bacillariales > Bacillariaceae > Nitzschia > Nitzschia sp. pyKryTriq1. The sequence continues at coordinate 1,034,894 of OY101129.1, forward strand.
AAACCGTCAAGGGGATATACATTCATTCCTTTTTGGCCCTGTTGGAAATTGAAAACCCCGTCACACCGGCATTGGAAGCCAAATTTGCCGATTTACTCCAACAACTTTACCAAAATCATTCTCAAGTCTTGGTCCAAATGGCGCGAGGAGCGTGGGAATTCAAATCACGCATTATTACTACTAGAAGTATGCATAATCGAGGAGGGCAAAAGGATGGAGACCACGATGATGATGATAGTAATATTGTTTGGTTTGCCCAACAAGAAGAATGTCACGCCTTTTTGGATCGCTTCTATTCCAGTCGAGTCGGAATCCGTGTCTTGGCCGGACAATACTTGGCGGTCCGGCAACAGTGGCAACAACAAACACAACCCAGGTCGTCTCTTCGCATTTCGAGTACTGCCGGAGATGTTTCAGGTCTGGCTCCAGCAGCAGGATCGTCCTCACATTGTTATTATTCCAAACAATACATTGGCATGATTTGTCAGGAAACCAGTGCGTACGATGTCGTACAAGCGGCCATTCAGGATGCTACCCGGTTGTGTGAGGCCAAATTTGGAGAAGCGCCTCGAGTGGTCGTACGAGGACGATTGGATTTGACCTTTCCCTACATTCCCTCACATTTGCACTATATCGTCTTGGAACTGTTGAAGAATGCCTTGCGAGCCACAGTCGAACACTACTACCAAACACATCCCCCCAAGAAGCAGGATGATAATGATAATGATGACCACGACGCTGGGGATGCCGTGCCATCTTCCGCCTTGTCGAGGTATCGACAGACGCATCCCAATCAAAATATCGTCGCAACTCCCTTTCCCGACGTGGTAGTGATTATCGCTGACAACACGGAAAATGAAGATGTCGTCATCAAGATTTCGGATCGTGGAGGTGGAATCCCTCGAAGTCATATGGAACATATTTGGTCCTATCTCTATACGACGGCCAATCCCAACATTCAAAAAGGGATCTTGCAGCAGTCGTCTACTGCTACTGCTACTGCTAATGGTGCTAATGGTGGAGGGGATTCGTTAGTGTTGGCCGGGCTGGGATATGGACTTCCCATGTCCAGAGCCTATGCGAGATACTTTGGTGGAGATTTGGACATTATCAGCATGGAGGGACATGGAACGGATGTAAGTGCTGCTCTCGACTACGAGTAGTAGAGAAGAGAGGCTAGAGTATCACTACTGAACGTTGTTGTTGATTCTTGCGGCCAACCGCGACTCACTGACTGACTTGCTGTCGTTTTTCTCTCTCTTATTCTCAATACAGGCCTTTGTGTATCTAGCTCGACTAGGCGACAAGGGACCCACCAAGTTTCAAGTCTAGCTATTTGCACTTTCCCTACCGGTACCCGTATATGCAAGTGTTTTTCTTTTTCAAATTTACAAGGATGCATTGGCACGTGAGGTCGAGCGGCAGATTGCAGCTTCTTGCCATATTGATATTAGACATCAATCGTGGGCCCAGCCGCAGCCACAGTATGACCCCCGTCAACATTTCGGATGGCTCCGTCCATTTGATTATGAGACTCTTCAGAATCGGTTTTGATGAAGTGATCCTGCTGCGAGATGATAGGGTGAATGTCATGGCTACCGCCGGACATGTCATTTGAAGGAAGCTCACTGATGCTGCCTCCCTGTTCTTCGTCCTCCTCTTCTTCTTCTTCTACTTCCATGGAATCCGAAGGAACAAACATTGGATTTGGCGCCATTGCCGCAGTCAAAGTGTCATTTTCATTTCCAACCCAGAAAGTCTTCATCTTGCCCTTGCCCTTGACTTTGATCGTCCCACGTAATTTTACGGGAATATCAGGGGCGTGAATCTCCAAGAGCTTGGCCGAGGCCAAGGAACAATGGATCTTGCCCGGCATGGAGTTGGATTCCATTCGAGAAGCCGTGTTCACAGTGTCACCAAAGAGACCGTAGCGAGGGTTCAAGGATCCAATCACGTTCGAAACCACGGGGCCGGCACTGACTCCGACACGAATCTGGACGTAGCGCATCGATGGATCGTCCTCATCGATCAAAATTAGGGAAGCTCCAGTAGTAGAGAGCGGCAGAGCTACGAGGAGGGTACTGCCGGAATGGTAGCTACCAGTAGTATTTGGTACACATGCTGGTGGTCCTAGTTGCTAGTAGAGTATGAGGATCATCATCATTCTTATCATGAAAAAGGACAACCGAATGTACTAGAGATAGCTAGCACAAGGAAACAGTCAAGCGGACCCTTGAAAGATCAAAGGTGGTGGTCGTCGTCGTCGTCGCCTTGTTCTTGCTGCTGCTGCTGTTGCATTTCTTCTGCTGTAGGATGGGAATGGTCAAACTCATGGTATGTGTCACATGATATTTGGTACCTTGGAGTTGCATTTGAATACGGTCTCGTTTCATGGCCCGGGAACACGTCAAGAGTGTGTTGGAAAGTGGATTTCCAATCAATTCGCAATATAAATTTGTTGTTGAACCGCTAGTCACCGGCAAGGACACCTGCGTTTTGCGTTTCAAAGGATCGGCGTAATAATTGGGATTGCCCATGGCTTGATCGTCCAACTCCAGTTCGATTTGAAAGATGGAATCATCGCGGCCGGTCGAAAGGCATCGTTTAAAATCGGCCATACGGGTACTCCACACAAAAAAGAGCGTCGCGAGTGGTCGTTTCCCCTGTTGTTGCTGCTGCTGCTGCTGCCGTAGTTCTTCGTATTTGTCCTCAATCTCGTCAATGAGTACGAGCCGAACAATCCATCGATCCGGCAAGTACTTGGCGGCTTGATAGGGAATCAATTGTCGATCGGCTAGATTGGCGCTGGGTTTTCCCGTTTCCCAACACTCGCTGTGGTATTTCATTTGCCCAATGATACAGACCCGCCCGGGTGAAGTATAATTCAAAAAGTCTCCTCCGCATACTTGGCATCGTGGTACTGATTTTTCCAATAAAATTTCTTCCAACTCGTCCCCAATCGCATCCTTGACCCCTTGGACGTCCCCCAGTTCTTCGGGACTGACTCCAATCTTTTCTCCGGCCACCGTCCCGACCACTTTGGGTTTGTCTCGAATCATACATTCGAATTGGCATTTGCCGCAAATACAATAGAGAGACTGCGGTGGTGATGATGGTGCTGATGGTGGTGATACTTCAGTATTCTCCGTTTCGATCATTTCATCTACCATAAATTGCACTTCCATGGGATGATGCTTGAGTTTGGCTTGGCACAGTCGGCAGGCAAAGCATGATGCGTGCAAGGTTCGACCATACGTTTGGATGGTTGGATCTGTAGGATAAATTGTCTCTAAACAGGCTGCGCAGGGTGGCAAGCCCTTGACATTATTCTTGATGTGGCTTTGAATAGATGAAAAGGAAGAAGCAGCAGAGGAAGGACTTTTCGTCAATGATCGGTTCGAAGAGGAGAACTGATGCTCCCCTAGAGGCGTGCGAGGACGTCTCCGTCGTTGTTGGTGATGATGAAGGCCCGAGGAGGATGACGCCAACAACAGCAACTCATCTGCCGCCATATTTTCAAACTGCTCAATCACATGCGAAGTGGACTTTTCGCGTTTGTAGGGTGTCCTCGTCTTCCTACTCGTGCTACTACTGGGTGCAGCAACAGCAGAGGACCCGCTTTCCGTCTTATTTGCAGCGCCCATGACTGCCTTTTGATAGTCCTGAATGCGATCCTTCATGGATGTCTGGAGGAGGATTTGAGTTTCCTCGTCCACTGCAGCTGATTCTGAGAATACGACATATTCTTGTTCCTCCCAAGAGTCGTCGTCGTCGTTGTCTACGTGTCCCGAGCCACCATCACCACCTCGCGCACAGCAAGAGACGATACTGTGATAAATGGTTTGCAGCAAGACTTTCATAATGGCTCGATTCAGTTCCAGTGATGCTGGACACCTGCTGTGGAAGAGGCCGAGGATGACGTCTCGAAGCACAGCTTTTGCTATCAGGAGAGATGAGCCACAATAAGCAGCAGCAGCAGCAGCAGTACAAGTACCGGTACTATTGCGAATATCCGTCTGATGGTACAGGTACGTGTAGTACGTGTCCTGCCACAGAGGTTTCAGTTCAGTAATCGAAGATAGGAGTCGTCTGCTAGCTACTGTTATCACACCACCGATCAGCTCTTTCACCATGGTCAAAATGCATGATGCATCTCCTGCCTAATACGTATGATGGATATATTGTGATGAATGATGGTGATGATGATGATATGTTCGTCGTCGTTGTTGGAAAAATCGGCGGAGGTTCAGCGATGTCGCGGCGAGCGGGGCGTTCCGTCCGCACTAACTGCATGCATGCGCATGCAGGATCTTGCGCGATGGATTTGAATAAATTAGATTCCTACCGTATGATACTGCGGGTCGACGTGCGTGATGATGACGTTGAAGGACGACTCATCCGACCGTTCAAAAAGTAGTATCTTACTGACTGTCTGTCTGCCCGGCGAGAAGACGCGACGACTCCTCCTCACTCCTCCTCTCCTACCCTTGAACAATGTTTGGCGCGAACTTCCTCCTCCTCCTACCCTCCATGCTATAAGAGCTACATATCAAGATTGGTGCTGTAACACCAACTATTCTTCTTGGACCCGATCTGGTAGCGAATTGATCACGTTTGTTCCTCTGGAGATGAAGAATCATCTGGCATGACAAAGAGAGTATCCGAAAATGGCTGCGCAAACGAAAAAACGATTGTCCACGACCTTTCCGAGGGTAACGACGAGTTAGAAACAAGTGTTTGCCACATGCATGGTAGGTAGGTAGGTAGGTAGGTAGGTAGGGGTAGAGGCGATCTGGGATGGTGATGGGGGGTCTGGAGGCTGGACCACTTCTTCGGTTTACCGTGTTATGGGACATGCTCATCCTAATAACCAATCAATCAATCAATCAAGAAACTTCGACCTTAATAAGCTATTTTGAATCGATACTGATTGGTAGTACTGTAACAGTACAGTACAGGTACTGTACGACGCGCAACAGTCGTATGCAACATCAATAGCCACAGACACCAGACTGTCAGTCAGTACCATTACTCCACATGATACAACAAGCCTTTTTTTCACCCGATACTCTCTCTAGACTTCCACCAATAGATCCGACGGATTGGGATACTTTTGTTTGCTGTTGCTATTGCTGTTGTTGCTGATTCCAGCAGCACCCCGACCACCACTGTTGTTGGTGTTGTTGGTATAGTTTCCATTTCCATTCCCCACACTACTATTGGCCAAGGATGGATCGGGACTTGCTTCATACAGAGCTCTCCAATCCTCATTGGCATGGATATCGTCCAAAATCATACTGAAACAACTGACGAGAGCATCTCGCTCCAATTTCTATTACACACAGGATCGCGTAGCCAAATAACCAAAGAAACCAACAAGCAAGCAAGCAAGCAAGCAAAGAAACAAAAGAAACCGATGTGTGAGAAGAGAAACAAAAATATGATGAATTGAAGAATATACTGCAGTACTTCTTCTTTCTGCACTCGTGCATGATGATGATGTGTATGTGTATGTGTGAACGTACCGAATTGGCTTGCAAGTCCAAACTTCCATTTTGGGTCAATAACGAAAAACAGGATGAATCCGGTACCTTGGTTTCATTCAATTGTTGCAAGGCATTCGTTTTCTTTCCGACATCGATATACAAGACATTCGTCAAGGCGATGCGATGGACCGATCCACGCATCAAAACAATCGAGACTTGTCCCGATTGATTCGGAACTCGGCGGGGAAATTCCGTCTGCCACGTGACGGATTTCGTATCATCATCCAATTTAATCCAAACCCGTTTCGGATCGCAATGGACGCCATGAGCAACCAAACGAATCCCACGTCCTTGTAAGCGGCCCATCGTTTCGGCAATAATCTTGTTGGAAGGGATCTTTTTGAGGGCGGGATGTTCCGGACTGGCGGGGCGGAGATGAGCTGGAGGAAATGAAGCAGCAACATTCTGTTGTGACGGAGGACTTGCTGTCGCCGTACCGGTAGGCGTTGCGATGTAACTGGACATGGTCGAAGAAGCTTGCAAAATAGGAGGCAGGCGTGACCTTTGTTGAGATAATGCTGATCCAGCATTCATATTCATATTCGTGCTATCTCCTACCACGCCAACCCCGACATCGCTCATGGTTTGGTTGGCGGGGAGCCAGTACCCTGCGGGAGGCATGGCGGCATCGGTGCGACGGGCATACCGTTTGCGATTGGCGTTGCAGTACCGTTTGCGATACCCACGGGGCACCAGCAGGTACAGGATCCAACAGGCCAAAACACCGCCTAAAAAGACTGTATAGGACCAAATCGTTTCGGGAAAGGGACTGATCTCTTGAAAGGACAACTCTTTCGCGGGTGAAGATTGCATCTGCTGCTGTATCTGCTGCATGGACGCTGGAGGAAAGGCGACTAGTTGAATTGGCTGCTGCTGCTGCTGCTGTGGCACTCCCCGCTCGGGTGCTTGCCAGTCGACTCGATAGAGGTGCATGGTTGTTGCTTGCTGCGCGCCTTCTAGTTCAGAGAGCTGTCGTCGCTTTCGAATTCTTCCTCTGCTGGTGGTGGCATGATGCTCACTGGATGTTGTTGTTGTTGTTGTGGTTGCTGTTTCCATCATCTCATCGAGGCCAGTGAGAGTCGGGGTCATTCTTGTTACAGTACCAGTATGCAGCTAATATTATTTTTTGCTCGCAATATGCTTTTTGTGTCTTCCCACTTCCCATGGTGAAAAGTCAACTGTGGGCTTTGTGTATGTGCTGTTCAAATACTAATGCTCGTATTGAAGCCGGCACCGATACGAGGGAATTCAGTGGGTCGGCATCAGCGCGCCGGGCACGTCTCAACTGAAATCTGAATATAAATTTTCATACATACATGAAGATTTTATCCTGAGCGGGAAGAAAGAATTTCGGGTCCTCTCGGTCGAAGAACTCGAGAGATATCGGCCCGGCCGCTCGTCTCTCGGTCGGTCCGGTCGGTCGCGAGGACAACAGAATGCGCCCACGCCGTACCGGTACCGGTACAGTAGTATTGTTGTGAGGTTGCGTTCATGTACGTACTCTAGCTACCGGTACGAGTACCGCTCGGGTAATACTACCGGTACTACTACTTACCGGTAGTCGTGGTGTCCACAAGAAGACGATCTTGTTGGTGGCGTGTGGGCGGGGGATCGGCCTTCTCGTCCTTCTTCTTTTCTTGCTTCTTCACCACGCCCGTGGTGCGTGATGATTCATGTTGCAGAGGGTGCGTGATCCTCCTCCGGCAGCACCGCCATCATGATCCAGCAGCACATCACTCTTCTTGGTACCGTTGGGTTCCTGCTCCTCGTACTACGGTCACTACTTGTACTCTCTACTCTACTCTACTAGCTATATCGTAAAGCAGCGAAAAAGTGCACTGTCTAATTTAGAGAGTAGTGAGAGTAGTAGACTAGTACCTGTTACAGGCACTCGTACGAGTTTTTGGTACATATTAGTATCTTCTTCTTGTTGGTGTTGGTGTTGGTGTTGTTCTGGTGGTGCTGGTGCGTGGTGGTTCGCATTTTCGTTCAAGAACTTCAACCTTCAACCAGCAGTTTTCCTTTGGGCCGAAATGTCTCCTACGTGTACCGGTAAAAACAGCAGAATGAGAACCTGCTTTGGATGTACCTCGTCCTGGACCTTGCTACTCTAGTAGAGTAGAGTGCTAACTGTGCCCACATACTGCTACCGGTAGTAGTAGAGTACATGCATGTTCGCGATGATGATGATGATGATGATTCATTGATTGAATGAATGATTGGGCCTACTACTACTACAATGTAGCTACTAGTAGTAGTACTAAACGCCAATTCCTTCCTCAAAGTGCACGCCCACGGACCGATCGATGATATTTGATTTTGCTCGTATAAAAAGCACGCAGCGGACGGAGTAAAGAGACTTTTTTTTAAACAAATAGATCTTTCAGGACTTCCGGCTTCTCGTCCGCATCATGCAACACGCACGCACCACACCAGTGTACTCAATACTACGGGCTTCTGGTTCAACGAATGGTCTTATGATAATTAGGAAGGAGTTGCCGAACGGACATTCTATCCAGCTTTGAGTAGTGCCCTTGCGCTTCCGAGGAACAGGATTGGGCTATAATACAACTGACTTCCCATCATTTGGGCCTATTGCAAAAGCGAAGCGTCCCGCCACCGCTAACATTCGGATGAAGATGATGTGATTATTATTCTCAAGAAACACATACCGTCCCAATCCTCGCATAAAATTTCCAGCAAATCCTTTTCTCAAAACAACGCATATCATCAATCTTTTTCTTCATTGATTCACAATGAAGCTCACGACTTTGGCAGGTCTGCTGGCACTCGCTGTTAGGCCCTCTAAGGCCCAGAATGAAAGATGTCAAACCAAGATCACCTTCGATCCGTTCATCCACAAACACAATTACACAATCGCCGTCCATGCTACTCGGGGTCTCGAGTCTGCTTTCAACGAAGTCGAAAAGGTATTCAGCCAGTTCCTCTCGGCGACGGCAGGACAGAGGTTCGACCCTCCGATTCAGTTCAATGTCGTCCCGTACTATTTTGATGGACTATTCACTGCCATTGAAAATGAGGAAATGGACTTTTTGTACGCGAATCCTGGAGTATACTCATGTGTCGGTACGCAAGTGGGGGCCACCGCGCTCACGACGGTCATCAAACGCCTTGATACCCGCGGACGCACATTCGATCTCGACGTCTATGGTGGTGTCATTGCTGTCCGCCATGACAACGACGAGGTAAATACCATCGTCGATCTCAAAGACAAGATTATTGGAGCTGGAGGTATTATCGATCTCATGGGAGGTCAGATGCAAATCTACGAGATGGGAAGGGCTGGATTGTCCTATGTTAATGATCCGATGCAAGTTATATTTACCAAGGATCAAATCGATGTCGTACGGGGAGTTCTGAGTGGTAGATTTGATGTCGGCTTCATCCGGACCGATCAAATTGAGCTCACCAAGGATGAGTATGGCAATCCGATTGATCCCGACCTTTTCAAGATAATCGAGCCCAAGATTTATGTCATGGACGATGGCGAACTCTTTCCATTCCTTCACTCGACAAATATTTATCCCGAGTGGCCCTTCGCTGCTCTCCCAAGTGTCCCCCAGGATGTGTCGTTGGAAGTTCAACATGCACTCATGACTTTTGACAAGTACAGCCTGGCAGGCCAAGAACTCAAAGCTTGTCTCGAAGGCAACAGTACCATGGATTGCGAGAGCTTTTCTGCAACAGACTTGGTTGCGGATCCACCTTGCGATCTAACGAACGAGATGGCAGAATTGGCCGAAGCAGCGTTCCATGACAGCCACATCACTGGCTTCCGAACCGCTCGCTCTTACTTTGAGCTACGGTCGATGCAAGCTGAGGCAGGCTTCTTGGTACAGGATGAAAAGAACGACTGGTACTGCACACGCCCAGCAAATCTTTACGAGGGTATCACCTGCCCTGATGGGTACTTCAAGAGGCACCAGAACGAGTTCCTCGGTGGATGTCCCGAGGTCGGACTCGACTGTGACGACAGAGACGACTATGATTGCTTTTGCAAGCCATGCGTAAAGGCGTTTGAAGTTGATGTCTATCATCATATGGACGGGGAAGAAGATCCTCACCTCGAAACATATTATGGTGACTCTCTTCCTGGGTGCGAGAAGATGAGTATCTGCGGCACCATACAGCAGGGTGAAAGCATCACTCTTCGCATATACGACAACTTGGTGAGAACTGATGCGGAGGTTGTGGTCATTGCGCATGCGGGCGATCAGCGAAGGAACTTGGATGTGCAGGTAGTTCCAGGCTCAGACGGATATGGCTATGAGTTCACATTAACGGATGATACCGTCCAAGTTCAGGTAATCGAGATCCAAGTCAACGGAAAAGCGATCTCCCAATCACCCATCCGCGTGGTTGTGAAGGTAAGAATTGCACAGAACGTGGTGTTCATTCTTCAACAAGAAAGACATTACCGGGTAAACTCACTACTGCTGAAATATTTTTCATTGAATTAGGACAAAGATTGTGAAGCCGTTTATGGCGAAAACAGCCACCGCGTGCCGGACGAGGAAGGAACATGTGTTTGTGCCGGCAACACTTATGAGATGGGTGATACCTGTCTCGAGTCGGCCTATTTCTTCCTCATCATTTTCTCGGTAGTCTTTGGTGTCTTGGGTACGATGGTCTTCTTTTATTTGGGATACAAGAAAAGGCAAAACGACTCTGTCTGGCACATCAACGTCGAAGAGCTTCATTTCAACGAGCCTCCCGAGATCATCGGACAAGGAGGATTCGGAGTTGTCATTCTTGGCCAATACCGAGGAACCAAGGTGGCTGTCAAGAGAGTTCTGCCTCCCAAGAAGAGGGCTGGCTACAGCTCGTCCACGAGCAATTCCGGTTCTTCGGCGGACCTGGAAAAGCCAGAGCAGAAACCGTCTGATTCGACCTCCGCCACCGAGACAAAGAAGGACGGCGAGCTCAAGAGGTCCAAAACGTCCAAGAACGTCAAGTTTGGAGAAACATCCGGAGACCTTGAATCTCAGCAAACGGAATCAAGGAGTGGAAGCCTTTCATTCCATAGCTACAGTGGGTCTAACAAGGAGTGGGAACGCATGATGATGATTCACTCGGATAATGATATCTTGAAGATTCTCGAGTCTGCCACTGCCTCCGACCACGGAAGTGGGGATGAGTATGGAAATTCCGCATCACGCTCTCTCAGTACCGCCCTCATCAGATTCCTTCCGACGTGGCTTCGATTCGACGACCACTCGAAAAAGGTAGCTGAATTCGTCGAAGAGATGAGGATGCTGTCAAGACTCCGCCATCCTTGCATTACCACCGTGATGGGCGCTGTCATTTCTCCCACGGTCAGTCCCATGCTTGTCATGGAGTATATGGAATATGGCTCGCTCTACGATCTCCTTCACAACGAGACTATGACTCCGGGTGGCGAGATCATTTTGCAAGTTGTTCGCGATATCGTCCAAGGCATTCAGTTCTTGCACGCGTCCAAGCCGCCGATCCTTCATGGTGATCTCAAGGCCAAGAACATTCTTGTCGACTCTCGCTTCCGAGCAAAGGTTGCCGATTTTGGTTTCTCTCACTTCAAGTCGTCCAAGCAGCGCAATATCCTCCAAGGAACGCCCTTTTTCATGGCTCCGGAATACTTGCGCCGTCACAGCGAATATACTCCTGCCTGCGATATCTATTCGTTGGCCATGATCATCTATGAGATCTATGCTCGACAAAGTCCGTTTGAGGGAGAGGATCCGCGCAAGGTGTTGCCCAAGGTCTGCCATCCCAGGCTCAACAAGAGACCCGTGATACCTCCAAGCTGTCCGCCCAAGATGGTCGATCTCATGAAGAAATGCTGGAGTGCCAACGCCTTTTTCCGACCGACGGCCAAGGACATGGACTATATCCTGGTAGAAATGAGTTCCAAGGATACCGAGCCATTGGAAACGGCCAAGGATGCCATTACCAAGAATCTCAAGAAAAACAAGGCGACCTCCTTGTACGATGTCTTCCCCAAGCACATTGCCGATGCTCTCAACGCTGGCAAAAAAGTGGAAGCCGAGTCTCACGAGATTGTCACTATTGTCTTCTCCGATATTGTGGGATTTGACACTATCTCGGAAAAATACGATGCCATGAAGGTGTCCAACATGCTCGATCGCTTGTACCAGGCGTTTGATAGCCTCGCGGCCAAGTATCATATATTCAAGGTCGAAACTGTTGGCGATGCCTACATGGGAGTAACGAATCTGGACGGAAGCGAGTACGACACTCATGTCAAGCAAATTGCCATGTTTGCCGAAGAGGCTGTTCGAGCAGCTTCCCTAATTTTGATCGATGAGGACGATCCATCGATGGGCTACGTCCAGATTCGTGTTGGTTTCAATTCCGGCCCCGTGGTTTCGAATGTGATTGGATCCTTGAATCCTCGCTATGGTCTCTTTGGTGACACTGTGAACACGGCTTCTCGAATGGAGTCCAACTCCATGCCGGGCAAGATCCATTGTTCCTTGGCCTCGGCCAAGCTCTTGGAGATTCAAGCCCCTGACATTCCCGTAAAACTACGTGGAATGATCAAAGTCAAGGGCAAGGGCAAGATGAAGACTTTCTGGGTTGGAAATGAAAATGACACTTTGACTGCGGCAATGGCCCCAAATCCCATGTTAGTTCCTACGGATTCCATGGAACTAGAAGAAGACGAGGAGGACGAAGAAGAGGGAGGCGACGGCGGTTTTGAGAAGTCATCATCCGACAGCGTCAGTGAGCTTCGTCACTCTTGGCACGACGACGACGTGTCCGGTGTCACTCATGATACTCACCCTCTATCTGCTGGAGGGTCATCGCCGCGCCCCAAAGGAAAAGGAGCCGCCAATAAGGATCACTTTATTCAAGTTCATTCCACAGACTACTCGAGCCCGCATCAAGCCAAAATTCAAATGGATGGGACCATCATCGCTGACGCTGCTGCTGCTACTGCTGCTGCGCCCATGATTGATGTCTAACTACACTGACTGACTGTATCGACCTTCGCTTGACATAATATATATTATCCATTCTATAAAATAATAAATGACATTTTGCATGATAGTACAAAGACAGTTTGTATTAGACTGTCCGCATAATATTGTAGACTAAAAGTCGATATGCTGATGCGCCGCTTCATTTCTTTTTTTCTTCTATACACGTACGCTCTGCATCAGTTCGTACAGACGGTCAGTATCCATACCGAATACCTTTACAGTACACAGTTTTGTGTGATAGACGTACAGCCAGACAGACCGAAACATGATTCTTCGCAACTGCAAGAACATAATCCATTGATTTGATTGGCCAGATCATTTTGAACACATACAACTCAACGGTAAGAATGATATGCCCCCCTGCGCAAAAATGTGGCGGGTAGAACTTGCTTGTGAGAAAGAAGGAAAGAATAAAGATCTTCATCTTCTTGATCTACCGGCGTGCACTACCGGTACATGCTGTCTATCTGCTGGACCGAGGCATCTTCATCCTGCCTCTCTAATCCTCTGTGAGACTACTTTTATAAGTAGCCAAAGAAAGATCATCACGAATATATTCCAATAATGTCTACAAATACTAATCCCGTCCGCCTTGACTGGTCTCGCGACTACTTTGGTGGTCGAGAGGCAGAGTTGGAAATTTTGAAAAGTTCCTTCCCTGGCAGTACCAGCAGCAGCAACAACAACAACAACAAGAACAACAACAAGGGGAGTGATAGACGCCGCATCTTTTTCATCCAAGGGGAAAGTGGGACTGGAAAGTCATCATTGGTAGAACGTGCCTTTCGTGATAACGGCAACGAAGACAACAGTATTAGTGATATTGACTCTACCAAGAATGGCAGTAAATGTTTGGTGTTGGCCAAGGCGAAATTTGAAGATTCTCACGCGACGACACCGCTGCAAGCTTGGATTGATGCGACGGAGAGTATCTTATTTGAACTCGAACATGACAGTGATTTTCGTATTCATTTGTACAAGTCCTTTCAGCTGAGCAGTGAACAATCGGCCGATTATCTTTCCATTTTAGCGTCCACCAGCACGCCGGGGGGTTTGGGAACGAAACTCCGAGAATTGTTTGAAACACGGCCCAAGAATTATCGAAGTTTGGTGGCCCCCCGAAAGAGTCAACAAAGTTTCATGTCCTTGGCAATCCTACCAGCCGCCGACTTGGCGTCTTCTTCACATCATCGTCGATCACATGATTCCTTCAACAGCAGCAACAACAGCAACAACGCTCCATTGAGTATCCTGGGAGAAGGTGTCGTTTCGACGCCGGATCAGAAAGATCATAGTTTTGAGCGTCTTCGATTGGCGTATCGAGAATTATATCGTGTCATTTCCGAATATATTCCCATTGTCCTCTTTTTGGACGATATTCAATGGGGAGAACCGGATGATTTTAAAATCATGGAAACCCTTCTCGATGATCCGATATTGTCATCATCATCATCGTCATCGTCGTCGTCGCCGCCGTCGCAGCAAAGCAGTCAGCATCCGCGTTTGATTTTTGTCGGTGCCCATCGGCCGGTCGGAATGTTGCATGGGCTGAACCTATTGAAAAAGCCAGGCAAACGAGTCATTCGAAATATTACCTTGTCTCCCTTGCAACCTTCCGAGACGACCGACGTATTGCAGAAACTTCTCCAACAAGACGACGATGCAGACCTTTTGGCGTTGACAAAAGAATTGGATCGAAAGACGGGTGGCAATCCTTTCTTTTTGCGGCAGTTGTTACAAGCCTTGGAAGACCGTGGGATGCTCCAGTATTCGCTCGCCAAGGGTCGGTGGGAATGGGATTTAAAGCAGATTCAAAATGAAAATGCTATCATGAGTGACAATGTTTTGGAGTTTGTATCTCAAAAGATGATGGTTGATGCTGGTGATGGAAGCAGCAAAGGAAATCAAAAACCAACACAAGTTGGAAAGATTTTGAGTCTGGCTGCCTTTTTGGGTGCCTCCCAAATCTCGGTCGCAACTTTACTTTGGATTCTAGAAGAAGAAACTACAGAAGTCGATTCGGAAGAAAGTCTTCAAAAGAGTCTCAAGGACGCCATGAACATGGGCTTGATTGATCGAGTCGCTCGACAAGAGTACCGATTTGCTCATGATAGGATTCGTGAGAGTGCACTAACGTTATTGCTATCGGGAGAGTCGTTGGAAAGGATGCACTTGCGCGTCGGACTTCGATTACGATCCTTATGGGAAAAGGATCCGACCAATGAACGATTACTCTTTCAAGTGGTGACTCAACTGAATTCGGGAAAGACACTCATTAAAACGGCCAAGGAAAAGTACAAGCTTGCCCAATTGAATTTTCAAGCGGCCGAGGCAGCCATTCAACGGTCGGCCTTTTATCCAGCCATCCATTATCTTCGCCGTACCAAGGATCTGTTGGTGGAAGAAGAATACGAGATCGATATCTTTGACTTTGCCCTCCAGACCGAAACTGCCTTGGCACGGATGGAATATTGCTGCGGCCTCTTGGACCGGAGTATTACCCGAGCCGATGCCATTATCAAGATTGCCCGGGACGATAAAGTCAAGGCGGAAGCCATGCACTTAAAAGCCATTTGCTTTACACAACAAAATAAACCATTGGAATGTTTGGAGGTCGCGACGGAGGCATTGTCAGCTTTTGGTGTAGGATATCCACGGAAATATATCAAATTCCATGTCGTGCGACTCTACATGAAATCCAAAAAGCTCTTGAAGAATCTTTCGGATGAAGATATTCTGAATCTTCCTCTCGTTCAAGAAGAACGCTATCAGCTGGCGTCAGAATGCATTCCATGGATAGGGGAAATGGCCACCACTCATGGATTCGAGGATCATCTTGCCTGCTCTGTGCTGACTTCCGTTGAACTGTCCATTGAAAAAGGACGTAATTCCATGACTGCCCAAACTCTTGCCGCGTGGGGATTCATCTTGTCCGAAGAAGGACAAATCGCAGAAGGCTATCGATACGGCCGTCTAGCCATGAAAATGGCAGAAGACAGAATCGGAGGCACTTTGGACGACCGAGTCCCAAGTTTGTACTACTCATGGCACCATCATCTCCGGCATCCATATGTAGAAGGTGTGGAACCCTTCTCCAAGGCGTTGAAAAACTTGTGGGCACGTGGGGTCTTGGAGGGAGTGGTCATGGATACAAGCGGCTATCTTCGTCTTTGCTACCTTTCTGGTGCGAAGCTCACGCCACTTCTCAACGACATGGAGCAGTTTCGGAACTTGTGTAGCGACTTTGGGATGACCATGGCAAGGTCTTTGATCGACCCATTTGCTCAGATGGTGCTCAATCTAACTGACGGGCCCTGCGAAGACATGCTGCGAGGCAAATTCATGATGGAAAGCACGTCAATTAAATTTTGGAAGCAGACCAACTCCAAGATTGGGATACAGCTCTATTACTTTCACAAGATGGTCGTTGCGTATTACTTCAATTCGTACGAGATGGCTGCTAAATTGGCTACCAAGGTAACTCACATGTATCTTGAAGGTGCCGACAACTTGGTACCCTATCGTTTCTTCTTCCGAGCGTTGGCAGCCTGGACTGGCTACGGAATCAACAAACGATTCAAGTACCGAAAATTGGCAACGAAAATGACAGCCGAAGTGAAGAAATTGGTCGATGCCGGAGTCATCAACTGCGACCACTCTCTGATGTTCCTCCAAGCGGAGCGTGCAGCGGCTCTTTGCCATCGGGGAAAAAGTCGAGAGGCGGTACAAAAGGCCTACGATGAGGCAATTTCAGCTGCCACCCAGCGAGGATATCTATACGATCGAGCATTAGCGAATGAGAGAGCAGGACAATATTTCATCAAGATTAATGACAAAGCTTCGGCTAAAACCTACCTGGAAAGGGCACAAGATTGCTACTTTGACTGGGAGGCGAATGCCAAAGCCGCTCAAATGGGACGAAGATACGGGGAGTTGCTGGAACCGTCCAGGAGATCCAGCGCTTATTCGCAGGCGCATTCTAGTCCTTTGAATTCGAAGTCGAGACTCTCGAGCATAGGTAATACTGACAAGTTATTGACCATTGACTCTATGGAGCTTGACGAATCATTGGATGGATCAATTGAGATGGATTGAAAATTTATTAAAGACATTGATTTTAGCTCTCTATTCGTATTACGCAAGAGCTTGTGGAGTCATCGACTTTTGCCTTTGGTGGAATAGAATGATGTACCTTTCGAATTCATTTTTCTGGTTCCTCATCTGGATCGATTTTTAGTGTCGACCAGTAGGATATCAAACCGATAAGTCCAAGTACTACGTAAATGACCCAACCTCCAAGTTCCGCCGGAATCACGCCCGACGTCATGGAGAATGCCACCAACAAGCCTGCGACGATGGGTCCCAGGCCCCGTCCGATACTCGTTCCCAAGCTCGAAAGGCCATTCATAGCGGCCCGTTGCGACGAATCGACCGTCCGATTGGCCCCAATCACACTGGCACCGAGATAGACACTGTTGCAAATCATGAGACCTCCCGAGATAAACGCCAAATACAGCACTTGCGCCCAACCTTTCAGGAACAAACCGAAGGGCATGAGCACGGCGGGTACCGTCCCCCAAAAGGCTCCGAACCGAAGCGCATGGACAAGTCCGAATATTCTCATGGCTTGTGTAAAGATGAAATATTGACCGATACAAAACATCAATCCCGACAGTGTTCCGACCAAACCGATTGTTTTCTCTTCCAGTCCCAGTCCACCCGAGTGGGACATGGCAAAAAGGGGAAGAGCCTCGGTCTGACAAACACTGGCAAAGGCCGTGATCCAATAAGATAGTAGATACACGCGAGTATCAGGATTACCAAAAATGGCCGCCATGGAGTTTTCGGCGTTCGCTGGTACCGGTGTCGGCTTTTCCGTGCCGGATGTCTCATCCGACGACGGCGACTGAGGGTTGAGCGGAGTCCGTTCACTGAGAATGGTTTCCATCTTTTCCACTTCCTTGGCTGCACGCTCAATGTCATGATGGACTTGAAGAACGCTAGAGCGTCGACGAGAGGCTGCCGATGGTCGATGGAGGGCGGATGAAAAAGAAGCACGAGACTCTCCCGTGGCCACGAGTGCCGCGGCCGCAAACTCTTCATTGTCGTCCAAAATCTTCATGTCTTCTTCCCACTCGTCATCAGAAGAAGTAGAAGCGATCGTCGAGGTATCAGTGGTACTGAACGTCGTGGATTGTACCTCTGAAAAGTCAATACCCCTCTTCAAGCCACAAAGCCCCAATATATGCATTCCCAAGTTTGCAAAGTATTCTAGAAGATCACCTCCTACATGGGTCAATGGACGTCGCTTTTCGGCAGGCAAAGTCTCCTCGACGGACGCACTAATCGCAAAGATTGCCCATATGGACAGGAAGAATGCGATGATATTAGGAGGTAAAAAGGGATATTTCGTCAAGAGGTCATCAAATCGCCCGTTGAGAATGTTGGCATCCGGATATTGTCGCATGGGTTCACTCAACAATCCACCGAGCGAAGGACTCAAAAGCATCGCATAGCCCACCATGCTCATTAAAATACCAACTCCCCTAGACTCTAGTTCTTTGTCGCCCTTGGCAAGTTCCGATATCGCCGTTCGACATACGATATTCATTCCATTTCCAAGACCTAGAGTAGTATGTAGAGTAATACGTGGTGAGAAACACGAATCATCTCCAACAAGCAGGCATCGCCGGGCGCGTCTTCAGAGGTCAAGCTTTTTTGTTGTTGTTTTGCGCTATGCATGCTTTCTTACCCATCAAAAATCGCACCGTAACTGCCATGGCGAACGAACTTGAGCATCCAAAGGCAATCGATCCGACGGCCGAAACGACACAGCTCACAATCAAGACAAACTTTCGACCGTAAATATCCGCAATCTTTCCCCAAAGATATGCCGAAAAGGCCCTCCCGACCATGAAGGAACTCGAGAGAAACCCGGCCCATACCCCGGCATTTTCAGAGTCGACTCCGGGAACCAAATGCATAACCATAAATCCACTGTAGGGGAATACGCTAAAGAGCAGATAAAACATGGAAAACATGCCGACACACAGCGCCATGGTGCTCGCCATGTGCGAGTGGAGTTTCTCTTGCACCACCTCGACGATGGACGATCGACGGCGGCTCGGGCCGCTACTACTAGAAGTGCTATCGGCGCTTCCATACGAAGCAACTTTGGAATCTGCAGCCATTGTTCACTTAATGTACTTAATGTGTGCTTGTTGCTGCTGCTGCTGCTATTGTCGTTGCGTTGCTATGCAAATGAAAGAAATGCATAATACATCATATCGGTACCGCGGTACTGCGTACTCGTGCAGGATTACCAGGGGGTAATGCCGCAGTACCAGTACTTGTACACGATGGGGCCGGGGCGGTTTTACTGCGTGGGTGCAGTGCTCTGTTTTGACGTCACGCTCCGCTACATTTTTCATGAGGTGCCCCAATCTTTAGAGTCCAATGGATCGATGCGCTGATTCGCTATGAGAAGAACAAAAAAGAAATGAGATGGTCATGCTGGCTGGATGTGCACGATATTTGAAGAGATTGGAAGTGGTGAGGACTCGAACGAGTCATCTGGTCCCAAAATGGTCATTTCTACCATCCGTTGGAAATGACCGAAACAGAAGATCAACGAACAGGAGCAGTGACGATGGCACACAAATCTTTCGACCATCGAGATCGAGATACTATACATTAGTTGAAAAGCTTGCTCTACGAGTAAGCCAATAGAAATTTTAAGGTAAGCTTTCCGCCCTTGCATCCAGCGCCTTCGAAAAATGGCCTCGTCCCCTACCAACCCTTGGCTCGACTACGCCGTCTACCTCGACGACGAGCGAGTCCCCGAGCCAGGAGCGGAAGCAAAATCGCCCGAAGCAATCTGCGAGGAGCTCAAAGAGGCCTCAGGGAGAGAGTGGCTAGGAAAAATGAAGGACTCGACCTACCTCCAAGCGACATGGCCCAACTAAAAGGATTCCTGGACCTAAGCTACGGAAGCAAGAAGAACACGACCAAGAGAGGCGATTGGAGCGAGCTAGGACTGATGCCCAGCTACTCCAAACACCAGAGATGAATATGGGCGATCTCTCAGGTCGCTTAGGTCAACCGCGCCCCGGTAACACGGAGCCACGGTCACGCCCAATCAATACTAGCACGTTCTGACACACTACAACTGACACACCGTAGAGAAGGGCAGGCGTAAGGGGTTCGAGAACTAGAAACTCCAAAAGGGATTCGGAGCCTCGCGTCGGCGATATGGGCCGATCGCATTCTCATTCTCGTCATCATCGCATACTTCCATCATCACATTCCTCTGATACCATAGTGAATGGAAAGGTACCGAGGAAGCCTAGCATGGCTGATTTACCCTCTAAAAGGTGCTTGCACCCGGTTTCTTTACTAGAAGAGAGTGTTATTGGCAACTATTAGTATCAACTTTCTAATGACCGCCAGCACCTCTACTACTAGTATTGTTGTTAGACCCAATCAGCACGAGAGAAGCTCATTCAAAGCTTGGTCGACATCGTTCTTGTGTTTCGTCAAGGCCGCTACTACCTGGGCTGGATCAAAGTCCATACCCACCAAAGTTGCCACCTTTTCATCGTCCACACAGAACAGGGGTGGACCAGCGTTGCGATTGGGAGGGCCAGCTTGGGGCACTCCCGGGTAGGGCTGTGAGCCACCGCCAGTGCCGTTTGGACCTGGAGGTGGTGGTACTGGTGCTGCTGCTGGATTGTCCGTCGCCATCCGCTGTGCCATTTCGGCGTCCGCTTGTTCCTGTCGGCTCTGGTCTAGATGGTCGTAATGATCTAATCGTTCTACCGTCAATCGGGCCGAAACATCTCCGACTTGAAGCTGAAGTTTCTCGAGCTTGGGAATGACGACATCGTAAAAGCTCTTTCCTTCCGCCAAGTGTTTGGACAGTTGTTCAATTTCATCGAGGGCGTCTTCAATCATGGCAATGCACGAATCTGCCGATTGCTGATGGTGGTTGCCGCCGCCGCCGCCAAAACCACCACCATTTTGACGATCTCGAGCTCTCATAAATTCTTCGT
Source organism: Nitzschia sp. pyKryTriq1 (assembly GCA_956465555.1). Taxonomy (NCBI): domain Eukaryota; phylum Bacillariophyta; class Bacillariophyceae; order Bacillariales; family Bacillariaceae; genus Nitzschia; species Nitzschia sp. pyKryTriq1. The sequence goes on from OY101129.1 coordinate 1,055,495, forward strand.
TTTCGGCCAAAATAGTATTGAGCATGTCCGATTGCTTGTCAATATTGGTCTGCATCTCGTAAACGATTCCATCGAAAGCGGCTTGCGCGTACTTGACTGCCTCCTTGCATTCCTGTTCACTTCCGGAACCCGATCGCTCCTGCAAGATCCCTTGAATATCGTATTTTTTGATTTCCTCCTCTAGAGTACTCAATAAAACATCTCGTTCTCTCAACAGAGAAGAAAGGTCCGCGAGTAATCGTCTCAGATGAGACGTGTCAATCGACTGTCCTCCCCCTCCACCGCCGGAGCCAGGCAAGAGTCGATCGAGTTGGGATTTTTGAAATTGCAGTAGTTTGTACTTCGGGTTGGTATCCAATTGTTCCAATCGCTTCAGCAAGACCGCATCACCTTCTTGTGCCGTCTGCAGTAGTCGATCGTAGTTGCCCAACGACTGGCGAAAGTCGCGTTGCACCTCTTGGGCGTCGTGTCCTTCAAATCCTCGATTTTCTTGACGAAAGAGACGGTCCGATTCAATGTCAAAATCAAGTTGTGATGCAATCTTTTGATGTGTCGTCCGTGCCAAGTCCGCCACATCGCGGAGCTCCCACAAATCTTGCTTGAGTTTGGCAATCCGACGTTCTCGTTGGACTTGTTGGACGCGATCCCAGAGAGGAATCGGAATACCGCCACCGCGTTGTTCTTGTTCGTAGGCGGTCAAGGAATGTGGCAAGTTGACCGTGGACAAGGCCGTTCGAGCCGCTTCGGTCCGTTCTTCCGCGATACCCGCCATTTGATTGAGCAGTCGGTCCATTTCAGTATGAAAGTAGTCGACGTAGCCACGCAAATGAGAAATATCGGTGACGCCTTGAAACATCGGTTCGCCTTGCATGGGTGTGAGGAGTTTCGTAAGTGGTTGATCGATATTGACCAGCTTTTCTCCTCGAATCTCTGGCAAGTCATTGTGATCAGGAACCGGTTGGTTGTATATTTGGGCATTCTCTTGATCTGCTTCATACAGTCGTCCTTTTAACATCATAACGTCCGCATCGACCGACTGGTGAAGTTGCTGCAACGAAATAAGGGGGGCTCGTTCAATATATTGCGAGCATAGCGAAGCAAACTGAAAGGCCAAGTCAAGTCGAGCTAGTTCTTGGCCATATTGTTTCTTTTCCTTGCTGACAATGGCCTGATGGTATTCCGCCTTGGAGCTCATGTACATTCCCCAGGCCCGAGAGTAATCGGCCCAATTATTTGTGAGGGTAGGAACTTGCATCAAGAGTGGTGAGGAGGATTCTTCTTCGTCTCGCCGGACAATGGTTTCCATTTCTCCATACAAGGGCACCGCCGCGGCTGCCAATTTGGCCAAGAGCAAATGTCGCGGTCTTGGAGCACATGCCAAACTTTCATAGACACATCGTTGCGAATGTGCCATCAACAAGGCTTGCCAGAATTCCAAAAAGGTGTCCGAAAAGTCCATGACATGAGCGACCGAAGGAGGAATGTGTTGCAACCAACCGGCCGCCTTTTGTAGATGCTGTGCGGCCTTGCTCCAGCCCACTTTGGAATCCAACTTTTGCTTTGATGCCGTATAGGCTTCCAGAGTGGCCATGTTCCAAATCAAATTCGCACGTTCCCACTCCAAGGTGCCCAACGTTTGCAACTCTCCCGTCAAGGCCGATTCCCATTCCAATCGACCTCCATCCATGACGCCTACAATTCCTCTGGTTTCACATTCCAACAAACAATTGAAGTATTCGTGCATATCCCCCAGAACTTGCATGGCATCCTCGTAGGCATTGTTGTTGACATTTGTATTATTCTTATTTTTTCCAATTCCAATTCCAATTCCAATCTTTTGACCGATCGACTGTCGTAGCTGTTGCAGCCGCAGCAAGTCGGAACGGCACTCACTGGCCGACATCATCATCATGATGCCATTATTATTACTATTATTATTATTATTGGCCTCTATGTAGGCAGCCAACATGGCCGCGAGATCATCATCGTCATCAGGAGGATGATTCTTCATCAATCGAAGCGGCAGCACCACAATGGAAAGAGTCATGCTGTTTGTTGAGCTGTTGAGCTGTTGAGGAGATTTGGATGCGTCTGGATGATTATTTTGATATGGTGCGAATGTTGCTTATTTTTTGGTATTAGGCACCAAAATAGGTAGACGACTCAATGTATGTGCGGCGCTACTGCGAGCGAAGAATGGCTAATAATACCGGTCGTAATATGTAGACGTATGCTGGCTGACTTTTGTGTGTGCACCCAAAAAACGTATCGAATGTCGCTCAATCTACTAGTAGTGCCCGTCTTTCGGACCACTGCGCTCCTTCTGTTTTATTGCGTCCCCCGCTAATATATGCGTTCGAACAGACCACTATTACGTACTCGATCTGGCGAGATAAATACTAGTGGAGGCAATACAATACAATACAATACAATGTTATTGTTTAGAGAGGATGAGGGCGAGGACGAAGAATCCTCCTGGAAAACTGATGAGAGGAGTTGGTAGTTATGGTCGTCTCCGCGCTTATTCTTGTGAAGTTATTGTTGCGCGTTGCGTTGCATTATTTTGCGGAAAGTTGGAACTTTTCGGACAGAGCAAAGCCAATCACACGCGCGTGAAATAACCACACTGTGTACCGGTAGAGGCGTCGATCTTTGAGATCTGAGTACACACAGACGAACTGTAGCGGGTCCAACAATAATACCCTGTCACCCCACTTTGTCACGTCTCACACGTAATCTTCCTAGTCGAGGCGGGGACTTGAGGGAAGAAGCGTGAAACCGCCGAGTGGGGCATCAGTAGTGCCGTGCCGGTCTTTTGGATATTTTTTATTGGGCGAAGATCGAAGATTTCGAAAGTTGACTCGCTGGAATGATTGGCGATCGCGCGACGACGAGGACTCACGTAGAATGTTGCGTGCGCAAAAACCGCCGCGGGGGTCGTCTCCAGAAACCGAAATCCAGCAAAACTCGCGTCAGCGAGATCTTTCCTCATTCGCGATCTTCCATGTTCGTATACGTCTAGCTAGTACGGTACAACAAAATTCCGACAACGCATCAAATAGCTTTTCTTCTTCTTGTTGTTCTTGTTCTTGTCGTCGTGTGTCATATTTCATGCGTCCTCCAATGCAAGACTCTGACCAGGAGCCTAGTATTGTACTTTGAAAAGCAAGAAAACAATGATTACCTCGTCGCCACCAGTTCGTGTACTACTAGTGCGACCTTGCTCCACTACTAGTACTATGAGCAAGGTGGTGTCATCATTTTCTGTCCTGTGCGAATATTACTCGAGCAGGATCTACTGTTATTATCGTCATCCTCACCTTCCTCTCGTATCGACGACGACAATCGACGCTACCCGTACGTGTCATCGGAGAATGTTTTCGACCAATGTTGTCCCTGCTCCTCCTACTACGACACCACTTTCTTCCTTGCAAGGTCCGCCAGTGTCCAAGCTGGTACCTCCTGGTCAATGTCAGTTTGGCGAGGACTTCCAGCCCGCCGCACTCGTGGATCGAGTCTCAGTCTCTCCCACTTCGAGTATCTTTCGATTCGCGCTTCCCGATCCTACCAAACCCTTGAATTTATCAACCTGTGCCTGTATTTTGGCCAAGGCCGAAATCGACGACGACGACGACGATGACAAGAACGAGACGGTGGTGATTGTTCGGCCGTACACTCCCATTTCGACGAATGCTTTGGTCGGATATATGGATTTACTCATTAAAGATTATGGAGAAAAGGGTACCATGTCCAAGTTTCTTCACAACAAGAATATCGATACTAGTGGAGATAGTACCACAAGCGGCAGCAGCAGCGGCAGCAGCAACAACTTTATACAATTCAAACATATCGCCCAAAATGTCAAAATTCAAGCTCCCTTCTTCGTTTCTGCTTCTTCTTCTTCTTCTGAAAATCATCATCATCCTCATGATAATACTACTACTACTCTTACTACTACCGATAATGTTCGTGGTCATCCTCCTCGTCACATTGTCATGTTGGCCGGTGGGACGGGGATTACTCCCATGATTCAAGCATTGCACGCTATTCTGGGACAAGAGGAGGATGACGAGGAAGGAGATCCCTCTACTACTTGTACTGTCAGCACCATCAGTAATACCAAAGTGACGTTGCTGTATGGAAATCAATCCAGGAAAGATATTTTGGGTCAATCACTCCTCGATACATGGGCGAACGAATTTCCGGATCGCTTGCAAGTCGTTCATGTCTTGTCGGAAGACGAAGACGACGTCGACGAGGACGAGGAAGACTCCTCGGCGGCCCCTCCTTCTGCTGGTGCTGGCATTCGCACAAAGCGTGGAATGATCGATCGGAAGCTACTAGAAGATTATCTTCCTGTCGTTGACAACGATGATGATGATGATGATGATGATAATCATCATCATCGTGCTCATACTACTAGTAGTAGTACGATGATTTTCGTTTGTGGTCCTCCGGCCATGTATCAAGCTTTATGTGGACCTCGAGAAGAACAGGATACCGTCAGTGGGATCTTGGGCGAAATGGGATACTCGAGTCGACGAGTTTACAAATTTTAAACAAATTACAGTATAATACACCAGTATAATATAATACAATACAATACGATACAATACAAGTGCAATGCAGCTCCGTAAAAAGTCGTAGTCCACAAAGTAGATTATGCTAGTAGTAGCTGATAGCAAGCCCAGATCCAGCCATGCAGCAGCAGCAGCAGCATAGAAGCAGCAGCACTAGATTCTTATTTTAAATTACCGAAGAATATTATCCTCCGGGGCAACGCCACACGAACTTCTCAAGAACGGAGCGCTCAACATCACCAGACATTATAATGCTGACAGGATACTCTACTAGCCCGGCCCCTCCGTCCAACAGAAAGAAAGAGACTCTCGTCCTCTCTCCTCGGCTCATTTTCATTAGTACTAGTAGCCCCTCCTTCCTCTTGCGGCCTACTTGTAGCGTAGCTCGGAGTAGTCGCCCAACCAACTACAATAATCATAGTGTGCATAATGTATTTGGTTCGGAAAGAAGCAGGAGCACCCACTAAGAATGCAAGCAGGTCACCATGATTTCCATCATCAGCTATAGTAATAGCCATCAGCAACACAATCAATCCGGTCCGTCCTGTCGCAGGATTAAAATGTTGATCGCCCGAGCATCACTGACTGATGCTGAATGGATCATGATGAACAAGTATAACCTACATCAACATGCATACGCAAAATAAAAAGCGCTCCTGTCATCCATCCATCAAAATAACTCCTCGATTACGTAGACTATAGTACTGGTGTACTAGTCTGGAAACAAACAAAAGGAAGTTCAACAAATGGTGAGGCCAAAATATTGACGGAAGTAGTGTGCGAATGAACTGATCGACTGATTGATCCAGCATCAGCGTTGCGTTTTGTGTTGCGTTGCGTTGCGCTGTTGACCACGACTCTGAAATATAAGCAGGCGATCTCTGCATATTCTGGCTACTACCCCAGTATATAATAAGAGACTCTAGTCCGAATAACCATATGTTTTCTTCATTGTCGATACGTAGTATGTACGTACTGTATTGTATATTGCACACGCAAGAGGCAGCAAACCACAAAAAGACGTCAAGTGTGCGTGCCGTCTACTCACCGATACATATACTGTAGAAGAATGCGGGGCCGGATGAGCCGCGGAGTGTCCTCCTGGCACCGCCATCACTGCAATCCGCCTAGTATGCTACTGGCGCTGGCGCTGGTGCTATGGTGCTGTCAACCACCAAGGATCTTTGGGAGGAGTCGCATTTCCTTGAACGAAGGGAGCATTTTCGAATGGAGGGGGTCGATTGTATCACTTCCTATCGTACAGATAGACATCATGCGAAATCTGGGAAAGCTGTTGCATTTGGCCCTATTATGTATCATCTCTTGGATCTTTTTCGGTGCGGGGCACCATACCGGTAATATCTTCCTCGGATTTTTATTGTGCGGTCCAAAATGCAGGCGTATCACATACGAACTCTTTCTCTTTTGGGGGGTTGCCACGAGGTCGCTGGTGTCAGATTTCGCTGGGCTTCTCCGCGCTCGGGCCCCATAGTAAAAAGACCACACGACCGCGCGGGGTCACGCCGCATATGCCGCAGGGTCACGCACTCCACGTTCTTTGTTTCACGCGTCTCATCATGCATCGATTGGAACATTATTTTCTTGTTCTCATTCTCCTCATATGCATGCATTATATTATTGCGTTATTACACCATGGGAAATCAAAACTCCAGCAATAACTCCAGCAGCAACAACAACAACAATGGTAATCGTCCTTTCGCGAGAGGAGTAGGAAATGCCCTGGGATTATCACGATCCGAACTGGACAAACGATGCCAACCCAGCGGGTGAGTTGAGTATTGTTGTTCATTTTTATTATAATCGGAACAGCATAGCGCACGGCGGGTTTCAATGTTACGTCTGACCGCGGACTACCGCCATCGAAAAGATTAGCTTTGAAATACCCATAGTCCACGTCACATTTCGCCAAGTTTTCCGTCCCCATCCCTCGGGGGTCACTTGCTTTTTGATGATGATATTCTGATTCTGATTCTGATTCAGCCGAACAGCAACTTGTTGTGGGTGGTATTATTGACAGAACTCTCTACTCTACTCTACTCACACTTTGTTGTCTCTTGTTGCTGTCAATATCATCCCCTCTGCTGTTGTCAGTTTATACGATACTTGTTCTTGGGACGAACGTACCATTCGCAAATGGATTGGCGATGGCAAGGCTGCTGCCCGCTTTCGAGGCTTGGAACATCGGACCTGTGATGCCACCCACGAATGTCCCATTTGTTTCTTGTATTACGAAGAAATCAACACTACCAAATGTTGTAGTGCCAATATTTGTACCGAATGTTTCTTGCAAGTGCGTCCCCTCAAGGAAAAACATTCGTCGTGTCCGTTTTGCAATCAACCAAAATTGAATATTCGAGTCCTGGCGGGGAAATTGACGGAACAAGAAATTAAGGATCGAGAAATGGAAGAAGAACAAATCAATCAAGCCAGAATACGAGCACGAGATAATGGTGGTGGTAGCAGTCCAGAACAAGACGGAGGAGGGACAACTACCAGCACCAGCACCAAACCCATCAAGATTCCAGAGAGCAATGGGTTTGGAAGTTCCTTGGAACGCGATGCACGAGTGGCCATGTCTCGCAAACGGTCCGAGAGCTTTGCTTCGAGCGAACATAGTGGACACGAAGGAGGAAACGAAACGTCCATGATTCAGTCCATGGCTATGACTCCGGAAGAGCGAAGACGCCTCGAAGCCGAAATGAGAAATCAAAATTTACATCCTTTGGCGTTACAAATCGAAGCCGAAGCCGAACAGCGTGCACATCAAAATCAGCGGGCTTATCTACGCTCTCATAGTGAACGTCATCGGGGCTCCTATAACAACCGTGATGTTAATAATCTCTATGGTGGTGGACGACCGCCATCTTCGTCTTCGCGGCGACGTGCAAGAGGAGGATCGTCAGGAGGAGCAGGAGGAGGAGCACTATCATCATCACGCGATTGGAATCAAATTGTGGAAGCCTTTGAACATGGAGGTAATGGTGCTATCCAAAGTCTGGATGATCTGGTCGTTTTGGAAGCGGCCATTTTACTCAGCATGGAAGAAGAGGCGCGACAGGCCAATGGCGGCGAGGGTGGTGGAGACGACGACGAGAATAATGGAGGCGGTAGTGGTAACTTTGATGCTGCAGGGCATGCACGAGAGGGCTTTCCTCTGGTCCGATCATTTTTGGCAAGTCGTGGACGTGACGATGAGCCTGCTACCCAACAGCAAGTACAAAATCTGGCCCGGACTCTCAATTCGAATCGACGACGAAACCAACTGTTGAGATCTGGTGTTGGAAGTCAATCAGCACGAGTCGTCATGCCCGAGACCGCCCTGGATACGGCCGCCTTGTTGATGCGAGGCATTAGCGAAGAAGAGCAATTGGCAATGGCCATTGCGGCAAGTCTTCAAGATCAAAATACTTCCAATACCAACAGCAGCGACAGCAGTAGCAGCGGGAATGGAGGAGCCGATGAGAACCGTGGCGAAGCTGCTGGTGGTGGAGTTGAAATTTCTGCAGAATCAGCGGCAGCCACTACGGAGGCGGGCGAGGTCCCCAATGACGCTGCCATTCATGCCGAAGAAGAAGAAGAAGGCGGTGAGGAAGATCACGATGAAAATGATGATGTTGCCGGTGGCGATGTTGGTGTTGGTGTTGAGGAGCAACAAGCCAGTACTGCCACGATGGCCCGTCGTCTATCGGCCGAAGAAGACATTCCGGATGGCGTGGCGATTGGCGTAGATGTCAATGAGGAGCAACAAGACGGTACTGCCACGATGGCGCGTCGTCTTTCGTCAGAAGAAGACATTCCGGATGGCGTGGCGATTGGAGTTGTGGAAGAAGACAATCCGGATGGCGTGGCGATTGGAGTCGTCGATGAAGAGAATGAGACAGCTGTCGTGGTGCCAATCACAACGGAAGCAGCAAGTCCAACAACTGTCCCTCCTCCGACCACCGAAGATACAGTGTCGGTAGAGCAGGAACAAGTTGTCGTGAATGGGGATGATCCCAGCATTGACGAGCAAGCCACGAACGATGCATCCACTCCTCCGAATGGCCCCCCTTAGGGACGAGGCTATATTTCACGTGGATGCGATTCCTATGGAACAGTAGAGTGTTTGCTTGCCTTCATTCTTTCTCACACTACCGGTAGTAGACGCTCTAGTAGAATTATTTCCGACTCTCAGTTTTCCACTCAATCGACACCTATCAGTAGAGTAGTAGCTCTAGTAGAGTAGAGTAGAGTAGAGTAGAGTAGCATGATTGATGACCTCAGAGACGACTCATCGTACTATAGCTGTTTTGGTGGAGTGCTCGGGAACTCAAGGAAGCTTCTTCTGTTCGAACTCGTACTGCGCTTGTAGATAGCTGATTACTACTGTACGTGTACTACTACTACTCTCTGATGGACATTGGTGTTCGTTCGTCCGTCCCTCGACCGCATCGATCGACATTCGCCAGAAGGAACGCGATCGCAAGCAATCTTCTCTTAAGTCCCTGTTTCTACACAACGAGTTGGTGATCGATACATCACAAATGGGATAACAGGGTACTTATTGTAATTCAACTGAACGTTTTCTCCTGCGCGAGCGCAAAGTCCTCCTTCTTGAGCGTTCCAAACGAATTCCGAGCCTCGATCCTCCCAAAAAGAAGAGAAGATAGGAGCTCACAATTTCCAAAACTCCTCAAATAGGAATAATACAACTACAACTACAACTACAACTCAAACTACCGGTAGTCTACATACCTCCATCCAACCAGAAGAAAACAACAGAAACAACAGCAACAGCAGCACTATGGGAAGTATATATTGGAAGAGGAATAGTAGTACTAATCCATTGTTGTCGTCGTCCTTGTTGTTGTCCTCGGCACCACCACCACCACCACCACTGCACCACCACCACCACCACCACCACCACCACGACCACGTGTCCTGGTTGTCAGGAGTGGCGGCCGCGACTAAACCTACCAGCACTAGCAACAGTACTATTAGTAGTAGTGGTAGTAAACAAAAGAAAGAAACAAAAGTCTATTTGGCCTACGATGGACGCATGACACTTCACAAACCTGTAAAGGAAGAAAATAATGATAATGCTGCTGCTGCTGATGATGATGATGACCCGATTATGGAACGCCCGGAGAGAGTGCAAGCCATTTATAAAAAACTCAAGAGCATGCCCCGCGCCGACTATCGATTCCTCGAACTCCCATGTTTGTTGGCGAGTCGGGACGCCATTCAATTGGTCCATTCTCCGGAACATTACAATCGCATGTGGGACACGGCATGGATGACTCCGGAAGAGTTGAAAGAAAAAACCATTCCCAACGACTTGTTTTATGGAAGAGATACGTTCTTTGCGGCACGCATGGCAGTAGGGGGCGTTCTGGAATGTGTCAAGGCGGTCACAAACAAGAACCCGTCTTCTTCTTTTTCTGCTGCGGAAAGCAACAGCAAACGGGCGATTGCCGTCGTGCGACCTCCCGGACATCATGCCTTGCACAATGAAGCGATGGGTAAGTACTACGTATACGATTGATTGATTGATTGGTTGATTGGCTGGTTGGTTGATTGATTGATGCTTGTATATTATATCATGAAGCAGCAGCAGCTGGTCTCACCATATCGAGTCCTCCTTCTCTCATTACCTCATTACTATCATTCCAACCGACCACATTATTTTTAGGCTTTTGTTATTTCAACAACGTTGCCATTGCTGCCAAACACGCGATTGCCACGGGCCGTGCTCGCCGTGTCTTTATCCTGGATTGGGACATTCATCATGGCAATGGCATCCAGGATTTGACCTATGATGATCCATCCATCTTTTATGTGAGCATTCATCGGGGCGGTAGCAGTGGTGGTGGGAATAGTGGTGCTGGAAGCAGCAACGGTGAAAATGAAAGTGAAAGCGAACATCCCCCACAGGAAGAGCCGCCACAACAAGAACACGAAGAGATCTCTTACTTTTATCCCGGTACGGGCCGCCCGACCGAAGTCGGAAAAGCGGGTACCAATTTGAATATTGCCTGGCATGTGGGTGGTATGGGAGATGAGGAGTATGCCGCGGCATTTACCCAAATGGTGATTCCGGCCTTGCAACACTTTGGTGCCGATTTGATCATCGTGGCATGTGGATTAGATGCTGTCCAAGGCGACTTGATTGGCGATTGTGGCTTGTCGGAAGAAATGTATTATCACATGACACGAATGTTGATTGATGCGACTGATGAACGTAAGGTGCCAATGGTCATGGCGTTGGAAGGAGGGTATAATGTCGAAACCAGCGCGAATTGTATGGAAAAGATTGCTCTGGCGTTACTCGATGAACCGCTGGTCGGACAAGAAGTCGATGGTGGTGATCGTTGTCCTCAAGAGGCAATAACAACCACGACCACAACCACCACAAAGAAGTCTCAAAACAAAAAAAAGCGCAAAACGTCTCGTTCCAAACGAGATGCCACTCACGCTGAAGCATTGCGATCGATCCAGCGGGCCGCGCATGCGTTAGAACGCCAAGGAGGCACCTGTGTATCGGGATGTCACTACAAGTGCAAACATGTTTCAGCCGATCATGCGCTACCCTTCAAAAAGAGAAAGTCGTCCTTCCAGAAATAAGTCGTTATGGGATCATCATCATCATCATCATCATCATCATTTCCGAAGTGAGATAGACGCTATGGTGGTCGGAACTACTACTAGCTAGTAGCAGTAAATATACGATATAAGAATATGCGAGGAAAGAGCATGGTCGATGATTTTGGGTAGGCTTGAGGCGTTGTGATGCGCTGTTGAGTATGTAGTGATTTGTACGATGGACTGACCGCCGACCGTTGACTAGTCTACGTACGTCTGTCCTTCGCTGAGTGTTTCACGAATGAATGAGGGAGTGAGCGCCAGCCCCTCTACAGCAGGAGCATCCGGGGAATTTTCTGAAACAAAAAAAATCGCGCGTTTTACAGCGCTTTTCGTCGCTCTACTACTAGACTACAAGGTCGAAGATTATTTCTTCGTACGAAGAAATAATCTTCGACCTTGTAGTCTACTAGTAGTAGAGCGACGAAAAGCGCTGTAAAACGCGCGATTTTTTTTGTTTCAGAAAATTCCCCGGATGCTCCAGTGCGCGCTGACCATGATCGTCGTTGTTCTCGGATGGATGTTTCGAATTTCGACACGACTCATCGCGATGAAGAAAGGGCACTAATCCTTCGTGATGACGCACGATGTGCGTTCTATTTGTATGACGTCGAAGCGCCATTGTGGTCGTCTCCTCGATCGAGCGAGCTCTGCCGTACTCGGACTCGTACAGTACACGTACCGCGGTATTAGCGCGAGTGGAGTATCCGCAACGCGCATCCAACATCACTATTTCAACTCTTGTTGGCGCATCTCTTTCCATCATCGCATCATGCATCGATCTCAAATTGAATCTCTTCGAATAATATATATTATATCTTGCGACTAGAGACCCTACGTACCCACAGTTTGTGAATCGTACATTGTGTTTCTACCTCTCAGAGAAGAAGAAGAATCATCATCATCGCATCTCCCTTCGCGTGATTGAAATCAATCTACTAGCAGCAGCAAGAATAAACCACACCTAGAGAGAAAGATCATCTGATCCCACAAAAAGTGTTTCCCACCATCATTCATCCATTCATTCATTCATCCATCCTTCGTTCTCGGATCATCATTCCATCAAGCATTGCTGGTTGACTGATTGATTGATTGATTGATTGATTGATTGCTTACAGTCAGTAGGTCAGTCAGTGCAGCACGTATAGTATATCCTACTCCTCACTTACTCCACATCCATAGCAAAAGCAAAAGCAACAGCAACAGCAACAGCAACAGCAACAGCAAAGATGATTGGAAGCCGCGCTTGGTTCGCCTTGATGCGACGCAATTTGTTGTACCGGCAACGCCATTGGGTATCGACCGTCTTGGAAATGGCCTTGCCCATTGCCTTTGTAGGGATTTTGATTGCCATCAAGAATTCCATTGGCGATGACACCCAAGCCGAAACGATTGAACCGACCTTTCCCGACACCATGGACGTCTATCGTCCCATTTCGTTCTTGGACTACGTCACGACCTTTACGGCCGCCCGGATTTGTACGGAACCCGTGGACAATCCCTTTCAAGAATATTTGGGAGATGTGGCTTGGGAAATTACCGGTATGCCCTTGTCGGGATACGATTGGCAGAATCCCTTTGTGCGATGTAACAATCTCAAATGCAAGGAGGAAGGACAAGATGCCCAACCCTTTTGTGAGTATTCCTTTTTGGGTGTCGCGGGAGCGGATGGTGCGGACAATGCCAACAGTACCGAACGTGCTCTAGCCTTTCGCGACTACATTTACGAAACGTATCCAGCCTTGCGTGACCCCGACCAAATGCCCTTTGAGTTTGACTTTGTCCGTTCCTTTGATTCCGAATCGGCCATGGAATCCTATGTCACCTCCGAAAAGTATGGCACTCCCGGATATCCCAAAATGTCCATGGGTGTCGTCTGGCAAGATGGGAATGCTGTCAACAATTACAAGTATGCGATTCGTCAAAACTCGACAGGGTACAATGTTCCCTCTGAAGCGGCCCGTCCGGGAGCCTTGACGACGCCCGATACTTCGGTGGTGTTTGATCCACTCGCCAACAATGATTATTCGTGTCCGATTTTCGATGGTGCCGCCTTTTTGGGACCCCGTCAATCGTCGTGTACCGGTCAGTACTTGTACAATGGCGTCATTACCATTCAAAAATTGATTGGCGATTTCATCCTGGCCGATAGTGGTGTCGAAACCCGTGTCGCGGATCATGGAATCCGGTTCGTTGCCTTTCCGACCAAGGAATATGAAGAAGGGGGATTCTTTGAAGATATTGCTGGTAAGTAGAAGATATGAAGTAAACAAATGACAAGACATGACAAGACAAGAATGAACGGATGAATGAAATGATACTTCGTCTCTCACACTAACTGTATCGCCATGCCTTCTCTTTCTCTTTCCCTCTTTTATCAGTCTTTGTTCCTCTTTTGTTGACGTTGGGATTGTTGTTTCCCGTCTCGCAAATGATTTCCTATGTGTGCCGTGAAAAGGAATTGCGACAAAAGGAGTTGCTCAAAATGATGAGTGTTTCGGAAAGTGATATCGGGTGGTCGTGGTTCATTAGTTATCTCGCCTTGTATTTGGTGGTGGCAACCTTGTGTGCCATTGTCTCGACACAACTCTACACCAATTCGGCGGGATTCATCTTGTGGATCTTTTGGGTCTTTACCTTTGTCGCATTGATTGTCTTTTCCATGTTGATTGCTTCCTTTTCGGCGAAAACGACCAGGGTAAGTAAATGCTGTTGTGTGTGTGTGTGTGTGTGTGTGTGTGTGCGCGCGTATGATGCTGAAACAGCTTCCGACGGATAGAATATGTTATCTCACCACCACCTCGCTTTGTCCAAACTTACATTTCGTAGACGGTCTTGATTGGATTGCTTTTGGTCTTTATGGGAGTCTTTTTGACCTTGGCCGTTGATTATCAAGATGGTAGTGAAGGCATTATTCAGCTCTTGAGTTTGCATCCGGTTACTGCCTTTTCGTATGGTCTCTTGGAGATTGGACGACTGGAGGATCAAGGGACGGGTGTTACTTCTGATACCATTCGCGAAACGGACAATGCTTCCGGATATACCTTTGCCAATGCATTGCAGTCGCTTGTTGTCGATACTCTTCTGTGGAGTATGGTGGGATGGTATTTGAATCGAGTCATTACTCCCGACTTTGGCCAAGCCTTGCCGTGGTACTTTCCCTTTACCATCAGTTACTGGAAATGCGGTGGTGGAATGGGAGCGCCCACTCCCGCTTCCGCCGCGGACCAAGCCGCATTGAAAGAAACGGACGAACAAGCCAATGGAGAAACCTTGCCGATTGAAGGAGTTTCGGATGCCATGCGGGCCCAAACCAATTCCAACATTGTCGTTCGTCATTTGGGAAAGCAATTTGGAGACAAGACTGCTGTCGAGAATTTGAGTATGACCATGTACAATGGACAAGTCACAGCCTTGTTGGGACACAATGGAGCGTAAGTAAAGTCGCGTATTTTCGATCGAACGAACAAGTCAGCAGTCGTCGGATATTGGACACGAAGCGTGCATGATGGGCACTACATGTACTCACTCCTCCTCACTTTCTCTTTGGTGACAGTGGAAAGACGACGACCATTTCCATGTTGACGGGAGCCTTGGCGCCTACCTCCGGAACGGCCAAAATCCTAGGAAAGGACTTGTACTCTCAACTCTCGAGCATTCGTGGTGATCTCGGAATTTGTTTGCAACATGATTGTCTGTTTCCCAGCATGACGGTTCGAGAACATATTCAATTCTTTTCGCGTCTCAAGGGATTGTATGCCCAAATGTCGTATCAAGAAGCGGAAGACCACGTTGATCAGATCATCAAGGATGTAGCCTTGTTTGAAAAACGCCATTCCTTCTCCAAGAACTTGAGTGGAGGAATGAAACGCAAGTTGAGCGTTGCCATGGCCTTTTGTGGAGGATCCAAAGTGGTTCTTTTGGACGAACCGACCAGTGGAATGGATCCCTTTTCTCGCCGATTTACTTGGAATGTCATTCGACAGTTTCGTCAGAATCGTTGTATTCTGTGTAAGTGCTGCTGGTCGGGTATCTTGGGAGATGATTTGTAGAAAGTCTATGGCATTGTTTTACTGACAATTTCCCCCATTTCTCTTTTTCGATTCAAACGACAGTAACCACTCACTTCATGGACGAAGCCGATGTGCTGGGTGACAGGATCTTTATCATGGCCGAAGGGCAGCTGAGATGCGCCGGAAGCCCTCTCTTTTTGAAGAAGCACTATGGTGTTGGCTACCAATTGACGATCGAAAAGCAACATGACTTTGTTAGCAAGGCTTCGAGCGAGGAAGTGGAAGAACTAGACTCCAAGCTCATGGACATTGTCCAAAGCAATGTCCAGGATGCTTCCTTGCTCAACAATGTCGGGTCTGAATTGAGCTTTCAATTGCCCGTGGGTGAATCATCGAAGTTTGCTCCCATGTTCCAAGGACTTGACGAAAATGTCGACAAGGGTGTGATTTCGTCTTACGGAGTCGGAATTACGACGCTGGAAGAAGTGGTAGGTTTTAACTACTGGAACCTTCAATTCATATGATCAACCCAACCCATAATGGACTCATCCCCCTTTCTGGCTTTCCTCTGTTTTAGTTTCTTTTGGTGGCTCGTGGCGATGCAGTAGATTCCAAGACGCACCTGAAGTCATCCAGAGGTGGGGCAGAGGCCGCATTCCTAGGCGACGGAGATGAGTCAACGGAAAGAAGTACAAGGTCAAGGATGAACTTGGAACAAGACAATCTATTCTTTACTCATGTTCGAGCCTTGTGGACTAAGCGCGCTGCCAACTTTCGACGTGATAAAAAAGCCTGGTGCTGTACTACCATCTTGCCAGGGATTTTCGTTTTATTTGGGCTTTTGATCTTTGCTTTTGCTTCGAAGGATCGAAACATGGATTCCCTTGAGCTATCTGTCGATGACTACAATCCCGACGTCAAATCGACACCACGCAATCCGATTACCGTCAATAATGTGAACGAAATATTTACCTGTCAGCCTGGTGCTTGCGGTTACTCGGCGGGCAACTTTCCTTTCATCAACCCACGCTACGATGACAACTACGTCCTTTGTGGTATCCAGTCCTTGGTGAACCCGACCCTTGATTTCTCTTGGATATTGGATCCTGGCTTTGAGCCTGACGATCTGGCACCGTCGGGTGGGTTCCAAACCTGTACTGTTTTCGACACGTTGACATTCATGGATGCTGTTACCGACGCAGGCATCGAAGCGATCGAGGTCGACGTGAATACGATCGACAACACGTCGCAAGCGATTTTCGACAATATTGATTCATACCAGGCATCTCAATACGCGGCGATCTTTTACACTCACGATTCTTTAAGCATCCTGGGCGACGGACGACTGTTCGGTGAAACGGTTCTCGCGAACTGCACCGGTGCGTTCGAGCTTCTTGCAGGGTTCGGCCAAACCCTCTTGAACAACGTCAGCGATTGCCCTGCCTACACAGGTTTGGGATACGTCATTCAATACAATTTCACTGCCTACCATATCGCACCAACATACATGGCCGTGGCAACGGAAGGCATTGCCCGTTCTGCTTTGAATACTGACGATTTCACCGTCACAACGACGATTCATCCTTTGCCTCTGACCTATTACGAAGAAACCGTTATCGAGACAGAAGACGCGTTTACTGCCTGGTTCCTCCTGGTTCTAAGTTTCCCTTTCATCGCTGGAAGCTTTGGAACCTTTATCGTCGCGGAACGTGAGTCCAAGGCCAAGCACTTGCAAACGGTGACAGGAGTCAAGCCATCAGGCTATTGGGTTTCTACGTACCTATGGGACGTTGTCAACTACCAGCTGCCACTGTGGATTGTTGTGGCCATGTTCTTTATCTTTGGAGTATCGGCTTTCACGACCACCGAATACGGAGTCGTTGGAGGAATCATCTGTGCCATGGTGCTTTTCGGGCCGGCCGCTGCAGGTTTTACTTACTGCCTCAGCTATCTCTTCAAGTCGCCCGCTTTGTGCAATGTAGTGGTTATCATCTCGGGCTTTTTGATTGGAATGGGTGGTCCACTAACCACTATTATTCTCACCTTGATTGGCAGTGATCGTGAGTAGTACCTCGGGTAATTCGTGTGTGGTTGGTCGTTAGAATTTCCTGCTCAATCCTTCCATTGTTTTAATTTTCCTCTGCAGCATCTGATCCAAAACCGAACCTTATCGACATTGCGGGTAAGTTTGAATGAAAGCTCAGAGTTTCTAAATAGCGGATATCGGTCACTTTCTAACCTTCTCTCTACTCATATTTGTACATCAGATATCGTTTCTTGGGTCCTTCGATTCCATCCTTGCTTTTGCCTTGGTCGAGCACTATATTACGCTCTCAATATCGATTTCCTCACGTTTATATACCCAGACGTAAGTTTCGACTCCGAAGATGTCGGTCGCGGGGCACTTTTCCTTCTTGTTCTAATCCGACGACTGTTTTTCATTTCTGCGACAGATTACGACGGTGTGGGCACCAGAGGTCCTACTTTACGACGTGATCTTTTTGGCCTGGGAATCGATCGTCTACCTTCTATTGGCGATTCAGATTGACATCTGGAGTACCAACCCCTCCATTGTTTCCTCCTGGAAAAAGTTTACCAATTTCTTGACTTGCTCCTGCCCACGGTCGCCAGAGCGAGACATTACTACCGAATTGGAAGAGGATAGCGATGTATTGACTGAAGAGGAGCGCGTGGCTACCGGTGGCGCCAACAACGATATCATCGTTGTAGACAAGCTAACAAAGGTGTATGACAACGGAAAGAAGGCTGTCAATGGATTGTCCTTGGGTATCCCGCCTGGTCAAGTATTTGGGCTGTTGGGTGTGAATGGAGCGTAAGTGTCTCGCTGTGTTGGGTAGGCCTCAGTTTTTGTGAACCCTCATTGAATGTGTATCGATCTGACTGACTGACTGACTGACTAACTAACTCCTCTATTGACTTCTTTTTTCGTTTTGTAGGGGAAAAACAACCACGATGCAAATGCTCACGGCCGAATTTCCTGCTACCAGCGGGGATGCCACGTTGGCGGGCTACAGCGTCTCCAAGGAGCCCGAAAAGACTCGTCGTCGGGTGGGCTACTGTCCCCAATTTGATGCTCATTTTGCCAATATGACTGGCCGGGAACACGTCGAGCTCTATGCTACCATCAAGGGTATCCCCAGGGAGCTTGTCAAAGAAGTTTCTTCTGCCAAGCTTGCTGAAGTTGGCTTGTCGGAAGCCGATAGTGATCGATTGGCCTCCAACTACAGTGGGGGTATGAAGCGTCGTCTCAGTTTGGCGTGTGCTACAATCGGCGATCCGCAGATTGTTTTCCTAGACGAGTGCTCTACAGGTGTGGATCCAGTGGCGCGTCGTGAAATTTGGGAGTTGGTCAGCAACATGGTGGCTGGTCGAAACCTTGCACCCGAAGACCGCACCAGTGTGATTTTGACGACTCATTCCATGGAAGGTAAGTTTGGCAAATGTGATGGGAATCAATCTCCCAGCAATCTCGTACTTTGCTGTGTTGTTGAAGACCCGCATCATCGCTCATCTTGTTTGTTCTTCTTCTCTCCTTTCCACGTTCGTCCCATATTGTCATGCTTCCACAGAATGTGAAGCACTCTGCCCCCGTATTGGTATCATGTCCAACGGTCGCCTTCGGGCCCTAGGCAGTGCCCAACATCTCAAGAACAAGTTCGGCCGAGGCTATCAGATTGAGCTCAAGTGCAAGCTGGTCGCCAAAACCGATCCAGATTTCATGGAAGTCTATACCAACTTGGGTGGAAGCCGTCTCCAGGCTGAAACCAATGCCGATGACGAGGCTTCGTCGGACGACAAAGAGATTTTCTTTACACTCGACGAAACTACGGCGGCGTTGGAAGCCCTCACGGGCGATACGTATCTCAGTAGTGTCATTAACGATACCAATCCAATTGGTTACAATATTCACAAATCTGCCACCTCTCCGACCGGTGTCACGCTCGAAGAATTGGCCGCTTTTGCCGCAGTCGAATTGCGAGTCCGCAAGATTGCCGAATACATTGTCGAAAATTATGCTACCAACATTTTCCGAGAACGTCAAGATACCAAGGTGAGGTATGAATTGGGAAGTGAGGGACTCAAGATTTCGGAAATCTTTTCGAGTTTGGAAGCCCACAAGGAGGAGTTGCTGTTGGACGATTACGGTGTCAGCCAAACGTCTCTTGAACAAGTTTTCAATATGCATGCGGCCGCGGCAGAACATTTGAAAGGTGGAACCGATGACCACTAGTAGTAGTAGAAAGTAAAGAAGCACACAAGTAAAGTAGTTACCGTGCTTTTTAATCTACGAGTATGCTGTAGACATATTTGTATTCCGTAGGTGGCGGTAATAGCGATAGAAAAAAGTACGAAGAGAATACCATTCATTTGTATGCTATTATTGTTAGTAGCTCAAGTACGACTCGAGCGATGAATCATCTTCATAGTCTTCCGCAATGGCATTCATTTTGTTTATCCCAAACGTTGCTCGACTGGTAAGCTTGAGTTTACTGCTAAGTGTGGAAGACAGCATGGTGGTACCTTGCGATTCGGCAAACCAATTTCGCACAACACCCCGAGGACGAGCCCAGTGGTCTTGACAGAATTCATTACACGTATGATTGGCAAAGAAGGAATCGATACCCTTTTCTCCCAAATCCGTAGGTCCATAACGGCGATGCCGAGAACAAATGGCTGGATCGGTCAATTCAAACCGACTTTTGCTGCGACTACTACTACGGTATCGATTGTTGTTCCGGTATCGGCCCTGTAGGTCACAAATAATCATCTGACCACCCATGCGATGATAGCTATAGTGAGAAAAGGCCTCCATACAGCGTACTTCCCAGTCGTCCGAATCACCGATCCATCCACTGTTGGACGTGAACTTTTGATAGTACCGAATCAAGGGCTCGACCAAATACTTGATGCCACTGTTGGAGTAATGAATGGTGCCTCGATTGACGAGAATTTCCTTTCCACGGGGACAAAACTCATTCCAATCCGTGGCAATCTCAATGACTTTATCGGCAATTTGAAAATCCTTGGCAAAATATTCTTCTTCCATTGGTCGGAATTGCGGTTTGAAGCGTTTGCAAGCCGCTTCTTGATTGTTTCGGTTCCCGCCAACAAAGGTTCCTGAAAGACATACCCGAAAGGTTCCTCGCCCCAACTCTTCGTTTCCAATGCGAACATCGTCCGATGTCAAGTTCGTTCGGGCGGCATCCAGGAACGGCATTCTTTTCTTTTGTGACTATATAATACTATATAACTTTTGCTTTGACTTTCTGCAAAAAATAATAATACAAAAAGAAGAAGTAGTATATATCGAACTCCTTTTTATTCTATTGGATCTTTGCATCGTGCCTTGCGGTTGTTTTGACTTCAATTTCTCGCGACCGACCGACGCAGAGAGCGATCGATGACCCGCCTGCCTGCGCACAGGCGCATGCGCCTGCCTTCGAGCTATTTTTCTCGCCGCACCCCAAAAAACAGCGCCTGCGCGCGCTCCCCTTCAGTACAGTACCGTGGGTATGTCTGTGATGCTACCTACGTACGCAAAGAGGGACAGGAGACAGGGGAGGGGAAACTGCAGAATGCTTGGGGGAAGAATCACGAAAGGCCCCCTTTTTCTAAAGAAATTCGCTATTCTCGAATTCCTTCGTTTCAAATTCAGGAATGACGCGAACGACGACGATGATGATGATATGTAATACTGTACTATTTTTTTATTGTGTGTATTTCCGCATAATAATATCCTATCTTATTGTATATTCATCCAGACTGACTCTTCATCGCTCGATGATCGCCAAGAAGCAGGATGATGCTGGGCGACGACGACGACAACTCGTCCAATAATCATGGCGGCGGCACCATCCAGCAAGAGACTGATGATGGCAATCACCATCATCTACTAGAACATGTCACCTCATCATTATCATCATCGTCCACAACATCAAAGTTGAAGTACAAGTACAAGTACAAGTCCAGCAAGAAATATCAACCTATTGCGATGGAACTAGAAGACAGCGCCATTATGATCGACGACGAGGATGGCGTCGTACTTCCGCATCACCAGCACGCTACTACTTCTTCTTCTTGTTCTACTTCCGTCCTGCTTTGTGCGTTTGGTTGTTTTTGGATGTTGGGATTATTGAACAATACCAGTTATGTCCTCATGATTGCCTGTGCCAAATCGATTAGTGAAGGTGGAACGGCACTCGTATTTTTGGCCAATATCGTCCCCTCCTTGGCCGTCAATGGATCGGCACCGTATTGGTTTGATCACGTGTCCTATCGCACTCGCATTCAACTCGCAGCGGCGTGTATGGCAGTGAGTTTGGGACTTGTGGCCATGACAACAACAACATCAACCACAACAACAAGTAGCAGTAGCAGCAGTGGTGATGATGATAATACAGCAGAGGAGGACGATGAATCATCATCCACATCCACATCATCATCCACAATAACCTTGACGATTCAACTCTTGGGCGTGGCCTTTTCCAGTTTTCAATGTGGTTTGGGAGAAGCAAGTTTGTTGGCACTGGCGGGAAAAGTCGATGGAGCTATCAATACTGCGAATGCTAATGCTAATGCTAATGCTGCTACTTCCGCCGAAACAAAGAGGAAGGGACAATGCCTCACTTCCTTTTCGAGTGGAACTGGCATGGCAGGAGTGTTTGGATTCTTTTGGGTATGGCTTTGGAATGATACGATTGGATATTCGTTGTCGACGACCCTGTGGTTGGCTCTAATATCCCTGCCCTTGGGATATTGGTGTTCGTTTCAATACGCCCAAAAAATACAAATGCAAATGCAACGATTACAACAACAACAACAACAACAACAACAGCAGCAGCACCACCACCACATGCTATTCCTGGAGGAGCAAGAAGTACAAAATATGAATGAGGAGGAGGACGAAGCGATGATGCTAGAGAAGCTTCCCGACGATGAGCAAGAAGCAGAAGAACCACCACCACCGGCCCATGAACGGCAAGCTCTCGCCCCCTCCTCTCCTATTATTGCTAATGAGCGTTCGGATGGTGCTGCTGATCATGATCATGATCATGGCGAGGATTTGAATACGATTCCAATATCCGAAATGACATCCACGCAACGATTTCAGTTGGTACTCCGTCTCTGGCCGTATATGATTCCTCTCTTTGTGGTATACGCTTCCGAATACGCACTTCAATCGGGAACCTGGACGGCCATTGGCTTTCCATTGGACGATGTCGAGGCTCGGAATGAATTCTTTGAATACAGCAATTGGATGTATCAAGCCGGAGTGTTCTTGTCACGAAGTAGTGGAACTCTCTTTACAGCTCCCATGGTCGTATTGTGGATCATGCCGGCCCTTCAGTTCCTCAATCTCGGAATCTACACGTATATTGCTGCAAGTCAGTCCGATATTACTACTACTACTTCTACTTCCACTACTACTACATCATCATCATTCCTCTTGCATCGACCGTCCGTGTTATATGCGGGTGCCTTGTATACGGGCTTGTTGGGAGGTGCCGTGTATATTCATGGATACAAACGCATTTGTTTGGACATACCCAACAACAACATTCCGCATCGAGAATTCAGTTTGGCTGCCACGAGTTTGGCGGAAGGTGTAGGGATTGTGGTGGCCGATATACTGGGATTGGTCCTACAATCTTGTTTGTATCAAGTGAATCATTTGGAAGGAGCATTCGTCTCTTGTCCCATTTCTAACGCTACTACTACTACTACTACTACTCCAACCAGGCACGGATGATCATGCTGATGCACCACTATCATACCGGTAGTACGATATGGTGATCCCTGTCTAGATTTTCCTGCTGGATAGGTGAGTTTATTGTCGATACGTAATACAGGGTGCACCAGCAGTCTTCTATTGATCGGGGTTAGTATGTTGTTTGTTACTCACACGAATGTTGTATCGTTATAATATTATACTCTATACAGTATGTGCATGTATGTATTTCAGCTAGCCAGCGATGATGCGACAGGGGGGAGGGTTGCAACGATCGATGTTGTAGTACCTGATGTAGGCAGCTGGTAGGTACAGCCAGTCTATTCATTCTTCATCCCAAGGACACTCCTGCTCAATCAATATATATGTCTTCGTTACTACTCTGCTGCTTTAGGGAAAGATTTCACCGTTGATCGGGTGGAATGCCCAAGATGACGACCTTATCATGCCTCCAAAGGAGGAGGAGGATGTCTCAGCAGCAGTATTGACAATATCACCATAATCGATCGAACCAATACTGAGTTCATCATCATCATCATCACCATCTTTTTGCTCATCCTCCTCGTCCACCATGGCAGGTGTCTGGAAGGTTTGCATAAACAGTTTCCGAAGATCAATGATACTAGTATTGCGTTGAAAGTTGCATGATGATGTCGTCGCTTGTTGAACCAGGTCACAAAAAGAACCAAAGGTTGTGGTTCCAGCAGCACTACTGCTAGGACCCAGTAGATGATGATCCAATGGTTCAAACAAAGAAGAACAAGAAGAAGGAGGCGGAATAACACCTCCAGCAGCGGAACATGATGGGAGGAGTCCGACTGAAAAGGTGCTATTGGAGGTAGCAGCAGCTGACGATGTGAGGCCGAATTCCATGGGTAACATTGCCTGGTGGTGCTGGCGGAGGGCCTTGTCGTTGTTGTTGGACGCGGCCGCCTGATTCATCAGCATGGGCGCCGGGGGGACGATACTACTGCTCGTTTTGGGGGGATGTGGAAGCACCACGCTCCTAAGACCTCGCCTTGGCTGTTTACGAGATCTTCTTACGAATCGACATAGATCGGGATCATCCCGGACAAAAGAACCGTGTGAATCTGCACATCGTCAGGAGCGGGAAGGATGGATAGACAAGAGGATGATGTTAGGAGGATAAGTTTATTCGCATGGGTTCCAGTGTAGATGACAACATAAATAAAGGAGGCTCTTAAGATAACTTACACACTCCTTTCGTTTTCCCTTGTGAGTCTCGCTTAAAGCGATAGAGGTTGAGTTGGCGCTGTCGCAAAATACAATGAACGAAACAAGAAGTTGAGGATCGGATGAGCGGCGGAGTTTGTGCGCTCTAGTTCCATTGCCAAAGCGTTGGTGGTACGAACCTGGAAAGACTTGTACTTCGTCTGATTCTTGAAGTATTGAACCATTATAGTCTCGGCAAACTCTTTTGGTTTGCGAATGGTGAACGACCTCCCATCGGGATTCCATGAGATGATGTGGTCCTTTCCCTGAACCTCAATCTCACCGAGCATCTTGTGCAATCGCTGTGGAAATGCTTCCATTTCATCGTTTCCATAATCGTTCATGGTATTCATGTTGCAACGATTTGTAAATGATTGGCCTCCTTTGTTGCTTTCTGTATTCTGTCTAATGTATTGCTTCTTTGGATTTATGATGTTGTGATGATACAACCTTCGCGTTGCAAAATATGATGCGTGTGACGGCTGCGAACCGCGCAAATACTTACGTACGTAATGATAGAGATAAACATTGAAAAGACTCATTGTTCCGCTAATTGATTCCACGGAGAAATTGCATCATAATGCACAGGACTGACCCCATGCATGGTTTATCGTCTGTGCTTGCAGTTGGCAACAGCTGAATAAGTATAATCCTCTCTTTCCCGTTTGCTGGACGCTCACTTTATTAAATAATTCGTTGTTTTGAACTTGCTTGAGGTAGAAGTGGGAGAAGGAATAAAAATAGCATGTTCTTCGGACGGAAAAGCTGATTCATAATAGCGAGCTGCACGAGAACATTATTTTTTCTACCCTGATCGTGCGTGCGTGCCTGATGAAAATGTCGGCCCGTAATAAACACGCAACCATGGAATCATCGGAGGAATTGCGAAGAAATGTCATAATTCGCCAATTGAGAACTCGGATGCGCGGTCTTCCATTTTAGATTTAAAGATCGAGCATCATTACCAAAATCTACTGTTAAGTAAGCCGGCTGCTCCTGCAGATGAGGTGGCAGTCAACAGTATGCCACTCTAACTCTACCTAGTAGATAGAGAGAGGGATACTCTAGTAGCACTCGTTTAGAGATCGGTCGAGCGAGCACAATCGCTGTAGAATTTAGTGACTTTGGTCGGCGCGAGTGGAAATTTCAGAGCTCTTCTCTCTATCTTCTGTCGTTGCGTTTTCATGTGCAGTTCATCACAGTACTAAACTTTGCAATTTCATGTACTTGTATTTGCAGGGCCTCTTCTCGTTTGGGCGGGGTACGTACAGTACCAGGTACTGGTAGTGCTAGTAGTTCGGGTTTGATCTAGTCTTCCAAACTGAGACGTGGTACTTGATCACGAGCTGTCGACATTTCCGACGACGCATTACGTACATCTGGCCTTTCGGTGCAGCACCATTTTCTACACTCTTGGCGACTGAAATCAGGAATCAATGATCATCCATGGAAGTAGCTTTACTTTTTCTAATAATTCTCCACTTTCTGCTACTACTTTGAATCATTCTCCCCTTTCTCTTTCTCGATGGTGAAAATGGCGCCAACAGCTCCAGAGGAAACGTGGCTTGCTTTAACTACTAATCTAGTTGCCTTGATCACGAGTGCCACTAGCAGGGCCACGAAAGCAAACAGGGTTGCGTTGAGTAATCTCCAGCCGCCAATTCCACCACCTCCCGCAGCATAAAGATAACCCGTGCTGAAAATGGCACCTCCACTAAAGAAGAACATGCCACATTCATTCGCAGCTTGAACCTTGGCCTTGAGATGCATCGCATGCTGGTACGACTCAGTCGACCAGACTGTGGCACTCGAAAAGGCAAAGTTCCAGCCAACGCCGAGCATGATTAAACCAAGAAACCAACCGGCAGAACTGTTGTTGTTATCTTGAATACTGATCAGAGTGCCTAGCCCAAGTACAAAACATACGATTGCAAGCTGGCAGACTCGCAAAACGCCGTGCTTCTTGATCAAGGATCCGCTCCAAAAGCCTGGGGCGTACATGGCCAAGAAATGGAATTCAATCACCGTCAGAGATTGCCTTTCCGTGTATCCAAGCTCTGCCATGGTGATTCGAAAGATGCCCATAGGCATTGCCATTATGGCCCACGCCAAAATGGCAACTCCTACTGGAAGTAGAAAGTTCGGTTGGCGCAAAATCCGCCATATAGTAGTAGTGACCTCATCCGAGGAGGTAGCACTTCTTGAAACGCCAATAGTCGTAGGCTCCGAGTCCATATGCATCGATTCGCCTACTTCGGTCTCTTCCGTGTCCAGAATTTCATCGCTAGTGCTTTCTTTAGACTCGGCTGCGTCGTTTTGCTTGGTACTTTTGCTTGGAGGAAACCCGACGAGACCCACACAAATCGCTTGCAGAACAAAAAAGCCTCCTGCCACGACAAACGTCCCCATATACGTCAAGTTGGTGATGTCGCCATCGTCATCATCCGCATCATCTCCAAACAGCCCCTTGGTGGCTTGAGACACCTCGGGACCAACAAAGGCTGCCAGGCACCCACCCGCCAGTACCCAAGTTACCGCTCGGGACGAAAAGTCGGCAGGAACCACTTCCACGGCCGAGTATCGTAGGTACATTCCCATCCCCAGACCCCCTCCCATAAGGGTCTGCGCCACTAGAACAATGCCCGGAGAGGACTGTACAAGTCCCCAACACCCCAAAAGGACGCCAACGATCCCGATAGCACATCCGACCCAAAATCCAATCCTTCGTCCCCAGAGCGTAAAAATCCAGTGCGTCGCGGTCAAGCTCATAAAGGACATGCCCATGAATACCACCGCTAGGGAAAACGGGGCCAATGCCGAACTCCCTCCAACACTGAGAATTACTACAGCGCCCGTCCCAACCACTAGCGTCAAGGTGGCAACGACACATGAAAATGCCAGCACCAGAAAAGTGATATCCCACAATTGATTCCTGGAAAGACGAACCACCACATCCACTGATGGTGGAACATCATTGTCTTTCTCATTTTCGGCTTCTATCATACTAGTAGCAGTATTATTACCCGTTCTTGAGATATCCTCGGTAGACATTGTGTAATGACAGTGCTATTACTACTAGTATTAGTAGTAGCAGCCCGCGGAATCAATGTGGAATTCAAAACGCGCGAGTTCGTGGACGCGAAATCAGCACTCGACGAGCGTTTCCTCTCTACGAGTAGCTATTAGTAGATGGGCCGTCGTTAATAGAGAACGAAAAGGCAGCAAGAAAGCGACAGTCGATATTCTTGCTCGTGGTGCTTCTTCTTCTTCGGTGGCGTTGTGATGATGATTCTTCAACAAGTGACACTATTACAAGTACAGACAGTACTGCGTATTTGTACTGATGTCTGTCTATGCACGAAAACCGCAGAGGCGAAATGCTCTTTTGACTTGACAGCAGGAGTCAGCAGTATGTTGTTATGATCCTCCTCGTCTCCTTGATATCATCATCCATGAAAGAACCTCCTGGAGCGTCACGAATATAATGCTTTGTTGCGATACTTCCCAAGCAGTGTTGTTGTATTTTACATTGATGTGAGATGCGGAACATGTAGAATACGCATGAGAGAGGCGAGAGAGCGTACGACGATGCGCTATTATTGATGTGCCTGACGCATCATATGCAGGATTGGATGATGCGCTCGCTAATAGAGCGGCGCGATCTGATGATTCGATACGGCTGCTCGCGTAATGATACCGCGGTACGCGTTCTTGCGTGCTTGAATATCACAATAACAGAAGAAAGAGAAGAAGGCGGGAAACATGCGTACGGTACCTGGTACCAGGCAGAGAACCGGTTCTCTGGTAATACCAGGTACCCTGGTACCGGTACTGGTACCTGGTACCCATGTTGTATGCCGCCCCACCCCCACCACTGGGGGTGCGTACCAGGTACTGTACTTCGTATGTACCGGTAGTGGCTACGTGTATTCCCCCCGTATCATAGCCCTGAGTCGAGCGAGTCTATCTGCTGAAATCCACCGTCATGTTGTGTCGTAGGGGTTCATACTACCCTGGTATCGTTCTTTTCATTGGGTTTCGTTTCGTTCGTGTAATAGCTAGTTTCTCTATTTTCTACTAGTAGAAGGCGAATACAGTTTTGTCGACTACATTGTCGTACTGTATTCGAGATACTGACACATTAAAATTATTGGAAGGTGATCCTCGGCCCGTTGCTTGGTACTATACAGTTGTAATATGCTATGGTGTAGCTACTGCTAGACTAGCTACTAGTACTTAGTAGAAAAGTAAGTTCCCTACACAAATAATTTCTAATTATGCCAAGATCCTGCTCGTACCAGTAGCGCATCGTGGCCGCAGCTGGCGTAGTCTTCTTAGTATCTATGGTAGTTACTCATATAAAATCCTGCATTCGTGGTGCCATCATATGCATAGACCACAGTCAGCAGTAGACGAATTCAACTGCTGGAAAGAAAGCCTCTTCAAATCGTCTATTCTGCTTATGAAAATACTCTCTTGGCGCATTCTTCGATAGTGAAGACTCCTCTTCCTCGCAGGTCCCTAAACGAGGATTGACACCTCTTCTTGATCGATCCCAAGGAAGCTTCTTGGGTAATTTTCTGCCACTTTTTGCTCACACCAATCCAGCGACGGAAGACTGGATTTTTCTGAAAGCGTTTCACTGCTTTACTCCCCGCAATAAAAAGATTTTCACCATCTACTGTCAGCTTCTTATCAATCTGCTTCGTGTCCTCATGCGTCGTAATGACAGGGACCAACAAGCATGGTACACGATAGGGGGCAAAGTCTCGTGCGGCAGGACACCACATTAGATCGGGACCCCAGGAAGCGGTCTGGCGCACGAAATCGGCCGTGAGAATTTTTGAAAAGAACCATTCAGCGAAATCACCTCGCATCAGCACAAAAAACATCTCAATCAACGCTACTGGTACTGGTACAATCGAAGTGTACATGGATGAGATGAAGAATTCTCCTACTCCCTGTTGTAATTGTTGTTTCCACGTTGATCCCTGATGAATTGGAAAGTCGACCCATTTTCGCTTCAGTAATGAGGTTTCTCTATGTTGTCGTAGAGGTCCAACAACAGTAGCATTGCCTGCTTTATCCATAAATGTATTCCAAGGAAAACCAGCGATTCGCTGATCGTTATCTTTTAACAGTACCTTGTCGTATTGCCCCATTCGATTGGTGTACTCGTTCACAAGGCCAAACTTGTTGAATCTACCCCATGTCACATTTACTTGAAAGTGGACTTTTTCCGCCCAACTTTTTTCCTTCTTCAATGTTGTATTCCACTGATCGAGAAGAGAGTTCTCCGATAGAACCACCTTGATGACCCAGTCGCATCTCGTAGTACTTGTGGGTCGGTGAATGCTACAAAGGGCGTGATAATCTTGTCTGATTCGGTCCATCTCGTCCTCCAGCGCTTTGATGGATTTGATTAGCACACTCATGAGGACCAGGATCGATTCCGACCGTACCAATGTTGCTTGTATCGTAGGGCCGCCATCCAGTAAAAGTGAACTGTTCATCCTCGTCGACGTGTATGCATTGTTGTTGACTTGATAAAAAATGACATCATTCGAGGATATCATTGAGGGCTCTGGGAATGTCCATACGGATCGACCCTGCTGTAGGACGTCATGCGAGTGTGAGAGAGTCCTCGACAGAATTTGTTGCATGCCCTTTCGAGAAAGAAGGTAGGCAGTCGTGGAACCACCGTGGTCCTGCTGCCATGAGATCCAGGGATCTTTGTGTTTCAAATTGTCTAGGTGCTGTTGGACAATGTTGTTTTCCGTGACCAGTTGAAGCGCATGCCAATCCAAGGGTGCTTTTTCAATATGATCCCACAATTGATGCCAGTCAAAACCATTTTTATTGTGATTTCCGCTTCTTTTGGAAACAACATTTCTTTGAATCTCCTCGATTTTGGGCTGGTGCAGCGGCTGCTGCTGCTGGTCTACAATCACAACAGTTTCATGTCCCGCATTGTAGGCCTGTCGAATAGCGACCAAGTGTGACAGGGTACCAGCGAGTTGGACTTTTATCCCAGTATTATTACTAGGGATAGACGACGAATTCGACAGGTTCAAAAGGCCCTCTTCTAGCCATTCTATTACTTGATCCGTTGTCACGCTTGGGGTAGTGGTGATGAGAGTCGTGGCGGTAGGGTTCTTTCTCACCAAGACCTGCAGGTTTTCAGCAACAACACCAGCACGGCCACCATCGCCCCCACCGATCAGATAAATAACAAGGTGTGAATAATCCATGCTGGTGCTGGGCGGTTTCTGTTCCTGTGCGGCGCTAAATACCGGCGGCATCTTCGCCCGAACATGATTGTGGATGTTTGCGTATGAGCTTATGAATGACCCGATGACAAGGACACCCAACACCAAAAAGATCGGCAAAAGAGTGCAGACTACTCCTCCTTTTCTTCTCTTGTTCCTGCTCACCATATCGGTAACATTAATAGCATGATTCTTTGAAAACGGATATGATATGGTTCGCATCAAGCAATCAGCAGGCCGTCGCGGTGCTGAACCTGTACAGTCGGTACTCGGCTCGATCGCAGCAGAAATAGAGACGATTCGGGTACAAGGAAAAGCGATTGGACGCGGCGTTTTAGAATTGTAGTATAATACCGTACCGTATCATCGGGGTTTGTTCTACTAAAATAATAATAAGCTCTCGCCCAGATGATCGTAAACTACTGTTTTAGTTGAAGCCGCATTCTACGCTTGATTATTAGTCTATGACCTTTATCGACCTGATGCGCGTACGTTTCTTCGTCGGAGTCGTCGCGCTATGGAGTTACGTGATCATTCTAGCATGTGCGTCGATAGCCGCCCGGCTTGCATGGAAGTACGTACGTACTTCTCCTTTACCCTTTACCTTGTCGGTCGACGGACTTGTCGGACTTCTCGTCTTTTAAAGAGGACTTTGCTAGTCCCTTCTGCTTTTTGCGCGCATTTTGAGTGCGACGCAGAATCATCAGCATAATTCTCCCGGTAGAGTACTACTGCTAGTAGCGTAGCAATAGAGTCTTGCAGTCTATCATCAACTACAACTATCGATCAGCCGATCAATATCGCATCAGTCATCACTGGCACACTACCATTGAGCTACTAGTACGAGAGAACTATTGTACCCGGTATTATGGTTGAGAATTCTTCTTCTCGTACTACTACTAGTATTGCTACTAGAGTCTTCTTCTTCCTCGCACTGCACGGGAGTACATGTAGTAGAGAGGAAGAATGCAACTTGTATTTGGGGCTGTTGGAATACATCTACAATATCGCAAAGCGAATTCTTCATTTGTGGAGGCACGGACAAACAGTCACCAGGAGTAGACGGAATCAAACCCCCTCACGCCGCAACAACTCCTGCTGTCGCCGAGCACGGCCTCCTCTTCTCGTCGTCTTCTTCCTCTTCTTCTTCTTCTTCTTCCACCACTACTACGCAAGAGTCTTGTAGAATTCCACGTACGCACTGAGGGCGTCTTCGTACGGTGTGGGCTCAACTCCAAACGTCTCGCAAAAGTCAGAGTCATCGATAGTATAGTCCTTGGTCCAAAAGGGCAACATTTCGACCATTTCTTTCATAAATCCCATAAAGGGACTCAACAGTTTGACACTCCATCCAGGATAGACGGTTACTTTGGAATTTTTTGGTTGATCTGCCAGACGGCCTACATCCGCGGCAATTTGATTCAGTGTCTTGTTGCGAATTGCATGGGGGCAGAGCCAGAACTTGCCATTGGCCTTGTCGTTGGTGCTAGCAATGTACAAGGCGCGCGAAAAGTCGGGTGCAAAGGCAAAATCATGAATTACCGAAGCGGATCCAATACAAATCGGAGCGGGTTTGCCATGAACAATCGCTTTCGTAAAGGTATCTCCCAGGAAACTGACGTTCGTAACATAGGGACCAAAAAAGTCGGCCCCGCCGACAATCACAATCGAATCTGGCTTTTCGGCAATGCGTTGTTCCATTTTTTGACGGAGGATGGCACGAATTCCTGGTTTGGACTTTTCGGAAGGAGCGACAGTAGGAGATCGAGGAGAGATATTGGTAGACGGACCGTAGGCATATAAATTGTCGCAAAAGACCAATTTCTGACCCGGGCGCTGATCTGAGGCGGCGATCAGATTGTCGAGGACGATGGGCCAGTGCTGACTCCAGTACTTGGCCTCGTAGCGACTGAATCCAATGCACGAGTAGATGATATCTTTGTCCGCACTCAACGCGACCACTTGGTCCTTGATATTCGGGTCCCCTTGTACCACTCTGACATTATTGCTGGATAGACCATCAAACTTGTCCGTCGACGTACTGCGAGTGACAGCGGTGACTTCCCATGTGGGCTGTTCGGTGGCGAGAATATTGATTAAGTGACGACCGATGGCACCAGTGCTGCCAAATACGATGACTTTCTTACTTTCGGTGGGCATGGGGATGAGATGTTTTAGACTTGTACCTTCTTTGTTTTTATGAAAGGAAATCCGAACACATGAAATCTTCAACAGTGATAATGCGCACGCGGCGAAGAATAATAGAGAACAAAACCATAACGACCTCATTTTTGTTGTTCTAAAGACTTCCACAGGTTCTTTTTGGACTTCTTCGACTTGAAATTGGAGTCACGGAGAACCCGGAGAAATGTGGAAAGCGTCAGGGGGGCTGCTAACTTCAAGTAACAAAATCGACGTTGAAATAGTCTACCCCTGATGTGCGCGTCAAGCCAATGCAAGGAGACGATTTGAGGAGAAAAAAGCGTCTTCTATCTCTCTAAAAGTGAAATCGTCGATCCTGCTTATGAAAATGCTCTCTTGGCGCATTCTACGATACTGAAGACTTTCATGTCCTTGAACGAGGACTGACATCTTCCTTTGATCACTTCAAGGGTACCGTAGTGGGCAATTTTATGCCACTGTTTGCTTCGCGAGGTCCAGGGACCAAAGACTGAATTTTTCTGAAAGCGTTTCACTGCTTTGCTTCCATCATTGGCGAGGGTTTTCCCCTTCACTTTCTTCAACTTATCAATCTGCTTCGTATCCTCATGCGTCGATAGGACAGGGACCAACAAGCATGGCACACGATTGGGATCAAAGTCTCGTGCAGCAGGACACCACATTAGATCGGGACCCCAGGAAGCGGACTGGCCCAAAAAGTCGGACGTCAGAATTTTGGAAAAGAACCATTCCGCAAAATCGCCTCTCATCAGCACAAAATACATCTCAATCACCGCTACTGGTAATGGTACAATCGATGTGTACATGGAGGAGATGGATTCTTTTTCTCCCTGGTTTTGTTTCCACTCCGTTCCATGATGAATTGGAAAGTCAACCTGTTTCGATCTTCGTTTTAAGGAGCCTTCTACATGTTGTCGGAGAGGTCCAGAAACAGTAGTATCACCTGTTTTATCCATAAATGTATTCCAAGGAAAACCAGCGAGTCGTTGGTCGTTATCTTTTAACAGTACCTTGTCGTATTGCCCCATTCGATTGGTGTACTCGTTCACAAGGCCAAACTTGTTGAATCTACCCCCAGTCACATTTACTTGAAAGTGGACTTTTTCCGCCCAGCTTTCTTCCTTCTGCAATGTTGTATTCCAGTCATCGAGAAGAGAGTACTCCGATAGAACTACCTTGATGACCCAGTCGCATCTAGTAGTGGTGTCACTCCTAGTACTAGTACTAGTACTTGTGGGTCGGTGAATGCTACAAAGGGCGTGGTAATCTTGCTTGATTCGGTCCATCTCGTCCTCCATCCCCTTGATCGATTTGATTAGCACACTCATGAGGACCAGGATCGATTCCGACCGTACCAGTGTAGTGTGTATCGTAGGGCCGCCATCCAATAAAAGTGACGTCCAAGACTTATTGCTGTTATAACTGTTCATCCTCGTCGACGTGTACGCATTGTTCTTGGATTCAAAGAAGATGGCTTCATTCGAGGATGTCATTGAGGGCTCTGGGAATGTCCATACGGATCGACCCTGCCGTTGGACGTCATCCGAGTGTGAGAGAGTCCTCGACAGAATTTGTTGCATTCCCTTTCGAGAAAGAAGGTAGGCACTGGTGGAACCACCGTGATCAGGCTGCCATGAGATCCAGGGATCATTTCGTTTCAAATTGTCTAGGTGCTGTTGGACGATGTTGTTTTCTGTGACCAGTTGAAGCGCATGCCAATCCAAGGGTGCTTTCCGAATATGATCCCACAAGTGATTCCAATTGAGTCCAGTCGTATTGTTCTTTGTGTTGGTGGAAACGATGTGGCTTGAAATCTCCGCGTTGATCGATTGTTTCGGCTCAATTATCAGCACGGTTTCATGTCCCGCATTATAGGCCTGTCGAATAGCGACCAAGTGTGACAGAGTACCAGCGACTTGGATTTTCATCCAATCTTTATTAGTGAGCGACAATGAATCCGGTAGGTTTAAGAGACCCTCTTGAAGCCATTCCATCACGTGATCGGGAGTCACTTTGGGGGTTGCGATGAGAGTGGTGGCAGTAGTGTTCTTGCTCACCAACGTCTTCAAGGAGGCATCATCAGCAACACCGCCATCGCCCCCACCGACCAGATATATTATAAGTTGAGTATGATCCATGCTGGTGCTCGGCGGTTTCTGTTCCTGAGCGGCAGTGGCGGATATTATAATTGCCTTTATTGCCGGCATCGACCCCCAAACATGCATGTGGACGTCTGAGTACGCGCTGATGAATGACCCGATGACAAGGACGCCCAACACGAAAAGGAACGTCAATAGACGAGAGCAGGCTCCTTTTCTTTTCTTCATGGTCATAGTAGCATAATAGCCTTCAGATTGCAGCGATTTTGACGAATATGGTTACGACACAGTTTCCAAGTGGTTACTTGTGTAATATGACTTTTTAGAGAAGCCAACGCAGAGGCGACAAAATAATACAGGCGCGCCAAAAAAAGAGACATTTCGACAACTCGGAGTCTCCTCCATATTAATCCGCGACGAGACGAGAACTCCGCGTTCTGCGGACAGTACACTACCTGTAGACTCTTCTCTCTACTCTACTCTACTCTATACTACTACTACTACTACTACTACTATCAGAGCAAACCGGATAAGTACTGGCTGGAGCCGGCTGGACCCCTCGTAGGCAGGTGCCACCTGGAAGGAAATATAATTGAAAACCACCAAAGACTATCAATGGGGAATCGAACCCCCGTCTACTAGTAGTATATCAGAGCAAACCGAGAGTAGTAGTAGTAGTAGTAGTAGAGAGCTAATAGTAGTAGTTACTCTCTACTAGAGAGAGCAGAGAGAATAGCACCTGGAGTAGTGTGATCGACCAAAAATAGCCTCTCCTACTATTTCTTAAATAGATAGATTGATAGATAGACTCACATGCGCATTAGTATTATTAGTATTATTAGTATTATTATTATTATTAACGAGCAAAAGGATTTTTGGTTTCTGTGCTAGCCGGGTCGGTCATAAAGAGACTTTCCAACAAGCCGGAACCCAGCATGGAAGTGTCTTCATTACTAAAATTTGGTGCGTGGTCAGAAGATTGAGAGTACATGCTGTTGTTGTTGTTGTTGTTGTTGTTGTACATTCCACTTGGCCATCCTCCCGGAGTATTGTAGGCACCAAGGTTGTTGTTGTTGTTGTTGTTTGTTCCAGAAGAATCCAGGAATGGATTATTCGTACGAAGAGCACCGGCTCCTCCACCAAGAAAGTCCATGGATTGACCCAATACTTGTTGTGTGGGAGGAGGATATAGGTGACCACCACCGGCCATATTCATATTATGATTTGGCGGGTATTGATACTGGTGGTGCTGGTGGTGGTGGTATTGGTTAGAGGGATACGACGAGTAGGCGGCTTGCATGGTGGGAAACAAATTCGCCGGAGGACCAGAGATGCCACCACCAACACTCATTGGGTATGCAAAATCGGGTTGTGAATGTTGCTGCTGCTGCTGCTGCTGCGCGAATGGATTGGGAGGCAAAGTTGGTCCTGCTCCAGTCGAACCGCCGGGCAAGATCGGTGGTGGCGGCATAGGAGGCGGTGGTAGTGACGTGGAAGAGGCGCTACTACTAGTAGTGGTAGGCATTCCGAACCCAGGAGGCGGCTTGACTGCCATGGGCGGAGGAGGAGGAGGAGGAGGAGCAGCAGCATTGTTCACAGCGGAAGCCACTGGAAGGTATGGATTTTGGGCAGTGTTCACGGGTAATATTCTTGTGGATCCCACTGTTCCTCCCAGCGGAAGTTGTTGCTGCTGCTGCTGCTGCTTGGGACCGGGGATTATTCTTGCATCCGATGGTTCAACCGAAGTGCTACTAGTGGTTGCAGCAGGTCCATCCAAGTCGACTACAAGATCGCCAGCTTCCTCATCATCATCGTCATCGTCGTCGTCTCCATCCATGGTGACGTCCATGGTCTCGTTACTTCCACCGGCAAGTATCGTGGTTGGAGCTTCTGTGGGGGACGAATCATCAGCATCGACATCTGATGCTGCTGCTGCTGCTGCTGAAACTGGTGCTGACATCATGAGTTGACAAGAGTATTGCCCATTTTGGAATGTCAGAGGGATGCAGCTGCTGGTCGAACACAAGTCACATGATGCTACGAAACGGGCAAGTCGTTCGAGGCTGTCGTCTCTTGGCTTGATGGTGGATTGAGATCCCTGGGATTGTGTCGGTTGTAGATCCAACACACAAATCGCGTCCTCGGCATCGACATGGGCACTCTCCGAACTATACGATGGCCAAAGAAAAGCAAATGGTTTGTATCCTTTGAGCATTTTGAATTCTTTGAGTTCCAAAGCAGAATCTCCTGCTGCTCTCAAGGAGATTTGATCCGAAAGTAAGGGCGTGGCCGCAGCATCCACTTGATGCAAAAGTTGCCGAAGAGTCGTGGCGACTGCCGCTAACCGTTCCCAAAACTCCTTGGTGTAGCGAAGAGTAGTCGTCGTCGTCGTCGTCGTCGTCGTCTTCGTTGGAAAATCTTCCTGGCCGACATAATATTCCAGCAGAATACTAAGTGGCAACAATAGTCGAATAGAATTCGGCTTCTGGGGCTGTGACTGCTGCTGCTGCTGCTGCTGTTTGTGATTCTTGTCGAGAATCTTTTTGGATCCCGCCAAGAGTCGTTCTGCCAGGCAGGCCCCCAAACGCAAGAGAAACTCCTCTGCCATTATCCTGCTCTTTGTTCGGACTTGTTGTTGTTGTTGTTGTTGTTGATCTTGTTGTTGTTCACTGTTGTTGTTGCTGCTGCTGCTGTTGCTGCAGTTGTTCTTAGACCGTTCAATACTAAAGGTACAAATGACAACCATCTTGACCAAGAGGGAATCACTAAAGGCCGAAGCCTGCACGAGTGAATCGAAGGACCGAATAATTCCCTCCGTCTTTTCTCTTAGTCTTGTCTCGGTGTTGTTGATATTGTTGTTGTTGTTGTTGTTGTTGTTGTTGATATTGTTGTTGTTGATATTGTTGTTGATGTTGTTGATATTGTTGTTTTCATTTTGAGGAGCATGATCAGCGTTTTGTTGGAAAAGTTCAAAATGAAAATCCACAAAATGGGCCAAACAGGCCTTGGTAGCTGCCGCTTTTTGCGCCCGCAGCATGTCCGAGGCCATGATTTTGTTCGGATGATTCTTAGCGGCGGAGGCGTTGGTGGTGGTGGTGAAAATAGGTGGAGTCATTGCATTCCGGGAATGTTCTTCCAAATACGTCCGATTGACTCCAAACAAGCGTTCGAGGTTGCTGGTCGACGTCTCAAACGAATCATGGGTCGCCAAAAGAGAACGACAGTACCAGTACAGCGCCACACACGATAGATGATTCGATTCACTTTTCATTTGGGAGACTACCGCCAACTGATTGTACGGATTTCCCATGCCCGGTGCCAATCGCGATGCATTCAAATAGTACGATTCGGCCTTGCCATAGGACTCGGCGTATCGATGCAGGTCTCCCATTTGAATAAATAAACGATCTTTTTTGTTGTTTGTTTGTTTGTTTGTTTGTTGTTTGTTGTAATACAATACATATGTATACGAGTAGAATGCAAGACGAAGAAGAAGAAACCTGATGATGTTAGTTTGGACAACATTGCAACAAAGTAGTGAAAGGCGACGACGACGGCGACGGCGAGGACGGCGACGACGACGCCGGATAGAACCATAACCAACGTACATAATCCAGGGACCACGCCTTCGGTGGAAAAAGTTCCAGTGATGGCATCCGTAGATGATGATTCGACTGGTAGGTGGTAAGATCCTTGCGAAATCATGTCTTGCGAATTCTCTTGACTCATCATGCTCCCTCCTTCTTCTCCTGATGGTGATGGTGGTACCAATTTGGATTGATATTGAATGACAAGATACTCGTACAGTGCCATGGCTTCACGAAGGAATTTATGAAAGTTTTGTTCGAGCGCCTTGAGAGAGGAGGATGCTCCTCCTCCTCCTGTTGTTGCTGCTGCTGCTCCTTGTGGTTGTTTTCGTTTTTCACGGCTCAACTTTTTCCGCCAGACTCCAATGGGAGCATAAAAACAGCTCCTCCATAGCTTTCCCGTCGCATCATGTTCCAATGCAAGGACGGGATCGGAAAGAATCAAGTCACTCAAGACCTCACATAGATGGGTACGTAATTTGGCAGCCTTTTCTTCGCTGTTGCTGTTGCTGTTGCCGCTGTTGCTGTTGCTGGTCTTTGTCTTTTTATCTTTGTTTTTGAGATCGGCCGCCAGTTGTTGCTCCAAATCCGTGACACGCTCGAGTAGTTCCTGAAGTCGTGCCTTTTCGGACAGGACGAGCGAGGCGCCCTTGCGTTGTATTTGGGAATCTGGCATACTATTCGTATAGTATATTATAGTATAGTATAGTATACTATACTATTACTCTGGACCTGATGATGATACCGGTATTATCCTACAGCAGTGCTGCTGCTGTTGCTGCGAAGCGCGAGAAGTAGAAGGAATCTTTTTAAAATCTAAACACTCGCAACTGCATCAGGGCGTCGACGACGACAACAACTTTAACTGAACGCGTTGTTGATAATTCCGCATTGACAATGAAATGAAATGAAATATGATTTGGAAGGTGCGGTGGTATACAACTGCAAACTACTACAACTCTCTACTCTAGACTAGCTCGTAGAACCGTAGATGGAAAGGAGTTTGTTATCAATTTATCGTGGATCACCGCTCATACCGCAATCACCGCATATGCGGTCGCCTCTGCTCTCTCGTCGTTCGCTCTCGCTCGAGCGTTTGCGCGTGGTTTTTAGTAAAGAGGTTTCCGGATGCGTGTAGTATCATGCACCATCATGCAGCGCTAGTAGCTGATGATCAAGATTCATTCATGATTGAAGATTATTGTCTTGGCTACACACAACTTTGCGTTGAATGTTGTACTGAACGTTCCTTTTCCCTTTCGTACATTACGTCGGTCGGAGGCAAGTTCTGCCATTATTATTTTGTCTGTTCTTCAACTATTAAATCGTCGTAATAGTCGGTGAACGTACGGTACACGTAACCTGTCGATTGTGGTAATAAGCGCTGAGGTTCACGCGCGGTGCGTCGCATTCTTCGGCCCGAAAAAGATTGCTTTTGCCGTAAAACAGGATGGACCGTGCAACATCTATACCAATGCGCCCCCATCTACTATCTTTGCGCGGCTCGGTGTCGCGGTTTCGGCTTCCGCGGCTGTCGCGGCGCTGATGTGCGTCGCGGATGTCTCGAGTGCGTCGTCGGGTGTCGGGTGGATGTTTTGCATCCTTCATCCTTGTTGTTGTCGTTGTTGTTGTGGTTGCTGTTGCTTACACTCCTCACTCCGTCTTCCACAAACACACTAGAGTAGTCGTGTAGCAAGCAAGCAGGCAAACAAGCTAACAACATGATGGAGCAGGAGAATTACGAAGAAGAAGCATCCCTATCATCATCATCATCCCATCTGCAGCCTCCACCATCATTCGACTATGGAGACATTGAAAATATGGGATCTCAACCCACCACGCGCATCAAAAAGATCCACCGACTCCGGATGATCTTGCGTCGTTCTACTGCCACCACCACCACCACCACTACTAGTAGTCTTCATCAGCATCCTACTAGTAATGGTACTGCCATTCCGAGCGGATCGGCGGACAACCACCACCATGATATTGCTGCTGCTCGTCTGATGGATGATGCCATGAACGACGACGACGAAGAGGTAGAGTCATCATCATCATCTCGCTGCATTCTTCTGGAATTGCAAGACGGCGAGAACTATCTGAGTCTCATCTCGAAGAATGGCAATGGTGCCGACGGTGGCGGGAATCATCATCATCGTCATCACAATAATCATCATGATAATCATCATAATTCTATCTTGGATGATACGCAGGATCCTCCTCTCTCCTCGTTGGAAGAAGGAGAAGATGATGATGATGAATCCGGCGACGCCCGCCATACGAGCCGAAACCAGCAAAACGTATATCCATCTATTCGATCCCTCGTGGCGGTCGGTGAAGACATTCCCGTGAACGAGGACTGCTGCTACTTGTCGTTCGATGTCGACGGGGAACATTTGGCCATCAAGGATATGCGGTCTATTGTCGTCAATGACAATGACTCCGAGGAAGACGACGACGATGACGACGACGACGACGACGCTCCACCAGCACCACCCTTGACTGGCCTTGCTCGAGGTGGTGCTGGTGACGATGGTGACAAGCACCAGCAGCACCAGTATTGGGAGCTCTTGCCACGTCGGCAACTCCGTATTCTGAACCCTGGCGATCGAATCTGTACTGCACTCGTCACGGCGAGTTCGAAGAAGAATTATCGTCCTGGTGGTCTAATTTTCGAATATGAGTACACTCGACGATCGTTTGTTCGAAGGACGGACCAGCACCAGGGCTACCTTGTGGCTACTACTGCTACTGCTACTGCTACTGCTAATACTGGTTCGGCGGCTCCCTTTGACGCCGGTGCCTTGTTGACTCAACCACCGGCCAATGACGAGGACGAAGAGACTCAGACGGAGCCTAGTAGTACTCATCAACCACCGACGACCGAACCGCAACTGCAGCCGCCGCCACAGAAGCAGAAGGACGGGGTGGACGAAGAATCGTCATCCTCAGCCAAACAAGCAAATACGACCACAAATCCCGTCAACGTTGCGACCGAGGATATACTACCAACACCGCCGCCGCCGCCGCCACCACCACCACCAACGGACAATCCTCATCCTCCAAGGTCGTCATCGAATGAAGAAGAAATGGAAGAAGTGGGACAAGAAGAAAAACCTGATGTTGCTGTTGCTGTTGCTACTACAACTATGCAGGATGACGACGACGACGACGACGACGACGACGACGAGAAGATGGTAGTGGCGGCGCAAGATAGTACGTCAGTGGCGGCGTCAGTGTCGGGTGGTGGCGACGGCAGCAGTCATGAGGATCTTCTCAATCAACAACAACAAGTGGATTTGGTGGATTCTGCTGAGGATCATGACGACGACGACGACGACGACGACGATGATGATGATGACGATACGGTGGAAATGACGCAACCTGCTGTGTCGTCGTCAATGGTGGTACCGATTGTGGCTCAGCAATCCATGATGAGGAGCAACACCACCAGTCAAGAAGCGACGACGACCATCAGTACCGGTATGATGATGCCTCCTCTATTGTCTACTCAGCCTACTGTGCTTGAAGAAGAACAAGAAGATGGACACGCACAAGCACAGGAACAGGAACAGGAACAGGAACAGGAAACTGCTGCCGTACTACAGGACGAACCTACAAGTCAAGATATCAGTGCCACCATGCTCCGTGAGACGGGTGCATCTTCGATTATTCCAAGCCATCATAGTACAGGGAATAATGATGACGACAGCGAACTGACAGAAGTCGATGAGCCGACGACTACTGCAGCCGTCGAAAATGTCAACGTGGTAGATTCGAACAATAATGGCATGTTTGGATCTCCCACTTTGACTAAACATGAAGACAGTGCTGATGACAGGCAAGGAAATGGCGGCGGCCAGGATGGTGATGATGATGATGATGATGCAGACAGTGAAATCACAGATGTTGACGCTCCACAGCACACGTCGACTTTGAATCCTGGGCAGGCGTCAGAAGAGAAACAAGATGAAATGAATCTTGAAGGTCCAACAAGCCAAGAAGTAGCTGCCGCGCCCGAGAAAGAGGAGAAGGAGGAGGATGAGGATGAGGAGCCCCTTGTGGAGAAACAAGATTTGGAAATCGTCATTCCAGAGGATTCAGCTCTCAAGGGTATCCACTCGAGCACAACGATGCTACTTGGCGAGAACCTACTAGCAGCAATCGAAGGAGAAGGCCAAACAAGATCTTCAATGGGGAGTTTGGATTACACTCAAACCCAATTATTGTGCACTCAGACGGAGAAGGAGCAGGAGCAACAACAACAACAACAACTTGTTGGCAAGCTTGTTGGTACCCAAAAAACGAATGATCCGGATCGCATTGGAGTCGAATCAGAAGGCCCTGGCAACGAGGACTCCACGAACCCTTCATTGCTGCTGGATGCTACTTCTACAATGGCACCTGTAGTACTACAGGACGAACCTTCAAGTCAAGATATTAGTGCCACCATGCTCCGTGAGACGGGTGCATCTTCGATTATTCCAAGCCATCATAGTACAGGAAATAACGACGACGACAGTGAACTGACAGAAGTCGATGAGCCGACTACTACTGCAGCCGTCGAAAATGTCAACGTGGTAGATTCGAACAATAATGGCATGTTTGGATCTCCCACTTTGACTAAACATGAAGACAGTGCTGATGACAGGCAAGGAAATGGCGGCGGCCAGGATGGTGATGATGATGATGATGATGCAGACAGTGAAATCACAGATGTTGACGCTCCACAGCACACGTCGACTTTGAATCCTGGGCAGGCGTCAGAAGAGAAACAAGATGAAATGAATCTTGAAGGTCCAACAAGCCAAGAAGTAGCTGCCGCGCCCGAGAAAGAGGAGAAGGAGGAGGAGGAGGAGGAGGAAGTCCTTGTGGAGGAACAGGGTTTGGAAACCGTCATTCCAGAGGAGTCAGCTGTCAAGGGTACCGAGAAGCCGACGACGAAGAACAAGAACAAGTCCATCGTCCACGACAATGAAAGCAAAGAGAACCAGGCGGAAAATTTCAAGCAGGATGTCATTGAGGAGACCGAAACCACCACGGCTCCTCGAACATCGGTGGGACTAGGCAACAAGGAGCCAGCTTCAAGTACCACTCCCACGGCCAGACCCAAGATTACAAGACAGCGGAGCAGAGAGGCCCACCTCTTTGCCAAAAAGGCCATGGCCCCGGACAAAGTGCGTGTCCAGGCAACAAAGAAAAATCGCGAAGTCTACGCAAAGAAGAGGAAAGAACACGAGCTCCCGCCCACTCCTACTGC
The DNA here is from genome assembly GCA_956465555.1 of Nitzschia sp. pyKryTriq1. NCBI lineage: Eukaryota > Bacillariophyta > Bacillariophyceae > Bacillariales > Bacillariaceae > Nitzschia > Nitzschia sp. pyKryTriq1. The sequence goes on from OY101129.1 coordinate 1,099,109, forward strand.
CAAGAAAGCACGTGTTGGTGGAGGAGGCATTTGCAGCGTTGCATCCACGCCCCAACAGCAGCCGATTACGACTCCATCGAGTGAGGCGTCCATCACTCGGTCGACACGGAAACGGACGAGAGCGTCGCCGTCCAACAAATCTGACGACGGCTCGTCTACTACGATCCGCATCATGACGACTTGCGGCGTCAAAATCTCGGCAAGGGTAAGTTGATCATGCGAGACCCGTTGGCAGTACCTCTTTTGCGATTATGCCACATTCTCACTTGTTTCGAATATATATAGGATGTGAAGAAAATTGGTGGAGTACTTTTGGAAAACGTCGAAGATACCGTTTCGGCAACCCATGTGATTGCTAGAAGCAACAGCAAGGGTCAGTCTCTGACACGAACGCCCAAACTAATGATCGCCATGAGTCGAGTGCCCAACATTGTGCATTTGGATTGGTGGGAACAACAGAAACAAATGAAGGGCAGCAACAACAACGTCGTCGACGTCGACCCCAAGAAATATTGGCTGCTCCAGGAAAAGGAGGCGGAAACGAAGTACAAGTTCAAGATGAGTGAGAGTTTGGCACGCGCCCAAACACTTCGAGACCAAGGACGGCTTCTCTTGACAGGCTACAACGTTTACTTTTGCAAAGGTGTGACTGGAAAAACTTCCAAAGACAATATCACTCCCGACAAGAAGAGCTTTCGACTGATCTTGGAGGGCGCCGGTGCGACTGTAGTGACCCACCCGGCGACGACGACGACGACGACAACAGGAGGAGGAGAGGATCAGCACCAGCTCCAGCAGCAAAACAAAAAGACGATTATCATTACGAGCAAGATTGAAGCGGAGGCCGAGAAACAACTTAGTGACAAGCACGTAGCCGCTGCGGTCGACCATGGTGCGGTGGTCCAAAACACGGAACAAATTTTTCATGCCATCATGACCCAGCAGTTCAAGGTCTCTACTCTACTAGCTAGTAGAGTCTCTAGTAGCTAGAGTACCGGTACCTGGTTCGGCCGTACCGTACTACTCTAGAGGCAGTGGTGTAGCAGAGTCATGACGAGAGCGAGAGCCGAATGTGTAGTAGTAGTAGTTGTAGTAGTATCACGTGCTACCTCTACTACTAGAGCAGCAGCAAGTAGGACTTGCATACTACTAATCTACTAAACTACTCTAGTAGAGTAGTAGTAATCGACATGTCTACTACTGCTACTAGTAGTAGTAGTAGTAGATTAGACAGTGGTGCACTGTTCTTCGCTGCTTTACGAGAGTAGTACGAGTATGAAGTAGTTCATGACTAATATTATGCTGGTAATGTAATAGTACTTACTCCAGGATATTCAGTGAATAGAATTTCGTAGCTACTACTACTACTACTACTAGCTTTTCGTTCGTGGTACCAATATTCTCCTGCTGCTGCTGCTGGTGTGGTGGTGGTGGTGGTTGCTACGTTATTATTATTATTATTATTAGTAGTAGTAGTAGTCGTAGTATTGCTTTTTATAGAATATACGCTCGTTTGATTCCTATTCGTTGTCGGTACCAGATCCCATTCCGGGTCGGTGCCGCTTCCATACGTTGGACGGTATCCAATCCTTCAATGATTTTGGCAAAGCATGGTTCTCCAATATGTATATCGGAATTGTCTTGCGTATTGATATAAAAGGACGGACTTTCATCGGCCGCAAAGGCGACGGTATAGGCGGAATGGGGAAAGTCGGGACTGTATTCCTTAAAGGCGACGCTGTCCAATCCCTTTTGGGCAAAGGAACGGACCTTGGCGGCGGCCGACGACGTGCCATCGTAGGGGAGAGGCGCCGCCTTGATGACATGCATGGCATTGAGAATAAAGGAACATCCATCAAAGAGTTGCGCATTGACCATTTCCAAAAACATATATACGGAATGTGGCATTTTATCCAAGGGTGCCATTTCCATGACAATGGTATTAGGACCATTGCTATTGTTGTTGTGATTGTTTTTGTCATTCGAGTTGGAATCGTGTTGTTTGAGATGATTGTGAGAATGTTGAGAAGAAGTAGAAGCATAAGAGTCGGGGAAATCCAGTTCGAGTTGGACTCGGATCTTTCCGGAACCATATTTGAGCATGGCATCGGCTTTACTAATGTCTTGCAAATGCTTTTGGAGTGTTCCAATCTGTAGCGAGCCTTCCTTTAGCTTGTCTTGTAGCGTTTGAATCTCTTCGGCTCGAACATAAGTAGAGGTGCTGCTGCTGCTGCCTGGACTGCTGGGACTGCTGTTGGGGTGATCGTGCTGTTGTTCGAGTCGCGCCGCAGCTGCCGCATCAGTACTGAGTTTCATCATTTGACGTTGCAATCGTCGAATATCCTGTTCGACATTATTGAATTGGGCCCGGACCTTGCGTCGGTGTTCCGTCAAACGCAAGACTTGTTCGAGAGCATCGTGCAAGGTTGCATGGGACTGACTGTACAAAAACATGCCCAACCCCAAAAAGGCGGCCACCAACAGAGCGTACACTGGATTCTTGCGTTTTTTGGCCGTAAAGACAAAGGTCGAAGTGGTGTTGCTGGTGCCGGCGTTGGGTTCCGCACCATTGTTGTGGTGGTTGTTTCTCCAGTAGGGCAAACAGGGTTCGCTCGAGACACTTCCATTGGAAGAGCGACTGTAAAAGCTACTTCGAAAAGGATTACTAGTGGTACTCCCGTAGGGTTGCTGCGGAGGAATTCGGCTGAGGAGCTTTTGATGGTGCGAAGAGCAGGTACTACTCGCATCGTCATAAAACGTCAAGTCATCATCATCGTACGATCCTGTGGATGCTGCCGACATGGACACGGACATGGACATGCTTGTGGTACTTGTACTGCTGTATCGATGATGAGGATGATGATGATGATGATGATGATGCTGGGCTTGAGCAGCACCAGGGGAAAGTTCCGAATACAAGGGTAGGATTTGATCGTGACCACTTTCACTATTCAAGGCTGTCGATGTACTGCTGGATGTGGTCCCTACGCTCATTGTACTTTCCATCGCTGCATCACTTATTGTTGTGGGAGAGAGTCTTCTTTGTTTCACCACCATGGTTGGTTGAGAAAGTAGGCATCAGAGCACAGAGAGCAGCAGACGAAGCAGCATGAAAAAAGAGGCGAGAAGAGCTCTGGTACTTAACGTACTTGTACAAACGTTCAAAAAGACCGCGATCGATGATGCGGTCGGCCGGCGACATACACATAATGCACCCAAGATCTCCACGTCAAATGACCCAATGACCCTTCGAGCAACTAGCGCACAATCCCGTGCGCGCGTCAGTGGTAATCGTGAAATAGGAAATCTTCTAGGGCCTTCCATAATCAGTCGTAGTTGTCATTATTGCCTCTCAATGAGAATGCATCTTAAGTGAAGAATTATCAAAGGTAATAATAAAGTCCAAGATTCACCGGACAAGAAGCTAGCAGAAGCAGATTAAAGCACTCGGGAATGAAGACAATCATATTATGCCTGATAGCTTGGATGTTAAGTACTGAACGAATGTCAATAAGACTGACGGCGGCGTGTGGCTGGTGGTGCATGCGAAGAAGGCATTTTATGCATACGGTACTCGTATAACAGTACCAGGTACGGTACCGGTACAGTAGGCTCACTTTTTACTTCCTCACCAGCGATAGCAAAATCGTGATACTGGTGTAGTATCATACAGGATTTCGTCACTCGAGCCAAACGAATCGTCACTTGTAAAGATATTTAAAAAAACAAGTGCTCTCTACTAGAGTAGGAAGAACAAAGAAGTTCCAATGTACTCACAAGCCGTGCTGCTAAGAAGTATCTGTGTGGAGGAGGAGGTGTTCTTGTCATGACCATCATCGAAGAATCATCGAATGTGCACCATGTGCCAAGAATTGGAGTATCGACGCCGCCCATAAAAGAAATGCAACCTGGCACATACGAAGCTATGTATAAGGTTGCATGGAAACTGGAAATGTGAGTCGTCGGCTACAGTAGTATATGAAAACCTGATTTTGCGTGGAAGGCATCTTGAGAGGAAAAGACACAGCCACGTGCAAGAATGAGTGCAAGTACGTTCGTTCATACCAAGGTCTCCTTGTTCGTACATACGAATATACATTGGTGAGAGTATAGCATACATCATACTGAACTGTCTATTTGTACGCGTATTAATCGATGATTGATTCTCGTCCCTCTCGCATGACCGCACCAGAAGGGCTTTGCTTTGCCGATTGGTCCATTTCCATACTGTACACAAATCATTCGTTTCGTGTTCCTTGAGTATAGTATAGTATAGTAGAGAACCGACAAGCGTACGAGTAGCATACCGAATCGGCATGATACGATCAGGACGGGCGGTCATTATGATCGCATCAACTCTCCCTCTTGCTCGTCTCCCAACCCCTTCCCCTTTCGTACTAAATAAGTCAGTCATATCCGATATTGTCTTGTTTTCAGCTCGAAGTAGTAGTCCTTGTGTTAGCATCCTGCCTCGCCCGTGTCCTCCTCGTCTGTTGCGGATTGGACTATTATTTCTCCCTTTTTATTCACAAATCGAACCGGAGTCTCCATGGTAGGAATTTCGTTCCAATCTTGTGTGGGTTGACATGGATCTTGTTTGTAAAGACCCCAACCAGCGCAGGAAGGAATGGTGGTGGTGGTTGTCGTCGCAATGTTGTCGTCGCCCCTGGTGCTGCTGCTGCCGCTGCCGCTGCCAAGATTAGTAGTATTGGTAGTATTGTGGGTCGGCCAAAGTGCTGATTCGTATCCGGCTCGTTCATTCGCAAAGATAAGAGAATCTCGGGTCGGGTCCACAAAGAAAGAATCATCACCGGCGTCGTCGTCGTCGTCTTCGAACTCCACCAAAGAGCCCATGGGAATCCACAACGTATGAGACTCCTCGTGATAATCAAAAACGATAGGCGAAGCACAGGTATCACAAAAGTAACGAGTCGCAATGGAAGAGGATTGGTAGGATTTCATTGTATTCTTCACGAAGAAGCTTTCCAATACGGGCCACAATTTGGATCGTTCGACGGCCGCAAATGGAATATGGGTCGATCCCGAAAATCGTCGGCACATGCTGCAGTGGCAGACACAAATTTGGGACAAGTAAATGTTGGAAACTTGCCAAGTGATGGCTCCGCACAAACACGATCCTTGGAGTTTGGTGACAATGCGTTGGAAATTCTTGGCAGCAGCAGATGCTGATGCCGCTGCTCCTAGATTCTTGCTGGAGGGTGGTGGTGATGGTAGATGCATCGTATTGACCACGGAATGTTCAAATACGGTATGAATAGCCAATATTATAATCGTCCAACTTTTGCAGATCATGTAGAGATTACCCTCGATACGGTACGTGGTACACGTAGTCTGGAAGATCGCACGTGCTGATGTTCTTCTTCGAATGGAATCTTCCCTCCTCGTCGTTCTCGTGCTGACTGTGACTCAATGTCGTTTCGACAAGCTTTGTCCTCAATCGCCGTGCAATGCCTATTCCAACAACAATACTCGAGGATACGGGCGGTTATGGCAGTATGGTGATGGGATGAGATGAGTGTTGAAGTACTAATGAGAGAGGAGAGATCGGAACGAAAAGGGACACAAGAACGCATCCCGCCCGCGATGATGGGCGAGATTCGCGATCTTTTCTGAAAAAAGTTGCAAGGAGGGCGAGGAAGGGTGGACAGGCAGGCGATGATGATGTTATTGTTGCCATCGCGCGCGCAGAGGTTGATTGATTATTATTGCCCAAAAGTTGAAGTTCTACCAACGGACGGGCGATCTTTCATTTTCGTCGCGCCGGACGGGCCTTCACCTCGGTTTTCACAAACAAACAAAGAATCATCGCATCATCATCATCATCTCGTTCGTGCATACTATATTGATTTCACCATGACCAGGTTATTGCATCATCTACTGTTTCCATGTCTATTTGCCTTTTTGCTGATGGCGGCGCCCGTTGCTGCTCAAGAAGAAGAAGTAGAGGCTGACAGTATCCTTGTACTGGGTGACTCGTGGGCTGCCTTGTCCAAGGACTTTTTATCGGCCGTCTGCGGCCTCACAAATCCCTTTTCGTTTGAAGCAAAAGATACTGTGAACACAGCTCAGTCAGGTTCGACAGCTGCTGAATGGGCTGCGAGTGAAAATGCTCGAGAAGCCTTCCAGAAGAGTGATTACGACTATGTCTGGCTCAGTCTCGGAGGGAATGATTTTCTCGACTCGGCCTGTGATTTGGATCTCATGGAGCAAGTGAGCGCTGATATCATTCAAGTCATTTCGCAAATTATCGAGTCCACTTCTAATCCGCACTTGATGATTCTCTACCTTGGATATGCGATTCCATCGGAGGATGTATGTGGTGGTGGCACTACGGCCACCTTGTTTGAAACAGTCGCAAAGTTCATCGCCAAGAGCATTGAGAGCAGCGCTTATGCGGACCGTGTCAAAGTCATTGACATTTCTGACAAGTTGGTAACATCCGCTTCCAAACCTTTGTCGGATAGTCAATGGTTTGCAGATTCTATCCATATGCATGAAGATGGATACATCAAAATTTTTGGAATGCCTTCGGTTCAACGCTTCTTTGGCTGCTACTCTGACCTGTCCAGTACCGTGGGAGACTTGATTTCGAAGCGAACGGAATCCATGGGGATTTCCAATGCACTTTTGATTCCACTGGTAGTATTGGCGGTCATTTTGGTAATTTTTGTGTCTTATTGTATGTGCTGCCGCAAATCCAAAAAAGAAAGAAATGTCGAAAAGGAAGCAGAGCAGGGTTGTGTAGTGATGGAGGCCAAGACCGAAGAACAGGGCGCTATGCCCAAAGATATTAAAGAGGATGACAAACCCTAAACGAAGAGTTTATTTCGTGGGTACCGCACCTTGTTGGATATTTCCAACTTGGATATAAATTGTAATAGTACAAGAGAATCCTAGAAATACGATAGGAGAGGTCAGCTCCGTACAGTGGTACACTATTACAGCTGCGGCGACAGAGATCTTTGTCGAGCTTTGAGAAGAATCATCACAAAAGATACTAAATAGTTGCCGCCTCATCTCTTCAAAGAAAAAAAGGGCGGATATTCGCGAGATCTTTTGTTCTGATGTGCAAAAGATCGCAAACGTATCGTGGCCAGACGGAAACTATCGCGCGCAAGGCAGGGGTGCGCGGTTCCGTTGAATTTAACGTCTAACCGACGATTTCTTCCTCGCACGCGCCGACCGGCCATGCTAATTTGATAGTACCGAAGGTCTTTCTCACAAAAGGAGAATCATCATCATGCACAACATCTTCCGCATCCATTATTTTTTCACTTCTTCATCGCATAATCCTATTATATTATCAAGATGATGAAGCTGTTTCATCTTCTGTTTCCGTTGATACTGGCGGCACCTAATAATGTTGCCGCTCGTGGTGGCAATATCCTAGTATTGGGTGATTCATGGGCGGCCTTGTCTCAGGACTTTTTGTCGGTCGTCTGTGGCCTCACAAATCCCTTTTCGTTTGACATCAAAAAGACGGCCAACACCGCTATATCGGGTACCACAGCCGCCGAGTGGGCAGCGAGCGAAAAAGCGAAGGAAGCCTTCGAGAAGAATGATTATGATTATGTATGGCTCAGTCTTGGAGGCAATGATTTTCTGGATTCGGCCTGTGACTTGGATCTCAAGGAACAAGTGAGCGCCGACATTATTGAAGTTATATCCCACATTATCGAGTCCACGGCCAATCCGGACTTGAAGATTCTCTACCTTGGATATGCGATTCCATCGGAGGATGTCTGTGGTGGCGGCACTACGGCCACCTTGTTTGAAACAGTCGCGGCGTTCATTGCCGAGAGCATTCAATCCAGTATTTACGCGGACAGTGTCAAACTCATTGACATTACTGAGGAGCTTGTAACTTCTGCCTCGACTCCCTTGTCGGATAGTCAATGGTTTGCGGATGCGATTCATATGAATGAGGATGGATACATAAAGATATTTGGAATGCCTTCGATTCAAGACTTCTTTGGATGCGTAGCGACTACTAGCGCACCTTCTGTTGCGCCAGTATCCTCTACCACAAACACAACGACTGCTCCTTCTTCGGCTCAGCCAGAAGGAGGAGTACCCACCACTTCTTCGGCTCAGCCAGTAGCAGAAACGCCCACCACAATTGCGACCGGCAACGCTCAAGGCGCCAATGCGGAACAAGCAGATTCCCCGGGAATTTCCACTGGACTAGTGATTGGGCTTGTAGCGTTGGCTGTGATCCTTTTGAAATTGGTGCTTTATTTCATTTATTGCCGCAAATCCGCAAAAGAACGAAACAATGAGAAAGAAGAAGGAAATGATGTTGTTGTTGTTGTCGACACAGACGACGCTAATGAAGTTGAAATTGTCAACAGCGACGAAAAGGCCTAACAACAGTACAGGAGGTAAGAGAAGAAAACGAAGATCTCGAAGGGTAGGAGTAATAGGAGTATTCTGCCTTTATTATCGATAATCTAGTAAGACAAGATTTACATAACATCATACCGGTACGGTACGTGCGTGCGTATATACTTTTCTGAGACTTTAGCTAAAATGGTAGCGATGGAAGAAGTCTCTCGTAGGATCTCTACTCTAGAGACTCTACAGTGTGAGTAGGTATGGTTTATCCAAGTACTCATTAGCTAAAAGTGATAAGAGTAGTTCTGAATAATAGTATGTTCTTTATGATACTGTGGTAATAATCTTGATTGGCTTGGTCGGTGGTGGTGGTGGTGGTGGTGGTGACCGTTGTTGTCGTCAGTGTTGTCGTGTCACTATTCTAGTTGAAAGAGGGTAGCTCAGTTTTTCTTCCAATCGTCCTTCGGGGAGCAGCAGGAGGGCTGGTTTCCGGCAAGTACTCGGGTGTACTGCCACACCAGGGCGGAATAGCGCAAAGAAAAGAAAGAATGCCGTCCTGGCTACTGGTGCTACGATCCTCGCCGGAAGTACTTGGCTGGCGAATAATATTGTTGTTGCTGCTGCTGCTGACCTTTCGTTTCTTGCTCTGCTGAGAGCCAGGGGAATCCTCCGGAAACAACGAGGCCGAGAATGACGACGACGACGACGACAATACACCACCACCACCACCACCTGCAAGCAGTCAAGAGCTGTTACCATTACTTCGACCGCCGGTCGCCGTTGTGGAAAACCTTGGAGATGCCTTGCCCGAAACACTGTCGGGTGTGATAGGTACTGGACCCTTATTATTGCCTGCGTTTGCTGCTGCTGCTGCTGCTGTTTGCCGATGCCGCCGGCTGGCCAACAACGCTTCCGCTTGACCAGGTATTCCCGAGATTGCCTCGGAGGTGTTGATAGTCGGCGTGTCGGGATAGGAGGACCGTTTCGACTTTCCAGAGGTAGTTGTACTTCGCTTCTTTTTGCTGCTGCTGCTGCTGCTAGTAGCACCAGCACCAGCACTTTCCAGCATTGTCGGAAAACTGATTCCTTTGTCAATACGCATCATGTCGCCCTCTTGCCACATGATGGGTTGCAAATCTTGCAAGAATTGTTGTTGCGGCCCAATCACACATCCTGGACGACAGATTCGCATCCAACTAATGACTTCGGGTGCCGTCATTCGATAATGCTTCATCATGTAGGCCCCGATACAGGTCCCCGTGCGTCCCAAACCCGCCTTGCAGTGTACCGCAAAGGCCTTGTTTTTTGGAACAGCCTCGAATCTGGCCAAGACCTCTTGGAGTATATTCATGGGAGGGCACGACCCATCCGGATAGAATTGTTCCAAATGGTCGATGCCGGCGTTGATAAAATCTTCTTCATGGTAATTCTTGGCGTTTAATCGGACGACGAGACCTACATTTTTGGATTGAAAGTAGGGGATGTAATCCGCGGGAGATAATGTGCAATACCCTTCGGGGCTGACCGTCTTTTTGAAGGAAGGTCCAGCAAAGGCCAAGATTTTATTTTGAATGATCCAATTCAAATCCCCATTCTAAATAATAATCGTATGATGATAAGACAACAGAAACACCGAGAGAGAAAAATAACAAGAGTTGTCAAGTGTGAGAGGATAATGCTGTTGGTATTCCGGTTCGGTCCAACGCCATCAATCATTGTTTGTTTGTTCCCTTGCTTGCTTGCTTTCTGTTTTTTTTCTTTTTTTCTGTACGCACCTCTACTTGTTCAAAATACTCATATTCTTCCACATTAAAGGCATCCCAATCAAAGAATTGAAATTGTTTCGCCTTGACAATCCCATCCAAACAATGCATGATATTCAATTGGTATGGACATGCGACCGGACTGGCATCATGAAAGGGTGGTAGGGGTGCCAATACCGTCGCTCGTCCGATCGGTGAGAGGGGTGCTGGCGGTGGCATACTACAATGCTTCCGTCTCGCTACTACTATCGTCGTTTCATCCTCCGCATCTTCTTCTTCTTCTTCTCCTCCTTTATGATCCAAATAATATTGAAAGCCATAATACGCCTGTTCGGGAGTTCGTTTCATCTCCAACACTTGCCAAGCGCAAATGAGATAAATTGCATTGGCTCGTTTGGCAGGCTGCGTACTGGAATAAAACAAAATGACTGGCTGGTTCTTCTTTTCGGATTGCTGCTGCTGCGATTGTTGGACGAGCATCCCATTGAGTTTGACCGTGAATCGATAGAGTTGTCCCAAATTCAAGGGTCCAAAATCCAAAAAGAAATTCCAATAGACCAATTCTTCGTCAATGCAAAAGAGTTTGACAGGAACCTTTTCTTGTTTACGATTTCGTAACAAGAGTTTGTGCGATGCCGGTGGCGCTTTCAAGGCACAATAATACAATCGATCCTATAATATATATATGTATATATATGTACGAAAGTATGTACGAAGCAAAAGAAGAAGAAGTAGAAGTAGAAGACAAATCAGTGAGCAAAGCAAAGCACAGGATGCTGGCTGCATGTGCATGTGTGTACCACTTCGCGCAGTCAGTCAAATGGATAGATGGATGGGCAGAACGTACTGGAATGATCTCCACTGCCCCTCGCAGTGGGTTCTTGGTGCTCGCCGAACTAGAAGGAGCGGCTGGCATTTTGATAGTAGGAAGGGAAGGGAAGGGAAGGGGAACTAATGAACTGAACTGAACTGAACTGAACTGAACCCAACTGAACTGAAATGGGAACAATCCAATTGCAATTGGAACCTTGGATCGAGTATCTGCCGGAGATGAATCGAATCGAGCAAGGAGCGTTGGCGTTGGTCGATGGAAGATGTAGGCAGTACTGGTACTGGTACTGTAGTTCTACCGGTACCGATACACGCCAACCCGAACGAGTTTGATGCGGGGCGGAAACCTTGCTTGAATTATGACCTGCTATTGAAGTAGTAGTACGGTATTGTCGACCTCCGGAGCAACCTTCGATTCTTCCACAACAACAAAAAGGACCAAGGGATATATTAATGCTGCTGTAAGAGCACGAGCAGAGGATTGCAAATAATGATAATGCAAAAAGGAAGATCGATATGGATGGTTGATGAGGAGGAGAGAAGAAGTGAGAGAGCGATAGAGGTGAAGGGGAATTCTTACGACTACCGCGTCCTTTTACGCAACGATGAAAACGTGTAATACTTGTAGTGCGTTGTGAACAACGAGATCCAATCACGAAATTCGAAAAGAGAGGTTCTTGCTGCCAAGAATTCGTCTAGGTGCGCGCCGGCAGACGTTGAAGCATGGAGGTAATGTCGCATAGGACACCGCTTATGATATGTCAATGTCCTTTCCGTGTCACCCTGGCCGTTCAACGCAGTTAGACCCAAGAATTATTATTAAGGTATGTAGGTGAAATATAAAATTCAACTACGAATTGAACCTCTACACCGGTACAGGTACAGACGGGCGGTTGCGAATTGCGAGTTGAGAGTTGCGACAACCTCGCGCGCAGCGGTGGTCCCGTCGACCACCGCGCGAGGCGCGAGCACTGAGGATGCGGCTCCCGCAAGCCATACCCGGTATGCGGCGTGGCGAGCGGGCGAGCGATGCATGAGACGTGGACTACTGTGACCATACCGGTACGGCACTAGTACATCAGAGGCCAGGATTTTCCAGGAACGGGGGTCTTCGGCATTCCAGGTCTGTATTCCTTGGAGTTTCTCCATGGATGAAAAGTCAGGTTTGCTTTAAGCCAATACTCCAAAAATGGCATCCTGTTGTACTAGTCTATAGCCAGCACATTCTTCCGTATTTTTCGGTCATGACCGAGAGGAGGAGATGTGGAAGTCACCGAGCTGTTCGCTGGCTAAAGCAGCATCCTAATGAAATGGCAACCTTGTATTCATGATTGATCGCCGCAAAGGTTTGTTGCCCTCGAGCGCCATGGCCTCGGCATCCAAGATGGCATTATACCGCCGGTACTGCTTGACGTTGCATTCACTGATGCGAATCCCGTGATGAAGTTTCGATCGTCGGGAGATCGGATGAGTCAGTCGTCGTATAAACAACAACCCTGTGATGTATTGTTTTGTGTCGAAATACTGTGATTTACAGAATTCGCAACACGGCGCACTCGCGCTCGGATCCCTCAGATGTCGGAACGCAAAAGTCCCGCAAGCGATTATTATTACAAATATAATGTTACAGACACATCTTTCCGTTTGAATATGCGATACAGATTGAACTACAGTATCTCTAATAGCATTGCCTCACATCATCATGTCTTCGTATATCTTCAGTACTGAAGACAGTAGTAGTCGTGGCGGCGGATCCTCTGCCTATGGAAAGTCGGAAGAAATAAGATCCCCCTCTCATTTCACATCACTCACTCCACTAAAACGAGAGATCAACGACTTGACGGATTTGACTATCAATAAACTTGCTTTTAAATCTCTCGGCTTTTACGGGCGTGAAAAGGAAGTTTCGGCCCTCATTGGACGTTTAAACTCTCTGGTCGGTGCTGATGCCAGCAGTATTGGCGATACAGCACAACGGGGTCTTGTTTTACTGTCTGGCACGAGTGGGATTGGGAAAACACGGCTAGCAGAGACTCTGCGAGCTCCGACCTTGAAACATGGTGGGTTGTTTGTCCGAGGCAAGTTCGATCTCAACATGAGAAATGAGCCGTATTCTGGAATTGCGGAGGCGTTCGCCGAAATTTTGGGAGCCATCCTACCACTCCAAGGGGAAAATCCGGAACGCTTCCAATCGATCCGGGGTGAAATCGAGGCAACGTTGGGGTCGGAGCTTTATCTTCTCTTTGAAGTTATCCCAGTCCTTTCTGAGCTTGTGGATGGCATGGAAGCCAGTTCCGACCACAGCTCTCCAACGGGGAAATCCTCGTTGGCGGCCTCTTCTGAGGATTCCAAGAACCGAATCAATTTTGCCTTTCTTCGATTCGTACGTATTGTGGCCAAGCACTTTGATCCCCTGGTCATTGTCCTAGATGACCTCCAGTGGGCCGATGCGTCTTCTTTGGATCTTTTAGAGGTCATGATGAACGACCGACAGAACCCAAAACTCATGGTGATCGGCCTATATCGTTCCAACGAGGTCGATGAAACGCACATTTTTCATCGGTATATGAATTTCTTTGAGACCAAGAGTCGCGAGGAGGGCGATTTCTACTATATGGACCGATTGGAGATTGGAGATTTGGATATCGAAGCGGTGCATCACATCATTCAAGATTTATTGTGTACCGACGACTCTCGCACACTGGGCTTGGCCGAAGTCTGCATGCGAAAAACCCATGGCAATCCGTTCTTCTTGATCCACTTCTTGTCCATGCTCTATGACAAGGAACTGCTACAATTTAATTTTGGGACTCTGTCGTGGGTATGGAACGAGGACGAAATCGACTCCTCAACGTCGGCGAGTGAGAATGTGGTCGACTTGTTGACAAACAAAATGAACACATTCGATGCTAATCTTCTTGACATGTTGAAATTGGCGTCCTGTCTTGGATCGACGTTTGAAGTACACACTTTACAAGTTGTTTGGGAAGACTTGCTGTCAACATCCGTGGCCAACTATGCACCCAAGGATACGCACGTTGAGACGGAGATGGGTCAACAAGAGGCGTTCCAAGAAGCGCTTCTAAAGTTGTATGCAGAAGCGCTTTTAGTGAGGGTGTCGGGTTCGCCTCCTCGGATCGGTTGGGTGCACGATGAAGTACAGAAAGCAGCTATGAATTTGATTGTCGAATCCGACCGAGCTGCTTTCTGTTGTCGAGTAGGCGAGACCATGTCGTCCAAATTAAACGACCATGAGCTGGATGCGGCTATATTCGTCGTCGTGAATCTTTTGAATGGCTCCTCCTCGTTTATCAACGCCTTGTTGAAGGATTCCAGTGAGGCTAGCAGATTGAGCCTCGCTCGAATGAACTTGCGGGCAAGCGAAAAAGCTGTAAAGGTATCAGCGTTCGACACGGCAGCCAGATGTGCTGCGGCGGGCATCGATCTACTACCTGAAAATGCGTGGGAGGAGTATTATGATCTTAGCCTTCGATTGTATTCCATTGGAGCAAAGGCAGAAGGATTTGTTGCAAACGTTGAAGTGATGGAACGCTACTGCCAGGCCGTTCTATCCCAAGAGCACATACCGATGGAAGACAAGCTTGATGTGTACAACACGTACATCGATAGCTTGTCGAGCACCTCTCCGATGCGTGCTGCGAATCTCATTCTTGCGATCCTTGGACACTTCCAGTGTCGTATTCCCAAGAATAAAGCTCTGGTAGGTCTCGGAGTGGTGGGGAATATCATCCGTACGAAGGCAAGGGCGAGGTCACGCGACCCGTCGAAACTTAACGCCATGACAGATCAGAGAAGAGTGAGGTTGATGCAGTTTCTCGACAAACTTGCGTCCTGCTTCTACATGATGAAGGATGACAGAATGCCACTAGCCGTTTTTCGAAGCTTGAATTGGACGATCAAGTACGGAAAGAGTGACTTTTCACCACCTGCGTTTGCGACTGCGGGGATGATGTTGACTGGAATTTTGAACAATATACAAGGAGGCTCACTCTACGGACAACACGCTTTGGCTCTCTTGGACGATGCTGGTACCATAACCACGTCACCACGAACATTCTTTCTCGTCTATTCTTTTCTGTTTTGCTGGACTCGTCCATTGAGGGATCTCTTCAAGCCATTACTCAAAGGCTATGACATCGGGCTCCAAACAGGGTGAGTACGAACGGGCATCAACAATATGGGCGAACACTCACTTTTTATTCTAACGATGCTTCTTGATCGACTACCTTTACTACTACTCGTAGAGATACAGAGAGTGCAACTTGGTGTATCTATAGTTGGATCCTGTTTAATTTTTATGTCGGCGCCTCGCTTGACGGATTGGAAACCGACACATTTTCGTATATGAAACAAATGAGGGATTTGAAGCGAGAGCAGGTTGCTACCGCCACCCAAGTATTTCGCCAATTGTTTTGGAATCTTTTGGGGAGAGACAACCAAGACGATCCGACTCGTCTCTACGGCCAAATCGTGTCAAAACAAGATCTCGAAGAAAGGATTGTCAAGGATCCATTTTATCGCGCCATGTTCGTTATTAACTACCAAGGGCTACTCTTCACGTACTTTGGTCATTGTATACGACAGGCGGATATGATGATTGCCTTGGGCCATGATTATTTGTCCAAGATCAATGTTGCTGCTGCCAGTAACGTCATCAATACTTGTTTGACTGGTGTTTCTTGTTTTGCCGCCGCGCGACAAACAGGGAAACTGAAATACGCCAAAATGGCGCATAGATGCAGATCCAAAATCAAAAAGTGGCTGGACATGGGCAATCCGAACGTCAAGCACTATAATGCCATCTTGGATGCCGAGGCCATGGCGCTCAAGGGCAAACACTTTGCAGCAATCAATCATTACGAGGTTGCCATTTTGCTGGCGGCTCGGAGCGGATACCAGCATGACGCCGCTTTGGCCAGCGAACGGCTCGGTGAATTCCAAATCTCGGTCATGAAAAATACGGAAGAAGGCGGCTATAGACTACGAGAGGCCGTCAAATACTGGGCAGGTTGGGGAGCCATGGCCAAGGTTGCCGACTTGGAGAAGAAGTATCCCGACTTTCTTCGTCCACAACAACCCAGTGCAATATTCACTTTCTCCTCCGGTGGCTCGAAAGCAACCCCAACTTGCCCCAACTAGTACTAACTTACTCGAGACGTCGTGATTGAATACGCTTTTAGAGCACCCATTAACTTCCTCGTCGTTCAAACGCGCTTGGGCGTGCGAAAAAAAAATCTGGACGCATAGATTTGGACGATTCCTTGGTCCAATTAATCAACGAGTAGCCTTCTGAGAATGTCCGTGGCGCGGGCGCCAACAAACCCTCAACTCTCTCGGACACTGTAGACCGATGGCATAGTACTTGGCCTCTGGAACAATACTACCGGTACACAAGTACCGAAGTCCTATTATGCGCCCCCAGCGCGCGCATCCCCCAAACTCCAACGCGCTTCAGCGCCACCAGACACGTACAACACGCGGTTATACCGCCCACGCGCTGCCAGCGCCCAAACCACTCTCGGACAATCAGAAGGCCACTTGTTCGATTGGATTTCCATTTGGGACTGTTTGTGTACATCGCGAATCCAATTCACGACATTCGTCGCATCCGCATCACACCGTGACGCAAAAGTCCCGGTCCCGAAACCCGAAAGCGATTCTTACAAATAATATTTGACACAACATATCTTTCCGTTTGAATATGCGATACAGATTGAACTACAGTATCTCTAATATCATTGCCTCACATCATCATGTCTTCGTATATCTTCAGTACTGAAGACAGTAGTAGTGGTGGCGGCGGATCCTCTGCCTATGGAAAGTCGGAAGAAATAAGATCCCCCTCTCATTTCACATCACTCACTCCACTAAAACGAGAGATCAACGACTTGACGGATTTGACTATCAATAAACTTGCTTTTAAATCTCTCGGCTTTTACGGGCGTGAAAAGGAAGTTTCGGCCCTCATCGGACGTTTAAACTCTCTGGTCGGTGCTGATGCCAGCAGTATTGGCGATACAGCACAACGGGGTCTTGTTTTACTGTCTGGCACGAGTGGGATTGGGAAAACACGGCTAGCAGAGACTCTGCGAGCTCCGACCTTGAAACATGGTGGGTTGTTTGTCCGAGGCAAGTTCGATCTCAACATGAGAAATGAGCCGTATTCTGGAATTGCGGAGGCGTTCGCCGAAATTTTGGGAGCCATCCTACCACTCCAAGGGGAAAATCCGGAACGCTTCCAATCGATCCGGGGTGAAATCGAGGCAACGTTGGGGTCGGAGCTTTATCTTCTCTTTGAAGTTATCCCAGTCCTTTCTGAGCTTGTGGATGGCATGGAAGCCAGTTCCGACCACAGCTCTCCAACGGGGAAATCCTCGTTGGCGGCCTCTTCTGAGGATTCCAAGAACCGAATCAATTTTGCCTTTCTTCGATTCGTACGTATTGTGGCCAAGCACTTTGATCCCCTGGTCATTGTCCTAGATGACCTCCAGTGGGCCGATGCGTCTTCTTTGGATCTTTTAGAGGTCATGATGAACGACCGACAGAACCCAAAACTCATGGTGATCGGCCTATATCGTTCCAACGAGGTCGATGAAACGCACATTTTTCATCGGTATATGAATTTCTTTGAGACCAAGAGTCGCGAGGAGGGCGATTTCTACTATATGGACCAATTGGAGATTGGAGACTTGGATATCAAAGCGGTGCATCACATCATTCAAGATTTATTGTGTACCGACGACTCTCGCACACTGGGCTTGGCCGAAGTCTGCATGCGAAAAACCCATGGCAATCCGTTCTTCTTGATCCACTTCTTGTCCATGCTCTATGACAAGGAACTGCTACAATTTAACTTTGGGACTCTATCTTGGAGATGGGACGAGGAAGAAATCGACTCCTCAACGTCGGCGAGTGAGAATGTGGTCGACTTGTTGACAAACAAAATGAACACATTCGATGCTAATCTTCTTGACATGTTGAAATTGGCGTCCTGTCTTGGATCGACGTTTGAAGTACACACGTTACAAGTGGTTTGGGTAGAGTTTTCATCGTCTAATTTGGTCGAAAATATCACGGACGATCAGATTTCGAGGAAAAAGACGGAGGTCGCTCCAGAAGGAGAAGAAAGCGCATTTCACGAGGCACTTCTCAAGCTCTACACGGAAGGACTCCTGGTACGTGTGTCGGGTTCGCCCCCTCGCATTGGCTGGGTGCACGACAAAGTGCAGGAAGCCGCGATGGGATTAATTCTCGAGTCGGATCGAGAAACTTTCTCTCGTCAGGTGGGAGAAACCCTGGTTTCCAAATTAGATCCACAGCAATTAGATTCCGCTCTGTTTGTTGTTGTCAATCTTTTGAATGGCTCGTCGTCGTCGGAGGCGGCGGTGGCATTTAGTACGACAAGCAACAACGACTTGGATGATGAATCAGACTTTTCCACAAGTGGAGAACGCTGAAGTGCGAAAAACTTAGCTGTAGAAAGCCAGTAGGAATCCTACGTAGAAATCTTACTACCATGACCACTCTAGAGACGACTGTTCCAGTACCCGAATGCGGAGTATGGTACCGGCGGAAAGGTGTACTCGTACGATCTCAAGATGGAGATAGGAGTCGAAGAAGGGATGTCAACCGTCCCCGTACCGGTGATTTTCAAGGATTTGATTAAAACTTTAACGGATGCCGCGGGCCATTCCCTTGTTATTCTCGATACCAAGGACCATCCATACAAGGATACCGAAGTACTCACCAGCGCCCAGTACGAAGCAGCGTTTTGCGTGGAGACAACCGAAGGACGTAATCGCAAAGTAGCGATGGGATTCAAGATGAAAACGACGACCCCGATTTCGACCCTGAAATCGCGCACGATGGAATATTTGTCGGCTCGCCACATCTATCTCCGCATCCACAAAGGAGGTTTTTTGAACGGCATTAAAGCCTCTTTCGTTGCGTTTTATACCCAGGAGCACCACAAGACCGCAGACACGGATGAACTAAAGGAACGATTGCTGATTGCCATGGCCACAATCGCCCGTGGAGGACAATACTGGCCCGAACAAGCATCACACCGCGCCTTTACCACTAAATGGAACAAACAGGTCAACGAAGGCTTTCCGGTGAGCATTGTCGACACCAAGGTATCAGGAACAGACACATCAGGCCGTACCATCAACACCCCGGTTCTAGCGATCACCACCCCCGTCGCCTTCGCACAGCCGGTCCGCACCTTGATTGATGGCATTATCCTCCAAACCAAGGAAATTCCCGGACTCGTCCCCATGGGTCTTCGTCGCGAAAATCCTGATGTCTTCTATGACGTCCTCACCCACCATGTCAAATACCTTCATGAGCATAGGAACATTCAAGTCGGCCCAGTATCGGAAAAGGCCAACATGCTAGCCCTCCAGCATGTCCTAAAGGACCGCCGCATTCATCGTATCTACTTCGACTCGACCAAGCAACGAGCACACATCTCTACATCGGCACCGGATTACGCCGACGTGTGTACTTGGATTGACGACACCTTGAAGGTATCCAAAATCAAATTCAACCCTGCCCGCATCCAAGGATTTCAAGGACAGCGTAGTCTCAGCTCCGCACCCTCCAAGTATGCTTCGCACTTCTCAGCAAAAGTATCCACTGGCTATTGTACTGCTCCGGAGGCCGCCTTGAACTATCCAAGTGTTCTTTCCACGTCTTAGACTTCCAATTCTCGACCACGGGCAAGCCCCAACTCAACCGCGCATCGTTCACAGATAGGATCCAAGTCCGCGATCCCGTCACAAACGCAATTATTCCCATCGCAGCCCTAGCACCCGACCAACCACACAAAACTCTAGGTCACCAAAAAGCTCCCGCCAAACAGAAAGCTTCCCCGACGGCCAAACAGAAAACACAACTCCAGGTCCTCACCACCAAAGCTCGACGCACAGCGACCCTCATTAGCACGAGCCCAATCACTCGGCACGGCGCCACACTGGCATATTACGGCATCTTCATTCCTCAAACCAAGTACCCACTCCCACAATCATTCTTCACTAAGGCAGATCTCGACAAGGCACAATCATCAGTGATGGGACCCATCCATGCAAAATGCGGCTACCTGCGAACCACCTCTCACGCACTCTTATACGCACCGACGTCCCACGGAGGAGCGGGATTTTTAGACTGGTATACACTGCAAGGAGAGGGCCAGATAGCTAACTTTCTGAAACACTGGCGGACGGACTCCATTATTTCTAAGACACTACGTATCGATCTCGCTTGGAGCCAGTGGCAGTCCGGCCTCTTGCACCCTATCCTCGAAGACACTAATACCCCTCTCCCGTACCTCGAATGCCGATGGCTGCGGAGCCTCAGGGAATTTCTCGCCTACATTGGCGGTCAAATTCCAGTCTCCCAACCTTACTTACCTATCCTCGAACGCACCGGCGACATTGGTCTCATGGACCACGCCATCCACATGGAATGTTTTTCACCCGAAGACCTAGCAATTATCAATTATTGCAGATTGTATCTCCACATCACTACCATGTCCGAACTTTTCGACGCATCCGGCACCAACATAATGACCCACATGCTTCATTGCGAACGGCCCGCGTGGTTTGACCCCACAGTTATTACTACTCTCCAACGCAGACCGAGCACTTACCAAATCAACAGACCATGGCGTCGACTATGCCGCGAATGGAGTTACGACGACGGACGAGCAGCTCCCGATGTACAATTAGGACCATGGACGATCACCACACCCCGCCTCCGTCGGGAGAGCCAAGGGCTTCCTAGCCATCGAATGGACACACTACCTACAACAGGAACACTACAAGCGCCAGGACCGGCCTAAAACCTTTGACACTGGAGTCTTCATGACCGGACTTATCAAAACCATATGGACCAGCCTCAGCACACTGTGGACTAATCATCTCAACCACGTCCATCAGAAAGCCGACAACATCCCATCCCCGGAGAAGAGACTCGAATTGCAGACCAAGATACGAATGCTACATCAACGCCGCCAAACCTGCCTAGCAGCACACAGAGAACGTTACTTCCACGACGATCTTGACGATTACCTAGCGCAAGCAACCAACTCTCAAATGGAAACCTATATCAACAATTACGAACCTCGAATATACGCAAGCATAAAACAATCCCAGAACAACGACACATTAACTAGCATCCTAGCACACACCGGCTTCACGCGAAGAGCACCGTCCGGCACCAACAGACCCCGCACCACGGCCAATAGTGACGTTCCAATACACCCCAAACATTCCCGATGGCGACCAACACCAAATCTTGTGGACCGATTCCGCAATTTCTTCAAACCCACCTAAACAACATCACACACCTAACCTCACTTCTCCCCGAACAGAAACCGTGACGTCCCTGTCACCCCCGGGTTGTTAACGCCTCCCCGTAGATCTCTGCGATTGTCCACTCCTCTGGGAATGGCTACCAAAGGACTACGTAAAATAGATATTCATATTGCTATTGCTTGGATGATGAATCAGGGTCCACCAACAAAGCACGAATCCAGCTCGCTCGAATGAATTTTGAGGCATGCGAGAAAGCAGTTAAGATATCTGCGTTCGAAACGGCCGCGAAATGTGCTCGGGCAGGCATAGATTTATTACCTGCGAATGCATGGACGACACACTACAAACTTGCTCTGAAGTTGTATTCTATTGGAGCCAAGGCGGAGGGATTTTTGGGAAACCTTGAAACCATGGAGCGCTACTGTCGGGCCGTGCTTGCCCAAGAAGATAGACCGATTGAAGACAAGTTTGATGTTTACAACACGTGGATCGATAGCTTGTCCAACACCTCCTACTCGCACGCAGCCGATTTGATTTTTGAGATTCTTGGACATTTCCGTTGTCGTTTTCCCAAGAATAAAGCTCTGGTGGGTCTCAGGGTGGTAGGAAACATCATCTGCATCAAGGCTACCATGCGGTCTCGGGACCCATCCAAGCTAGATACTATGACCGATCACAAAAGAGTGGAATTGATGCAGTTTCTGGACAAACTTGCGACGTGCCTCTACATGATGAAAGATGATAGAATGCCTCTAGCTATGTTTCGAAGTTTGAACTGGACGGTTAAGTATGGAAAGTGTGACTTTTCGCCCCCTGCCTTTGCGACTGCCGGGATGATATTGACTGGAATTTTGAATGATATACAAGGAGGCTCCCTCTACGGAGAGCACGCTATGGCTCTCTTGAACGATAATGCGGGCACCATAGCCACGTCGTCTCGAACAATGTTGATCGTGCATTCTTTTCTTTTTTCCTGGACTCGGCCACTGAGAGAGATGTTCAAGCCTTTGCTACAAGGATACGACATCGGTCTTCAGACAGGGTAAGCGTCCTTACGAGGAATGCTAAGATGCTTGGTTGCAATGGAATATTTCTTGTCTTACATTACTTGCTCGATCTCGCAGTGATACGGAAAGTGCAACTTGGTGCATCGCTCATTGGATTCAATTCAATTTTTATGTTGGAACGTCGTTGGAACGGTGGGAAATCGATACGTTTTCGTATGTTAAACAAATGGGTGATCTGAAGCGAGAGCAGTCCGCCACCTTCACGCGTTTGTTTCTCCAAATGGTTTGGAATCTGCTGGGGCGAGACAACCTGGAACAACCGACACATTTGGCAAAGGAAGATATTGGACGAATGTCGGAGGATCCCTTTTATCATTCCCCAGCGATGATGACCTATGATGCCCATTGGGAGAACTGTCAAGCAATACTCCATACGTACTTTGGGGAGCATATCCAGCAGGCCGATAACATGATTGCCTTGGGCCACGACTACATGGCCAAGATGCACGTAGCGTCTCCCAGCGTCGTCATCAATGCGTGTCTGACAGGAGTTTCTTGTTTTGCCGCCGCGAGACAAACGGGGAAACGAAAATACGTCAAAATGGCGCACATTTGCAGATCCAAAATCAAAAAGTGGCTCGATATGGGCAATCCGAACGTCAAACATTATGGTTCTATCTTGGATGCCGAGGCCATGGCGCTCATGGGCAAAACCTTTGAGGCCATCAAAAATTACGAGGTTGCCATTTTACTAGCGGCTCGGAGCGGATACCAGCAAGATGCTGCGTTAGCCAGCGAACGGCTCGGTGAATTCCAAATCTCGGTCATGAAAAATACGGAAGAAGGCGGCTATAGACTACGAGAGGCCGTCAAATACTGGGCAGGCTGGGGAGCCATGGCCAAGGTTGCCGACTTGGAGAAGAAGTATCCCGTCTTTCTACGTCCACAACAACCCAGTGCAATATTCACTTTCTCCTCCGGTGGCTTGAAAGCAACCCCAACTACCAGCTTACTCGAGACGTCGTGATTGAATACGCTTTTAGACGACCACATGCTGGCGTTCATTGAATAGACATCCGTAGGAATAGACTTGCAAAGCTACTAGTAGTAGAGTACTAGTAGATAGTAGCTACTGCTAGCTCTACTACTACTACTACTACTACTACTTTAGCTACCTAGAGTAGTAGTAGTAGTAGTAGAGAGATCGTTCTGCGCCCTCTACTAGTAGTAGAGATGGAGCGCTGCAGTAGAAGGTTCCGTAGATCGTCGTCCTGTGAAGCACCAGCTGAACGAGTAGTACCGGACAGGACCGTCATTCACGAAGAAGCTTTGCTTGTCACCATCGAAGTCTTTGAGGCCATCGTGATGATCAATGCCTTCATCTCCCCGCTTCGTTACAGTATCATGAGGAATGGCCATCTGGTCAAAATCCTCAAAGCATGCCGTAACTTGAGCCACCGTGAACACCATCTTCGCACTGAGGAGCTGTCCAGTAGGTCGTAATAAGTCAAACTACTAAAATGTGCTGTAGACAAATAGTGCAAGTCAAAAACAGCAACAATCACAACCAAAAGAGGCTAGTAACAGAGTTACGAAGTTGCACCAGGAAACATGGTTCGCACAACCACTTTATACGCTGCCATCATATCGGGCTCTGTCACTTCTTCCCCCTGGCATTGATTCATAATGGCAATGATGACGGCTTCGCCGAGTTCCACAGGGAGTGGGCTATCCGCATTGGCGGCATGGATCCGATGCGCGTGGCTAATCACTTGGGGAACATTGAGGCGATGGGCGATAGGCATCTTCTCGGACGAACTGTTTGGACGGGGTCGACGCAGATTACGAGACTGCTGACGACGGCAGGTGCTGGACATGTTTGGGTGGGAAGCGGATTATATTGTAATGGATTTGTGTTGTGTTTTCAATTGTATGGATTTGTGCATAGATTTGTACATGGATTTGTGTTTGATTTGCCGAGATACTTAGTTGATGTGCGAGGCAAAGCATTGTCATTACTTTGTCATGCATAATATGCACTCAAGTTGAAGATAATATGCACTCAAGTTGAAGGGTAAAGCTGTCGCAATAAGTGTCCTAAAATCGTAATGGGAAGCAAAATCCATCTTGCGATTCCATACATCTAAGATTCCATTTTATTTTTACGTATTATTAGCTAATGGCGATTGCCTTGCATCAGCCGCCAGAGGGAATCCCGCGTCACGCAGAACTCCAAAGAACAACCAAAGAACCATACCTTGACGTAGAAGACATAAAAGATACCTTTTTCAATCCGGGTATCTTTTTTCGAGCTCGAGTTGAAGATCGATCGCCTCTTGCAATTCCGATCTTGCTGTTGAGGAAAAAGATCGAAAGTTGCAAATGTACGAACAACTTTGTTTCGTCCTTGCCTCTGTTTTTTCAAAGCGCATAATTTGATCGTCTGTCGAACTCAAACGTAACCAAGCAATCATGAAGCTCGCCGTTGCCACTTGCCTTTTCGCCTCTGCTGCCGCCTTTGCTCCTACCAAGGATGCTGCCACGTCCACCTCCTTGAAGGCGTTCGAAGACGAACTTGGTGCCCAGCCGTAAGTAATCTCCGATCCGATACTTCACGATTTTTCTCGCGATCATTTGCTTTTCTCACTTCGAATACCTTCTTCGTTCGACACCAGTCCTCTTGGTTTCTTCGACCCTCTTGGCCTTGTTGCCGATGGAGACACGGCCAAGTTCGAGCGTCTCCGAGGTGTTGAGATCAAGCATGGACGCATCTGCATGCTTGGTGTTGTTGGATACCTTGTCAACAAGGCTGGAATCTACCTCCCTGGAGAAATCTCCACTGATGGAACCAAGTTCTCTGACCTTGGATCCGGTTGGGATGCTTCTTTCGCCGTTCCTGTCGCTGGAGCCCTCCAAGTCCTCGCTTTCTGCGGTTTCCTTGAGATTGCCGCATGGAAGCAGGCTGAAGGATCCTTCCCTGGAGACTTCTCGGCCTCTGGATTCCCTGTTGGATTCGTTGGTGCTGATTCTGAAGAAGCCCAATACGACTACCGTGCCAAGGAGTTGAACCAAGGCCGTGCCGCCCAAATGGGTATGTTGGCCCTTATGGTTCACGACAAGCTCGGAAACGTTGACGACCTCCTCGGATGGTTGAACTAAGCGTCAGAACGGCCTTGTAAGTTGCTTGAAGTGCAGCTTCAAAAGGAAGCTGTAGATGATTGCGTAGCCAGTCGTTCTTGACTACTAATTTCCTAGAAGTTGCACATCGCACGAAACGCCCTTTCTCTTTTCCTTCGATATTCTGTGCCTTTGACTGCAATCGCTTATTATTATATTATTTATAGATATACCGGTATATTTATTCGGAGGCGGTGCCTCGGTTCGGTCGTTGCTCCTTACGGTTCTCTACCACGATTGTCGAAAGAAAGCAGGAATAGACATGCAAAGCTACTCTAGTAGAGAGTAGATAGACCACGTTTTAAAAAGAAATAGATGTTGCTAGCTAGCTACTAGCTAGCGAGAGATCTTTTCGCGATAGAGCGCTGCAGTAGAAGGGTCCGTAGATCCTCGTCCTGTGACGCTCCAGTTATCGTACGAGAAGTACCCGACGACGACTCGTTGTACTTATTGTACCGTAGCCATTCCGAAGTGTAGCTAAAATTAAGCCGGTCTTCTAGCTCGTAGAGCGTCTTCCACCACAGATGGGTGGCACTCCATACTTTGCCACTGGCATTGCGGTATCGTTCGGGATGATGGGAAGTCTCCCAAGGTTTTCCATCGTAGTCACCTGTACCGAGAAAGTGTGCATGATCAATGTAGGGACTCGGTACATGACAAGAACCCCCCATTTGTACACTTGTGGGGGCAACACGACGACTCTTAAAGTTACACTGAAAGGGACGCTCTGTAGCGTTGGCAAACGGGTTGTTCGATTGTGTGGTGATATTATTGTCCACCCGTTCCAGAACGGAGGTCCTATTTGGTCCAGGTCCATAATGCAGGATTTTTGTGGACAATATCTGAGTGACGTTCCTTCGGATAAAACGTGCGTAATGATAAAGCAGGCCTTGATCTCCGTTCGCGGCATAGAAGGTCCAGTCATGGAAGGGGAAGTTATTGCCTACGGCCGGATTGTCTTCCGAGAGCTCGACGCCCCATCCCTTTTTCCCGTTCCATCGCTTTCCAGCATCGATCATGGCGATCCTTTTGTGGACCAAACGCTTTAGTTCCTCCAGACCCTCCAAGTTGGGTTCCAGCAGGAAGAACCCCCCAATCAATGGTACCGATCGGGTGGCAAGAATTATATTCGGTTTCATCGTAGTCTCACTGAATCGGAACATATAGTCTAGATTTGCCAGCGGAATCACGTCGCAATCCAGGTAAAGAATTCTGCGATACTCGGTGAGGCTCAAGAGTTCGATCTTGTTCATTTGGGACGTCACAAAGTTGACAGTAGTATCGGGAACAAACGGAGTGAAATATCGAATTTTGACACCTAGTGCTTCCAGTAGTTGAGCATCTTCGTTGGGAAGACTGTCATGTCCTCCTGTCATCGAGATCAAAGCCACTATATCACTGGTCGAGCCGAGACGATGAAACATTTCAGCAGCGATTAAGATGTTTGCCATGTACGGCTTGTAGGAACCCCTGTGTTGGTTGGGACCCCTCTCGTCTGGGTCTACTCGGAACATCATAAATACGTAGGCATATGGTGACGAAGGGGAAGAATCACCATCATTACCATCACCATCATCGCGATTGGCAATTTCTGCGCTTGGTGGGGCTTGTTGTTGTTGTTGTTGTAGTAGTAGTTCGTCGAAACGAGTTGCCACTGGTAGAAAGAAAGCCAACTCCTGATTTCGAGGCCCGTCCTCGCCTACTACTACTCGTAGTTGTTGTTTTTCGACCACTGTCAAGGACTGTTTATAATTCCTCGCGCACAGGATGAACACCAAAATTAAGATAATCAACGTGCGAATGGCGGGTGGCAGCAGTGTCCTACTACGCCAAGTGCGAGTACTACGAGTAGCGTTCCTTGTTTCCCTGTTGGTACAAGTACTGATATTATCACGAGGCGCGGAGAATAAGGGAGGGGTTTGTAACACGAGACCTTCTTCTGCTCCTACTTCTCGTCTGCTACCGAACCACCATCTCAGCATCGTTTGCTGTTCCTACCGATACAAGTAGTGCAGAGAGAGAGAGAGAGCAGCGGAGGTTCGAGTATAGAGTACCGGTACTGACTGCAAAGCAGCTCTAGACAGTGTCAAGATCTTAATTGTGCCGCACAACATCAAGAAGAAGAATATCATCATCATCGTCATTGTCATTATTGTCATTATTATTATTTTACTGTCTACAATTCATTCATCGGCCGGCTCGCGCGGAATTCAAAAACAAAAAACATAAGCCAACCGCTCCCCGCGCGCTCACGCACCCTACTCCCCGCATCTCGAAGGCACTGCATGTTAAAAATCCGTGAGTTCTAGGCAGTGGCTAGAGTACTTGAAGGAATGTTGCGGCCAGAGCTCTCCATCAAGATCCGCACCAAGAGCAGTTGTCGAAGCAGGAGTGTAGTTGGGATTGCAATCCTCCATGTCTGCTGCTGCAATGATCTTGTCAATCAAAGCCCGTTGGTGCATGTGGATTCGCCCGTCGTTCTCTCGATCAATAGCAACTCCAAGAAAGGTAGTGAAGTCACCTTCAATGTCGAGTTCAAATCCTCGTTTTCTTAGCTCGCCAACGAACCACTCAATCATGTTTGGATCTTTGACTCCAAGACCACAGTCGTCCACGTAGGTGACGAGAAGCATGTCCTTTTTGAAGAGGAAGCATGGATCAAATGAGCTCGGCTTGAATCCCATCTCATCCAGTCCCTTCCTGAGGTGCTCGTACCAAAGTTTAGGCGCAATGCTCAACCCGTACTGAGACTTTCGCAACTTGAGAATGGTACGCTCTCCAGGGCGTGCTTCCATCATGCATCGGTATCCTCGCGGCAAATAGGCGAATACGTAGCTGTTTGCAGCAGCTTTGTCGAGGTGGGCGATGTAGTTTAATGCCTTGTCCAAGCGGCTCTGTAGGCTGAGCAAAGGATATCGGTACTGCATCGCGTAGATGTCTGATAACCACTTAGAATGTACGGTGTTACTAAATCAGTAGATTCCAATTTTATAACAGTTTAGTCTGGACTAGGTTCTAGAAACTACTCGTCTTCTGGGACTCATCACCTTCTGGATACTCTTGCGATAATACTGGCGAGACGAGGACACAAGATCCATTGTTAAAATAGGATCTTTGCGAATACCAGTGTTCATAAATAAAAGTTTCCAAGCAGGATTCGAACAAGATTCCAAGCTTCCGAGTATAGTTTCCGCCTTCAGTCGTGTCCGACTTAATCGAATAAATAATGATGTCGGACGTGTCCGACATCTCAACTGCACCTTTCTTGTGCGAGAATAATTCATCGTGCTGGTTGTACTGTATACAGGACTACTCGTAAAAGCACGAACATGATGTATGTTGCGGTCTCGGTTGTACCCGTAGTATCTCCCTATGGTCTATTGTTGCCTTTTCTTCCTTTTTTCCTTTGTGTAATACGTAATACTGGCATCACATATCACATCAAACGAATCATCCGCATCATCCGCATCGCATCCATCATCATCATCCATCTACAGTATCAATGTTTTAATGGTGGAAGCAAATCCAGTATATAATCATAATCCAAAAGGAGAAGCGGGTTGTTATACTAGCTAGTAGCTAGTAGAAGATAGAAAAAGGAAAAGAAGGAATAGCAGCAGCAGCAGCAGCAGCAACACCAACATGATGACGTCGGAGGAGGAGGAGGACGACGAGAAGAAGATGAAGAAGCTAGTACTAGGATCTCAATTGTTGGAAGTCTGCCGACGAGCTCCCAGCGATTTGGCACGAATACGCAGTCTCATAATAGAGCAGGAAAGTAGTAGTAGTAGCAGTAGTAGTAGTAGCAGCAGCAATACTACTACAGGGGTGTTGTCCTATCGCGATTCGGAAGAACGGAATGCCTTGCATATATTATGTGCCAACCGACCTCCTTTGGCCAGCGTCTCCTATCTGGTACAACAGTCAAAGTCATCAACAAGTTCATCAAGAACTACTACTACTACAGCATCAGCAGCAACAACACGTGATAACAACAACAATGTCAGTTTATTATTACGACAACGAACTTCCAAGGGCATGCTGCCCTTGCATTATGCCTGTCGAGAACAAGCGTCCCCCGAGGTCGTTCGATTTCTAATACAAGAATATCCCGAAAGTGTGCGTATTCCTACCGCCAGCAGCAGTGGTTGGTATCCGTTGCATTTGGCCTGCGCTCGATTATTTGCCTCTTCGATCCAGGTCATTCAAACGTTGTTGCAAGCGTGGCCCGAATCGGCCCAACAAGAAATTATTGCCAGGGATGGAAGACTGGCCTTGCATTTTGCCTGTGCCAATCAAGCCTCCTTGGACGTTATTCAATTGCTCGTCAAGTACAATCGACAGGCTATTCCTGTGCCAGATCAATACGAATGGACGCCCTTGCATATTGCGTGTGCGTATTATAAAAGCACAAGCAAAAGCACTGATACTGAGGATATTATTATTATTAATCAAGACAAGAAGGAGGACGAGGATGAAGCTTTAAAAGTGATTCGATATTTGGTACAAGAATGCCCGGAAGGCTTTTTATTGGGAGAGATTCAAGGCAAGCTCGGCCGGTTGCCATTGCACGTGGCCTGTTGGGAAGGACAGAGTTTGGCAGTGATTCAATTTTTGATTCAAACCTGTCGATCGTCCGTTTTGGCACGGGATGCCGATGGATTGTTGCCCTTGCATTGTGCCTGTCAAGGAGGAGGAGGAATAAAGCAGCAGCAGCAGCAGCAGCAGCAGGCTTATGATGATGATGATGATGATTCGCTCAAAGTCATTCGATATTTGATCTATTTGGTACCGGCTTCGGCATTGGAATTGGGAAGAACGGTAGACGAGGTGGCACGATATGTATTCCAGCATCATGGCATCGCCGCAGGAGGTATTGGAGCTGGAGAGGATAGAACAAGGGCCTACACTGCCTTTTGTGAATGGCTGATCCAAAATGTTCCGGCTCTGGCTGCTGCTACTACTACTACTACTACTTCTAGAGGACAAGCATCCTCATCCTCGCACCAACTACGAACCAACTACGACAACAACAACGGTACGGCTTCATCATCCTACCCGGGCGAAATGCACATGATCATGCCTCCTCCACCCAGTTTTGCTCCAGCTATATCGACGCACCATCGACACTCTCTCGAGCCGGCTTTGCTATTCAACCATAGCAACAGCAACAGCAACAGCAACAGCAACAATGATGGTATGTATGATAATGTTCTTCGTATTGGACGATCGCTTTCGCCCCAACCAACCCCCGGAAGTGCTTCAGCGCCCCATTCGCCGGTCCAACAACATCCGCAACAGTCCAACAACAACGACAACAACAACTCTACTACTACTATGCCTTTGTTGGCGTTGAGTCCCCAACATGTTCCCAAACATTCCCCCGAAGTCGTATTGGCCGGCCAAGAACTTCATGAAGCCTGTGAGGCACCGCAATCCTTTACGGATATTATTCGTATCCTTTCGGAACATCCGACATCGATTGAAATACGAACGTATGGGAAAATGTATCCCATTCATACCGTTTGTCTCAATCAAGCTCCACCGGATATATTGGAATTTCTAGTCAGTCTCTTGCCGGAATCGATTCGACAAGTCGATGGAGAAGGGAATCTGCCATTGCATTTGGCATGTTATTCCGGAGCTCCTCTCGCATCGATTCAATTTCTAGTGAAAGAATGGCCCGAATCGTTGGAACGGACCAACAAACAAGGACAAGTTCCACTCGAACGAGCGCAACAACCTTTTTTGGACAATCCCGATGATACTATCATCGCCTTTTTGGAACGTCAAATGGTAGAATATCAACAACGTCAAGAGCAGCAAAAATCCAAGGCCGCCGCCGCCGCTGCTGCTGCGGCTGCAAGTCCTCGTTCCCACCAGCCTCCCCCGGCCAATTCTCCGCCAATAGGCCAAAGTAATGTTTCTTACTACTCTCCACAGAAACAACAACAACAACAGCAGCAGCAGCAGCAGCAACAACATCGTTTCCATCCGCCCGCCTTTTCTCCCATGCCCCAGTCTTCGTTGACAGGAGGACAAAGCAGCAATCCTTACTACTCTCCGCAGAAACAACAGCAGCAGCAACAACATCAAGTAGGTGGGATACCAAACTATCCACCCAGTCAACAAGTCACCGTCACTACTTCACCATCCGCTCATCAAGCCAGCAGGCGTTTTGCAGTGTCTCCAGCAGCAGCAGCAGCGTCGGCGGCGGCGGCGTCCTCACTGCCACCCCCCATGGGAATTGACGAGCTTCGAGATAAATTGAATGCGTTGCGGAACAACAAAATGAAACAGAGTATTCATGATGAAGACGAGGAACCTGGTCCTGCTCGGTCCACTGGAAATACGAGTGGGGGTGGTGGCGTTGGTGGTAGAACAGCAGGCCCGACGCCAGCAGTTCCAAACTTGCCCTTTACTACCACTCCGTTGGGCTGGTCTCGAAATCAAGGTGGACCAGTTGTAGTGCAGCAGCAGCAGCAGCAGCAGCATCGGAATCATCATCCCCATCGCCCTCCAAGTCCCCAGTCTTCGTCACCTTCAAATACGAGGATTGGACGACGAGCTCATCGTAGCCCGAGTCCTGGCCCGAAGAATCATCATCATCATCAAGTTCAAGCGGGTCCACCCAGCAGTCCCTCTGGCGGTCGCTCGAGTCGAAATAGCAGTCCGGGAAGTCGTTTGCGATTTCCAAGCCCGGGCCGGATCTTTGGGGGTGGAAGATCGAGCTGCAACAGTAGTCCAGCTCCTACTGCTGCTTCGGGTGGAAGAAGGATGATTCCTGGATTCGGTAGTGGTGGCGGTGCAAGAGTGAAGCGTGCCAATAGCGATACCTCGGAGCTTTCCGATTGGGCCGTCATGAGTTTACGAAGTGATGCGTCGTCGTCCGAACAAATCTCGTTGCCACCACGCCCGTATGAAGGCTTGGTTCGAAGCAGGAGTAGCGGGGAAGTCAGAGACGTCACTCCTACTTCTAGTACTACTCCAGCAATAACATCAACAGCAGCCGCACGGGCCATGCCTATTCGGCAAGCGAGTCTCAATCGGACGTTTGAAGCGCCCGTGGTGCTCGAAGCCGGCACTTTGACCCAACAAGCAAGTCGTCGACCCGGTATCATGATCGCCCAGGAACCAGCAACAAGACCTACTAATTCTGCCATGTATCGCGCCGCCCATGGTAACAACAACAACATCAACCCCACGCAAGCAGCCAACGCTTCTCGTCCGAATGCCACCGCTGCCGCCGGACGAGGTCAACCGTTTGTGAGATACAATGGGGGTACAGAAAGTCAAAATGCTGGTAGACGATCGCCGGTCCCTTCAAGGCCCATGCCTACTCGCCAAGCGAGTCTCAATCGGACGTTCGAAGCACCCGTGGTGGTGGAAGCTGGAACTTTGACGGAACGGGCGACTCGGCCTGGTGTGATGTCCGTCAATGAACCAGCAGCCAGACCCGATTCTGCCATGTACCGAGCCGCATATGGGAACATCAACACCACGCGGTCTACTAGTCCTTCCCGTCCGACGATAGCTTCGGGACGAGGTCAGGGCCAACCTT
Organism: Nitzschia sp. pyKryTriq1; assembly: GCA_956465555.1. Taxonomy (NCBI): domain Eukaryota; phylum Bacillariophyta; class Bacillariophyceae; order Bacillariales; family Bacillariaceae; genus Nitzschia; species Nitzschia sp. pyKryTriq1. The sequence goes on from OY101129.1 coordinate 1,132,140, forward strand.
TGAGACAAAGCGAGAGCAATGACTCGTTGTCATCCCATCACCGATCACCGGCCCCTCCAAGACCTATGCCCACTCGGCAAGCGAGTATTAATCGTACTTTTGAGGCACCCGTGGTGGTGGAAGCCGGAACCTTAACGGAACGAGCAACACGGCCCGGCGTATTGTCTGTCAATGAGCCAGCAGCAAGACCCGATTCTGCCATGTACCGAGCCGCTCAAGGGAACCATAGCGGTCCAGGTCGTCCTACCACCCAGCATCCCATTGCAGCACAACAACAAAACTCCTCGCGTCAATTTGGCTTCGATACTCCAGCCGGTGTCGATGAAGTTCGTGCGACGCTGGCGGCACTACGTGAATCGCAACGGTCGCAACGGCTTCTACTAGACGCAGACGACTTTCCTGAGAATACTATCAACAATGAACAACAAGACACTGTAGTACCTCACAATGCGGCAAGTTCATTTTATCGAGCAGCTATGGCTGAATCATCAGGACAGGCAAGAGAACAGTATCCTGGGACTCGGAGGGATCCACAGTCTACTGGTTCCGCTCCCGCCCAGCTGAGTTCGTTTTACCAAGCGGCACTACTCGGACAGGCAGCATCCCAGCACCGTAGTCCATCTTCTTCCTTTGTCCAATCCATTCCAGAAAGTGGAGATTTACAGTCCCAGACGTATCCACTCAATGGTCCAGTCCTACCGCCTCATGCCAGTCTTTTCTATCGAGAGGCCATGGAAGCCAACACTCGTAGATCCCAAGCTGGTGCAGAAAACGTCAGTTCATTTTATCGAGATGCGTTGTATGCCGCAGGGCAGAGCGACGAACGACGAAGCAGCTTTCAACGCCCAGACAATCGTCTGGTACCACCGGACGATGTTTCCAATCGTGGCCAGCAGCGTACCGTGGGCACAGCGCCCACTACGCCGACTTCCTTTTACAGAGCTGCCATGATGGATGCCGAGGATCGCAACAATCATTAACAAATAATATTAATTCTGATGCAATGGTAGGCGGTAGACCAGTCGACGTATATCGAGGTTACGTGTACAAACGTCCTGCCAATACTTCCACTCAAGTAGCTAGAGTAGCGATTTGCTCTCTACCGTACACATGCCGAGGATTCTTCCTCGCATTTATCGTTCGATCGTCGCGGCGCGATCGCCTCCAAACTTGACATGTAATAAAGAACGCGATGAGCGATGAGCGCTTTCATTTTTTCCAGCCTGAGCTTTATGATGTCATTCTCGTGATTCGTGTGGTGGCGGGAAGTTTCGTGGCGGCGCGGATGACGTACCGGTATGTCCTGGTACATACCAGGTACCGCTACAGTACGAATGAGTGAGCCTGGAAAGTACAAGACTTCTTGTACCGTTTGTCTGTCATCCGTATCAATACGTAACTACAGTGACAATATGTAGATAGGGGCGAACACTGCGTGCTTTTTCTCGTGCTTCATGACATAATAATAATAACAGGAATGCGTGCATTTCCTCGTGCTTCATGAATGCGTGCATTTCCTCGTGCTTCATGACATAATAATAATAACAATAATGCGTGCATTTCCTCGTGCTTCATGACATAATAATAATAACAATAATGCGTGCATTTCCTCGTGCTTCATGACATAATAATAATAACAATAATGCGTGCATTTCCTGACATAATAATAATAACAATAATGCGTGCATTTCCTCGTGCTGCACGACATATACAATTAGTAGTCTACTACTGTCAATATATCAATTTATGTAGTTTTACGTTTTCGAACCGAACGTTTGCAGCTCTCTGAGCAAAACATCCGCTCATTTTGTGCTCCCAAGTCACCAACTAGTAACTTGTATTTGGTACGGGCTTGTTCAGCACAGAGCCTGTGAACATAGTTTTCACACTCTCTCCCGCTACAGAAGTGGAAGAGAGTGTGGTTGGGCTGGTGACATCCACCTAAAGTGGTATCCACCCCACACTTACCTCTCTTTATCTCCTAGTTCCATCGAAGGGATTGGCAAAAATATGTTTGTCATGAACGGACTCGCCTGTCTGATCTGCTTTGTGCTTGTCGTACTTGCCAATAATGTTGTCTTCACCAAGTCGGAAGTTGTGCAAGCACAGAGTGCTGATCGAAATACTACGAGCCATAAATGCCCATTGTAATAGGCCAGAAGAGGGTGAGGGAAACAGGGTCGGCCTCTTGCTCTTCCATCCGCCCCTCGCTCTTTGCCTTCACTGCCTCTTTCCGGTAGCTGGCCATCCACTTATCCATTTCTATATAGTATGTTCTTGGTAGCGGTTCATTGGCTTGCTCGGAGCCATATAAAATGGCATCGTTGTATTTTCTCATGTTGATGAATGACATGAGTTTACCATCATCCTTGTTCTTCCTTGATGCGAAGAAGGCAAGAATGATTCCGACATTAAGACCACGATACTTGAGGTCTTTCGTATTTTTGTATCTGAGGGACCTCTCCTGCTCCGAGAGGTCCCGCACACCACCCAAGGCACAATATTCTGGGTATGACGATTCCATGAATGTAATGATGTGCTGGATGCGGTTCCAGTAGTTTCTCGTGGTGGCTACTTTACGAGCATGTTCGTTGGTCTCGTCAAGGCCTTGTTGGTGGTCATCGGCCAATTGTAGGCTAGCCCCAATTATTTCAACATTCTCAGTCGCCTCCCTCTCATAAGGACGGATGTGACCAGTGCTCACAGGACGAGACATCTTGGTGTTGTGAAGCCGTTGTGTGATGTGATATGTGATGTGATGCTGTGTGGCGTTGGCGTTGGCGTTGGTACTGTAGGATGCCAGCGAAATGCCAGCGAAATGCCAGCAAAATACCGCAGCAAAATACCAGAAGCAACTCGTTACCGTACGTATTATTGAGGTACGAGGTATGTACTTGCATGATGCCGAAACACCGCGATATTTGCAGTGCAAATCGAATCATCCGATCGATCGGTATTAGTACCTGATCGGTACAAGAAATCGAGCTCGCACTCTTGTACTTTCCAAGGAGTACCTGTGGTGCTACTCGAATTTACGCGATAACCCTCGAGAATTCTAAAAGCTGGTATCGGTGGAAAGTGCAAGGATTTCTTGTACTTTTACCTAAAAAGCTCGTAGAACAAGGACTTTTCTTGTACTTTCCACGATTATGTACCGGTACACCACCCAGCACAGCAGAGAGGCACAAAAAACCTTCGCCTCTCATGCGCTAATACAAAAGAGTAGACCAGGATACGAAGTACCAGGTACCCGGTACGAACCAGGTAGGTACGTCATCATCCATCATCCACAATATGTGTGTACCACTACTGTAATTATGTTGTCTTTTTCTCCTTTTTTTCGTCATGATAATACTAACTATTAAAATTATTACGATGATCGATAGAGCTAGCAAGGAGGAATCATTGGATTTATCCGCAGCAGCCCCTTGGTACTGTACCTGGTACGGCCCTTATTATAAATAATCCGAAGCCTTTTATTATTCTACTGTTGTATCAATATCCGAGTAGTCGTATGCAGAAGTCCCCAAACGCAAGCAAATGTGAATGGAGCAATTGCGTCCAACTTGGTAGTAGTAGTGGTGAGGCCCGAATTCCTTTGGCACGATCGATTTCGCTGCCCGCTATTAGCTGGCTGCGTGGTGATGCTTGCCATCTACTATGGTAGCTGTTCTCATATCCATAGCGAACGCAAGCACGGGACAAAACTTCTGCGAGATGCGAAGAAGAAAAATGAGAAGGAGAGGAAGCAAAACATGTCAACTATTCCGAAGTCGGTACAACATCATGTGTATCGACAAACCCTTCGACAACCACAAATCTTGCAGTTTCAATAAGTTGATGGACCGATCGGAAAGCAGCAACAACTTTCCAACCGACAGACCATCACTGTTCCCATATCGTCATAAAATTGGAAGTCAAGAAATAATTATTCTAATACTCTGATCGATCACCAAAAGCAAGAAAACAAACCAAACCAAACATGGCCCAGGGCGACGATGAAACCAAGCCGGCCGAGGCCACCAAGGACTCGACCATTGAAGAAGGAAGAGATGATGTTGCTCGGGATGATGAAACCGAAGATACGTTTGATCCCGAGGCGGGGCCCGGGGCCGTTACGAGCGCGAGAATCAAGGCCTTGAGCGATCTCACTGGTTTTATGCTCCCTGGCAACACTGTCACGGCAACCAAAATCCGTGCCAGCCGACAAGACCGTCGCACCGTCAGCGATGCGGTGCTCTTTGAGAGCTTGCCCAAGGAGGCTCAAACCTTGAGACGCCGCCAAAGGAGCACCGACGTCGTCAAGAAGTTTCAGCAAATGACGGCGTTGGGCGATGCCGATTTGCGCTTTGCCGAGGAGATTGCAGCTCTCGGTACGCGCCGAGAACGGATTGAAAGTGGAATCTCGGACATGATGGTCAAGGAGAAGATCGAGTTGAAGGAAGAAGACGAAGAACCCTTTGAATTCAACGATAAGGGCTTGACCACTGCGGAGGCGGAAAAGTTATTGCTCAAGTATGGAAAGAACGAACTCCCCGAGCACGCTGATCCATTGTGGCTTGTTTTTCTCAGGATTCTCATCCAACCGATGGTAAGTCGCCTGACCTGACCTGACCAGACCAGATTTATTGTCGGTTCAGCTGACTGATGATAATATCACACGAGCAACTGGCTGACTCAACCCACCATGTCGTCCTTTTTTCTCGCTGTTGTTGTCGTTGTTGTTCTTTCATCGTCATTCAAGCCCAATATGATTTGGATTTCTATCATCATCGAGGCTGCCATTCAAAATTTCCTGGACATGGGAATTCTGCTGGGTATTCAGTTTGTCAACGCCTTTATTAGTTTTTATGAGACTACCAAGGCCGGCAACGCTGTCGCCGCCCTGAAATCCAGTCTCAAGCCAGCTGCCACTTGCAAGCGTGATGGCAAGTTCCAAGTCATTGATGCGACCTTGCTCGTTCCAGGTGATACGGTTCTCTTGGCCAGTGGATCGGCTGTTCCCGCCGACTGTCGTGTGAACCATTCGGAAATTGATGTCGACCAAGCCGCTCTGACCGGAGAATCTCTCCCCGTCACCTTTTACAAGGGAGATTCGTGCAAGATGGGTTCTACAGTGGTACGCGGAGAAGTCCAAGGAACCGTCGAGTTCACAGGAGCCAATACTTTTTTCGGGAAGACTGCCAGTCTCCTCGTCGAGACCCATGAATTCAGTCACTTGCAAAAGATGCTTTTGAAAATCATGATCGTCTTGGTCGCTCTATCGTTGACTCTCTGTACCATCAACTTTGTGTACTTGCTTGTCATGGGCGTCGATGTAAAAGAAGCCTTGGCTTTTACCATCGTGCTGTTGGTCGCCTCGATTCCCTTGGCCATTGAGATTGTCACGACTACCACACTCGCCATTGGGTCCAAGAGTTTGGCCAAACACGGTGCCATTGTAGCCAAGCTCTCGGCCATTGAAGACCTTGCCGGCATGTCCATTCTCTGTTCCGACAAAACTGGTACTTTGACCCTCAACAAAATGGTCTTGCAAGACGACACGCCCATTTACACCCCTGGTGAAAACCAAACCAATACCTTGGTCTATGCTGCCATGGCAGCCAGGTGGAAGGAGCCCGCTCGCGATGCCTTGGATACTCTCACTCTCGGTGCCGTCGACATGAGTCGATTGGAAGACTGGGAACAGCTCGACTTTTTGCCGTTTGATCCGCAAATCAAGCGCACGGAAGGTACTGTCAAAAACACCAAGACTGGAGAGCAGTTCAAGACCACCAAGGGCGCTCCCCATATTATCATGAACTTGTTGGGAATGGACGATACCGAAGTACGTGAAGCGGTGGAACTTGATGTGGCCCGTCTTGGTGCCCAAGGTATCCGTTCACTTGCCGTGGCCAAGACCGATGCCAAGGGTGTTTGGAGAATGACCGGCCTTTTGACGTTCTTGGACCCGCCCCGTATCGACACTAAACAAACAATTATCGATGCCCATCATTATGGTGTTGGAGTCAAGATGATTACTGGTGATCACTTGTTGATTGCTCGCAATACAGCCAAGCAACTGGAGATGGGCGACCGCATCTTCACTGCGGAACGTCTTCCCATGCTCGACATGGAGACGAAGCAAAAGCCGGAAAATCTTTCACAAACATACGGTGACTTGTGCTTGGTGGCTGATGGCTTTGCTCAAGTCTATCCCGAGCACAAGTACTTGATTGTCGAATGTCTCCGCGAGCTGGACTATACGGTCGGAATGACGGGCGATGGAGTCAACGACGCCCCGGCTCTGAAGCGTGCCGATATTGGTATCGCCGTGGCTGGAGCTACCGATGCCGCTCGTGCCGCGGCCGATATTATCCTCACGGAAGAAGGCTTGGGAACCATCATTTACGGTATTGTGATTGCTCGCGAAATCTTTGCTCGCATCAGCAACTTCATCACATACCGAATTGCCGCGACCCTCCAGTTGCTCTTTTTCTTCTTCATTGCTGTCCTTGCCTTGCATCCGGACGACTACGACAATCCAAATTCCGACTGGCCAGAATTCTTCCACATGCCAGTGCTCATGTTGATGCTCATTACTCTATTGAACGACGGAACCCTTATCACCATTGCCTACGACTACGCCGTTGCCCAAGCCACACCCTGCCGATGGAATTTGCCCGCTCTATTTTTTGCCAGTTCCACCCTGGGAGTGGTCTCTTGCGGCTCGTCCCTACTCCTGCTCCATTTCCTTTTGGATAGTTGGAATCCAAATGGATTTATGCAGAAGCTGGGTATGGATGGAGCGAGTTACGGTGAAATCACTTGTGCCATCTACCTGAAGGTTTCCGTCTCGGACTTTTTGACGCTCTTCAGTGCTCGCACGGGCCCCAGCTACTTCTGGAAAATCAAACCGGCTCCCATGCTGCTAGCCGGTGGTTGCATCGCCTTGATTCTTTCCAGTCTCTTGAGTCTCTTTTGGCCAGAGGGCGAGCTTGACGGCATTCAGGTCGAAGGATTGGTGAATAACCCCGGTCTGTTTGCCTTTGTCTGGCTCTTTTCATTGTTGTTTTGGTTCATTCAAGACGTTTTGAAGGTTTATTCCTTCAAGTACATGTACAAGGTCAACTTTTACGGCATCAACGATAGTGGTGTCGTGGTCTTGCCCGAATCGGCCAAAAAATTGGGAGATGATTTGGACCGTGCTCTCAATCAGCCCGTCGCTCATCATCATTAGATGAGAAGAACAAGGACGAAAAAGACAACAAAACACATGACGACGGGATCTGCTCTATGTTTATTTCGACTACACACTTATACTACACACTACACATAATATATAAAAAAGATAGGAAAAGGTCGGTTAGCAATTTTACTGGAAGCGTGTCCTCGAAGCAGCGACGCATGATAGTTTTGTATTAGTAGAAGGATCGAGCCGACAGTTGTGTTCACTCTATTCTACCGGTACTACTCGTCAAGCAAGGGTACCGGTACAGTAGTAGCTTCTAAATTAGGTCCCAACTACTCTCAATCAGACGAGGACTGTCTGGTCTGGCTACTACTATCGTTCCGGCGGAAGAGAGATTCATTGCTCTCGACCGTCAAGGTAGGAACTAAATTAGACAGTGCACTTTTTCGCTGCTTTACGATATACTCTACCCAAATTCTCTCTACTAGTAGCTAGTAGTAGCTAGTACTCTCTCGACGACTACTACTACTACTAGCTAGTAGCTAGAGAGTAGCTAGTAGCTACTCTCTACTCTCTACTGTAGTAGCTAGTAGTAGTAGAGAGTAGCTCGTCTACCAGTAGTAGAGAGAATTTGGGTAGAGTGTAGCGGGCGGAGGGGCCGGCGGGGCCCCGCGCGCAAGAGGTAATATGGCAAGCACCCATGGTATATCCAAGGTCAGATTTACGGTCATCCAAGTTCTAATTTTACTTAACTAAAATATTGACTCAAGACACGAAAAGACATAATAGGATGACGTCCGTCATTCAGACGTCATCATTACCGTCCGTCATCCGCACCCCCCGTAACAACCAAAATTGACTCACTTGACCCACACACTCCATCGATTTGTGCCTTGGAAAATGGCTCTTACCCCCCCCCCAAATGCACCGAAACTTTGAGTTTTTCGATCATCAAGCGGCCAACTTTTTTCTATTTCCTCATCTCCCACTCTTCATAGACGGTGATGACACTCCCATTCTCCTTGTCACATGTATCCATGCTTGCAGTTTCGTCCTCATCGCTCGACTCTTGCCTTCCAAAAGTCAACGGCAAAGCGTCGAACTGCACTCGTGGGATTCCGCCACCACGTCGTGTAATAGGTGGATGCCAAACTAGTGCTGCATTGCTTGGGTAAATCGCTTCAACACCATCAACAGCAGCGTTGGGTGGTGTTGCAGCCACTCCAGCGTGAACATCAACAGTGGGAACCTCGACCTCCTGCTTGATTGCCGTCATCCTTTTGACGGCTGGGATTGTAGTCTCGATCAATCCCTCCATCCTAATTGAAAAATCAGGTGGCAGGCTTGTCACCGCCAATTCATGTTGTCCCGTGATGGACACGTTGGAAGGAATTGGGGCTGCCTTCATTGCTTCCACAAGGACGGTGGTTGGATTATCCCTCCATGCAGTTGCCGCACCATCACCAGGCCGGAAGAACTTTCGGGCCTTGCTCTGTCTCTCGGATTGACGCAACAGCAACTGCTGATTGCCCTTGATTTTCCATCCAGCTGCAATAGAGATGATGTGATGTGAGTTTATGGATGGAAACATAAAAGACCAAAGGAGCCAAATCGAACTTACCACGGTATATGTCCTCCAGCACGCGCTCCCCATCCTTCACCGCACTTTCGCTCATTCGGTAAACCTTGTTCCCACCTTCATCCACGGACTCAACCAGCAAGCCTCGGTTGAGCATCTCTACCATCGAGATGTCGAACCACTGTGGATAAATCTTATCTGGAGATGGTGCCATGTGACTTTATATATATTCTATGATCCTGAATAAAATACAATTAAATTGGACGGTCTGGTGCATGTGTTTACATAACACATCTGGAATATTTGGCGAACATTGAGAAATGAGTTGTTTTCATTGGGGCAGCTTGTATGCTTGAGGTGCGCGAGTGTTGTTGATAAAAATCAATTAAGGAGGGTCATTTTTGGCGTTCTGTGCGTTCCGTTTGGGTGACAGACGGACAGAATAACTTGGAAGAGCGATTTTTGAACTTGGATTAGCGTAAAAATGCGCGGTTGCGCGTGGTAAAGGCAAAAACTTGGATAAGCGTATGAAGCGTTCAAGCCCTTGCCGGCCGCGCGCGTGGGCGGCGGGGCGCCGGCCCCGCCCGCCGGGTATGTGGTGTTCAACTCTTAGATATCATATGTACATAGATACTGTAGTCACATACCATACGTACCTCTAAAGGTTTAGTCGAAGGCGTCTAATTCCGCTGAAGCGCGTCCGCGTGCATCTGCGTGCTCTTTTCTCTACACGCCAAATCCCCGTACAGACCTAACTGCTTGCTACATGACCTTCTCTGGTCAAAAATACATAACAGTGCATCGTCTCAATGGTATACCGGTAATATCCGTAGTATTACCCTACCGGTAGTAGAGTAGTATAGTATGTTTTGATTTTGAATTTGCGATTGCGGGGGTTTCCATCATTCCGCATCATATCTTCCGCTGCATGCTATTATCATGGACGACACGCACAAGAACAAGAACAAGAACAAGGACAAGGACAAGCCCGTGATATTGGTGATTGGTGGGACTGGCATGTTGGGACGTCCGGTGGTCCAACGATTGGCCCAGGATGGGAACTTTCGTGTACGAGTCCTGAGTCGGAGAGCGGTAGTGCAGGAACAGGAGGGTCCGGAAGAAGGCGAGGAGTCGTCGCCCACTATTGAGTACGTACAAGGCAATATTCTGGACGATGAGTCCTCCCTGCTTTCTGCTATGAAGGATTGTATCGGGGTACACATCAATTTATCAGGAGGAGGAGGAGGAGGAACGGAACAATTGGGTGCCGAACGGGTCGCCCAAGCCGCTCTTCAAATACCGACGTTGCGTCGGATTTCTTTGATTTCGGGAATTACGACCAATGCCGAAAATGCCAAACGATTTCCCAATGTGACGCGGGCCAAATACATGGCCGAACAAGCCATTATTCAAGCAGCAGCGGCGTCGGCGGCGGCAGCAACAGCAACAGCAACAGCAACAGCAACAACTCATGATGATGATGGTGGTGCAACAACAAAATCGAACGATTCCCGAGGATTTTCCTATGCTATTTTTCGATGCACCATGTTCTTGGAATCGCTTCCAACCTTTCCGTATTGGATTAGTACTACAAGTAGTAAAACTACAAGAAATGATAATGATGAGGATGAACAACAACATCTTCCCAAATGGCATTGGTTGGCAGCCGATGATTATGCTCGTTTGGTGGTCAATTCTTATCGCCGTGGTCAAGAGGATGGTTGGAGGAGGATGGTGGAATCATCGTCGTCCTCCTCCTCATCACCATCATCATCGGCCAACCAAATCTTCATTCTTTGTGGACCCGGACCGCCTCGTTCCATACCCGAAGCGATTTATCAAGTCTATTTGCCTCGACGACGACGACAACAACAACAACTGCTGCAACAACAACAACAGCAGCAACAACGAGCAGCACAGCAGCAGGAGGAGGCAGATGCTGGTCATGATATTTATGATGTGTATGATGATGTTCCAACGATTCCACGTTGGTGGGCGTGGATGTTACAGTGGTTGCCACCACCATGGTGGCCCTCGGTTTTTACACCACGTACGAGCACTACTACTACTACTACTACTACTACTACAATGACACGAGCCGAATGGTCGGCCTATTTGGCCAAGATGGATTGGTTGTCCCAAATTCACGAAGAAATGGGCGATTTTGTTGTTGTTGGTGGTGCAATAGTGGATGATGATGATGATGCTACTTCACCTACAACTACAACTGCGAGTACTACTACAAGAACAACGTGTAGCAAGAATGCTGAGTGTTTGGGTGATCCTCCCAGTATCACCATGGAACAATGGATAGACGACTATCTTCTTCATCTGTAAAAAGCAGCCACAGCAACAGCAACAGCAGCGTTAGTAGTACTACACTAGTAGTAGTACTGGTGGCACATGCATACTGGGACAGAAGAAGAAGAGCAACAACAACAACAACAACAATATGGATAAAGTATCCGCATCCTTTGTTTGTACGTGCATTCTGTACTCTAATACTGTACTACTACTACTGCTACTACTACTGCTACTACTGCTGCTACTACTACTGCCACTACTGCACTTTTTCGCTGCTTTACGATATAGTACTACTACTAGTACTAGGTCGTGGTACAAGAAGAAGAATGTCGGACTCTGGACAACGGACGACATGGTAAAGTAGTAATGGATAAACATCATACGTACTCCTAAGTATGCAACATCGTCGTAGTAGTAGTAGTAGTTGCGAGTAGGAGAATTATATATGAAAAAGTTACAGTTGTAGTAGTTTAGTAGTAGTACAGTACTTGCAATTCAAATAATGATTACCATCCAGTATCCAAGAATTCTTCTTCAATTTCCCGATCGATGGCTTCAATATCAATGTCGGCATGGATCGAAGCATCATCATCATCATCATCATGGTGGTGGTCCGAATAGGATGAGTTGCTAGTAGCCATACTCAAGTTGGTATCGCTCAACATGGAATGATTGAATCTGGTGTTATGCGAGCCACCCTGGCCGATGGGTGCCAAGTCAATCTCTTCGTCACCACAGTGGTGGTCGTAGCTGCCTTCCGAGGAAAAGCCTTCGTCGCTCGTACGGCTACGACAATCCTCATCATCACCATTAGTAGTAGTTGGGTTGTGGGCGCTGACATATCCCAAGCCATCGTTGCGTTCCACATACCGACGGTACGTAATAAAGTCGGCCACCAAGTCTTTCGTCGACGCTTTTCCGGTCGCAAAGTCATCCGGGAGATACTTTTGATAATCGTCTTGAAGATACTCGGAGATTTTGTCCTCGTTGCAAATTTTGACTTTGCGTCGAAAGCTCGGAGCCAACATGGGACGCATCAATTTCCAAATGGCTCCAAACCAGGCGGGTGGGTTGACAATCAAAAAGAGCTGTACCTTGACGGGAACCATGGCACCCTGTAGTGCCATCATGAATTGGTAGCAGTAGTTGACTTCAAAATTCTCAAACTTCCAGTCGTCCATGCAGGCAATGAAACCGATGCCCTCTTTTTGAGCTCGCTCTTGATGATTTCCCTCCAACATGGTATTCATCACATAGACCAAGTTGTCAATGATCGTACTGGTCGAGGTTTGCTTGGGAAAGTAACGCGAGGGTCGCATGTAAAACATGCTAAGATTATTGCTGGTGTTGTTTTCTCCTCCTCCTCCTCCTCCTTTTGTTTTGAGTCCAGGAACGGGAAACAAGGTCTTGCTCTGCAGCTGTTTCATCATGGAAAAGACTCGCAACTTCACATAGCGATCCGATCGCAAGGATTTGGTCATGGCGCGAAAGGCCCGGTCTTCGTGAAAGGTTGTTCCATCTTTTCTAGCTGTATGGTATAAGAAGCGCATGAACCAATCCACCGAGAGGTTTTGGGCAGCAGCCAGCGTGTTCTTCTTATTCCGCTTTCTTCTTCCATCTTTTCTGCCAGTACCACCACCACTACTACTACTAGCAGCAACACAGTACTCGTTCCATCGTCGCTGCAAGTTCTCCAAGGCACGTTGGTTTGTAGGAGTGAGCTGCTGCTGCTGTTGTTGTTGGCGTTCTTGTGCTTTAGGGCCGACTGCCTCTTCATCATCGTGAGGGGCAAATCGAACCGGGCCTGAGCCCAACAACGCTTCGAGATAATAGGAGGGTAGGCGATGGAGTTCCTTTTGGAGAGGGGACGCTGGAGGAGGGGTCACCGAGCCATTAATAGTACTTGTAGAGGCATCATTGGTGGCCCAACTATTGTCGTTGCGGTGGTTGTTGTTGGAAGTGATCATGGTTATAATAAAATGAAAGGATAGAATATAGGTTGATGGGATGGATGGACGGAGGAGAGTTATGGTGAATGGTGAAAAGAGTGAGAATAGTAATTATGCGGAAATGAAGAATTGAGAAGGCGCTATTGGATCGCCGCGAAATAATTATGATCGAAGATCATCGAGGATCCAACGCGTAGCTGCTGATGTACTGTACGTGAAGGCCCTACAGTACAAACTGTGCGTACTTGTACTCGTACCGTACGAGTATGTCGGTGGTGGTGGGGCCCAACATTCTTCCTAAAGAACATTCTCTCTGAAGTTCAAGTCAGACAGGCTTTGAATAGAATAACATATGCCCTATCGACTCTCCCCAAGATTAGCGTCAAAGCGTCAATTGTATGTGAATCCGAAGCCGAAAATGTCAATTAGCGGGGAGTTTTCCAATCAGTCAGTTCGCTACCGGCTTCACGATCTGAATTTTTTTATCAACGCACGCAGAATAGAGTTCTATCGTGGGTTAAAGACGTGTAAAAAATGCGAACACCAAGAAGAGACTCCTCGGTATTCTACTTCCAGAGAGAGAGTAGAGTATAGCGCTATTACAAGTAGCGCGAACGGATTTGCATCTTTTCTCTTGCTTTTTGCATTTTTTATTCTTGTTTTGTTTATTTTGCGTGTCTATCGACAGTAACAACGACACCAATGGTATGGTGTGAATAATGATAATGTGAGGTTGACTGGCGACTTGGGCGGGGAATACCGGTACGGGAAAGGGTCCGAGAGAGTAGGGAGACATTTGACATTATTATTATTTGGCTATCACTGGCTATCTACAACAGATGTGCTGTACTGCTGGGAAAGATCGCAATCTAAAGTACTAGTGTGCTACCGGTATGATTATAGTTTGACTGACTCCTCCCTATTATCGCTTGGAACAAATAATGCAGTACGCGACATTCTTGTCCAAACTGGGGCAACCGCCGCGATCGACTAACAAAGCAACAATCTTGACATATATAATTGAATTCCAATACTTGTAACTTAGAACATCACTCATTCATCCACACTCTACTAGAGAGAGAGAGAGAGAGAGCGAGAGAGTCGAAAACCACTCTTACAACTTTCGAGAGAGGCCAGTGGCACTCAAGTCGTCCTGGAAGTCGTCCTTGTCGGCAGGTGCAAGATTGGCGGCGTCACGCTCATCCACAGTGAGGACCTGTTCGTAGTTAACCCTTCCCATACCTCCCACACCGGTAGCAGCTCTGCGATTGTGATGTTGACGGGTCAAACGATAGACGCCGTACAAGGCGCAGGCACCCACGAGACCCATAATGACGAGGAACAAAATGAGAAAACCGATGGAGACAGTCGTGGTTGTAGAGTTCAGGCTATCAAATATGTCGTCAAAGTCGCCAAAGTCTTCAGCGCCAGTAGCGACGAGGTCCTTGTGGTATCCGCCATCGGCAGTGAGGGTCATGATAAAGATGTCGCTCGTCTTGGGGGTGCTCACATCCACGGCTTCCTCGCGGAACATGTGGCCCAGAGTCTCTCCAAAGATAACAGCATCTCCATTGGTTTTGGCAACTATGCCTCCTCCACTAGCCAGGTAGGTGCCGCCATCGGCAGCTCCCACTTGGCGAGACCAGTAAATCTCACCAAACTCGGTGTCGAGCTGAACCACAAAGACTTGGTCGTGCATGGTGGAGGCTGAGGAGGCAGAGTCAAACGAGGCTCCACCCTCGGCGATGCCGGCAACGTACATCAAGGTAGCAGGGCCAAGGAGAACATCGCAACCCAGCGCCGTGCCGCTGCCGAAGTCGCTGTCTTCGACCGGGGGGATTTGGACAGTCCAGATCTCAGTCATGTTCGAAGCATCGTACTTGCTGACGAAAGGCTCCATGAGGAAACTCTCCTTGACCGAGACATCCTTGGGAGAGAGATACTCTACCAAACTTCCAGTCGTACCACCAACAAAGTAAATCATGTTTTCATCGTTGGGGTCTTGGCAGACTTGAGAAATGACGACATCTAAGCCGTTGGGCTCGTAGATGAGTATGGGAGGGCCATCCATTTCTCCAAAGTCCTTGTCTACCTTGGCCAAAAAGCCGACGCTTCCTGATTTCTTGTCTTCGGTGTCACGGGTCGTACCGACCACAATGAGGCCCGAGGGGGTCTTCACGATACCACCGGGATAGGAAGCCCAAGATTCTCCAAAATCCAACGGCTCACTAAAGCCCAAAGTCATGTCGTCGAAGAACATCTGCACTGTCATGATCGTAGGGTTGTCAGTATGACAGTATCCTCCACGAGTAAGATCGGGAAATTCTCTGCTTTCAGGCTTCACATCCGAGCCTTGCAATGTGACAGTCGTCACATAGGTGTTGCCCGAGTTAGGACAGATATTCAGAGCCGTTGGATCCGACATGAGACCATCTGGAAGGATTTCATCATCGACTTGGAGTCCCTCGAATTCGAATGTGCGGGGCTCCATGTCCAGGACAAAAGCGTGGTAACTATTCGGCGTGTCGTTCTCGATAACATCCTTTAAGAAACCACCAGCCTCGGCCACACCCAACACTCGCATGGCCAAGGACAAGTCGTCTGCGATGTTCTTGACTTTGATGTCGGTGCAAGCTTCGGCCTTATCGGAGGTTCCAATGAGCTCAAAAAGCCCTTCGGAAAGGTCTCTGGCCGAAAGTGTGGCAACAAAACAGGAGCCTTTGGTAGTACTGGCTTCTGGTGCGTCAGGTTCTTCTCCGAAGAGTCCATACGTGGCACCTGTGACGTAGAGCACTTCAGCCAAAGGATCATAGGACATGGCGCCTGCATACGAGGGGCCCAAGTCTGGTCCCGATTGATATGCGTAGTAGTCATCTGACACAAAGTCAACATCTTCAAAGTCCTTATTTTCGTCCAAGAACTCTTCTTCGTCGAACTCGGGGTCGACTCCAGTTTCGTCCAAGAACTCCTGGTCGATAGGAGGGAAATCTTCTTCGTTTTCGTCAAAGAACTTTTCTTCGTCGAGGTTCAACAACTCTTCTTCCTCGAGGAGTTGTTCCTCGAGCTGTTCCTCGAGCTGTTCCTCGAGTTCTGCGTTTAACAACTCTTCTTCCTCGAGTTCTGCCTCGAGTTGTTCGTTCATCAACTCTTCTTCCTCAAGTTGTTCGTTCAAGAACTCTTCTTCGTCGAACTCGGGGTCACCAATACCGCCAGTCTCGTCCAAGAACTCCGGGTCTACAGGAGGGAAGTCTTCATCAGTCTCGTCCAAGAACTCCGGGTCGACAGGAGGGAAGTCTTCATCAGTCTCGTCCAAGAACTCCGGGTCTACAGGAGGGAAGTCTTCATCAGTCTCGTCCAAGAACTCCGGGTCGACAGGAGGGAAGTCTTCATCAGTCTCCGGTGGCAACACGTCGCCAGGTCCTAGACCGTCGTCAAAGCCTGCTGGGGGACCCCCCACTGGCTGGCCAAGAACTCCCTGACCACTGCTGACGCCGTTGGATCCAGGAGGGAAGTCTGCATCAGTCTCCGGTGGCAGCACTTCGCCAGGTCCTAGACCGTCGTCAAAGCCTGCTGGTGGACCCCCCACCGGCTGGCCAGGAACTCCCTGACCACTGCTGACGCCGTTGGATCCTGGTGGCAAAGTCGTACTTTCGTTGATAAATTCATCGAACTGGCTCGGGGGGTTTTGTTGGGCCTGCGCCGCCAAAAACAAAGTGCCTCCTACTAGAGCCAAGAGGCTCGTTGCCGCACGAGACATCAACATGATATAACTGCCGGAAAGTGTTCTTCTCGAAGAACCAGCTAATATTATTAAAAGTAGTCTTCGCCGCTTGTCACAGAAACTTTCTTATTCCGCGCGGCTACGATCTTCGGCTGCTTGGATTAGATAGGTTCACGAATACGGTCAATCAATCAATCAATCAATCAATCAATCAATCGTATATCGATGTCAGTCAATACCGAAAAGAGAGAGTAAGAGGAGACGAGAGGAGTCGAATGAAGATCCAGTAACAAGAGCAATGTTGAGGTTGACATGCAGAGATAAAGACCCAGTGTTGCTTTGTCAGAAATGTTGTTTTTTGTGCTGTTTTGCCGCGTGTCTTTACTGCGTTCCAGTATGTACATAGCACGCGCGCTCTGCAGGTTCGTTCGTGTTGGTACGTACGGTACAGTACTTGCTGTACAGTAATGTTATGCAGGGAGAAGAATTGTGCGTCTTGCTTGCGCGGCAGGGGTCAATAGCGCAGCTCGAAGCTCTTAGCGCCGCGCTACAGACCCCTGTTGCGCGGTCTACGAGAACACTCATTTTTCTTCATCCCCCGGTTTCGCCTGTACCGGTAGTACCGTAGTTTGAGTAATACGAGTCCTCGTACTGAACCAGTATCCGCCATGAAGCATGCACTACTGTGCTTATTACTGGTAGTCAATGCCGGTAGTTATGAGTGCTTCCTGCTTTCGGAAGAAAATATTATTATGCCCATACATCTTGGTATTTATGGGTACGACCACATATTAGGTATGTTACTACCATTGTGCAAAGTAAGTGACCACCATGGCAAATACCTCGTACTTTTACTTGATATTTTAGATTCCAAACTATGTCTATATGTACGTAGGGTATATGAGGAGGGGAATTTCCGAATTGTGTCTTTTCTACACATCTTTGAGAAAAAATCATATACCAGTGTTGAGTATTATGCCTTGTCGAAGGCCACGCGCGAACGCACCTTCCGTCTTTCTTCTGTCCAGGAAGGTTTTTTTTGAAGCAAGAACACTACCGTACATACTGCTGTCTGATTTTCTTGCGGCCTCTTGGGACTTCACGCTACTCTCTCTACTCTAGTAGTAGAGTCGCCTAGCTCTACTAGTCGTAGTGCCGGTAGAGCAGAGTACCGGTAGAGTACCTGGTACTCTACTCTCTACTAGAGTCTAGTAGAGAGTAGAGAGATCATAACCATCCACACGCACTCACTATACTCTCTAGTAGAGTAGACTACTACTAGAGTGGTGGTACCATAGGGGTGCAGGACGCTTTTTGCTTCCAAAGCAAGGTTCATTCATTCATCGTCTGTTATGTTCATTAATTCACGCATCTTTTTCTCTACGCCACGGTACATTTTTTTCTTCATGAAGCTCTGGAGTCATATTCATATCCTTTGGATCGGTTGCCGATAGCGAGTTGTTACGAAGTACTGCGTAGCATTCGTCCATAGCTACTCTTAAAGTAGAGAGAAGCTCGGCATCAGCTACAAGTACAGCCAGCAGTCGCCGTGCAGTTTTCACTGGTTCACCCCCCCCCCCCCCCGCTTCACGCAAAGCGGTTCGTACTATTAGCGGTGAGAACCTGTTCGTATTTAACCTTTCCCATTCCTCCCAAACCGGTAGCAGCTCTGCGATTGTGATGTTGACGGGTCAAACGATAGACGCCGTACATGGCGCAGGCACCCACGAGACCTAAAATGACGCAGACCACAATGATCCAGCCGATGGAGACAGCCGTGGTTGTAGAGTTCAGGCTATCAAATATGTCGTCAAAGTCGCCAAAGTCTTCAGCGCCAGTAGCGACGAGGTCCTTGTGGTATCCGCCATCGGCAGTGAGGGTCATGATAAAGATGTCGCTCGTCTTGGGGGTGCTCACACCCACGGCTTCCTCGCGGAACATGTGGCCCAGAGTCTCTCCAAAGATAACAGCATCTCCATTGGTTTTGGCAACTATGCCTCCTCCACTAGCCAGGTAGGTGCCGCCATCGGCAGCTCCAACTTGGCGAGACCAGTAAATCTCACCAAACTCGGTGTCGAGCTGAACCACAAAGACTTGGTCGTGCATGGTGGAGGCAGAGGAGGCCGAGTCAAACGAGGCTCCACCCTCGGCGATGCCGGCAACGTACATCAAGGTAGCAGGGCCAAGGAGAACATCGCAACCCAGCGCCGTGCCGCTGCCGAAGTCGCTGTCTTCGACCGGGGGGATTTGGACAGTCCAGATCTCAGTCATGTTCGAAGCATCGTACTTGCTGACGAAAGGCTCCATGAGGAAACTCTCCTTGACCGAGACATCCTTGGGCGAGAGATACTCTACCAAACTTCCAGTGGTACCACCAACAAAGTAAATCATGTTTTCATCGTTGGGGTCTTGGCAGACTTGAGAAATGACAACATCTAAGCCGTTGGGCTCGTAGATGAATATGGGAGGACCATCCATTGCTCCAGAGTCCTTGTCTACCTTGGCCAAAAAGCCGATGCTTCCTGATTCCTTGTCGTCAGTGTCACGGGTCGTACCGACCACAATGAGGCCCGAGGGGGTCTTCACGATACCACCGGGATAGGATGCCCAAGATTCTCCAAAATCCAACGGCTCACTAAAGCCCAAAGTCATGTCGTCGAAGAACATCTGCACTGTCATGATCGTAGGGTTGTCAGTATGACAGTATCCTCCACGAGTAAGATCGGGAAATTCTCTGCTTTCAGGCTTCACATCCGAGCCTTGCAATGTGACAGTCGTCACATAGGTGTGGCCATGGATAGGACAGATATTCAGAGCCGTTGGATCCGACATGAGACCATCTGGAAGGATTTCATCATCGACTTGGAGTCCCTCGAATTCGAATGTGCGGGGCTCCATGTCCAAGACAAAAGCGTGGTAACTATTCGGCGTGTCGTTCGCGATAACATCCTTCAAGAAACCACCAGCCTCGGCCACACCCAACACTCGCATGGCCAAGGACAAGTCGTCTGCGATGTTCTTGACTTTGATGTCGGTGCAAGCTTCGGCCTTATCGGAGGTTCCAATGAGCTCAAAAAGCCCTTCGGAAAGGTCCCTGGCCGAAAGTGTGGCAACAAAACAGGAGCCTTTGGTAGTACTGGCTTCTGGTGCGTCAGGTTCTTCTCCGAAGAGTCCATACGTGGCACCTGTGACGTAGAGCACTTCAGCCAAAGGATCATAGGACATGGCGCCTGCATACGAGGGGCCCAAGTCTGGTCCCGATTGATATGCGTAGTAGTCATCTGACACAAAGTCAACATCTCCAAAGTCCTTATTTTCGTCCAAGAACTCGTCTTCGTCGAACTCGGGGTCGACTCCAGTTTCGTCCAAGAACTCCTGGTCGATAGGAGGGAAATCTTCTTCGTTTTCTTCGTCGAGGTTGTTCAACAACTCTTCTCCTTCGAGGAGTTGTTCCTCGAGTTCTGCGTTCAACAACTCTTCTTCCTCGAGTTCTGCCTCGAGTTGTTCGTTCAACAACTCTTCTTCCTCAAGTTGTTCGTTCAAGAACTCTTCTTCGTCGAACTCGGGGTCACCAATACCGCCAGTCTCGTCCAAGAACTCCGGGTCTACAGGAGGGAAGTCTTCATCAGTCTCGTCCAAGAACTCCGGGTCGACAGGAGGGAAGTCTTCATCAGTCTCGTCCAAGAACTCCGGGTCTACAGGAGGGAAGTCTTCATCAGTCTCGTCCAAGAACTCCGGGTCGACAGGAGGGAAGTCTTCATCAGTCTCCGGTGGCAGCACTTCGCCAGGTCCTAGACCGTCGTCAAAGCCTGCTGGTGGACCCCCCACCGGCTGGCCAGGAACTCCCTGACCACTGCTGACGCCGTTGGATCCTTGTTGCAAAGTCGTACTTTCGTTGATAAATTCATCGAACTGCTGCCCCGGGGGGGGTTGTTGGCCCTGCGCCGCCAAAAACAAAGTGCCTCCTACTACAAGACCCAAGAGGCTCGTTGCCGCACGTGAAATCAACATGATACTATGGCACTGCCGGAAAGTGTTCTTCTCTAAGAACTAATAGACAGTATTAAAAAAAGCAATGTTGGTGCAAAGATAAAGACCAATTGTGCTCTGTTTTGGCTTTTTCCGTTGTATTTTACCGTAAACATACCGTACTTCGCCCTGCCTGAAGTTTCGTATCCTGCATTCAGCGCATCATCCATCCCGCATCTTTCTCCAAGCTTTCTCCATGCAGTCTGCTTGTCGTACGTACGAACAACACTTCCATTACTTATTAGTCGGAAGGGACCGAAGCTAAAATAGATTATGCCCTAAAATCTTGGTATTTATGGGCACGACCACATATAATGTCATTGGCTTCTTCACCCGATTCTTAGGTATGTTACTACCGACGGTGCCAATTGACCAACGAAGGAAATACCTCGTACTTTACCTTATATTTTGGATACCAAACTATGTCCATATGTACGTACGGTATATGAGGTGGGGAATTTCCCAATTGTGTCTTTTCTACACATCTTTGACAAACAATCATGTCCCAATGTTGAGTATTATGCCTTTTCGAAGGCCAGACAGAGGGCAGGTGTCACGCATGCACGCACCTTCCGTCTTTCTTCCGGGAAGAAAGCAAGATCACTTCTGATGTTGCATGCGCGGCCTTTTGGACTTCACGCCGCAGGGAGGGCGAGATCGCCATACGAACTCGTATCCATCCCCACATGCACCCAACTATGTACAGTACGATTACTATGGTACCGTACAAGGATGTACCGGTATACGCGCGGGCACGCACAACGCTTTTTGCTTCGAAAAGCAGAAGGTTCATTCATCATCCATTCATACATATCTTTTTCTCTACTTCGTTTTACTTTTTTCATAAAGCTCTGGAGTCTTATTCATACATACGAGTATCCTTTGGATCGGTTGCCAATAGCGAATTGTTCCAAAGTACTGCTTAGCTTTCGTCTATAGCTACTCTTATTGGTAGAGTAGAGAGAAAGGTTCGCATCAGCTACAGTACAAGTCGCCGTGCAGTTTTCACTGGTTCACCCTGCCCCCGCATATACAGTATCACGCACCGCGCTTATATTCGTGCTATCAGTCTAGCAGCACGTTTTTGGCTGCAAGCATACGTTTTATAATTCACATCACATCGCATCACAAACGTATACAACGACGATGAAACTTTCCTCAAGTTTTACTACTCTTCTGCTGGCGCTGGCGACTGGAATCTCGGCTGCGGTAGCTGCTGCTGCTGCTGCGGAGAGTCTGAATATGGATCCATCCTTCTCCACATCCACATCCACAGCAACAGCAACAGCAACAGCAACAGCAACAGCATCATCCACAAGAAGAACTCTGCAGCGATCCCCCGACGCCCAACCTGGAAGCACCACGGACAATATTAATCCAAGAGGCGACTACAACAGCGCAGCTCCCAAAGCCGGCGGAGGAGGCGAAAATACGGGTCTCATTCTGGGGATTGTGGCAGCCAGTGTGGTAGCTTTGATCCTCTTGTGCTCTTGTTTGCGATGGCATCGACGTGTCGTCGATCGTGATCGTCAAAAAAAGAAGACCCTGTCCGTCTTTCAATATTTGCGAGGCATGAATGTCGACGATATCGATATACGACGTTCTCCGGCCGGTGGATTTCATGTCTCGTATCTGAACAATTTGGCACAAGGAAAGAATGAATGGGATGAAGAAGAAGAAGAGGAAGAAGGCAGTGGTGGTTCCAATAGTGGATCCCAACAAAGTAATAACAATGGATCGCACAAAAAGGCGGGTGGCGGCGGGGCCAAGACGGAAGAGACAGTTTCTCAAGGCGGTGATGATGAAGAAGAAAAGAGGGGTCTATTGGCATCGGTCTAATTATTATATATATTATTCTACGTATACATAGCATTCATGATAAGGAAGTGTGTGGTTGGATTTGATTTGATTTGATTTGATTTGATTTGATTCGAAAGAAGGAAAAGTGGATGGAGAAACATGAAAATATGGTATTCTTTTTACAAAGTACTAGTAATATGAGTAGTGTGTAACCACTTTTTTATGAGAGTCAAATACTTTTCACAACACAACTTGACTGATGCTACTACTACTAGAGTAGTCGTTCGGCTTCTGCATTGTCCCTCCTCCTTGGTATTCGAGCAACTACTAGTACTATTACCTCCTATGGGAGAGGTTTTGATCGAGTTTCTGCGTTATCGAGGACGTATGGAAGTAAAACGAAATTTTCAACTGAAAGCTATCTGGGGAAAACCTACTACTAGTAGTACTATCTACAAGAATAAGACTACTAGAGCAAGCGTAGGATATAGTTTCATACCCTCCTCGGTCGACCAGTATAACCTCTATCACCAGTAGTAGCTACTCTCGATCGATAGAGCAAGTGACGATGCTTCATCCAGGACTCGATAATCATGTTGTTGTTGTTGTTGTTGTTTTTGTTTTTGTTTTTGTTTTTGTTCTTGTTGCTGTTGCTGTTGCTGTTGTTGCTGTTGTTGTTGTTGTTGTTGTTCTGTGTTCTTGTTGCTGGGCCAGTGCCTCTAGCATGCCGATGCTAACTACTTTTAATTTCCGCTCTTGCAGTCCTACCAAAAGTTTTTGCAAGGCCACCATACAATGCTCTCGAAATCCCACTTCAGGCATGTGTAGTAGTATGATTCCTCCGTCACGGGCTTGTCGCAAAAGACACTTGGCAATATACTCGCCATCTTCTACGACTGGATCGGAAGCATACGCATCGCACATGACATTGATCATATTCCGCGATTGTATAACCTCTTCCATTTTCCGAGTGTATCTTCCATGCGGAGCTCGAAAGTATCGAACACTACTACTGGTAGTAGGACTATCATCATGAGGTGTCGTCGTCGTCGTCGTCGTCATCATCATGACACCAGCTTGCTGCTGGAGAGAACGGATTTGCTCGGAACACAGATCAATAGCTTTCAAAAACGAGGAGTGGGTTGGTGCTGGTGGTGGCGATTCGGCGGAATCTTCCTCCTCCTCCACATCATCACCATCTTCATTGTCATCTACCAGCAGCAAATGATCGTGGGCTTGATCCATACATCCATGATTTCCTAGCTCATGGCCGTCTTGAAGCAACTGGATTAAGTCCGACTCATGCCCAGGAATGAACTGACTAACGACCATAAAGGTTGCCTTGGCTGGTTCTTCTCCTCCTTGGTGGTTCTTCGATGATGATAGTAGTTTCCGAATGTCTTGGACTAGCGAATTGCCTGGCCCCAAACGACCAGGAGCATCATCGAAGGACAATGCAATATGACCTCGGACACCGGGATGACGACGAACATCGAAATAGCACCGAGACGCCATCCGATGGGGTCCTGCCGCAAAGAATTCTACTGTTCGTCGATGAAAGAAAAGATCCATGGAGCGTTTCAACCACCATTGATGGAACTTGGATCGGCTCGGAGGAATCAGGGGCGCCTCACCCCTTCTTACTTTTTCTTCAATCTCTTGACGATCAATCGGAATCATCATCGTCATCATTCTTGGTGAATGCTGTGTTGCCGCCAACAATGACGATGAAGTTGACGAACAACAACAACAACAACAACAACAATCATCCTGCTGACGGTCACAACAAGAACAGGAACAAGCATGAAGAAGAATGCTGGCAGTGTCCACGAAACTCTCACTGTGGATCCGAACAGGGATCCAAGAAGTAGAAGTAGTAGTAGTAGTAGTGTCATGATGATGATGGTCCTCCTTTCGAAAGAGAACCACCGATCGTTTGGATCTTTGGATAACCTCAAATTGATCAAAGGCGGCATTCTTTTTCATTTCAGCACCAGCACCAGTACCAGGAACATCAACAAGAACGCCCTTTTCTTCTTCTTCTTCTTCATTGTTCGTCGCCACCACGACTGATGCTGGTGACCATCGCTTCACGTAATAGTCGGATTTAGTACTACTATTCGGCGATGATGACTTTGGCGACGACTCACAGACTCCAAGGATCCATGATGATTCTTCTGTGGTGCTAATACTGCTGGTGCTGGTAGTAGGGGGATCAAGATTTCTTGAACCTCTTCCAGCTCCTTCTTTGGGTTTTGTTGTTGTTTCCAGCATCATTCTTCTTGTTGCTCTCGTGGTCGGAAGCGTGCAATTATGACTTCTTGGAGACGACCAAACAAGGGAAAGAAATCTTCTTATGAGGAATGATATATGCCATCACTAACCTCTACTCATATTTAGAGAGTGTACATCCAAGCAGATAGATAGTAATAGAATGCAAGATTGATCGATCCCAACAGGAGAATTAGCAGGCAGGGTGGATGGTGGTGCGATAAGCGGTCGTGACAAAAAATGATTTCGTTCCCGCCAAAACATGAGGGGGAAATAATGTCGTTCGAACCAGTCGACCGACGCGCTCGCCGGCCTCTCATTCATTTTCATCGTCTTTCTATCTACCGGCGTGTCTATCTATTTTTGTACCGGTACGTGTAGAGAAAGGAAATTGGAGGATGGTGCTGGTGGACCTAAACGCTAAATATAGAGGGGTGCTTCGTTCCCTGCAGATGTTTGTAATGTCGACGATAGTGACACGGTGCTGGGCGGGGGGCTAGTAGTACTTGTAGCTCCATGTTCATCGTCGTCCTTAGTTTTTGTTTTGTTTTTTGGATTTGTCTCGGATGCATGCGGACGAGGAATGGAACGAAGGAGACGTCACTGCGAGGTCCAGCTGCGAGCTAAAAGAAAGATGCTGCGGTTCACGACGCGCGCACGGTACCGACCGTCGGTCCATGCGTCCGTAAGAGGTAGCTCTCTACCGCGTGGTTTTACGCGGGGAGACGAATGACCATGGCGGCGGCGGTGCCCCGCGATGACGATACGAGAGCACGAGAGACGAGAGCATCGAGATGCGGTAGCGCATCGATGAATGATGAATGATTTGGATTCAAACCCGCCTTTGTCTCTCTCTCCCTCTTTTAGATTTCATTGCAGACCGATCCATCAACCAACCAACCAACCAACCAAGCAAGCAACCACGATATCGATATTGACAATATGGCTGATGATGACGCGGTCGTAGATGATGCACCCATGGAGGAAGAAGCTCCGGCGGTAAGTTCCGTGCCGTTCCGTTCTGTTCGATCGCGTTGATGGTGCGGTGAGTGTTGGTGTGTTACAATCCTCCTCTCACACCTACTGCAATACCATTCATTCATTCATTCATTCATATATACCCATATATTCACATCTACAATCATCAATCATCAATATGCTCCATTATATACGGTATTAGGGCAAGCCGGCTGCCAAGACCGCTGGAAATCCTCCCCGGTTTGAAATCAAGAAATGGAATGCCGTGGCCATGTGGTCTTGGGATATCTGTGCGGATACGGTGAGTCGTGCTGCTATGATTATTATTTGTGAACAAAGCTGCGCTACTCAAGAATGAATATGTCATTATGCTCTACAAGGAGGAGTGAATGAATGAATGAAGGAACCACGCTCGATATGCTCAATCTTCTCACTCGTCCTTCTTTCCCGCCCCCACCACCTTTGACTTTGACTTTGACTTTTTGTTTTGTTTTGTTTTGTATTAGTGCGCCATTTGCCGGAATTCCTTGAATGAACCTTCCATTGAATATCAAGCCAATCCTTCTCCAACCAACGACAATGGTTTATCGATTGCCTTTGGAAATTGTGGACATGTCTTTCATCTAGATTGTATCCAACGTTGGCTCAAGACTCGATCCGTATGTCCACTTTGTAACAAGGAATGGGATTTTGCCAAAATTGAACGAATCCCGGGATATGGACAACTGGGAATTTAAAGGAGAAGAGAAGAATGTCGGGGTAGAGTCAGCCGTTGTGTGTTTTTTGTGTGTGCATCGACCTTTCAACTACTCTTAGAGTAGAGAATGGAGGATAGCCCAACCAACCTACCGGTATCGATCGATCGATCTTGATCCACCTCCTCCGGCTGGCTATGGCGACTGACAACTCGTACACCAAGGGTGCCAGAACGTATGTAGCACCTGCTACTCATATTCTCTGTTGTGCCTCTATACTTTTAGACAATTTCTATTCCCATCACATATCTACTGTATTCTTGCAAGGCATGCTGTATGAGTACGTGCAGTACTTGTAGTACTTGTGCAGCAGTCACCAGTACGAAATCTACTACCGGTGTAGTTGTTGTCTTTAGTCTCGAGTACTGGCTGGCTAGTCCTAGTACCGGCCGGTACTACCTAGAGTCGAGCAGCACTGTACTCCTCGTAGTAGTAGTACCTGCCACCCAGCAAACGGATGATCCGCTCGTCGTGTCTGGAAAAACGAGGGAACGTTCTTGGCTATACTACTATCCCCTCTTTCATCGTGTTGCTGGTAGCGAGAGGATTAGCAGCGAACGAAGACGACGGGGGTGAGGATCATCGGACGAGTCGTCTGCTCCTACTACTACTCTAGTAGATACGAGAGGAGCTCCTTTCACTTCTTCTTGCAGGAGTATACTACTTCTGGATGATGGACTAAATAACTGTACTCTAGTACCTAGTATAACACAACGCTTTTAATTAAGCATGATGCTGAAGTACAAATACTCTACCTAGTAGTAGTAGAGTGTGGTGGTATAGCTAAGTACAGCAGGTACTCTGGCACTGCTAGATTGTTAGTAGATACTACTCTAGTAGCCCTCTACTACTACGGTACTTCCGGTGGATGAGCCGCTACATCAGTATCGCACCATGTACAGTACGACGATAGTATGGATACAAAGGGAGAATCTGCTCTCTGCGTTTAGCTACTAGAGAGGGTTCTTCACGAAAGAAAACAACAACAACAACAACAACAACAACAGACTTGCTCCTGCTGTGCCTCGTTTTGCCATACAGGTATGTACATCTGGCTACAATGATCTCAAGAGAATAAATAACACACGCTACAATGCATAAACGTAGTACATAGTTCGTGCAGACAGTTAGTCAGTACAGTACCAGTACAGGACAGTATGTTTCACAGCAATGCTGGCTAATATAGTAGTAGGCTATTGATTTAGGGGTTTTCTCTCTCTTTCCATTGTATTCGTATTCGTATTCGTATTCGTTCGTTCGCAAGTAGGTTGTTCTGCTCTGCATGCCATCCACAACCACAAAAAACAAAAGAGTCTGATGTGGATATAATGATGAAGAAACCAACCAGACCGAAACGAACGGTACCAGTACCAGTACCAGTGTTACTACTGGTCATTACATGGCATACTTTGAGGTCCACTCTCGGGCCGTACTATCGTGCCTCGCCCTGTCAGTCTTGAGCAGCTGCGCGATATCTGGGACGAGGGGATCGTCTGGGTTGGGGTCCGTCAACAGGGAACAGATGGAAAGCAAGACCTTGCTAATGGTCAATGCCGGACTCCACTGGTCCTTGAGGATGTCCAAGCAAATACCGCCGTTCGAGTTGATGTTACAGTGATAGATACGTGTGGTAAAGTGCACTTTGGGCGGCTTGAAGGGGTAGTCGGCGGGGAAGTGAATGTCCAAAAAGAAAACGCCTCCTGCGTACGGAGAGTCATCGGGCCCCATGATTGTTGCTTGCCAGTGGAACATGTCATCGCCCACGGGTCCAGCTGAGCAGTTGGCCGGGGGGTCCTTTCCCAGGTCTACCAATTCTGTTGTGTTGTATAACAATGATAACGATAATCATGATGATGATGATGATGAAAGGCGGGAATGATGTGTGAGCGACAAGGTTCGTTGATGCCAACCCACCCGGAACGACCCCTCTTGGCATCCGTACTACTCGTACTCCGACTACTGCACCACCAACAGCCCCTGACGAGACCCACCAAACCAAACCAAACATTCCAAGTAGTAGGACGTACCTTTGTTGATTCGCTTGAGAGACATTTGGATGTATTGATTGTGATATTAGAACAAGCGGAGAGAGGAAATGCTGTAAGAAGAAGAGGAATAGGGCATGGATGGTGGTGAGGGGGTGAGTGGATTTGGGACGAAAATTCGACACGCGAAAAAGACACGGTAGAGATGCGGGGTACTCTGTACCACGAGATGAGCGCCAGCACGGCCATGGGCGGTGTGGGTGTGGTACTGTACTCTTTATTGTTGGCAGTTTGATGATTGACAAGGAATGAAATGAATGGACCAAAGCAACACTTTCACTGGTCGCATCATCGGCACCGCAGCGTTCTTTCCAATTGAAACTCACCTTTGAAATGGGATCAGTGCTACACTATAACTCTTTGATGGTAGAAGAGAGAGAGGGTGTGACCTTGCTGATTATTGATGGCCGCCGTCGTCTACGGCTTTTCTCGTGTAGCGTGTGAGTGTGCGACCGGTCCTCGGTCGCCCCCGCCTTTTGCCTTCCGGCCAAGGATGACAGCCGACGGACGGCTCATCTTCTTTCTCGATCTCCGCGGCTCTTCCGCCAGTGCAGTGCGCGCGGGTCGCGTTGCGGTCATTTCTGCAATTCTGCACAAATAAAGCCGCTTCGACCAAGCAAGGAGACCTGCTTCGACCGAGCGAAGGCAAGGCCCGTCCTTGAACCGTCCGTCACCCCAGAACCTCGGAAAATATCTTAAATCTACAATCATGTATACTTTTATGAGTAATGTTATATATAATATCGATTTGTATACATGTATATGCCATTGGTTTCATTGTAATTAGTGGTAGTTTGGTCGTTGGGCAGATTCTTCTTAAACAATATTGTATGTGGTAAATGCGCCCGCTCGGATATTTCCTTCATCGATGCCATCATTTCGCACCGGCCAGCCATATTTCCCGCAATCATTCGGCCGTTCCTGAAGTAGTGCGTGGATTTTTGGCGGGCCAGCATTCCCTTTTTTTTGTGTACTCGTACGAACAAACAAGAAAGACAACAACAGTACTGTAATAGAATCCCATGTACAAGAATACCAACAGCAACAACAACAACAACCACTTGCTTGCTGAGAATAACACCCACTACAGTAACACCTCAACACAAGACTCCTTCTTGTTATTGCTATAGCTCGTGTCGGTGTTGTTGTAGTTCCTGACACCAGAGTTCCCCAAAAGATAAGAAGATTCCTTCCGTTCTTCATTATTTATCTTTAACTTCAACCAAAACACCACATCACGATCTACAAGTATTATAATAATAATAACAACAACAACAACGACGACAACTTCACAATCATGATGGAGAAAGCGACACCCCGCGGAACGTGGAAAAGTCGTTTTGGATTGGGACGTCGGAGCAGTCAAAAGAATAAACTCTTGAATGCCATGGCCGCAGATGCTGCTGTTGCAGGAGCGCCTCCGTTGGAACCCGATCATGGAGCAGGTCGTACTCTTTTCGGAGGAGCAGGAGCAGGAGCAGCAGCTACGAATAGGGGAACTCCACGAAACAACAACAACAAAGGCAACAAAAGTAATGCTGGGAAACGAGGTACTAGCAGCAGCTTTATGCAAAAGCTCCATATCAAGACCGAGTTTCGAAAAGAGTCACGAGATGCTTCGGATACTTCCAATCCTCAATCACCCAACCATTCGAACAATGATCATGATTCGTATCTCTCAATAGAGGTAAGTAGCTAATACAAAAGAAAAAGAGGAAGAACAAGAAGACCAAGAAGACCAAGAAGGAGCTCACTATACACATATATCGTCTCACAAATAAATCATCACCGTCGCCCCCCTTCATTCCTCTCTTCTCTTCTCTTGCTGAAATCATTGTACTACTACTACTACTGCTACTTGATACTAACTAGTCTGATTTGGAGGAGAATAATAAGCTATTTGGTGAGGACCTGCGAAACATTACTGATCCCAGACTGCTCAAAGAGGCGCAAGATCGAAAGAATCAAGAAATGATTTATCACAAGCAACGGCTCAAGGAACGTGATGGCTTTTGTCGTCGAGTGGATAGTTACGATGGAAATGTCATTGTGGTGGATCAAAAACCAACGTATGAAATTGGAAATTATCTAGGAGGAGGAGTGGCCGGTGTCGTCTATCAAGGCCATCGTCTACGACCCCTGAAGGAATATCCCGTACGAGTCGGTATCAATGATGATCCTACTACTGTTCGCGAAGATACTGCCGCTGCGGCTGCTGATGCAGAGGAGGATGGTGTTGCTTTCTACTGTGGTCCGGTGGATTTTGAAGGTGCTTTGATGGGCGACCAAGACTTTTGTGGTGAGGATGACGGCGGAGATCGAGAAGATCCATCCGTCTTGTCACCTATGAGTACGGTTGTGGAGAACACCAAAACGACGGTCGTGACGACTACCAATGGGACTCGTAGTAGTAGTACCAATAAGGGTGGTACGTTTCAGGAAGAGGCCGATGTGGCGATTGAAACTACCATGACGGCCAACGAGAATGGTGATGTTGTCATGTTGGATGCCCAAGATGCGCCTTCCCGATCAAAACACTTTTCTCGTGCCGCAGGTGTCAAAATTCAAAACAATAATTCTACTACTCGTGGTAGTAGTGGTGGTGCCGCCTCCTCCTCTCGTGGAAAGAGTCTTAACCATGGTCTCACGGATGAGGCTGTGGCCGTCAAGATTCTTAACCCAGTCGGATATCGCATCCTTCAAAGCGACGGAATGAAAGGAACAGTCGTCGTCAAGAGAGGAGATCCGATGGATTCCGATGTCAAGAGGGGTCGCAAACCCATGACTGATAAGCATGTCTGGTGGATGGTGAATCCCAATAGTCGCAACTTGAGAACCCTTCAACGATACAACGGAAAAGACAAGACGTCCTCCGCTTCGAAATCCGTCCAAGTCGATCGAGGTGCCAAAGATAGAGGATTGAGATTGAGTTTGATCGCTGCCTACCTAGATCCAAGGACGAACCAATTGCGTGAACTTACCCTGACACGATGTCTTGAAATCTGGGGCCATGTTCCTTTCAATGCCACGGATTCCGAGTTTGATGACATGATGACTGCCATTGAGCGTGTGAATGCAGGCCAGGGTGGTGGACCAACCATCCAAGCCTATGATACCACAGACGAAGGGGATGATACACGAACAGGAACGGATGCGGAGACCACCACCAACAACAACAACAACTCGGTCAACTCGGATGGTGATCCCATGTCCCCGGTTGCCTTTCAAGCCGCTCGAACGTAAGTATTCTTGAATGCATTATTTGGATCCAGTCACACCGGGTCGTACGTCATGATATCTGACCACATTTCTCTTTTTTGTTTGTTTCTTTCAGTGGGCTCCTTCGTGCCGCCCTATCGCCTCGTCAGACCGTCTATTGCCAAGAGCTCGAAGCCTTTATTGCTATTCCCGCCGTACCCACCAAGTATCTACGCTGGTTGAAACAAAGAAGAGCTGCTACCAAGGAAGTTCGCAACATGATGTTGATTGGCCGCCACAAGAACGTTCTTCACCTCTTTGAAGTATTGGAATACATTGAAGAATCGAAATCAACCATGTTTCTCATCCTGGAACTAGTCAAGGGTGGAGAATTGTTCGATTTGATTAGTAGCAGTGCGGGGAACAAGAATCGACAACGGTCCGAGGATAGCGACGAATCCGAACGATTGATGCGTCAGTTTTTCTTCGAGTTGTCGAGTGGAATCAACTACTGCCACAAGAATGGAATCGCTCACCGTGATCTCAAACCCGAGAATCTTTTGGTGCATAATAGCGCCGATGGAAAGCCCATGTTGAAAATCGCGGATTTTGGTTTGTCGGCCTCGTTCTTGCCGACCAGTCGAAATCAAGCGTCCGACAATGACACTCTACTGGACTCGCCAAGATCGCCACTCTCAATGATGGATGGAGACAGCGCCTTTTCTCCCAAAACTGATGGTGGCTTCAGCCCGACTAGTCAAGCGTCTGGCAACTCGGTCAAGGAGACAATGGACAAGATGATTGCTTCCGGTGCCAACGCACTTTCCTTCTTGACGTGTGGTGCCATGGAAGGTGTCCTATGTATTCCGACTGGAGACGCGTTGAACGGTCCATCTGTCCTCCGAAGAATGACATCGGTAGTGGGCTCTCCACACTATGTGGCCCCCGAAATCATTTCTCAGAGTGAAGATAAAAACGGAAAACGCAGCCGAAAGGGTTACGACGGTGCCAAGGCGGATGTATGGAGCGCCGGAGTTATCCTATATGCCATGCTCTTCCGTTCCCTTCCCTTTGGAGAGGACCTTCTCCGTTGTCCAAGGTACCAATCCTACCGCAAATGGTATGATGAAGTACGAGAACTGGGAGGACGAAGATCCTCATCGACGGCGGCATTGACTGATCTTATTAGTGGCGCGGACGAACGCGACGCTTTGGGCCCTCATTGGTTTTTCCCTGCCGCTACATCGAAAGAGTCTCGCGATCTGATTGTCGCCATGCTCAACCCGAAACCAGAAGACCGTCTTTCCGTGGAACAAGTTCTGGAACACCCGTGGATAAAGAACATGGCAAGCAGCAGCACCGCCACTACACAATGAGGAGGACAGCGCTAGCGAATGTAATGTTGTTTGTACTGTTATTGCATACTATATGCAATATACGTCGGAATAGTGTTTTGTATTCTTATATGATTATATTATTCATACTATTTTCATTGAACATGTCAACTCCTACTCCTCTTCATCGCTAGCTCTCTCAACTACTGTAGTAGCAAAATCAGTACTGTACGTGTACACCAAGCCAACCTTTTATCTGCTACCGCGCCTTTTCGATTTGTTGTCGTCTTCAGAGCATCATGATGAAGGACCAGGCGATCGATGGAAACAACAAGAACAAAACGCCCCTCAAATTGTGAGCGCCGCAAAAGCCTTCAGTCGTGAAGGGTTGGATTGTGGACTGGCACTGCCAGCTTGCGTTCGTCTTCGTGACCGTTGAATTCCTACATTGCACATGAAAGAACACCTATTTTATATATCCACCCACGTATACATTTATCATTGCTGCGAGCTCCATTTTGGCCTGCACGCTCGGATGAAGCGAGTCCAATGCAATCGCGCATATACATCACGGACAAGCAAGCATGAGCGTCATGCTTGCTTGCAATCGGTTCCGTTACGTTGGCCGTTCCGCTTCGGTTCGGCGTGGTTGTGTCGCGGCAATGATCGATCGATCGATTGAGATCGATCGAACAACAAGAGCATTCTGTTGAATTTTGTTTCAGGTGTGTGGATGTGGATGTGTGCTTTCGGAATGATGAAATGTCTTGTTGCATCTCGAAATGATCAGGCCAAAAGCATATTCAAAGAGAGAGGCCTTCCTTGAGCATGTTCGGGTGTGGAAAAGAAGAAGGAGCGGAACGAATTGAGGGCGGAGCGATGGCGTTCTTAGTGCGTGGCGATTGATGATTTCAGTTGGCCTGGGCATGTGGCTCGTTGTTTCGTTGTGTTTCCATGGCAGGGGGGTTGATTACCGACCCTCGAGTCATTGGTTGGTCTAGGTTTCAAGAAGCCTCTCTCTTGCTGTCAAGTTAGTCGTGTTCCTCCTGCTGTAGTTCTGCTTTTCTCTTATCGAGCTGCTCTCTTTTGGTTCTAACGCATATGTTTCCTTGCTTGTTGATCCCTTCAGATAGTACTATAATACACACTTTATACAATGTCGGAGGAAAGCAAGACACCCGAGGGCGACTACGTCATGATGGGCGACGGCCAACCCGCCACTTCCCCAACGTTTGGCGCGGGCTTGGACGATGCTGCGTTGACGCAAGAAGACCGGGACCACCGACTGGCGATTGCTCTGCAACAGCAGGAAAACGCGGCCGTCTACGATGCTCACAAAAAGAAGCACGAGACCTATGTCAATGCTAACGTTCACCGCACGGCTCGTTCGGGAACCTTTACCAAATTGGCCGCCGTCCGCGACAAGGACCACGGTATGCTCACTGTCCCCAAGGACTATACCACTGAGAACGCCTATGTTCGAGGTGAAGGAGATTACATGCCTTCGACGGAAAAGTCGGACGAGGAATTGCTCAAGAATGCCACACCCCAGCAAATTGCCGACTTTAAGCTAGCCAAGGAGCTCCAAAAGGTGGAACAAGCGGGAGCTGGAACGGCCCGAGAAATGGCCAAGATTGTCACGGAAGAAACGGTTGAAAAGGAGACTCAAGCTCACCGTACCGAGCGCAGCAACTATCACATCCCTCAGAAGAAATTTGACAAGAAATAAATAGAGAAGACTGACGACTGCTCGTAAAGTGAAGGCACGAGCATTGACACACACACAACAAAAAGCACGATATAAAATGGCAGTAGAAAGCAGAATAAAAAGTATAATACTTGCGACGACTTGCGAGTCTTTTTCATTCTTAATCTCTTCCTTGTATTGACGATTCTTCTATAGCGTAACCGTACAGTACATGGAGTTTTACCCTCCGACTACTCTAGAGCTGCTTCCAAAGAAGGGCTACGAGTATGTTCCACTTGATCGACATGCCCCACTGGTGCCTCTACTCTCTCCACTAGTAGTAGAGAACCACTCTGCTACATACTACCACGGGCCCCCGATAAAAGACTTTCTTCTCTCAAAAACGAACGAACAAGGAAGAGCTTGCATCCCCGTACTGCTGTACCAGCTAGTACTACTAGTAGAGAGGCACTACCGTTAGCTAGCTACTAGTAGTAGAACCCCTTCTTTCTTCCCCTCCCTCTGGAAGACGATTGGCTGGACTGCAAGAACGGAATTGACAAGTAGCCAGCATGGCATGCTAGTAGTGGCACCTTGTCCAGCAGCAGCAGCAGCAGCAGCAAACAGCAATGAAGCATCGTCGCTTGCTCCACCACCATCGATCGAGTGTATAGTGCTTACTCTAGTAGGGGTTCCTGGTATACTAGGACTATAATCTATCTATCTATCTATCTATCTATCTAATAGATGTAGATACCATAATCGATGCGTTTATCATCATATCTTCTTGTTAGTAGGATGTTATTGTCCCCAGCAACCTTGTAGTTGAAAGTCTCGTACTTCCATCCGCCCTCGATACCGCAGAAACTCCACCAAAAACTCTCCCAGCGGGAGTTTGGGGTCCAATACGACCCCATCAATAGCATTTCCAGCAACGGCAAGAATTTCCAAGACGGCCTTGTGCGAGGACAGATCCTTTTCCACAGTCGCAATTTCGACCTTGCAAGCGGATGGTTCTATCGCTTCCGGACCGATTTGATAAATCACACATGGTTGCTCGAATTCCAACGCGGGACAACCGGAAGACGATCGAGCTGCGGATGCTTGCACCGCATATCGTCGGGTACGAGTATCGTCTTCAAAGCCATCGATGGAAGTTTCCAATTCTTCCAAGTGGGCCTCCTTGAACAGAATGGTTTCATCCAAAATCATTCCATGGAAAATACCAAAGTCCAACAATAGTTCGATATTGGCCTTGGTGGTGGCGGCAGTAGTAGCAGAAGAGGATGCTATTTTGTCAATGGACAACGGTGGCGGGTTGATGAATTGAATGACCTTGGCAGTCAATGCGAGGGTCTGGTCAGACGTAGTGTCAAACTGTAGTTTGGAGGGATCTCCTTGGACTACCTGAATGACACTATCGTCGTTGTCCGCCCATCCATATTCCTTTTTCCACACTTCATACGTGGGTACCCACGGATCCAAGCGCGCTCGGCCCTTGCATTCCGAAACATCATATCGTTTGGCACATTCTTCACCATCGCATGATGTGGCATCTTCTTTCTTGTTGTTGCCACCACCGCTATTGGTTTTACCCACTTCTCGAAAGAGTAAAGTGCGTTGTGTCACCATGGCCCATGCGATACTTCGAACAAACTCTCGTAAAAAGACAATCCCGGATTTTCCACCTACAGTGGCATAGCCCTGAAGTACCTCTTTGTTGTTACAAAAATCCACCCAATCGACGACTAAATACTGACGTTGATGCAATTCGGGACACCATTCTCCATTATCAATAACTTCCGACATGTCTTCATCGGATGCTCGATTGGTCCGTTCATGACAAGCATCTTCTTCTTCTTCCAACCGATGTTGGGAATGATGGTATTGATAGGCTTCCATCCATTTCATAGCGGGAGTCGACGTCAATAATCCGATTCCACGTAAGGCACTATTAGAATCGCCATCCCACGAATCCATATCGCTACTTGTTTTTGCCACACCTGTAGTAGTAGCATCGTCATCCCTAATACCATCCGCGTTGGCGGGCAAGGCATCATCGTATAATTCTTGATCGGCAAAGAAATACTCCTTGGCCGTATCGGTTTCCGGGGTCCGTAGCCGTGAATGAACCCCCGCCGCTGGCGTTCGAAACGTATCAATGCCGCGGCTCGATTGAAATTGGGACAGGGGCATGGACAGTTGGGCGGCGGTAACAAAGACGAGTAGAATGCCCATGGCCAAGAATTCCGGTCTTATTTTTTGCAGTTGATGCTGTCGCAATATCCCACGAAGACCCCCCGCACGATGATAGTGAGCAACGGCAACGGCCAACAAGGCACGACCCTCACGAAGAGCACGGTCCATCAAGGCTTGGATTCGAGCCAAGAGTACTCTTGCTTGTGGTGGTAACAAGAATGTGGTGGTTGTTGTTGATGTTGATGATGTTGTTGTTGTTGTTTGGATAGCAGCGTCAAACAAGGCACGACCAGCAAGAATAGCACGGTCCAGCATGGCTTGGAGTCGAGCAATGAGTTCTCTTGCTGCTGGCGGTAGTGTTGATGTCGTTGTTTGGATGTAATTTATTATTGTTTGTATGGTGGATTGATCGATCATCATGGGCTGCATGATTGCTTGATCGATTGATTGCTTGATTGCTTGATCGATTGATTGCTTGATCGATTGATTGTATTCTAGAGATCTCGTACTTGTTGTACTCTTAACTTCTTTCGAACATGTGATGTGATTTGGAGGATATGCATACCATGGGAGAGAGGATACCCAAAAGGTCAAAAGGTCATTGTATCCAAGAATCCCAAGAGAGAGGGTCTTTTGTTGTTCTTCTTGCTTGGCTTGGCGGGAAAAAAACCGGAACTCGATGAGGGCGAAGGCGCGCGTACGCGGCGGATGCCATCTTTGAGCACGCCTGCCGGCCGGTTCGCATGGAAGAAAGTAGAGCGGGCGGCGGCCAGAAGATGCTTTACGTCAGCCATTCGTCATTCTACAAAATATGTCGCAGCTCTGTCGTTTTTGAAGTTTTCATAATTGGCTAATTATTTATCATATGCTGATTTTGGCCACGAATTCTGACATCACCATCTCAATAATTAGGCCCTAGTAGTTTACTGCACAAGAAATAATGCATGGTCGTGGTTTGTCTCGGGTTGGGACAGACCTTCCGCCAAAAAAATAAACAACCGGGAACGTGGTCCAGCAGTACAGGCAGTAGAGTATTATTAGCTCTTTCTTCTAACGGTACGAACTGCTGTACCGATATGATACAACCAAAAAAAACTTCTCCCCTTTCTCATCGATCGAGATGCGTTGCACGATTGAGATCTTTCTTATGAGTTAGTATGGGAGTTAGTAGTCGGTAGATGAATGAATGAGAAAAGAGATCCCGAGCGAGGTGGAGTTCTGAGAGAACGACGACGGACGGTTGCCTTCTTCTTGTCGGTCTCGAGTACTAGCTAGTGACGATGATGTCACGAAAGGAGACAAGCAAGCACCCAAGGAAACAGAATCCTTTTTTTTGGGTTTCGATGCACTGTATACTCTAGCTCTAGCTAGCTCGTAGAAGAAGACACTGTTTACAATATAAAAGGTGGGAGGGCTAGTAGAGTCGTTAGTATCTCTGATGATAGATAGATGTGGGTGTGTATTGTTCACGTTCCTACTAGGAGTCCCCCAAGGAGATAGTGCTGTTCATAAGAAGAAGTAGTAATAGTCATTCCTTGTTGTTGTTGTTGTTGTTGTTGTTGTGAAATAACGTTTCGTGTCTTGTCGTTTCGGAAAGGAACACCGCTCCGACAACAATCAATTTCTGATGAAAGATGTATAGAAAGCAAAGATAGAGAAATACGTATAATACAATCTCGTGTATTGTAGTCTCCAGGAATCATGTGCAGTACTAGGAGTAGTTAGTACATGACCACCGATTCATTCATTCATTCATCGCGACTTGATCATCTTGGCGGCGGCGGGAACAAAACTCGATGGTGATTCTTTTCGCTTGTTGTTGTCGTTGTTGTTGTCGTCGCTGCTGCCGCTGCTGCTCATGGTCAGTGGAGATGCCGGTGGAGTGATTCGTGCCAATGGATTCGGGACGGGTTGATAAGGAGCCAGAGGATTTGGGACGGCGTCCGATGTTGCTGTTTGGTGGTGGTAATGCTCCACCTCTACACTGTGGCACGACGAGGTGTCATCGCTATTGTTGTTCGTGACGACTGGCACTGGCATTGGCACTGCTGTTTGAGGCGGTGCTGCTGTAGCTTGTTGTTGTTGTTCTTGTTGCGGAGCAGCAACAGGAGCCTCTGGAGTCGTCGTTGACGAGGAGGAGGAGGATATCCACTTGGCGGCCAAAGTGTTGGAAGTAATCTGGGCGAGGAGCGCCGATTCAAAGCCTCCTACCGTGGCATGATCGTCCGAAACGAGGGATTCGACCGACAGGGCCAAGTCTCCAATCACGGAGGGGACTTCGGCAATGTTCGCCAGCATGGCGTGATCCAAGTCTCCATCAACACTGGTAAGGAGCTGAACGAGTTGGTTTCCTCCTAGATACCAGATCGATCGCATTGGAGTGTTAGTGTTAGTGTGAGTAGTAGTAGCAGATTTGGAAGTGAACGTGCTCGGATCAGCAGGAGCGCCGGTAATGGGGGCGGTAGTCGTCGCCCTGGGAGCCAGTTCGGTGACGATGACGGCTGGCTTGGAGACGATGGCAGCGTGAGTTCTGGTCGTCGCAGGCATGGCGGAGATTCGCTGGGAGAGAGTGGACTGTTTCGTTTTGTTAGCAAGGACAACTCGTTTGTTGTTGTCGCTGTTGCTGTTGCTGCTGAATGATGATGATGATGATGGCTTGGGTTTGAGCGTTGTCTTGGGAACTTTTACACTCTTGGAAGTTTTACTCTTGGGGGATTGCTTCGGCACTGATGTTTTCATGTTCATGATGATGATGATTTTGGAATGGTTGGAGTTGGAAAACGGTCGGTTGGAGAAGAGTTGTGACAAGAATGGAGTCAACGTGAAAATCTGAAAAGACATGCACAATGAGAGTAAAAAGACTTCGTGGTTCACTTCAGCCGGCCGTTGCGCACAGTAGAGTAATGCATCATGTGCAAACTGCCGTGGCATCGCTCGCACTACTCTCGGGATAACAGCGAAGGAGATGTCGCCGGGCTTCCGTCTTGCTTGTGGAAAGTCCACACACTGACGTATTCCTGGGTATCTTCGGTTCATTATGTAGAAATCAATCATGAATTCACACGTCATGTCTTTTTTGTGTCTGATTTCTGTCTTTACTTCGCTGACACATCAGTAGGCAATAACAAAGACCATCTGATTTCCTGTCAGCTTCCGACAATAAGTCCGAAGTTCCGACATGCGGCGATACCGGTAGAACTACCGTGCGTTGTTCGCATCCATTCGGTTTTGAGAATCCCAACACGTTGACACCATACAATTGCCCTGGGCCTATTCATATTTTTATCAATGACCCATCAGGACCGACGTGCGTGCGTGTCCGTACATAAAAAAAGTGATCTGGCCGTACTACTCAAGTAACAGGTACTGGGTACAAGTACAGAAGAAGCTTGCATGTGTGGTCAGTGGTCAGTCCGGTCTGGTACGCGTGAGCCATACATACGTATCTGTACCGGTACGTACCGGTACACAGACAGACACAGTCAATACGTACGGCTACACTATCAATATTGCATTACGACGACTACTACTACTACGACTCTCTACAAACTTTCCCAGACAAGAGCACATACGAAGAAGTAGTACAGTAGTGTATGGAAACAGCATTATGTAGTGTTAGTATATTCGTAGTATTACAAAAGTACAGGCTGACAGTGATTTCCTTTGCAGCCCTCCCATCATTGTAGATTATTCCAAGTCACGCCGACGGCGTCTTGGTCGAGAACCAAGGGCTCAACGGACCCGAATATTTTTATACTCATCGAGCTGGGCCTTCAACGATTGTATAGTAGATTCTGCCGAAAGGCGCAGTTCATGCTCCAAAATTGTGTCGGTTTCTACCGAAGCTCGATGAGCCGCCAACATCTCTCGTAGTCGACGCTCAGCTCGGGCCTTGTCGTCGGCGGCAACAGTCAAGAGATAGGCATTTTCAATGCGGAGCTTGGAGATTTCAGCTTCGGGGTCGATGTTTGTAGAATCCTCGGCGCCTTGTGTCTCGGCCTTGGAGGCAGCGAATACGAGAGCAGCATTGGTCTTCTCGCTCTCCTTGAGCTGGTGGAGGATTCTATCCTTCTCCATGCTCATTTGGGCAAGTTCATTGCGAACGGTCTCGAGCTCGGAAGAGTGGTACCGGCGAAGAACATCATTTTCATCCTCCAACGATCCAATCCTGTATTCCAGGGAAGCTCGTTTGCTCTCTTCATGCATTCGAAGTTCGTCCATGGCTTCCGTCAAAAAGTTGATTTCTGACTTGGCAGAAATAATCTCTTGCTCCCCGACAGACGCCTGCAGACGAAGCTTCGCCAGTCTCTCGTTGGCCTCCTTCTCGGCCGCGCGAGCACTCTCGATCTCCTCCAGTGAGCGAAGCAAGGATTTTCGTAGCTCCATGTCGGACGTTTCGTGAAGTGCGCCTCCTCGGCTCTCTTCTAGTTGGGCACGGAGCGAGGCCACTTCGCCCTCCAGTTCTTTGGCGCGCTCCTCCCACCGCCGGACCTCATCCTGGCCGTCTTCGATTTGTGCGCGAAGCGACCTCAGCTCATTTTCCAACTCCTCTGTGCGTTGCTGCCATCGTACAGCACCTCCCTCAGCATCGGCAAGCCTTTCGTTGGCGAATTTCAGGCCTTCATTCGAATGCCGTAGATCGTCCTTTGCTTCAGCCAGCCTTTCTTGGAGAATTCTTGCTTCTTCGTCCAGTTCTTCTGCCTTGACTTCCCAGCGTGCGATGGCTTCATTTGCATCCGACTCCTGCTCGCCAAGCTGAGCCTCGAGCTCCGAGATTTGGTTCTCCAATTCATCGACACGTTCTAAACAAATATTAAAGGTTAGGAATTTGGATTATATCTCTCTTTGGTTTTCACTTTCGCCGCACTCGTTGACTTACCAGTCCACTGGCCGACCACCGTCTCGGACTCATTTCTAAAGTCAGAGAATTCCGTCCTCGTCTCCTCTAGCGATCTCGTCAAGGTCTGTATCTCTTCTCGAGCCTCGCGGTGACGACCTCTCTCGACAGCGAGTTCTTCTTCGAGACGCTCTGCATCATCCGACTCCGCTCGTGCCGTGAACTTTGCTTCGAGGATGGCTCGCTCGTCTTCGAGCTGACTGACTCGTTCCTCCAAGAGCGACGCTTTGGCTGAAAGTTCCTGAACGAGATGCTCAGCTTCATTCTTCTCGTTTCGTGAAATGTCACAGTCTTCCTCTAATAGACGGCATCGTTCCTCGATGACATTCAGCT
Source organism: Nitzschia sp. pyKryTriq1 (assembly GCA_956465555.1). NCBI lineage: Eukaryota > Bacillariophyta > Bacillariophyceae > Bacillariales > Bacillariaceae > Nitzschia > Nitzschia sp. pyKryTriq1. The sequence continues at coordinate 1,174,390 of OY101129.1, forward strand.
GGTCTTGTAAGGCTCTTTCCGTCTCGTCTGGGGTACCCCGGCTCTGATCGACTTTTGCACGAAGCGATCCCACTTCATTCTCCAGTTCATGAGCACGCTCTCTCCATCGCTCGATGGCGTCCTCGGCTGTCTGGATCTCGTTTTCAAGTTCTTCGGCCTTGCTTTCCCATCGAGCAATTACCTCATTCGCCTCAGCCTCCTGCTGTCCAAGCTGGGCCCCGAGCTCGGAGACCTCATTCTCCAGCTGGTCGACGCGTTCTATAGTACAACAACAACCATGTAAACAATGAGAAATCATACTACCAAAGTTTTGAATACCTCGGTTTGTGCGTCCGTGCTTACCTGTCCACTGGCCGACCACCTCTTCGGACTCAATTTTAAATTCAGATAACTCGGTCTTGATTTCTTCAAGCGAAGAAGTCAAGGCCTCTACCTCTTCTCGGGCCTCGTGGTGTCGACCTCTCTCAACGGCGAGCTCTTCTTCGAGCCGTTCAACCATATCAGATTCGGTCAGCGCAGGAACCATTTTTTCTTCGAGGGCTTGTTTCTCGTGCTCGATCTGGTTGATCCGTTCCTCCATAATCGACATTTTCGATACAAGCTCCCGAGCGTGACGTTCTGCATCAAGCTTCTCGTCCCTTAAATTCTCGTAGCTTTCCTCCATCTGAACACAACGCTTCTCCAGAAGATCCAGTTTCTCTTGCAGAGCTTCCCGAGCCTCGCCCGTTGGGTTTGCTTCGAGTTGTGCGCGAAGCGTTCGTTCTTCGTTCTCTAATTCATCAGCGCGCTCCTTCCATTGTCTGGCCCCATCGTCGGAGATACGCATATCCTTTTCAAGTTCTTCAGCCTTGGCTTCCCATTGGGCGATTACTTCATTAGCCGCTGCCTCCTGCTGGCCGAGTTGAGCCACAAGCTCTTCGATTTGCTTCTCCAGTTCATCAACGCGTTCTAGTAAAAAGTATCATGCAGCACGCGTGAGTGATATGGAGAAGACTACCCAGTTGCGATGTGATGATTTGATGTAATCTCTTCGAGTACACTTACCTGTCCACTGACCGACAACCATTTCTGACTCATTTCTGAAGTCCAAGAACTCATTTCTTGTCTCTGTGAGCGATGTCTCTAGAGCTGCTTTCTCGACCTCCAGATTCGACAATTTCAATACAAGATTTTGGTTTTGATGCTCGGCTTGTAATGCAAGGTCTTGGTTTTGATGTTCCGCCTTCAATGCAAAATCTTGGCTTTGGTGTTCTGACGCAAGCTTCTCGTTCCTTAAATTTTGGTTGCTTTCTTCAAGCTGAGCAGTGAGCGAGCTCAATTCGCCCTCTAGCTCATTGCAACGGTCCTCCCATTGCTTCACAACGTCTTCAGCTTCGGCCAGCGCTTCATTGGCGCTACGTAGCTTATCTTCTGTTTCACGAAGAACGCGTTCAATGCTGGAAGATTCTGTAGTCTCTCCGGTGGCCCGATTCGTCTCGTCGAGCCTTGCCTCCAGCTCTCTGCATTTCTCGTCTGCGGCATCGCAGCTCTCTTGCCATTGAGAAATCACCCTGTTTGCCTCTTCCTGTTCCTCTTGAATCTGAGCTGTGAGTGAGTGGATATTGGCTTCGAGTTCGGTAACTCTATCCTCCCATTGACGAACCACGTCCTGGTCAGACTCGATCGTTTCGTTGGCTGCTTTCAGTTCCTCCGTCAATCTTAGAATTTCTCCAGCTTGATCGAATCCTTCTTCATCAGTAGGTTGCGATGTTTCCTCTGCATTAGCGGGTGATGACACATCAGTGGCCTGATTCGTCTCGTCGAGCCTTGCCTCCAGCTCTCTGCATTTCTCGTCTGCGGCATCGCAGCTCTCTTGCCATTGAGAAATCACCCTGTTTGCCTCTTCCTGTTCCTCTTGAATCTGAGCCGTAAGTGACTGGATATTGGCTTCAAGTTCGGCAACCTTATCCTCCCATTGACGAACCACATCCTGGTCAGACTGGATCGTCTCGTTTGCTGATTTCAGTTCCTCTTTCAATCTCAGGATCTCGCTAGCGTGATCGGTGAAGTCGTCGTCGCGGAGAGACTTTTGCAAGGTCGAAGCAGCTACCTCGACCGACCCTCCCCCAAAGAAGTCAGCTGCATCTGTTTGCGGTACATCGAAAACACTTTGAACTGCAGCTTCAGCACTAGCTGACTTTCCGGCCTTTTCTTTCGCGGCTAGTTGGAGTCTTAGCTCCTCGAGCTCGGAGAGGAACTCGTCCTTTGCAGCAATAGCATCCTCCTTTTCGGTGCGTAACTGATCAATGATGTTTCGATCAGCGTCAGATTCTTCGGGACGAGCCGTAGATCCCGAGTTTATTAGTGTCATAATCTCGGCTTCCTTCGCTTGAATAAGCTTGTCGGCCTCCTCTTTGTCAGAAAGCATTTGCGCAATCTTGCCTTGCGCCAACTCTGCCCAGGATTCAAACTCGCCGATTCTAGCAGTGGCGTCTTCCAGATCTTGTTGGGACTCCTGCAATTTGGCCTCTCGTTCTGAAAGTTGATTCTCCAGTGCCACGACGCGTTCTGTTGAAACAAAATGGTGAGTGACTGCTCAAGACCAGCAACAATCCCGATTCCTCGGTACGTATCGATGCGCTTACCTGTCCACTGGCCAACCTTCGCCTCCGAATCATTCCTGTAGTCAGAGAATTCCGTCCGCGTTTCTTCAAGGGACCTGGTCAGTGTCTGTACCTCTTCGCGGGCTTCCTTGGCGGAAGACTCGTACGATTCGATCGTAGCTTCCATCGCGGAAATCTTTTCTTCCAGGGCCGTTTTCTCCGACTCGAGTTCAGCGACTCGTTCCTCCAAAAGTGTGACGGCCGCGTCATTGACGATGGAAGGATTAGCGACCTGCCCGTGCTGGTGTGCCAGTGCGGCCTTTTCTTCCGTCAGGGTGGCAACCTTTTCTTGCAAGAGCTGATGATGCTCGACCGCCTTTGCCATCCATTCTTGTGCAGATTCATTGGCAGCTCGGAGTTCTTCGATTTCCTGATCCCGTTCCCGAATATCGTCGAGCTTGTAGGGACCCAAACCACTGCCAAGTCTATTTTCCAACTCCCGAATAATAGACTCTTTCTTGTAAATTTCCAATTCAGAGTGACGATGAGACTCTTCGAGCTCCTTGCGCGCTGCCACAAGTTGTTGGGTCGTCTCTTCGTCGCTACTAGTAGTACTAGCTGCCACAGGCGGTACGGTAGCAGACGATGGTACTAGGCGAGCTTCTTCCAGAGCCACCTGGAGGGACTGAATTTCCGATCTTTTGGTCGCCAATTCGTTTTGCAGACGCTGCATTTCTGCGGCTTGATTTGGATCGATGGTGACGCTTCTGCTAGTGTCTTGTTGTGCAGCGGCCACGGCTAATTGGATATCCGTAGCCTTTTGAGCCTCGGCCACCTGCAAGCTCTCGCGCAACGACGTCACTTGGGATTGCTCTTGCCGCACCTGCTCCTGAAGCGAAGCAACTTGATGCTGTAGACGATCCATTTCTTGGCGTGGCGATTGATCGTTTTGTGAAGCCGAGGCAGTCTGCTGGGCCTGTTGTTTCAGAGTGGCAATTTCTTGTTGCAATTGAGCGGTATGCGCCCCCATGTCATTCATTCGTTGGACCGCCATGGCCATCCACTCGTCGGCCGCTCGAGCATCTTGACGCAATCGAGCATTTTCGGCACGCAGTGTGGATACTTCCGTGGAACCTCCTGGCGTTGAGGCCTCTCCCTGTGCTTGCTGATGAGAGGAAGCGGCAGCTTCTCCCGTCGGGGCTCCCCCTTCGGTAGCGGCACCGGAAGATGAAGAGGAGCGTTGATACTCTTCTTCCAGACTGGAGTAGGCTTGACTCAACGCTTGCAGTTCCTGTTCCATTCGGTCACGGTCCTCTTGAGCTTCTTGTTCCGACAAACGCAACTTGGTGGCTTCATCTCGTTGTTCCTCGAGTTTCCGATTCATGGCCGCGACGGCTTGTTCATGCTTTTCTTCGGAATGCTTCTTTTCATTCTGCAAGGCAGAAATTTCTTCCTCCAAGGTTGCCGTCTTGGTCGTCAGCTCACTCAACATGCCGTCCAATTCCGTCGGATTACTCTTGAGACGACGTTGCCATGTCTCGAGTTGATGTTCTTGACTGGCAATCTTGGATTGGGCTTGTTCCAGCTGCACTCGCAATTCTTCCAATTCGGTCGTTTGTTGAGAAAGCATGCGTTGAAGTGGCTTGATCTTGTTGCTGTTGCTGCTGCTACTGGTACCACCGCCAGAAGTAGCAGAAGTACCGCCCCCTGCCAATAACGCCTCTTGCCCATCGACCATAGCCACCCGATTGGTGTCATCGTCTTCGTCGTCGTCGTGGTCCACAGCACTGGTTCCGGCCAATTCTTTGACGATGCGCTTTCGAACGACCCATACTGCCTTTTGATACCATTGCGACCAATGTTTGGCTTCCAACTCACATTTCGTCCATGGAAGTCCTACTGCTACTTGCTGTTGTTGTTGTTGTTGTTGTTGTTGAACCTTTTTGAATCCTTCCAAGGCCTTGGTCACTTTGGGAATCCCAATCGTTTGGATCAATTCAAGAATCGATCCCGGAGTCCAACCACCACATTCTGCTTCTGTGGCATTGGTCGGAAAGAATTCCATACACAAGCCCAATAGTAGATAGGCGAGTGGTTTGGTGGAAGTAATACTACTCGATGCTGACTTTGCTTTTGCTTTTGTCGTCGTCGGAGCCGTTGCCAAGGTGGCCAAATGAGTTGACGCCGGACTGCTCAAGAGCGTTTGGACAATGCGAGGAGTTTGATAAATGTATTCGCATAAAAATCGATACAACGACCAAACGACGACGTTCTTGTTCATGTTGATGTTGTCATTGGAAGTGGACGATGATGATGATTTTTCTTCTCCTTCTTCTTCGGCCAACAATACTTCGAGCATGTGATCCAAGGAAGCTTCAGGAGGTGCTGCTCGAAATACCATTTCTCGTGATTCTTCGTCGGCCAAAAAGACGGCCAATCCACCCAAGGCACCGGAAAGGAACAAGGTGCGTTGATCGTCACTGACGACTGCTGGAGCAGTGGAATCAGTAGTTGTAGCAGAATTATTGGGAACAACAAGTAGATTCCCTGCCACGGTATTCCATAGTTTTTGAACGACAGTAGGACCAGGCACTACTGGAGGTTCTTGCGCGCCGCCGCCGCCATCGTCGTCGTCCATGATGGGGGTGGGGGGTGGTGCCAAGGTATGCAATAGAATTTCATGAATCCGATTCGCATCCAAAATACTTCTCAAGACAGCCAAGGCGGCTTGACTGATACCCAATTTTTCGTCGAGCGTTATCAGCGTGTCCCCACCAGCAGAACCTCCGCCACCTCCCGTACATACTTTTTCCAACAATCGATCGAGTCCATTGTGACGATCCATCGTAACGGGATCAGCCAATCGTGTCGCGATCAATTCCAAGGCTTGTTGTTGCAAGGTACAGGAAGGAAAGGCCAAAAAGAAAGTAGTAGTATTTGCTGTTGTTCCTGGAGGCGGTGGCGTTTGCAAGGCCAATTCCCAAATGAGACTGCACATGCCAGGTGCATATTCGGACCATACCTTGCGTTTCAAATCGTCGTTATTGTTGTTGTTGTTGTTATCGTCTTGCAAGAGGGCATTGACAATGTGAAGGACTGTCGAAATGACTTTTTCTTCGGATTCCAAAAGGCATGGATAATCTTGTTGTTGTTGAACTTGAGAGTCGTTGCTGTCGGATGATGGTTTCTTGCTGCCGGCAGCAGTACTAGTTCCCGTTGTCGTTGTTGTTGTTGTTTGCAATAGAGCATCCAGATCGTCTTCTTCATCGTCCTCGTCCATATTACTGCGAGACGACGACAGGGGTCCCAGCTTTTTCTTCTTCTTGTTGTTGTTGGTCGTCTTGCTGCTACTGGTCGTTGGTTTCTTTTTCTTCTTCTTTCCCACATAGTCTTGTGGATGCAAAAATTCATCCCCACCCCGTAAATCCAACAATTGTGCCAATCTCATGGGTACGGCCGGTCGTTGCCAGACCAATTCTTGAATTGCGGTACTGCCGCTATTCGTAGAGGACGACGACGATGATGTTTGTTCGACCAATACCTGCACGAGTTGCAACATTTCGACAACGAGAGGATTGCCCTTGGTCAATCCACCATAGACATGCCACGTCATTTCCAACAATTTCGTTTCCAAATCGCAGGCCAAGACCCAAATTTGGGCCATGGCAGGACTGGTCGATGCCAATTGCATGGCGAGGGGCAAGGCCTGGGTCCGGACGGCTTCTTCCAATGGATCTTGATGTTCTTGATCTTGTTCATAGTAGTTTGTCAGTACGTCAGCCAATCGATGCAATCCATTTGGTGCCTCGAGCCATTGAGGATTGGCGACCTTGGTATGCAACTTGCTCAGTTGCTCCAAGACTTGGAGGGCCAATACTCGAGTATACGTAGTAGTACTGGTACTAGTACTAGTACTAGTACTACTACTCGATGATTTGTTTCGATCCATGACATCCAACAGGGCTTCCAAAAGGCGCGACGGAGCCGGTTGGAGTAACGCTTGAACATCCTTGGCGAGATGTTGTTGATAGAGTTGCAAGACGAGCCGGACCGCGTCATCGTCCATCATCACTATGCCTTCTTCGGTATTAGAAGCATTAGCATTAGCACTCGTAGATTTCAATTCTTGCGCTTGCAACAAATGTACCAGTGATTCGGCCATTTGCTCGTGTTGCCAAATCATCCAAGACATACTACTAGTAGTACTGCCACCAGTACTGGTACTGGCACTATCATTCATCATGGCCAACAATGCCTCCAAACTGCTCACGGCATCTTGACCACTGGAAGCACTGACAAATCGATCCATGGCCACTTCGACCTCGGCGGACGGTGTCCTACCACTACTACTAGTAGTAGGGTCCGCCATGGCGTTGTTGTGGTTGTGGTTGCGGTTGCTGTGGTGGTTGTGGTGGTTGTGGTGGTTGTGGTGGTTGTGGTTGAATGAATGAATGAATGGATGTATGCTTGATTGCTAATATAACTCAATCAATCAATCAATCAATCAACAGATGGCGATGATTCGTACAGTGGCAGGCTACAAGTAGATTAGGATAGCATAGGATCGATTGGATAGGATCTCAAAACATAACAACGCACATGATGCTGCTCATCCATGGTCGATCGACGACGACTTTTTATCGCGCTGCTTTTTACCGTATGTGCCGATCACGATCCTCCCAATGCTGCTGTATGGCGCGCGCGTGCAATCTCTGTTGTGGCGAAGGACGGACGTCCTGACGAAATCATATCAGTCATGTCAGTCGTCATGTCAGTCATTTCTGTGAAAGTCTGTCCTTCAGCCGCGCACGCACGCATGCTTGCACGCAAGCACGCCCAAGCGCGGAGAGAAGACATCGAAGCGAAGAATAAGGAACAAGATCGTCGCGTTGCGAAGCGCGCGAAGGAAGCCCGGAGAACGAAGCCTCAAAATGGCCTGAATGCGATGATGCGATGATAGAAGATCGCGATGTTCCATCTCGAATGAATCTCGCGGCTCGCGGCGATGCGAGACATCACAATAAGATCTTCAAAAGTGTTCCCAAGAAGGATTTCGCATTATTTTATTTTATTGACACACAGCACATCTATATCTACTACTACCCATAATATCCATCCATCCATCCATCCATCATGCCCGCCACTTCTACCAAGCCATTTCTATCCCAAGCAAGTTCTACTGCCCTCGAGGGTGCATCGGCCGAACAAATCGAATGGCTGACTGACAGTTTGTTGACGATTGTGGTGGTGGGAGCGTCCGGTGACTTGGCCAAGAAAAAGACGTATCCCTCGCTGTTGAATCTATTCGCCGACGGATTGTTGCCCAAGGACACTGTGATTTGGGGATATGCTCGCTCGAGTCTCACCGATGATGAACTTCGAGAGCGAATTCGTCCGTACTTGCTGAAATCATCCGATGGGCATCATCCCCAAGAAACAGTGGAAACATTTCTGCAAACCTGTCGCTACCAAGGTGGGAAGGGCTACGGCGATGTGGAAGCCTTTGGGGCGCTCCAAAAGGCCATGGAAGAAAAGGAATCATCATCATCGTCATCATCATCATCGTCGTCGTCATCGTCGGAACTCAAGGGCTACAATCGCTTGTTTTATTTTGCCATTCCTCCCAATGTCTTTGCCGAGACGGGACTGGCGATCAAAAAGACTTGCATGCAGGACGAAGACAAAGGCTGGACCCGTCTCATTGTCGAAAAGCCGTTTGGACGGGACCTTGAGAGTTTTGAGGTACGCACAGTACTTGGATGATTGTTTCTATGATGATGTTTTGAATTTGATTAATATTATTGTTTCAAGAATGTGCTTTGATTCTTCTCACTCCTTTTTTATTTTTCTATTTTCTACTACTACTACTACTACGTAGGAGCTCAATGCGACACTGAGTCAACACTTTTCGGAAAAACATATTTATCGCATCGACCACTATCTGGGCAAAGAAATGGTACAAAATCTTACCGTCATGCGGTTTGCCAATACCTGGACGGAACGGATTTGGAATGCCGACAATGTTCGAACAATTATTTGTACCTTCAAGGAACCATTCGGGACCGATGGACGTGGAGGGTAAGAACTTATGATTATTTTATCAATCAATATTCATTCATTCGTTCATTGTTTGATTCATTCATTCGTTCTTGTTTGCTTGCTTCCATCTTGGATTCATTCCTTTTTACTCACCACTTCACGAATGATATATGTATGCATGCCTTTATTACTCCCATTATAATAAATCTCAGATACTTTGACAAGTATGGAATCATTCGTGATATTCTGCAAAATCATTTGCTTCAAGTGTTGACGCTGTTGACCATGGAGGCTCCCGTAACAGGTACGTCAATAATATTTGTGGATTGATTCAAGTTACATTCTAATCGGGATTAATCTTTGATGCTTTCTTATACTGACTCTTTTCGGTTTGATTTCTTTCTTTCTTTCTTTCGTTTTCAGTCGAAGGACCTGGTGCCGGAAAGGCCATTCGAGATGCCAAGGTGGCCGTCTTGAATTCGATTCCACCCATTCAATTGTGTGATGTCGTATTGGGACAATACGAAAACTATGCGGATGATCCTTCCATTGAAGATAAAGATACCAATACTCCCACCTTTGCCGTCATTCGCCTCAAGATTAACAATCCTCGCTGGCATGGAGTGCCGATTATTCTCAAAGCGGGAAAAGCTTTGGATGAACGCAAGGCGGAAATGAGAATTCAATTCAAGGATGCTCCGGCTGCGGGCTTTTTATTCTCGGATCATACCTGTCCCAGGAATGAGCTGGGTACGTACGTAGCTAGCCTACTATACTTGTCGTAACATCATCAATCGAAGACTGGAGCCAACGATCTGACACATTATCATCATCATCATCATCCTCATTATGCTTTTTGTTCCCTTTTGGCATTTTTGGGTTGCTCCTTTGTTTCTTGTTTTGTAAAACAGTCTTGCGCATGCAACCGAGCGAAGCCGTCTACCTCAAGACCAACGTCAAAAGTCCTGGATTTTCGGCCAAGCCGGTGCAGTCGGAGCTGGATTTGAATTACGACACGGTAAGCCTTGATCTTTTCATGTCTACGAGGGCGAAGTCTTGCGCAAGAACAAAAAGAATTTACATGGACTGACTCGTCTTCTTTCTTCTTCTCCATCTTCCTCCTTCTCCCACTCTTCCTCTTTAGCGTTACTTTGCCACCGACAGGAGCGTGGGATCCAACCCCGATGCGTATACTCGCCTTATTCTAGACGTCCTCCAAGGAAAGCAAATGGCCTTTGTCCGGGATGATGAACTTCGTCGTGCCTGGGAGATATTTACTCCCATTCTTCATAAAATTGAAAAGGAAAAGATCCGTCCCATCATCTACAAGCAAGGTTCGCGTGGTCCCAAAGAGGCCGACGACTTTATCTCCAAACAAGGTGGATATACACGCAACGAGTATTACACCTTTTATGCTGCGGACGAAGCTGTGAACAAAGCTGCTTCAGAAGAGGATTCTTCCAAGAAGCAGGAAAAGAAGACGGTAGGATTCGCGCCGGGACAGTTTGTCGAGTTTGAAAAGTGTGATATCGGACTATGGGGTCTTGCCGTCATGGGTCAAAACTTTGCTCTCAATATGGCTTCGCATGGATTCAAAGTTGCAGTGGGAAATCGTTCTCCCGAAAAGGTAGATATGACCGTCCAACGTGCTCGGGAGGAAGGAAATCTTCCGCTCGTGGGGGCCAAGTCCGTGAAGGAATTTGTGGATCGACTGTCCACGCCCCGCAAGGTGGTCATCTTGGTCCAAGCGGGTAAGCCCGTCGACGAAACAATTGCTCAGCTATCTGAATTCTTGGAGCCTGGCGATGTTATTATCGATGGGGGAAACGAATGGTTTCCCAATAGCATCGAGCGGGCCAAGGTATTGATGCCAAAAAAGATTAATTTTATTGGAATGGGTATTTCCGGAGGCGAAGAGGGCGCCCGAAACGGGCCTAGTTTGATGCCCGGTGGTCCCAAGGAAGCCTACGACCTAGTGGCACCCATCTTTACCAAGTGTGCGGCGCAAGTGGAACGTACTGGACCATGTGTGGCCTATCTAGGCCCAGTCGGAAGCGGAAACTACGTCAAGGTAAGCAATTGCGCAGTACGTATGGCTTCTTCTCGCAGAATACTTTTCTTACCCTATCCTTCCTTTGACGCGTAGACTGTTCACAATGGCATTGAGTATGGCGACATGCAGCTCATCGCGGAGGTGTATGACGTCTTGAAACATGTTTTGGGAATGAATAACGACGAGATTGCCGACCTCTTTGCTGAGTGGAACAAAGGTGAACTTCAGTCGTACCTTATCGAAATCACCGAAAAGATTTTCCGAAAGAAGGAAGATGACGGATCCTACACTGTCGACACGATCCTCGACAAGACTGGAATGAAAGGCACTGGCAAATGGACGATCCAAGAAGCAGCGGAACGAGGTGTGGCGGCTCCCACCATGGCAGCCTCGCTCGACAGTCGAATGATAAGCGGCCGTAAAGAAGAGCGCGTGGCAGCATCCAAAGTATTGGCAGCACCAATGATTGAGCCGGCCGACCGAGCTCAGGTAATCTCGGACCTTCGAGCTGCCCTCTATGCATCCAAGGTGTGTTCATACGCACAGGGATTATGCTTGATCAAGGCCGCCTCGGACGAGTTTGGATGGGGCATTGACCTTTCGGAATGCGCTCGCCTCTGGATGGGCGGGTGCATTATTCGGGCCAAGTTGCTGGATCGTATCCAGATGGCCTTTTCCGAGCAACCGAATCTGCCCAACTTGCTGGTTGACCCAGGATTTGCGGCGGAAATGAATGAGCGATCTACGCCCTGGCGTCGTGTCGTGGCCCTCTGCATTACGAGTGGTATTGCTTGCCCGTCCTTGTGCAGCTCTTTGACGTACTTTGATTCGTACCGTCGTGAGAGCTTGCCTGCCAACCTTACGCAAGCACAAAGGGATTTCTTCGGCGGTCACACGTATGAACGTGTCGACAAGCCAGGACGTTTCCACACGGCTTGGACCGACGCCCACAAGGATATCGGTGATGCTAATCAGCGAACAGCTGGAGAAAGCCTTCAGACTTGAAAAAGAAATGGTAGACGATGGGACGATGTGACGGACTGAGACTTTTATTTTACACGGTTGGCTCTAGCGAGCCTTGTAGCTTTTTAATAGTAATGGTAGCGGTAACAAACAATAGTACATTCATTGTATCAGCGTGCCATGTGATTATTCGGCGTGCATTCTAGCTTCTTTTAGAGTACGGCAGACCTGTTGTTGTGTGCTACAAATGCTATTGAATTACTCACTTCGATGCAAGGTGGAATTTCTGGTAAGAGACCTCGTAGAGGAGTGGACCGACAGTTCCAACAATGAACGGCGTCCATACCTCCCCGAAGCACTATTTGTACGTGTCATAGCCATGGATGTCATCGAATTATCCGTACTCTTTGTTTGCGCCGCACGCTCGGCGACTGACGCCATAATGTTTGCTACTGCCATTCTTGTTGGTGGTGGGCAATCGACAACAAAGTCACCGCATGCTCTGTTCTGCGTCTCCAAAATTTCATCCCACATTCCTACTGCTGGAGGCGAAACATCAGAGTCGGCAACGATCCCATATCCACCGCCATCATTCATTTCTTGGATCATTTTCAGGATAAGGGTTCGTTCCGACCAAGAAGATGATTGGCTCACCGACTGTACTTCTTCGTCTTCTTTTTCACCGACAGGAGGAGAGAACTCTTCCATATTACTAGTAGGGGTGAACTTTTCCTCACATAATTGGTTCAGTATAATATGTTCCAGCTGATCATCTTCAGCATAGTCGCCTGGAGAAAAGCCATCATGGATTTGAACTTCTTCTTGTTCGCCCGACTCGTCGTTGGTAAGGTCAGAGATCATTCGATCGACACCGCGCTCTGGAAGTACTACCTGTAGTACTAGCAGTGGAGCTTGTTCTTCTCGAATCGTCCTTTCTCGGCTATCCAAAAGAACAACAATCTCATCGTCCCCGGCGGGACCTTCGGGTATTATCTTGTCATCCGGCTGATAAAGATTGTTGGCGACATTCGCAATTTGGCTTTGTGGTGGATCGAGATCGACGAGGTTGGCAGCAAGAATTTCCCCATCATCATGATTTGCTGGTGTTACGAATACGGAGGGACGAGGAACAATAGCGAGCCTTGGAGCATGATTGATAGCAGATGTATTGATAGTGTTGCTGTTTGGCCCCGGCTTTTGGTTCATTTGATAAATGTCCTCCACCAACATCATGGTGGTAGGAGCAGCAGCACTCCTACCAGTAGGCCCGCATGTTGATTCTTCATGATTGTTTTCGCCGTGGCATCTTCTTGTTGCCACCACTTCTTTCTTTCTTCGGCACCAGCCAACAATATTATGTCCACACAGGTCTTTTACTCTACCGAACGGATGGAAAGTTTTCTTATTTGACATGGTGTTTTTTTGCTTTGATGTAAAATAATTGTTTGTGAGAAAGGGGTAGACTTACTTTTCTCTACTACTATACTACTAATAGCGTTTGTTCGTCGTCGTAATTTCGTAATTCATAGAGGGAGCTAATAATCCAAATCAATCTTGGTCGTGCCGTTGCATCATGACGACGACGATGTTGTGCTTCATTCTCCTTTTTCGGCGAAAGAGCCAGTCGTGCCGCCATAAATAATGCACTGTATTTATGCTTTCAATCTTATGATGTGCCGACCGGCGCGGCGAATGGCCAACTCCGCGAAACATTGCATGCATGAAGAGTCGTCGTCTGTTCTACTGCTCTAGTAGTGGTAGGTTGTGTTGGTACCAGGTACGCCAATACCGGCGGTACAAGTCGTCCTACGTAGTAGTACAGTACCGTATTTCGGGGCCACTTTGCCTTCGCTCCACAGTACTATTACTACTACTGTACTAAAATAACAAACTCGATGTTGTTTCGGGGAACAACTTGTCGGTCGTTATCTGACTTAAGTACGCGCTTTCGTGAAGTACGCCATTTCACGAATAGGAAAGAAAGCATAAGTAGCAGTACTACTCGTACCGAAATACCCGGTTTGCACCTAGAATCCTGTGGAAAAGCTACCAAGATGAATCCAGAAGAGCAATGGAAATTTGAGGAGGAGCTATATGTTTGAGCTGAATGAGAAAAGCTCAGAAATCGGAAAAGACACGAATTGCAACACGCTCTTGAGAATCACTACAACAACAAGCTCTTGGAACTACCAAGTTTCCTTTTATTTTTTTCATTTCCCGCCCGCCCGCCCGGACCGTCCTAGCACATGCATGATCGGAAGGTCCGCTTTGTGGAAACTATGGTCATTCTTCTACGGCCATGGCGACCCACTCAGTGCTGACTAGAACCTCGTGTGTCTGCCATCATGTGTCCATGGCCGTCGGGTGGTCGTACTTATAAACCACCACTTCTTCTGTATCTTTTGTATGACCGATAACCATAGTTGTCTGTCCGCCCTTTCCGGATATTTAAATCATCCATCCATGCACGCGCATCACATCCATTCTTTCTCTTTGCGGTTTGCGGTGTCACATCATACTTCTTCTCCTTCCTTCCATCATTTTCGCCCTCATGCATCTCTCCATTCTGTATGTATTACAGTACAGTAAGAGTACCGGCAGTAGCTACTAGTAGAGTACTCTCTCAAATCGACGACGATCCCACACGGAGTCATTACCACCGGATAAAAACAATATCATCATCATCATCATCATCAGTATGTTGCCCCCCTCAGACCTTGCTTCTTCCTTTTGGAGGGTTTTTAATTCCGATGACTCGTGGCTGCCATTCGTTCTTTCCTTTTTCTTTTGGATGTCCGTTTGGATTTATTACCGTTGGATCCAAGGCGACGATTACTCGAAATGGTACAAGATTCATACCCTTCATCACGTGGTAGCCATTACGTTGGGCTCTCTCAGTCTCTACTTTGACGACAATTCCATCTTTCACGAACGAATTGGCATCTTGTTCAGTATGCCGTACTTCATGGTGGATATTTTGGATTGTCTCTACGTTGAACATTTGACGTATATATTGCACGGTGCCATTTGTTTGGGATTGGGATTGTGCAATTACAATCTGCCCCTCTTGATGACGTTGCGCATGAATTCCAAGGCAGTCTTTATTGAATCGTCGTCGATTTTACTCTATCAAGTCAAACAAAATCGAAATCCGATCCTCTTTGGAATCTTTGCCTTGAATTATACCTTGTGTCGGATTGTTTGGATTCCCATCATGGGACGACAATTGTACCTGTCGGGAAAGATGGAATGGTATCATCCCATTATGATTGCCTTGGCTATA